>CAJGYO010000002.1:86922237-88122237 GCA_904845875.1 Miscanthus lutarioriparius | reverse complement strand
ACATGTTGACACTTTAAGTGATAAAGTCAAGAAGATCAAAAGTTGACGCCGCTGTACTCTGCCGCCCAAAGAATGTTGCATCAGCTAAACAAAGATATACTACAAAGATTCCATACACACGTATGCGGGATGATTGCCAATGTATGTAATCTATTCGGACGGTTGCTCCCTTACATCTATCGGCTTCAAGACTTTGGGTCAATAACTGCTCATGAAGGAGGATCGGCTACTATACTTGAGGTTCAAGACTACGCCCCAATTTGGTAAGCTATCTGCTGATGGGGTCCCTACCGAACGCCGCTCATAAGAAGATTACACGGAGGGGTTTGGGCTCCTTCATCCCATGAGCTCCAAGATGCTCCATCATACCTGATGAGCCGATACGTGGTGTTGCCGTCACCCCAGCTGGCGCACATCGGCATGTATGCATGCATATATGCTTCCTCGCCGATTAGCTGACGGACATAGACATTGGGTGCAGAACCTATCGACGAGCCATCCATTGGCACACTACTCTAGCATGTACAAATTATTGGTTTCTATACCGACTGGATAGAGCATCAGCCAGGTTCTTCTATACTTTAGTCGATGAACACAGGAAAGGATTATAGAAAGTGATAGCCGATGGCATGTTGATTCCCTGTCCTCTCCGCGGCGGACCAAAGTTTGTTTGACTGAGTAGTACATGTGCGTACATATCAAAGGAGAAAGAGATAATTGCTTACGTTCATTCAAGAGATATGGTGATAGGGCTTCACTCAAGATATACACGTCGGCTAATTATAGTTCGCTCACATCAACGGAGATAGCCGATGTAATCAGTGTATCCTGGAGAAACATTGACGAGACAAGCCGATTGACGGTGAAACTTAAATCGCAAGGTGGCCACATGACTCAAATATTGGAGCGGCATGTTTAGGATAAGGTTGCAAATATGATATTCCCACAAAAGTAGTCGATGTGTCCATGCGCACAGGAGTATTGGCTGATAACAATATCGGCTTGGAGAGTCATGGATAAATTCTACCAACTGGATATCGGCAAAGGAATGGTGCGGCGCCTTGGCATGAATAGCAACTTGTACCTATTCACTACCCTGCAAGACGGCAACAAAACTAGCAATAGACGGTCCTATTTACAAGGCGGACGGATCCACCGGGATGTTTCCAAAGTGCAAGCACAAGATCATGAAGTGGCTGGACACATCTACAACATGTCGAGGATGACGTGAACGGCACATAGGTACTGGAGAAAACAGACGTCGACATCGCAATGGATGATATGATGGATACAGCCCAGAGTGCATGGGACATCGTACTGATAAACTCGGACTGAGCATGGGCACCATATTTGCCAACTGCACCAGCTACGGCGAAGGTGAAAGAGAAGCGCTAGCCACGTTGCAGAGGGTATTGGATAGCCTGAACCAGGCTACCACCAATTCCGACTTCTTCGGCGACAACCAGGATTGTCACGAGCTGTCAGAGCTCGCCGAACAGGTCGTAAAGTACACCGAGGTAGTCAGGTTTGGGAGCTGCACACATTCAAGGGGATGCCAAACCCATCGTCAAGCTCGAAAGCTTCAACTTATGACAGCCGACGGCATGCATACCGGTAAAAGCCAGTGAGGTCTTTTATTGCAAGCAACCAAGAATCAAGAGTCTAGGCGCATCACGTTGAGCTGAACTCCATGGGCTGCTCACCTCCATCGATTCCAAGAACAGATATAAAGAGATCGGCTGGGGGGCCAATACTGGCTAAATTTCCACTTCGGTGAAGCATCGGCTTAGCGAGACGCGATGTGGTCGGTCGGGTAAAAAGCGGCCGCTAGCGAAGGTACCTCAATAGTAACCGAACCGTATGCGCGCTTTGAAAGCTTGGACACGTCGATGGTGCTCTAAACACTCGTTCGACTATATGGAGCCGATACTGAATACGATCGGCTATATGAAACTAATACGTCCTTCGTTGCAATCAACAAAGAAAATCATGAATATCAATGCAAGACAACGGAGTAGTCAACACCGATGAAGCCATAGGTGGGGTAATCGGCTCATTAATCCCCATGAAGGTTTTCACAAAGCAATTTTATTTTGATTAAAATATTGGAAGATCTCCATCCATCTCGCACGCTCCTCACGGACGACCGCACAATTAATGAAAATATTAATAGAGTTGTTGTATCCGCGAGAGGGTCAAGCTTTATCTCGGTACAAGATTGTCGCAACAAATTATCGACTAAATATTCCTTGAAGCATCGGCTACTATTAGTGGTCATGAAAGGCAAGGTAAAAAATGTGTGTTGGCGATACATCCGAATAATTGGATTTTCCTAAGAGAGCACGAAGAAGGAATATCGGCTTGAAGAAAATCAGCAAGATCAGATTGGTTCATACGTGTATCTAGGCCGTCATCAAAGCAATATTACGACATCGCCCTCACGAAGCAAGCCAAGCCGACGATGTTGCGCTTCATCGACTTGGGAGGCATATTTAATAGCATTAGTATGGTGGCCGGAATACTTTATTGTCTGCATCCAGGACGGTGGGTATTTGCACATTGGTTTGGCATCGGCTAGTCACACACAGATAGCAAATAACCGATAGCAGGGAAGAAGCTAATATTCGTGCTTATTATCTCCGGCTCAGTTGGCGATTATAATTATAGCTTCGAGTCATCAAAGATATCGGTTCCTAGTATTGAAAAGTGCTCGAGAATGTACTCGAACAACATTGATAGGGTGACTGGAGTCAATGTATCAAGTCGATAGCCGATGGGGTCTTTTATATGATTATGTCTCATCAGATGATAGAGAAGGTTCGTCAGCCTTCAGGATGAAATAATTTGAAGCTAGCAACGACCAAACTGGATGGAAAGAATCCGGCTCGATGAATACTGTATGAGGGAAACAAACAAAAGTTGGAACCTGAGTGTAGCCGATGTCACCGCTCGACCTTTTGCGGCGTCATAGTAATCAAACATCCGATCGCTTTGATTTCGATTGTTCGATGCCGCTTCAGAAGATGGATAATAAGATTTCTAGAATCGGCTATGCGCTTGTCTTGATGTGGATTGTAGGTCCGTCATCTTGGTTCTAAGTCTCAAGCCAAGACGACCGAGGGATCTTTGCCGCCATGTGCGCATGTACGTTGCCAATACTAAGAAAACATGGAGCTAGAGCCGAGAACATTCTCGATCGGTGGCCTTATGTATGAGACCGGAGTCAATAATTACGAGATTTGAAGGCAAGCTGATCCTGTATGTGCAAAAAGGTGGTTCGATCACATGATCGTCTCTGACCTTGCCCAAGTTCTCATCGGCTCATGAGAGGTTACCTCATCGTCGACTATGATAGTATAGTTGATGAGGGCATCTATCCTTATGCGAGTTCTAGTATGCTCATGGGAATGTCAATATGAGCGATTGCGTTGGCATCTTCCCTCTGGTCATCATTTATGGTTCGGGATCATCATTCCCTCTAGTCACCAATTAAGTCGATGATGTCTTTACGTGCTTGCATCCACCGGTCGTAAGTCAAGAAGGATTAAGATTATTATTTTCAGACCGCTGCGATAGCATACTGAGGATTCCAGATGCGCAATGACCGATAAACGCATACGGTGAAAGTGTCATTATTGGATCCCGAGCAGAGGCACTTATTGACTCGAGAGAAAGATGTACATCTGAGATGTGAGGTACATACTCTTCCATGCTTGGCTCGCATATTCTTTATTCCTTGTTTTTCTGTCACTTGTGAACAATCTATTATAGGGAAAGCATGCTATCTAAGTAGTTGATGAATGAGATATGGTATGATGAAAGAAACCTTGCTTCTTTTGTAAAGTACTTGGGAAATTTTCTTACAAAATTCAAAATCAATAGCTTGTCTCCTCAATGATGTTGAATTTCCTACCGAGAGTCATATATTAGTCTCATTAAAACCTTCCACATAAGTCGCTTGCTCGTGTTGAGTTTTGTCGAGTCTTGTTGACCCTTGTTGAGAGATTTGTCATGTTCCCAAGATCAAGATCACGTACACGCCACATATATGTCTTTGCTTCTATTTGGAAGTACATAAAACATGTTTTTCATCCATCTCAAAATGTTACGCTCCTACACCGGGAGAAGACAAAATATGTTAGATTTTATTAGAATAAATGCTCCAAGTTCTTGATAATATTTCTCTCAAAAGTTGTTGTAAAAAGAGACATGGGTTATACAAAAATATAAAACGATGGACACAAAAGATGTCCAAAGTAAAAAAAAAAAGAAAAAAAGGGGAAAAGAAAAGAGATGAGAATAAAATAACCCATGTTCTCGCAAAAATATTCCACAGGAGAGAAATATATTTCGAGAAAGCATAGTAGAATTAGGTTAACCACTAAATATTCACACACATGCACCTCTTGATCTAAGAGTATGATACTTCTCTCCTTGGATCCAGGGATTTGACCTTGCAATATATGCAAGGTAAATACGCTACATATTTTATCCCCACCTAACCTCCCATAAGCTTTTTAGAAGTAGGATAAAGAGAAGCAAAAGCGATGTTTTGGTAAGGAACTATGCACATTGAAAGCGATCGAGAGAATCATTTGGGAGCAAAGCTATGTTTTGATTTTTAAAAATCTTTCAAAAACCCAAGTTTTACGAAAGGAAGAAGTGAGGATGACTGGATTCTAATCCGTTCTATTCTTCAACCACCCAAGATGGTGTGATAGACACTTCAGAGTTCACATGTATAGGTGAGGCTTGGAATAAGGTATCTGCTGCTAGTGAATTCTTGACTCTTTACCGATGATTTGAGAACCGATTATAGTTATAAACTGAGGGGCCACCTCTTAATCGGCTAAATCGGATGAGCAGTCATACCAAGCAAATCATCAAGGCCAAGTATTGCAATCAAATGTCACGACTCACTTAAAAAGAAGACCATCAGATTGAAATAGTTCAAGCATGAAAATTCATACTCGAACTAGGGGGCTGTGTTGACATCAAAATTTGGTAATTGGGAAGAAAGCGGTTGGTAACGTAAAAAGAAGAAAATCTCCGATAATGACCATGACTCGAAAGCCGATGAGATATATAACGATGGAGTCATTCATGCTCGTAAATTAATGGGGAGCGAGAAAAGGTCAAACAAATGTGGCGATTCGATGTGCCTACCATCTTGTTTGTTACATATACGTGATGCATTATTGGGCAACCGGCAAGGCAAATGGAAAAGGATGAGAGGCCAAGTGCTATATGAGCTATGCTTGACATGGATGCCCGCAAGATTAAGATCGATTAACGAGGAAGGGATATTTTAATAGTTGTTTGGCGGGCTGCATAAGGAAATAAATCAAATATATCTTTGGATGGAGACGTGAGGCTTCTTGATTAAAGAAAGAGTCCATGCATGAAGGAAATAATACGATCCACGGTTGCCGGCGTAGTGATTAGTGAAGATGCAAGCCAATAAAGATGCGCCCAAGCAAATATATACGTACATGTTACCGGGCCACCGTGGAGAAGATTTCCAAGATCAATTTGGTCAAGGAAAGGGAAGTTGTGTTTGCACGGGACTCTCGAGAATACATTGCTTGCATGGTGTTAACACTGGATTTTGGTCGACTTTGGAAGATGACAGGTGGGTCCGCATGTGGGAAGAAGGACATTCGGCAAACAAAACGAGCGGTCGGCTAAATGCTTGTGCGGTCGGTTACTTTGAAGGTGGTGACTCCATTCGGAAAGCGAGAAGATGGCAAGCAAAGCCGATCGAAAAGATGAAAGTTGTAATAATAAAGGACTCTGAGAGTTTGGGGCAAGGAATCGTAGTTTCCAAGTTTGTTTAAGAGTTCCTTTGTAAATCGTAGTCTTTTAGGACTCGTGTTTCGTCTAGGGTATAAATATTGACCCTCGACCATTGTAATAGGCGTTCACAACCAAATCAATACAACCGGCCCCGTGCCAACTTTCGAGTCCTTTTGTCGTGTCGTCGAGTTCTTCGAGAGGAGTCATCGATCCGTCGACCTCCGTAAGTTCCGACAACCTTGTTATCATGTGTAACACCCTAAAAAATTGCCCCTTTTGAAATAGAGTTAAAATGATTGAAATTCGAATTTTCATGCACATGAAATATAGGAAAATAAAAGAATTTCATTAAATTAAAATACATCATAAGGTAGCAACATGTTTGAACATACATGCCATTGCATTTGATTTTATTGGTTGAGTGGTTTTAGATGAAAAGTCAAAATGGTTGAAATGCTCTTGAAATAAAATTGAAAATGGCTTTGAAATAAAAGAAAAGGAATTAGGAAATAAAAGAATTTAAAAAGTTGTATAAATTATTTTAGAAAACTTACTAAAATTTACTCACTTTTCTTGGAAGTGAAAAGTATATTCAAAACTCTAATTGAATTTGCATTTAGTTTACTTTTGAATTGGCCTTGAAAACTAAATAGGAAAAAGATTTTAAATTGGAAAATATCCTTTCTTTCTATTTTGGCCCAACCTCGAACCGGACGGCCCAAAGACCCCCTCCTTTTCCCCTTCCCCCTTCCGCTCCTGCTCCGGCTGCCTCTAATTGGCGCCCGACCCGCTTCAGTCGCTTGCTCAGCTTTGATAACGCTCAGTGACCCTATGCCGCCCTTGTTCTTGCCCGCTTTGGTCCTTTCAATACCGCAGTCGCCGCTCGCTTTCTCTTCTCTCATTGCACTGGGTCAAGACGTCTGCCGTCACGTCACAGCCAGCAAGCCCGACGCGCTTTGCTCTCACTACTACCGCTGGTCCACTTTGTCGAACCGCCTCCCTCCACTTTCCTTCTTCCCCGATGCCCCTTTCCTTTCTCTGCCCGTCGATGGCGCAGCCCCAAACGGCAAGCCACCGCGACCGTCTCTTCCGCAAGGCAAGTGCCCGCGCCCCTGCTCCCCTTCCTTCTACGCCGCGCCGTCCACCCGCCTATAAAAACCCGAGCCGCGCCCCCGTCTTCTCTCTTTCCCGTCCGCTCGAAGCTCGCACTCACCGCCGCCGTAGCTCCGCTGTTCCGATGCCTCGAACCTTGCCGCCGACGACGTCCTGAGCTCCGTCGTACTCGCCCGCGCCCGTAGGTACCTCCCTATTTTGTTTTTGGTCACGTTTTGGTTGGATTCACCTCACCCGCACCTCCCTCTCTCTCCAGACGTCGCCGCCGCCGTCGACCCGCCCCGTCGAAGCCTTCCAGACGCCGAGACCACTCCCTTCGACCCCGCAGTGAGATCCTCCACCTACCCGTGCTCTCCTTTCATTGAATAACGCTCTGTAGCGCTGTATCAACGAGTTGCCGACCCGCCAGCCATGGCGCCACCGCGGGCCGTCATCCCGACGCGCTATCCCCGCCCTCGGTTCGCATCCGAACGTGTTCGCGATTTCCAGAGATCGCTCCGGTGTGTTCGGTCTTCTCCGAGGAGGTCCGAACGCCCCGACGCCCGCCGCCGTGCTTGGTTCGCCGCGCCGCCATGGCGTCCCTCACCGAGGTGCCGTGTACCGCCAGAAACCCCCGTACATATTCGCGCCGTTAGATCTAGCACGAACGCACCACGATTAGATCTTACCCTTTCGGATCATAACCGGTCCACCGTGGCCATGGGCTCGGTCCACCGCGCCAAGTCAGCGCGCGTCCACCGCACGCGTGGCACGCAGCGGCACAGGCGTCTTTGCGTCTGCCACGTGGGTCTTTCGGTCGGTAGCCATGGTCACCAGTGATCAAGCCACACATGTTTTGCAGAAAGGCCCCCGGATTTCCAAGTAACTAACCCGCGCTCCGATTCAGTTCAAAATGATTTCTTTTAGGTCTGCTTTTTTATTGAGGTTAGAACCCGTGTTTTCCGAAATAGTACGCCAGTCCAAAATCCATTTAAATTCAGATTTTAAATGTTTTAAATTCAATTTTGAGTTCAATTAATTACGTAAATGCCATTGAACCTTATTTCATGCGTAACTTTTGTGTTTTAAGTCCGATTTGATCCGTTCAATTGCGTTAGGACCATATTTACGTTTTCTACATGTTTATACAACTGTTAGGCATGTTTTCAACACTTGAAATTCATGAGTAGATTTAATCTATTATTTAATTAAAGCAAAACTTGTTTAAATCATAACTTATTCATTCTAACTCCGAAATAGTCCGTTCAAGTTGCGTTTGTTTCGTAACATCGAGATCTACGTATTAGTAATGATGTTTACTATATTACTATTTCATAAAAATCATAGTTTAAATCATATCTTGATTAAAGATTATACAACTGAGTTTTATACATAAAATATGATATGTTTTACTTTTGTTTTATAATTCAAATCTAAAGTTGACTTAATATAATCTATATTATTTATAAACATCTTTTGTATATGAATTCATATAGTTAACATAAATGAAGCCTATAACTTTCTTTTTCCACGTATTAAGCAAATCTTTCGGTAGATGTATCTTTTTTTTTCATCGTAGCTTCTATTAGCGTGCCTCTCGCGACTGTGTGTTCGTAGTGATGCGTAGAATCGTATATCAATCTCTTTTACTTATTTTTCTATGATTGGTGTACTATTCTGATATAGATGCAACTGTATGCTATGCATGTATGTGTATGGATGTTTGTGTGGTGTTCTACGATTGTCCAGTCGGTGAGATACACGTGGTGATCCAGAAGAAGAAGAAAGACATCAAAGATTAAAGCTTACCGAAGGATCGGTGTATAAGGCAAGTATAGCATGGGACTATCCTTGTTACCTATTCACATTTAAACACTTAATTCATATTGCATGTGTCTCCCTTGTTACCATTAAGGATATCCTAGATATTTGATATCTTGCACCTTGAAACCTTTGGGATATTGCATGGGATAGTTTTTGCTAGTGCTTAATCAAAACTATGATCTTGTAACTTGACTAATGATATATGCAATAAACATTAAAACATGACTTTTTAGTAACATGGACACAGGGGGCTGAAGTGTTTATATGCTTGATTCCTCTCCCTAAGGACTTATCTCAAGCGATCATCCGGGACTTACAAAGATGACTGTTTGTGAGGGCCATATGGCTCGGCTTTAGCTCAAGATGAGGATCTTTTCTAGCTTGTTAGTGGTTACCTTTGAGGCGCTGGGTATGTTTCCTTTGTTGCTAGGAAGTGTGTACCGTGTTTGCGATGCCCACGCTTGCCACTCCTAGAGATGGGCCACATCGCCTCTGGCGGCCCTAACATGTTAGATTTAATTCTTTGAAAGGCTTCATAGTGAACCTGCCGACCTTCCTTGGAAGTGGGTCAAGAGAATAGCTACCTCGGTAAAGGGTAAATCACAACTCACGGTGAACGTGTACAAAACTGCAGAGTATAAAATCGTTATAATGTACCGTGCTCACGGACACACAGCGGCCTTGGACCCTTATGGAATAGAGATGATCACTAATGGATAATGATGATGCTGATAATTAATTGTTTATGCTATACATTATTCATGTTTACCTGATCATATGTTTATGGGAATGATAAATCCTTTGCTACTCAATTGCTTAAAAAGATGATCTATTAAAGCTAATCGCAGTAAACCAGTGTCAGCCTTTTGAGCCTCATGAACCCCATGATATAATTGTTAAGTACGACATGTACTTACGCTTGCTTTACTTTTCTATACAATGGATAAAAATCCCGGATGGGTACCAGATTGCTGGTTTGGAGGAGTTAGGCTTGTGGTCAACCAGTCAGTCGTCCCTGTGGATTTGGAGTCTTCGCCAGAAGATCGGAGTCAACTTTCCGCTGTCTTTACTCTGAGGGTACTTTTCCTTTACTAATACGTTATGTAATAAGTATTGTCTCTTGATATTACCCTTATTTGTGGCTATATGTGAGATTTGACTTCCTGGGCTCACATATAGTGTGTATCTGGTTTTGTCTTTAAAACTGGGTGCTACAAAGTGGTATCAGAGCAATACTGACTGTAGGACGCAAGCCTAGTTAGAACTGGACGTCTTATCATGCTTTTATCTTTGCTTAGTTCTTGCTTTCTCTCTAGCCTTGTTATTTGCTAAAATTTATGCTCACTTCAGTCTCTGTCTGTTATGAAAACTTTGTCTCTATTCTCAATCCTCTATCTTTGTCTATATAGATGGAACGTAATGAGATAACTGCCAACGTCAAAGGTCAGGAGGACGAAGCTACGTTGCCCTTGACTGCATTCGACAAGGAGAAGCTTGTAGCTGTGCAACAACAAGCACCAGAAGGTATGACTCAACCTAGGAGTTTTCAACAGTGCTTGCCACAAGATCAAATCAACATACCAAAAGGACCAGTGAAGAGACAAGTAATAGAAGCTTGGAATAATATGAAGTCTAATGAAGATATTGGAAAAATGACACATGAATGCCATGATCACCCACAGCAGAAGCAAGAACAGAAGGTCCAGAAGAAACAGGAGCAAGGAAGTAAAGCAAAGAAAAACTACATCCAAGGAAGATTGAATAATGTGGATATGACTACTGCTCATAGAGCTAAGGAGGTTGTGTATGGTTTCATTCTAGTAAACTCAACTCCCGCCACAGTGCTGTTTGACCCTAGAGCTTCACATTCGTTTATCTCTAGTGCATACGTAAAGGAACATAAGATAACTATGCTTCCAATGAGGAGACCAGTGATAGTTAAGACCCCAGAAGGAGAAATGAAGGCAAACCGCATGTGCCCAAGAGTTAGTCTTAACATCAAAGGAGTAAAATTTGAAGCAAACCTCATTGTATTAGAGTTAGTAGACATTGATGTCATTCTTGGAATAGGATGGCTATCTGCTTGTAAAGGAGTGATCAAGTATGCCCAACGTTCAGTACTTCTAACCGCACCGTCAGGAGAAAGAATTGAGTATGAAGGTATTCAGCCTGTACCTGAGGACAATGTGGATAAGAAGAGAAAGGAGATCTCACCAGAGTCAGAATCAGGAAGTCAACATTTGAGTTCTATTACATCGTCACATCCAACTCCAATCCCTAGTCAGTTAAACTCAGACTCTAAAGAATTGGAGGTTTCTCAAGCTAAGGTTACTCCAGTCTTTCCACCTGAGGTATGCATAGATGGGTGGACAATCACCTACACAAAGTTTCAACCCCGAAAGATCAAGCGAGCTAAAAAGCGGTCCAATCAAACAAAGATGAACTTACAGAGTCAACAAGCTGACAATACTCTAAGCAACAATTCTATGGAGTGTGACATCACTAAAGATCCAGCTAAGAGAAAGTGTTATTATTGCCAGCAGGAAGGACATTATGTTAAATCTTGCCCACAGAAGGAACAACAATGATGCCATGGAGGTAGCCAGAGTTAGGTCAATACAGGACTACCACCAGCAAACGATGGTGACACACATACAAGGGAAGCCCATGATGAAATTGATGTAGTGGATGACGTGTCACTCCCATGCGAGAGATGTCCCTGTAATCATGCCATTTTTAAGATTTAGGAATTTATGCCCCTTTATGTAATAAAAACGATAGTATCGCAAGTTGAGTCGATAATTGAGTTGTGCATCTTTAAGTGCTTTGTTGAATTGTCATTATGTTTATGCCTGTTTTGCATCTTTGTAATGATTGAAATGATCCTGTTGGGTGTTCCCACAATTTCATTTAGTTTATAGGCCTAAGGTATAAGGATTAATGAAATAAATAGTTGGGTTATCGTTCTTCTATTTTTTTTTTTTACTATCCTGTCTTCGAAGCAGCTTGTCTTTATCGATTCACATCTCTGATTTTGGACGAAAAAAAAAATCCTGAGGAAAATTCTAAACAACAGTAGACTGCAATCACAAGAGGATGCAAGCTATGCTTTGGTATTCCCTACCTTACCTTATCTTAAGGGGGGTAGTCAAGAGGAAGAATTGGTAAGATGAAGTAGCATACGTTCGAGTTTGCACAATGGAAATCAGAGTGCGTAGCGAAAGCGTGGTGGTACTCGAGGATGTAAGAGAGAACTCAGAGTTTCAATGAGTTTTGGTTAGAAGTCCAAGAAAGGTCTATCCAAGACCAGCAAGATGTTGATAAATCTACCGGAAAAGCTTTTAAGTTAATTTGGATCAAGAGACTTCAGTCAAGTGTTTGAAGGAGTCTAAGAGATCAAAGTAAAACCTGAGTATTAGCTTTGATAGATCAGGACAAGAGCTTTGTATCTACAATAATGCACCTTGTGAAGGTGTGGGATGTGTCCTTATATGAGAAGAAAAGTAGTGTCTTGCTAGTTAAGTCAGCTAAGGAAGCGTGATGGGCCAATAACCCACAGGTTCCCAGGATCATTAATGTTTTGAAGATTGGTGGTAGATTCTCTTTTGGACCAAGAACATAAGGAAGTTCCGTTGGATGAACATAAAGAGAATTTTGGCCTAGTGAATAGGGTTACCTAAGAGTTGTTCAAGGTGCCTGTTAAAATCATGGAATCAGTTTAGCAAATTACTTGGAGTAAGGGCAACATGTATGCAAAGTAAAGTGGATCTTTATCAGGACGAAGGAACTGCACGAGAAAGTGAAGAAGAATCCAAGGACGGAGTATTCCCATCTCTTAGTCGACGTCTTCTGAATCTCGAGGACGAGATTCATCTTAAGGGGGGTAGAATTGTAACACCCTAAAAAATTGCCCCTTTTGAAATAGAGTTAAAATGATTGAAATTCGAATTTTCATGCACATGAAATATAGGAAAATAAAAGAATTTCATTAAATTAAAATACATCATAAGGTAGCAACATGTTTGAACATACATGCCATTGCATTTGATTTTATTGGTTGAGTGGTTTTAGATGAAAAGTCAAAATGGTTGAAATGCTCTTGAAATAAAATTGAAAATGGCTTTGAAATAAAAGAAAAGGAATTAGGAAATAAAAGAATTTAAAAAGTTGTATAAATTATTTTAGAAAACTTACTAAAATTTACTCACTTTTCTTGGAAGTGAAAAGTATATTCAAAACTCTAATTGAATTTGCATTTAGTTTACTTTTGAATTGGCCTTGAAAACTAAATAGGAAAAAGATTTTAAATTGGAAAATATCCTTTCTTTCTATTTTGGCCCAACCTCGAACCGGACGGCCAAAGACCCCTCCCTTTTCCCCCTTCCGCCTGCTTCGCGGCTGGCTCGCTGGCGCCCACCCTTTCAGTATTTGATTCGGGCTTTCTGGATATTTCAATTAACGCTGCCCCGCCACCCTTGCTGCCTCCAGACTTCGTCCGCTTCGGCTTTGTTACCCGCTCCGCTCCCCTTTCTCTCGGCTGCAATAGCTGGTTCAAGACGTCACCCACCCACCCATAGCGCGCCACGCGCGCTTTGCTCTCACTACACCGCGGGTCCCGCCTGTCAGAACCGCCTCCCTCCACTTTCCTTCTTCCCCGATGCCCCTTTCCTTTCTCTGCCCGTCGATGGCGCAGCCCCAAACGGCAAGCCACCGCGACCGTCTCTTCCGCAAGGCAAGTGCCCGCGCCCCTGCTCCCCTTCCTTCTACGCCGCCCTGGCCCACCCGCCTTATAAAAACCCGAGCAGCGCCCCGTCTTTCTCTCTTTCCGTCCGCTCAAGAAGCTCGACTCACCGCCGCCAGTAGCTCATTTGTTCGATGCCTCGAACCTTGCCGCCGACGACGTCCCGAGCTCCGTCGTTTTCGCCCGCGCCCAGTAGGTACCTCCCTATTTTGTTTTTGGTCACGTTTTGGTTGGATTCACCTCACCCACCTCCCTCTCTCTCTCAGACGTCGCCGCCTTGGCCGTCGACCCGCCCGTCGAAGCCTTCCAGACGCCGAGACCACTCCCTTCGACCCCGCGGTGAGATCCTCCACCTACCCGTGCTCTCCTTTCATTGAATAACGCTCAGAAGGCCAGATCAACGAGTTGCCGACCCGCCATGACCATGGCGCCACCGCGGGCCGTCATCCCGACGCGCTTATCCCGCCCTCGGTTCGCATCCGAACGTGTTCGCGATTTCCGTGAGATCGCTCTGGTGTGTTCGGTCTTCTCCGAGGAGGTCCGGAACGCCTCGACGCCCGCCGCGTGCGTGGTTCGCCGCCGGCCATGGCGTCCTCACCGGGAGGTGCCGTGCGACCGCCAGAACCCCCGTACATGTACGCACCGTTAGATCTAGCACGAACGACCACGATTAGATCTTACCTTTCGGATCATAACCGGTCCACCGTGGCCATGGGCTCGGTCCACGCGCATAGTAAGTCAGCGCGTCCACCGCGACGCTGCGTGGCACACAGCGCCAACAACGTCTTTTGCCACGTGGGCGCTTTCGGTCAGCCATGTCACCAAAGCCAGCGATCAAGCCACACATGTTTTGCAGAAAGGCCCCCGGATTTCCAAGTAACTAACCCGCGCTCCGATTCAGTTCAAAATGATTTCTTTTAGGTCCTGTTTTTATTCGGTTAGAACCCTGTGTTTTCCAGAAATAGTACGCCAGTCCAAAATCCATTTAAATTCAGATTTTAAATGTTTTAAATTCAATTTTGAGTTCAATTAATTACAGAAATGCCACTGAACCTTATTTCATGCGTAACTTTTGTGTTTTAAGTCTGATTTGATCCGTTCGAATTGCGTTAGGACCATATTTACGTTTTCTACATGTTTATACAACTGTTAGGCATGTTTTCAACACTTGAAATTCATGAGTAGATTTAATCTATTATTTAATTAAAGCAAAACTTGTTTAAATCATAACTTATTCATTCTAACTCCGAAATAGTCCGTTCAAGTTGCGTTTGTTTCGTAACATCGAGATCTACGTATTAGTAATGATGTTTACTATATTACTATTTCATAAAAATCATAGTTTAAATCATATCTTGATTAAAGATTATACAACTGAGTTTTATACATAAAATATGATATGTTTTACTTTTGTTTTATAATTCAAATCTAAAGTTGACTTAATATAATCTATATTATTTATAAACATCTTTTGTATATGAATTCATATAGTTAACATAAATGAAGCCTATAACTTTCTTTTCCACGTATTAAGCAAATCTTTCGGTAGATGTATCTTTTTCATCGTAGCTTCTATTAGCGTGCCTCTCGCGACTGTGTGTTCGTAGTGATGATGCGAGAATCGTATATCAATCTCTTTTACTTATTTTTCTATGATTGGTGTACTATTCTGATATAGATGCAACTGTATGCTATGCATGTATGTGTATGGATGTTTGTGTGGTGTTCTACGATTGTCCAGTCGGTGAGATACACGTGGTGATCCAGAAGAAGAAGAAAGACATCAAAGATTAAAGCTTACGGAAGGATCGGTGTATAAGGCAAGTATAGCATGGGACTATCCTTGTTACCTATTCACATTTAAACACTTAATTCATATTGCATGTGTCTCCCTTGTTACCATTAAGGATATCCTAGATATTTGATATCTTGCACCTTGAAACCTTTGGGATATTGCATGGGATAGTTTTTGCTAGTGCTTAATCAAAACTATGATCTTGTAACTTGACTAATGATATATGCAATAAACATTAAAACATGACTTTTTAGTAACATGGACACAGGGGGCTGAAGTGTTTATATGCTTCAGATTCCTCTCCCTAAGGACTTATCTGTAAGCGATCATCCGGGACTTACAAGGTACAGCTGTGAGGGCCATATGGCTCTGGCTTTAGCTCAGTATGAGGATCTTTTCTAGCTTGTTAGTGGTTACCTTTGAGGCGCGGGGTATGTTTCCTTTGCTGCTAGGAAGTGTGTACCGTGCTGCGATGCCCACGCTTGCCACTCCTAGAGATGGGCCACATCGCTGGCGGCCCTAACATGTTAGATTTAATTCTTTGAAAGGCTTCATAGTGAACCCCTGCCGACCTTCCTTGGAAGTGGGTCAAGAGAATAGCTACCTCGGAAGTAAAGGGTAAATCACAACTCACGATTGAACGTGTACAAACTCTGCAGAGTATAAAATCATTATCTTGGCGTGCTCACGGACACGAGCAGCTGCCTTGGACCCTTATGGAATAGAGATGATCACTAATGGATAATGATGATGTTGATAATTAATTGTTTATGCTATACATTATTCATGTTTACCGATCATATGTTTATGGGAATGATAAATCCTTTGCTACTCAATTGCTTAAAAGATGATCTATTAAAGCTAATCGCGAATAAACCGAAGGTCGACCTTTTGAGCCTCATGAACCCCATGATATAATTGTTAAATACGACATGTACTTACGCTTGCTTTACTTTTCTATACAATGGATAAAAATCCCGGATGGGTACCAGATTGCTGGTTTGGAGGAGTTAGGCTTGTGGTCAACCAAATCGATTCGTCCTGTGGATTTGGAGTCTTCGCCAGAAGATCGGAGTCAACTTTCCGCTGTCTTTACTCTGAGGGTACTTTTCCTTTACTAATACGTTATGTAATAAGTATTGTCTCTTGATATTACCCTTATTTGTGGCTATATGTGAGATTTGACTTCCTGGGCTCACATATAGTGTGTATCTGGTTTTGTCTTTAAAACTGGGTGCTACATCATGTTTAGTATCATGCGGTGGATTTAGACGTGATGCAAGTAGTCTTGTTTGTTTTCAATGATCGTGCGGCGGATCTTTGCTTGACAATCAAGAAGTCTTTGCTTATACTTTGTTTATGAGTAGATACCGTGCGGCAGGCGTTTGCTCAATATGTTTAGTGGAAGCAAGACAGTTATCGGCTCTATTAGATTACGGCAAAATCTAAATAGATTCATCAAGTTATCCTGTGTTGCATGTTTTAAATATTTTATATATTTGTAACACACTTTTGCCCAATCTAGATTGATATTGTTCGGCCCTCTTCTATGGTTTTATTCGAGCTTCAATGATCATTACTTTCATAATACCTTTGCAAATAGATAACATGCTCGTAATGGCTGAATTATTTTAATCTAGATTGTCACATGTTGTGGGTTCATGTATGTTAATCACGTTTAAGTTTTTGACGAAACTAGGTGTCGTATGGCGCATTTGAGTTTTAGATTGGCTTAATCGTGTTTATCTACACGTTCCTTCTTCATGGACCCCAACTCGGCCGGATTGATTCTTTGAGCTTGGATATGCATTAACGCATAATCAATTTCACTTGTGCAAACATGTCTTCCCATGCATATGCATTCGGCAATCAGATCTTTACGTATGTCCATCCTACGATTAGCCGAATGATTTATAAACTTGTTGGCGCACGACTTCCTATAGTCTGTATGTCGTTGTAAGTGGCTTCAGGGCGATATATACGAAGCTATGCGGTCTCACCCGACATGTTCCGGTTTGACATTTAATCTGTTTTATCCCTTGTCGGTTTCTTTTCAGTCAAAACCGACCGCACGTTCCGGATCACGAAGCACCGGGCACCCGATTGAAGCTACGCTTTTAAACTGCTTGTGTGTGCGCGCACACAAGGTCGTCACATTTTGTGTCAACAGAGTCGGATCAAGGAATCGGGTATTCTCATTGTTTGCCAAGTCCGAGTAGAATTGGAAGTTCCAATCGGACGAGGAATCAGATTCACCCTGTGCTACAAATATCAAACGAACCACGCAAAGCAAGTATTCATATCTAAACGAGTGGCTTACTCTAGAGAGAGAGAGAGAGAGAATCTTTTTTACCGAATACCCCTGCCCTTTCGGAAAAAGTGTGTGTCTTTGAGTTACTCTTTGGGAGTGTTCTTGTTCATATAATCAGTTTTGAGTGCCCCTAAAAAATTATTCAAAAAAAAAAAAAAAAAAAGAGAGAAAGAAGCAAAAGAAAAGAAGAGAAAGGGGCTGATCTTAGAGATTTTTCATTCACTTGGTGGTGTGTTGTGCTCTCCTTTGTGTCCAGTGCTCGCGTCTCTAGCACGGTCTAGACTAGGACCAAAGACCAAGATCACCGCCGGTTGGACGATTATTCAGCTTGCTTTTTGTAACTAACGTGGTGCTAGTTCGTTCCTTGTTTCGCCCACCTATAGCTCCACATATTCTACTGACTTTGACAGGTCTCGTGGTTTGTGGCACCGATACACTTCATCCATTGATGCAGACTTGTTGGTAGATGACCCTCCTCACGTCGAGCAAGGTAAGAACCGGTAAGAACTTGTGTAATAGGTGGAGAGTGAGCGATTTGGTTGTAGCTACATCCTAGTAGTTGTAGGGCTTTTATTTCTTCACTTGTCTTTTTGTTGTCTTTGTCTTTGAACCATGCCGAGGACCGACGAAGATAACCAAATTCCACATTCGCCTCGCACAAAGGGCATCATACAACATTTTGAAAGGAAAGTGAAGTTGCACACGGAGGGACTTGATAATGACTTGCGGTGACAAATGACAAACTTGGGCGGTTGAGGCTACGCAGATTGCCGCAAACAACAAGCTTGCGGTGTTTGGAGCAGATCCATTGCTAGTGTGGACAAAAGCCTTGCTTTGCTCTCATCGAGGCGCTTTTGATGACCTCCACAACAATGATAAAGACCAAAGCATAAAGAAGAAAAGAAGGAGGAAGATCGAGAGGATGGTAGTTATGATGAAGAATACACGGTGATAATTTGAACATGATGATCGAGACACTCGTGATCGACGTCGCGCCACGCCACAACCCAGAGAGGTATGGGTGGCCGCCGACGCGAGGTACACAATAATGATGATGCTTTCAAGAAGATTAAATTTAAAATACCTCCTTTTGATGGAAAATATGACCCCGATGCATACATTACTTGGGAGATTCTTTGTTGATCAAAAGTTTGCATGCCATGAATTTCCGAGAACACACGTGTTAGGGCTGCTACTAGTGAGTTCATGATTTTGCTTTCTGTTTGGTGGATTGAATATGGCAAGAAAAATTCTAATAACATACCTAAAACTTGGGATGCGTTGAAACGAGCCATGAGAGCTAGATTTGTTCCATCTTACTATGCCCGTGATATGATAAATAAGTTGCAAGCAATTGAGATAAGGTTCTAAAAGTGTAGAAGAATACTATCGGGGAATTACAAATGGGTATGTTGCGTTGTAAATTAGAGGAGGATGAGGAACCTGCTATGGCTAGATTTTTAGGTGGGTTAAATCGGGAAATTCAGGATATCCTCGCCACACAAAGAATACAATAACGTAACCAAACTGTTTCATCTTCCTTGTAAAGCTGAACGGGAAGTGTAGGGACGACGTGCTAGCGCAAGGACTAATGTTTCTGCAAGGAAAGCTAGTTCATGGCAGCCACGCACGTCTACAACTCCGTCTACACGTACTCCTACGCCATCATCTAGTGACAAGACTCGAGCTGCCCCCACCAATTCAAGAGCTTAAGACAACAAGCAAAAGCGGGTGCGAGTACTTCATCCATGGCATCGACAGTAGAACAAGCAACATACAATGTCATCGGTGCAAGGGATATGGCCATATGATGCGTGATCGCCCAAACAAGCTTGTTATGATTGTCAAAGATGATGGTGAGTGTTCATCATCGCTAGTGATTTTGATGAAGATACACTTGCATTGCTTGCGGTGACTATGCGTGTAGTGAGGAACACATAGAAGAACACATTAATGCGGTGACGCGGAGCACTATGAGAGCTTGATTGTACACAATGAGTGCTTAGTGCACAAATGGAGAAGGCGGAGCAAAATCAGCGATATACACTTTATTCCAAACAAAGTGTGTCATCAAGGGAGCGTTCGTGCCGCATGATCATTGATGGAGGTAGCTGCAACAACTTGGCAAGTAGCGACATGGTACAGAAGCTCGCCCTCACCACCAAACCACACCCCCATCCCTACTACATCCAATGGCTGAACAACGTTGGTAAGGCAAAGGTAACGAGACCCAGTGCGAATCGATTTTGCCATCGGATCATACAAAGATATTGTTGAATGTGATGTTGTGCCTATGCAAGCTTGCAATATTCTCGCTAGGTAGACCATGGCAATTTGATAGAGATTCGATGCATCATGGTAGATCAAATCAATATTCGTTTCTATACCATGATCGAAAAATTGTGTTGCATCCTATGTCTCTGAAGCTATTATGCAACTGATGTTACTAAGGTTGCAAAAGCAAAGAGCGAGAGTGACAAATCTGTTGTTGATGACAAAGATGAGATAAAATTGAAAGGACGTTGTATGCTTGCTACAAAATCTGATATTAATGAGTTCAATGCATCCACCTCTGTTGCTTATGCTTCGGTATGCAAGGATGCTTTGATTTCATTTGAGGATATGCAACGTTTTTGCCCCCCTCATTGTTGCTAACATTTTGCGGGAGTATTCTAATGTGTTTCCCATTGAGATACCAATGGGCTGCCACCAATACGAGGATTGAGCACCAAATTGATCTTATCCTCGGAGCATCTTTGCCAAACGTAAGCGCCATACAGGACCAATCCAGAGGAAACGAAGGAAATTCAGCGACAAGTGCAAGAACTACTAGACAAAGGTTATGTGCGTGAGTCTCTTAGTCCTTGTGTTGTTCCGGTGATTTTAGTGCCTAAGAAAGATGGAACATGGCGCATGTGTGTTGATTGTAGGGCTATTAATAATATCACCATTCGATATCGACACCCTATTCCACGATTAGATGATATGCTTGATGAATTGAGTGGTGCTTTGTTGTGTTTTCAAAGGTTGATTTGCGTAGTGGGTACCACCAGATTCGTATGAAATTGGGAGATGAATGGAAAAGCGCTTTCAAAACCAAGTTCGGTCTATATGAGTGGTTAGTCATGCCTTTTGGGTTAACTAATGCACCTAGTACTTTCATGAGATTAATGAGCGAGGTTTTTTGCGTGCTTTCATTGGGAAATTTGTTGTCGTCTACTTTGATGATATCTTGATTTATAGCAAATCCATGGATGAACACCTTGATTACTTACGTGTTGTTTTCAATGCTCTCACGTGATGCACGTTTGTTTGGTAACCTTGAGAAGTGCACTTTACGCACCGATCGATTATTATTTCTTGGCTATGTTGTCACTCCACAGGAATTGAGGTTGATAAAGCCAAGGTGGAAGCTATACAAGGATGGCTGTACCACAATGGTCACACAAGTGCGGAGTTTCCTAGGACTTGCTTTGGTTTCTATTGTCGTTTTGTGAAGGACTTCAGCACCATTGTTGCACCATTGAATGAGCTTACAAAGAAGGGAGTGCCCTTTTCTTGGGGCAAAGCACAAGAGCACGCCTTCCATGTGCTTTGAAAGATAAGTTAACACATGCACCTCTACTCCAACTCCCCGATTTTAATAAGACTTTCGAGCTTGAATGTGATGCGAGTGGAATTGGATTGGGTGGTGTTTTGTTACAAGAAGGAAAACATGTTGCATACTTTAGTGAGAAATTGAGCGGGCCTATTCTTAATTATTCTACATATGATAAGGAATTATATGCTCTAGTGCGGACATTAGAAACATGGCAGCATTATTTGTGGCCCAAATAATTTGTTATACATTACGATCATGAATCTTTGAAGCATATTCGTAGTCAAGGAAAACTGAATCGTAGACATGCAAAATGGGTTGAATTTATTGAATCTTTTCCTTATGTTATCAAACACAAGAAAGGGAAGAATAATATCATTGCGGATGCATTGTCTAGGAGATATACTTTCTTTGAATCAACTTGATTACAAGATCTTTGGGTTAGAAACAATTAAAGACCGATATGCTCATGATGCTGATTTTAAATAAGTTTCTTTGCATTGTAAAGATGGGAAAACGTGGAACAAATTCATCCTCAATGATGGGTTTGTGTTTAGAGCTAACAAGCTATGCATTCCAGCTAGCTCCGTTCGCTTGTTGTTGCTGTAGGAAGCGCATGGAGGTGGCTTGATGGGGCATTTTGGAGCGAAGAAGACGGAGGACATTCTTGCTGGTCATTTCTTTTGGCCAAAGATGCGACGAGACGTGGAGAGATTTGTTGCTCGCTGCACAACATGTCAAAAGGCTAAGTCCCGGTTGAATCCACACGGTTTGTATATGCCTCTCCCTGTTCCTAGTGCTCCTTGGGAGGATATTTCTATGGATTTTGTGTTGGGATTGCCACGGACTAGGAAAGGGCGAGATAGTGTTTTTGTGGTTGTGGATCGATTCTCTAAAATGGCACATTTCATACCATGTCATAAAACTGATGATGCTACAAATATTGCTGATTTGTTCTTTCGAGAAGTTGTTCGCTTGCATGGTGTGCCAAATACAATTGTTTCGATCGTGATGCTAAATTTCTTAGCCATTTTGGAGAACTTTATGGGCCAAATTGGGGACTAAGCTTTTATTTTCCACCACTTGTCACCCCCAAACTGATGGTCAAACCTGAAGTTGTGAATAGAACTTTGTCTACTATGTTAAGAACTGTTTTAAAGAAGAATATTAAGATGTGGGAAGATTGTTTGCCTCATATTGAGTTTGCTTATAATCGTTCATTGCATTCTACTACGAAGATGTGTCCCTTTGAGATTGTTTATGGCTTGTTACCACGTGCTCCTATTGATTTAATGCCATTGCCAAGTTACGAAAAGTTGAATTTTGATGCTAAGCAACGTCTTTGAATTGATGCTAAAACTACATGAAACCACTAAAGAAAACATAGAGCGCATGAATGCTAAGTACAAATTTGCTTTGGAGATAAAGGTAGAAGGAATTGATTCTTGAACCGGAGATTTGGTTTGGTTGCATTTCTTGAAAGGATAGGTTTCTGAATTAAGAAAATCTAAATTGATGCCTAGAGCGGATGGTCCTTTTAAAGTGATGTAACGAATAAATGAGAATGCATATAAGCTTGATCTTCCTGCAGATTTTGGGGTTAGTCCCACATTTAACATTGCAGATTTGAAGCCTTATTTGGGTGAGGAAGATGAGCTTGAGTCGAGGATGACTCAAATTCAAGAAAGGGAGGATGATGAGGACATCAACACCGATCATACATCCACGCCGTCCACGCCGACACCTGCTGGTCCTATTACCCGTGCTCGTGCTCGAACACTTAATCATCAAGTGAGTTCCTTCTTGAGCTCTTGTCCATCCTGTTTAGATCTTGGAGACACATGCACTCTTGTTTTGATTAGGAATCAAGGAGAAGACCGAAAGGGAAAAGGACTCGCGTAGGCTGGATTCGGACTGCAGCACACCTCCAACTTGCGACGGTCGCCACGGTTACATACGGAGTCGGATTGGGGTGATTCTGGACTTGTTGGAAAGCTAATAAAGTCTACTTTCATACGGATCTGATCTCATACTCATACCTGCTCAGAAACGGTGTCAACAGTCCAAAAATCACCGAGAGGTCTATTCTGTCCAGGGTGCTGCGCCACCTTAAGTTAGCCCAATGGACTTGTATCGTTTAGAGTCCAGTAGGGACGCGTCCTAGGGTTGGAGCACGACCCAAACTCTCTTGTGGTCATCCTCCACACGTCATATACCCCTTAGCCGCCACCAGGAACACTTGGGTTTTGTTTAGATCAAGTTTAGCCTTTGCTACTTGCTTGTAGGCGCGCGTGCTGATCCAGCCGCCCGTCTCCTTGTCTTCGGAACCCCACTCATCATAAGATTCAGTTTGAGGCTTTCAATTTCATCTTGCAAATTCAGTGCTTGTTTCCTTGTTCTTGCTAGTTCTTCGATTGCTTGCAGGACGGGAACCCTAGTGGCTGGTTGTCGCGCTCCACAAGATCGTGACGGCCTTTGGAGGTGGTGTATCGGTTGCTAAGGTGCGGTCTTGGAAGGTTGTAGTCGGGCCGTGAACGTCATCTCCATCCACCAAATCGAGTGATCTCACGCCTCTCATCGAAAGATCGTCCATAAACCCTAGCGGGTTCATATCAACAGCATCAGGATCGACTGGGCCTCAGTCGGATATCCATGTACTAACGGTCAGGTCGAGCGAGGCCAATGGCATGGTCCTCCAAGGACTCAAGCCCCGCATCTTCGACCGACTCAATAAGTATGCCGAGTGATGGGCTGCAGAGGTCCCAGCAATTCTCTAGAGCCTGAGAATGACCCAGAACCAATCTATGGGATTCACATCTTTCTTCCTGGCCTACGGGGCTGAAGCAGTGTTGCCCTCCGACCTCAACCATGGCGCCCCAAGAGTAAAGGCCTTCGACCAAACTGAGCCGTGGAGGCTCAGCAGGACACGGTCGACCTACTCGAGGAGGCTCGTGAGCCGATTGTCATCTGCTCCGCTCGCTACCAGCAAACTCTCCGCATGTACCACAAAAGAAAAATTAGGGAGAGGATCCTCGAGGTCGGTGATCTTGTACTCAGGAGGACCTAGTCCACCAAGCAGAAACATAAACTCTCTCCACCATGGGAAGGACCCTGCATGGTGATCGAGGTGGTCCGACTAGGCACCTACCGGCTGAAGGACGACAACGGAAATGTTCTCACCAACACATGGAACATCGAACAATTACGTCGTTTCTTTCCCTAAAGCTCGGTCTTTTCATTTCTTTCCATTCAATGGCCTCGTTCGCTTGTCTTAAATTTGGCTTGTTTGGCTTATTTTTTTAGCCGGAACAGTGTTTTTCTCTCACAACAATTCAGCCAGAACAGTGTTTTTCAGCCAGTTTCAGCCAAAGTTCAGACCAGCGAACGGGGCCAATGTTTGCTCCTACAGCACCCCAGCCCGAGGACTCTTGGCCTGGGTCGCTCGGGGGCTCCACGAGGGTGCGGTACCACCCTCCTCTTTTACTATCATATAGTAATACTTTTTGCCCAAACGAAAGGGCGTCACCCAAACGAAAGGGCATTCCGTTCCTTTGATTACCCTACGTAACTTGTGTTTTAAACTCCCGACCAATCACACCCCGCCATGACCTACGGTTACGAGCAGCTGAGCCTCGCGAGCCACGCCCGGGTTCTTAAGGTTGCAACCTATGGGTCAACGGGTAGGTGCGAAAAAGAAAGGATAAAAAACAAAGCTATGCTAGGGTAAAAACAAGGGTGGATGGGACAAGCTTCCCCTTACAAGTGATTCCATCACAAAACGAAATTGAAATATTCACGAATGTAAAACTGTTCACATGGGGGCTCCCACACGAACTTGTCTTTTACATGTATTGACTATTTCTACTCTAAACTCTACTATGGCCCTCCGGCGGCATCGGCTGATGGGACGGTCGACGAGGATGAAGGCAGCTCGCTTCCGGTCGGGATGACGTTTGGCTCGGTCGAAGGTAGGACAACGCTCGCTTCTAACCCGGTATCCACTCCTTCCATAGGCTGGACCACATCTTCCCAGCGCACGTCTTCAGCCACGCTCGAATGGCGAGCTTCCATCACCCACTACGCGGAGACTTGCTCGGCAACCATCTGTGTATATGGCACCAAGCTCTCCCCCAGCGCATGGATTTCATCTGCGCTCCACCCGTCAGCGTGCCCTCTGTAGATGGCGGTGAAGTCTAGATCAGCGTGATGGGTCGCCACCAAAGTCAACACCCCTAACGTCCCATAGAACATGCGTCGGAGATGAGCACCCGAACTTCATTCGAGACCTCCGCCAGTTGGACGGCGGGCGTACTGGTGCTCGGTCCTGACCTGAACACCTCGGAGATGACCACCTGGGCGACGTTATGAATCTGGTTGAGCTCTCCCTCAAGAGCACATCGCTCTTCAAGGGACTTAGCTAGCGCCTTCGCGCCCCGACCGATCGCCGCCTTGGCTGTCTCCAGCTCTTGCTCTAGAGAGCCAATTTTTTCACCCAGTTCTGAAAAAGACGACAAGTTCAGAAGCAAAGGAAAGGAAAAACCAAAGCATCAACCAAAGGCAGAACAGATACATACCAAGCTGGGCGCTTTCAAGGACGGAGAGTCCTGCCTCTTGCCGGACCACCTTCTTGAGAAGTCAAGCGTTTGACTCCTCTGCCCTGAGCACCTGCCCCCAGAGTGCGACCACTTCTTGTTCAACCTCCGACCGGGCCTTCCGCTCCATCTCCAGAGCCTCCAAGGACTTCTGAAGTGTCGCCTCGGTCTCCGCCAATTGGACCTTCGTTGCGTTGAGTTCTTGCTCGGTAGCAGTTGCTCGTTCGACCGCAAGTAGTTCCGCAGCCCGCGCTCCCGTCGCCTCGGCCGCCCGGTCTTGGGACTTGTGGCAAGCGGATTCCAGCTGGTGCCTAAGCTCGTCAACCTGCCGCAATGTCATTGCCTCCTGCTCCATCCGACCATGTTCCTCCTGAAGAAAATCAGACTTGTGGATCGACATCGTCTCTAAATCCTATAAAGCAAGAAGCAGACATGCTAAGACAACCATTGAAGGCCCAAGGAGTCAAGGACAAACAGCAAAAACACAGAGAACTTACCTCTGCGATGCGTGGTAGGTCAACTATAACCGCCTGATGGACGAGCTCAACTCGCTCCAAGGCCTCCTTAAGCCTCGCCTTGGTATGGGCGAGATTGGACTCCATCGATGGTCCTCTCTCCCCAAGCAAGTGCTAGAGATTCACCTCCTCCTCATCATGAAGGATGAACCGAGCCTTTCCTGGCTCGCCAGGGCAAGGCCACACCATCTCGGGGGTTGCCCCCGACCCACTGGAAGATCCAGCCATAATAGTATCATGCGACGACTGGATCATCACCAGCTCCCGAGACAGCGGGATGGCCGGTGGCTCCACCCCGGTGTTTTCCTCGCCACAGAAGGGGATCTCCACCACCTGGACTACGTGGCTCATCGGCAAATGTTCTACCTCTGGCCTGACCGCGTCTCCTCCCGACCCCTCTAGCTCTGACTAGGAGGGCGAACCATGCGCTCCTCCACCGGGCGAGGCAGGGAGCCTGGTTTCCCTCCTCTCCTCCACCGTAGCTGTCAGGGGAGGGATAGCAAGGGTCACCTCTGACCCAACTTCCACCATCACCATAGGGATCGCCACCATCACCGCCGCCGCCGCCGCTGTCACCGTACTCACGACCAGCCGGGAGGACACAACCCCCAGAAGGGAAGGTCGCACCACCGCCAATCTGCTTCCCCCACCGCTCGTCGCAACTCGCAGCAGGCTGGGTCTCCACTCCTCCTACACGGGAGGTGGGGCGATGCCCAGTCCCGCCAGTCCCTGGCCACTGTCCAATAAGTGTAGGTCAGTCACGCTCAAAAAACTCAACTGTGAGATCGAAAAAGAACATAAATGCATACCTAGACGAAAGCGACAGAACCCTAAAGCCCCGACCTACTGACGGCGGGCCAACCGGACGAGGATCACTCGTAGGTTGTGACCTGCGCTCCCTCGTATCAACCAAGGGAGGAGCCGACCTAGCCGGTCGCCGATCAGCCCACGAATGGCCACGACCGCTAGCTTATGGCGAAACCCTCGGATTCACTAGCAGGACATCTCCTCGTTGGGGGTCATGCACACGCGCTGACCCCGAAGATGTAGGGGAATGAATACTTTCCTCCGACCGACCGGCGTGCTCCGCCACACTCGGAGCAGGGGCGTGCAGAACCAATGAGGCCTTTGAAGGGCGCGACGACCGCACCCGCTTCGCCTCTCATTCGACAGCAGTGTCTTCGGTCACGGCACGCTTCCTTGACTTAGGAACATCGCCACGCGTCTCTGTGTCACATTCACCGGCGACGGATGTGGCCACAGGCTCATGGTGCTCCACCGAGGTTGCGATGGTGCCCCTATCTCCTTTGTCCTCGGAGGTACTCATGTCACCACTCATCTCCGTGGGCTCCTCCGACTTGAGCTCTGCCTCCACGTTGCTCCGACTCTCACCCCGGACCCACCAGCTGATTTCCTTCTCCTTTTCGAACCTCCTCCGGGCCTTCTCAGCTCTCTTCTTCTTCTTCTTGGCGAGCACCGCCTCCTTCTGGGAAGCTTGCTGAGCTGCGCCCTTTGGCCCCCTCGGAAGGTGTGGCCAAGATTTTTAACCCGCGAGACCCTACGAAACGGGCAACTCGAAATCAAAACAAAGGAGAGCAAGAGGGAAGAGGTCATAGGAAAAGAAGAGGGGGCATACCAGATTGGATAGCTTCATGGCGTGTAGAGGTCCGGGCATCCCTTCAAGGGAGTCTTTATCCCTCAGTTGCAGCACCCGATCGAGTCAGCTCCAGACTTCGTCCTTGGCAACTCCTCCACGACGCACGGTCGGGATCCATCGGATTGATGTATTCCCACATCGGTCACGTTCTTTCCACCAACGGGGCGACCCAACAGTGGAAGAAGGTGTGGAAGACCCGCAACCCATCGAGTCCATGCCGCATAAGCTTCTAAAGCTCCGCCTCGATAACCTCTAGCTTGTTCTGCCGATCGGCTGGACCCCACAACCAGCTTTTCCTCCTCTTCGACCTTCTTCTAGTGAACGATGGGAATGGCGCTTCCGCCGGGTTCCTGATGTAGAACCACTAATCGTACCACCCCCAATTAGAGTCATAGGGGGAGTACGCAGGGTAGGGGGTCGACGGCTTCGACTTCTTCTGCAAGTCGAATCCCTCACCCGGCGTGGTTCTGGGTGTCTTTCCCTCGGACAGGGCTCGCCCACTGAAGATCCACCAAAAGAGGTACACGTGCGGCTCTATCCCAAGGAAGGCCTTGCAGACGGTGATGAAGCCGGCGATGTACAACACCCCAGTCGGGTTGAGGTGCTGTAGCTCCAGGCCCCACTCGTTGAGGAGCCTACGCAGGAACCAGTGCGTGGGATACCCAAGCCCGTGCTCATGGAAGGCGAGGAAGGAAACGGCCTCATCGGCTTGGGGTTACGGAACAGCTTCCCCGGCGTAGGAACCCTCCAATGCGCCACCTCCTTTGACGGGAGCAGCCCCTTCTCGGCGAAGGCGGCCAGGACCTCCCCGTCCATGGTGGAAGGCCTCTAGTTCGACATCACACCTCGGATTCACGAACGGATCTGTAAGTTCTCCTCTCCCTCGCTTTACCCTCTCTCCTAGAAACCGCCGCGACGCATGAACATGGCTTGGCGAAAACGAAGAAGGAGAAGAGGCAGCCGTTGGAGAAAGGCGAAAGAATGGGAGGAAAACCTTCTCCCTCCCCCCTATTTAATATGAGGAGGCATGCGGTGGGACGCGTCCTAGTTGATGGGACGTGCCCTGCCCAAACAAAATGTTGCTTGGTTAAATGGGACATGGCCTGGGCAGGGCCCACCACTACTGCAACATGGGCACAGGAAACAAGGCGCAACTGCACGTAAACGACCCTCCGCCTTCCCAAGCAAGGTTTGGAAGGGCCTACCAGTGGGATCTCCATCGAGGAGAGACCAATTGGTCACCTAAGTCGATCGGACGGCATGGGTGACTACCGAGGGACAGGTAAGGAGCAGTGGGATGCCCCATGCGTGCTATGCCGACTTCGTCACGAACGATGGGCCCGGATTTCATTCGGACATGTCCGATAAGAGCTCCCCAAACCCGTCACTCGAGCCATCGAGGTAACTTTACCAAAACTCCTTTTTATTTTCTACTGCATGATCATTCACTCATCCATTCTCATCCATACATTCATACATTCATCCCATACATCCAAGCATCGCATATGCAATTATTGCATCACAACGCTTCGTGTTGCGTCATGAAGCGGTAGTCGCCTCATTCGATATGAGCGACGACCGACCGGGGTTCAAAGGCCGGCCCGCGAAGGGCTCAAGGCTGCCACGAGTCAAATAGAGCCAGAGGAGAAAAACACAGATGAGCCCCAATGGCCCTCGCCCGATCTGCTTAGAAGCGAACAAGGTCATCTCAACCTTCTCATTCGATCCTGACCACGAGCCATGCCCATAGAATCTCCATCGAGAGGAGGCCAGTGGGCCACCTAAGTCGGTCTTTGGAACGGCTCGGGTATCTGCCGAGAGGCGGGTTAAGGAGCAATGGAATGCCACATGAGGGCTATGCCGACCCCGTTATGAACGACGGACCCGGATTCCACTTGGACATGCCCGTTAGTGAGCTCACCAAGCGCGTCATTCGAGCCATCGAGACAAGCGACATTAGCTCAACCCCTCCGGTTGAGGAAACCATGGATGGGGTAACGCACAAAACTAGACCGACCCCTCGGCCACGCCCGATGCTTGGGTCCATGCTCTGTCGCGCCCGACCCCTCGGCCACGCCCGACGCTTGGGTCTCCGATCGAAATGCCGGGAGAACGATCCGGTCTCCGACCAGAAGGCCTGGCCAAGGAAGGGACACAGTCCGACTCCGACCTCCTTTTCCGACCGGGGATACGCCGGACCTTTGCTCGTGATTCTTTCCTGACCGACACGATCGGAGCCGACTAGGAACGACCGACCGGAGACGCCCGCTCGGTGGGAGACCCAAGGATCAGGCGGAGCAGATATGGTAAGGCGCTCAAGTCAAACCGTAATATCGAAGACTGAATAGCCATACCCTGCACACCTGCAGGACATGCCACCAGGCCATGCCAGACGGGTGCTATGCATTCTTCCAGGCATGTAAGAACCCAAATAGTGTTGTGGGCGCCGACATTTGTCTTATAATATTGTAGGCGTTGACATTTACCATACCAGGCAAACACGGTAAAACCTACCAGACGCATCTAGGCATGAACAGTATTATGGACGTCGACAATCGTCTCATACCTGATGGCGTGAGCAACAAGACTAGGTAGCACACATACACGCTCTCTCTCTCTTTCTCTCTAATTTGTAAGGCCACCCCCTTCATCTATAAAAGGGGATGCACTCTCTCCCAACTAGGACAGACGCTGGATTCTCTCTCTGGATCCGGCTCTAGAGAACCTGAGCATTCGAACAGCTCCACAACTCTAAATCTCAATAGCTACACAAAGCATACACTCCAATACTTAGCGCACGTTAGAGCATCTGTCACTCTTAACCACTTGGTTTAGAGTTCAACCGGGCCTCTAACACCCTCTTCTTATTTCGTACCTGTTTGTAACCCCACAGCAAACTTTGAGCACCAGGGCTCAGGAATAAAGTCACCGACCGACCAAAACTGGACGTAGGGCACGTTGCCTGAACCAGTATAAATCCTATGTCATTGAATGCTAGGCCACATCCGATTATAACGTATGGCAAAACTATAAATATTTACTTGTTGGTTATTTTTCGCACCGACACATAATGTTTCAATCAATATTACATAGGTCCTCACAAAAGATTGATAGTTAAAATATAACTCTAAATTTGAATGCAAAACTAAAACATCAACCTCAATTGTCACATCACTTCATGCCTACGATACGCGAAAGATAAGCTTGCACTTCTTTAGGAATCAAATGTTATGAAAAGATAATCATAACAAGTTTGTATTTCACAATACATGTTTTAAAATCTATTCTATAATTAAGAATCTAATCTCTCAATAGTTCGACTAAGAGAACGTGCTTTGCACGAATACCAAGCTGTAGTTGGTCACCAATCAATGATGATCCAGAAAATTTAGTTATGAATGTTTTAGCTGTAGAGATTCTAATTCCACCTCAAAAATTTTCAATGAGGCACCAATTTCTTTTTGGTCTTAGACAATTATCAACCAATAGGAAGCTGACACGTAATGTATTTGTTTTTTTTTCTGCAATTGGGCAAAAAGTTATAGTACACTAGAAGCAAGAATGAACAAGACATAATTCATAGGATTATTACAGCCACAATTTCCCTGTAAAAAAACAAATGCACATAAATGTTCTCATGCTCATGTCATGGGCTTCTCCAACAGTGCCGACACGTACCACTTCTCCTTCTCCTTTCCCCTGCCGGTGTTCCACCGCAGCTTCCTGAACCCGACACGATCAATCATTGTCGCGAACGTCGCGTTCAGCTGCGCGGCGGCGCAGATGAAGTGGTCCAGCTAGAACAAGCCCCCTGTACACGTCGAACAACGCAAACTCCAGCATCACGCCGGGGGCCATCCACCCGCCGCTGTCGAGGTCATGCCCCGCGTGCACGATGTCCATGGTACTGTCGAACAGGGGCAGCCGGTGCGCGGCAGTGAAGTGCAGCGGCACCAGGCCGTGCGACGCGATGAAGTTGCCGAACGGCGCGCCAGAGTTGACGGCTGCGGTGAGCACGGTGACCCCACGCGCGCTCCAGCATCCGTGCCGTGAACGTGCCGGAGGGGGAGCCGCCGCCGAGGTCCAGGCCGATGCGTACCGTGCCGTTGGGCCGCGCATGGAGCACAACATTGATGGAGTAGGACAGCAGCGCCGTCGTCGCGGCCATCTGTTGGCCTTATTCTTATTCCCCCGCCCACGACGCAGGTTGAAGCATCCGTCGTCGTAGCCGCTGATGCCGCCGCCGCGAGGCACGAGTAGTTCTTGCACGCGTACGCGTTCCACAAGATGGTGGTGTCCGACGGCGTGGTCCAGAGGCTCCGGGGCAGCGGCAGCGGCTGTGGTACCCCTTGGGCGACCGCAGGCGGCACGGCAACGGCTCACAGCCGCTGAGCATGAGCCTGTGCGCTAGCGGCTCGTCGGATGAGCACTCCCCGTCGACGCGCGTAGTCCATGTAGCGTTCCAGGTTGTCCTGGACGCGGACGCATGCGTGGCCTAGCACCGGGGACACCTCCCTCGCCGCAGCCCCAGCCACCTTGCGATGCGGGCCGACGGCTAGCCTGAGCTCGTGGCGGGCTCGCGCTTCCATCCGCAGTCAGGCGTCGCAGGGAGGTCCCGGTCGCTGTGGTCCTGCATGGCTTGGAGGAGCGTCTGGCGGAGCTCGTTGGCGGTGTGGACGCGAGCTTGGAGGTCCGCGAGGTCGGCGCGGCCGGCGGCGAGCATGGCCTGCGTGGCGTTGAGGCCAGCTTGGAGTGCCGCGGAGCCGTCCCAGAGGTGGACGATGGTGGCGGCGGGCCTGTAGCCGCTGCTGCTGTAGCGGCGGAGGAGGGAGGGCCCGGCGCCCGAGGAGACGACGGCGACGGAGACAGCGTTGGTGAGCAGGAACATGAGCAGCTTGGCCGCCGTGGTGCCGCTGTAGCAGTTATGGGGATTGCTTTTTTTTTTTTGTTATGGAGATTAAACTGATCACATAGAGTAATAGAGTAAGTGCGTGTTATCTTTCTAATCTGATCATACGAAACGGTTTTGACGTCAGAACCGGGGACGGAATAGTTACGAATGCTCCCTTGGCAGAGAAGAGATAGGGAAATATATATATATATGCGTTCGCGACTCGACGACCCTCTCGTCTCCTCCGCCCTCCGCTCAAGTTCAGTTTCACCGAAGTTGGCGGTTGCTAGCTGTGCTCATCGTATTAGGGTTACGCAGCAGGTCGTGGAGGTGGCAGCCGAGGACGGGGCCGTGGCGCCGCGGAGCTCGGTGGCCGAGCTGGTGGTGGCGGCGGCCGTGGAGGTGGCGGTGGCGGCCAAGCGCGGGGCCGTGGCGGCGCGGAGCTCGGTGGCCGAGGTGGCGCGGCGCGTGGCGGCCGTGGAGGCGGCGAGAGAGGGGGACACCAGTTCTTCCACGGCACCCACCAGCCGGTCGGTGGTGGGCGAGGCGGTGGCGGACACCACCACCATGGCGTGCCTGCTCAGGGTGCTCAGGGCCAGCCGCGCTGGCAAGTGGCCGCGCCGCCGCCGGCGGCGTCGAGGCCGCCACCTGCGGAAGTTGAGGCGCTGAGCGGCGAGGTGGAGAGGAAGGCGGTGGTGGCGGCGGCAGAGGCGCGGGAGGGGCCGTCGGGCACCGCGCATGAGCCTGCCGCCGCCCCGGCGCGGGTCGAGGGGGAGCAAGGGACGTCGCTGGGGGCGGCAGACCAGGGGGGCTCTCAGGGGAGGCTGCCCCCGGCGTCGAGCAAGGCGCTGGTGTTCCCCGCGCGGCCGGGGTACGGCACGCTCGGCCGGAGGTGCCGCGTGCGCGCCAACCATTTCCTCGTCCAGGTGGCGGACAAGGAGATCTACCACTACGACGTATGCATATATGCATGGCCCCTCTCTCTTTCGTTTAGATTTTACTGTTTCTCAAGTTTTCTTTAAAGAAACTGTTTTAAATTTTATTTGAATTGTAATTCGTAAAATGTGCGTGTTTTATATATGCAATTCTACGCTTGCATGCCTCCAGTTTATTCTCAGTTTGTATAGTATAATCAACATACCTTAACATTCATATTTCTCGTCTTTTAAGTGCAAATTCTATCCTTTCTTACTTGTGCAGATCGTGATTAGTCCAGAATCAGAGTCGAGGAAAAGAAATCGATGGATCATTAACGAACTCGTTAAATTGCACAAGCAATACTTGGATGGGCGACTGCCTGTTTATGATGGTAGAAAGGGCCTTTTCACTGCTGGTCCACTACCGTTCAAAGCCAAAGAATTTGTTCTGAAACTAACCAATCCTGAGAGAGCAAACCAGGGGTATGGTGTTTTAATTTGTTTATTTACCATGCGCGCTTGTTCTTTATATGTGCTTATTTACGTTGTATTAATCCTTGCCTTCCTGCTGCCTGCAGTGAGAAAGAGTACAGGGTGACCATAAAAGATGCTGCAAAATTAGATTTGTACAGCCTTAGGCAGTTCTTGGCTGGTAGGCAGAGGGAACTGCCACAGGATACTATCCAAGCCCTTGATATCGCTATGAGAGAACGTCCAAATGAAAAGTATACTAGTTATGATACATCCATGCAAATTTTATGATCCATCCATGCAAATTTGATATCCATTGAATTCCTGTCAGCCTATATATATATTGTGTGCCAGACTGACGAAGTATATGATCCTTCTGCACTTCATGAGTTCTGACCTTTTTTTCCCCCAAACTGTGACAGGTATGTATCCATCTCAAGATCATTTTTCTCACAGACATTTGGACATGGCGTTGATATTGGCAGTGGTGTGGAATGCTGGAGGGGGTACTACCAAAGTCTACGTGCTACACAAATGGGATTGTCCTTAAATATTGGTATAGTTGTGGATAATTCTTTTGCCTTAAATCACACGTGCCACACTCTATTCTCTCCTAGTTACTTGGCATGCAGTAGTAGCATATGTACTATCTGTATGTGCTCGAAGCTCAATTTAAAGCTTCTGGAGGGGGCATAATGTATTACCCACATTCGTGGTGCCCTTTGTTACTCTGTCATCAAGGAATGAGTTAGGTCACCCATTACAGCCTTACATGACTACTGTTCTGTATCATGCAAGTGTGCTTTGTACTCACTCCATTCCAAATTTAAGATGCTTTGGCTTTTCTAGATACATTGCTTTACAATGCATCTAGACAGTGTATATCTAAATACATAGTAAAAGCTATGAATCTAAAAAAAAGCCAAAACACCTTATAATTTGCAATGGAGGGAATACTATATATTAAGAATTTTGTGCATAATTTTCAGTACTTTTTGGGCCCATATGCTTGCTAATTTTTAATAAGATTATATATAGAGATTGTATATTGTTCTGTTTTTATTAGCCAATTACACAAATGCACTGGTTCTATACTTTGTCTAAACTGCAAAAAGTCTGAAAGTAATCTTGTGGCATGTTGTATACAAGTGCTTATTAGGGTTTACCAGCTTGGTTTTCTGTAGAAGCCACTTCTTGTCTATTTCCCTTTCAGATATTTCAGCAACTGCATTTTACAAGGCTCAACCGGTTTTGGACTTTGCATTGGAGTACCTCAATATACGTGACACCTCAAGGCGTTTGTCTGACCAGGATCGCATAAAAGTATTGAACATCATACTTTTACTATATCCTCATTTAGTTCTAATGTTATATGGTTTGATTGTATCATATTTTGCCGTTTCACTTTGTAGTTGAAGAAAGTCCTCAAAGGAGTACGGGTTGTGGCAACACATCGCCGTGATATAGCCATACGTTACAAGATTACTGGGATAACCTCACTTCCCTTGAGTGATTTAACGTATCTATTCCATTTTAATTGATCTTCTTTTCCTTAATTCATGCTGCACTATTTTTTAACGACACATATATTAAAATATTCATGTTTGCTTATACAGGTTTGATCAAGATGAGACAAGGGTTTCAGTTGCTCAATACTTTAAACACCAATATAATTACTGTTTGAAACACATTCACTGGCCATGCCTTCAAGCTGGCAGTGATAGCAGACCGACTTATTTACCCATGGAGGTCGTGCCTATATCTTCATCTGTTTGTGTCAATGTTTTTTGTCAGATTTCTTCAGGATGACACGTATTTATGCAGGTTTGCAATATACTTGAAGGACAACGCTATTCTAGAAAGCTAAATGAGCGCCAAGTCACAAGCATCCTGAAGATGGCATGTGAGCGACCAACTCAAAGGGAGGGTAGCATTTTAGAGGTGAATTTTGTAACTACTATCCCATTGTTGACTCTTTGTTTGTTCTTGTACATTGTAGTCTATAGTTTTGTTTGGTATTCAGTATTTATCTGTTTTTACTTTTTAATAAAAACCCTACCTTCTCTGTTTTTTCTCAGGTAGTTAATAGGAACAACTATGGTAATGATCATTGTGCCAAAGAATTTGGTATTAAGGTGACAAATGAACTTGCCTTGGTTGATGCGCGTGTGCTGCCAGCTCCGACGGTAAGTTTGTTCTTTTCCTGGATGATCTTTTACACTCTGATGTTCCAGTTGTCTGTACTGATGATCATTTATATCCATTTTAGCTTAAGTACCATGACTCTGGGCGAGAAAAGGTGTGTAGTCCTTCCATTGGTCAGTGGAACATGAACAACAAGGTATTACATGTTATTTTCTTTCTGAGCTCCACTTTACTTTTATTCAGTCACAACAAAATTATCTTTTCGGTAAGAATTCTAGTTTCATGTGCACCTGCAATGTTGTTGGTGACACTTTTATTAAGTGCTATATTCACTGATTCACAAATGTAGTAAATGTTAGGTTTCCACATTTTTTACTGAAATATTTCCATATCTTTATTTGTCAACATTTTTTACATGTGTTTATCAGAGATTGATCGATGGAGTATCCATTAAGTATTGGGCTTGTGTGACTTTTGCTTCTCGCTTGCATCCAAATGACGTCCGGATGTTTTGTAACAACTTGGTTGGGGCGTGCAATGATATTGGCATGGTAAAGATGCAACATTTGATCATGTACTCGTTTCACTATTATTTATGCTGGTTTATATGTTCTCATTTTTTGTGGTAGCAAATAAATGGGAGACCTTGTGTTGATGTTGGGCAAGCACGCCCAGATAACTTAGAAGCTGCACTCAGAAATACTCATAGACAATCTGCACAAATGCTTGCCCAACAAGGTGTGACAAGGCCACAGCTTGATTTACTAATTGTTGTATTGCCAGATGCAAATGCAAGTTTCTTTTATGGTAAGCAAGTCAAATGGCTTTCAAAGTTTGTAGTATTTGTTGGCTACGTTTTGTGTGCATTCTTGTTTAATCTTTAGCTGTGGCGTTTCTTTCATGCAGGAAGGATAAAGCGTCTTTGTGAAACTGAGCTTGGTGTAATAACTCAGTGTTGTCTACCTAAGAATGTTCATAAAGGTGGCAGACAATATCTCCAAAACTTAGCCCTTAAAATTAATGTTAAGGTAATGTGGCTAGGCAGTTGCTAAATATGGCCTTTGTAGATACTCTAATTCAGTTCCTGTACTGTGATTTTGGGCTGTGTTGAGCTTTAGTGTAATTGAGATTTCATTGAAGTTGTGGTTTGTGGGTTTGGCTTTTATAGCTCAAGAAAGGAGTGGAATTTGGAACTAATGTCGAGATTGCTTACATTTTCCACAATTTACACATAGGTTGGTGGCCGTAATACAGTCCTTGAAGATGCTTTAAATAGGAGAATACATTTGTTAACAGATTTGCCTACAATAATCTTTGGAGCTGATGTTACCCACCCGGCTCCAGGGGAGGATGCATCCCCGTCAATTGCAGCGGTTTGTATTCTCTCTCTCTCTCTCTCTCTCTCTCGTTCTCAGCTTGATTTGTGTTGATATTTTCATCACATGACCTCTGTCATGGAACCTGCTTTTCATTTATTTGAGGATAATTTACTCTTACCTCGGCAGAACTTTGAAGAAACAATTTGTTATTTCACCTTGACTTCTTGTTGGCATTGACATGTCCTGTTGGAGAGATCTCCTTGTGCTTCTGGTTTCTAATTAGTCATGTTAAAGTTACGATAGGTTGTTGCATCAATGGATTGGCCAGAAGTTTCGAAGTACAGGTGCCTTGTGTCTTCTCAAGGTCATAGGGAAGAGATCATAACTGATCTTTTCACACAAGTGAAGGATCCACAAAAGGGACTTGTTCACGGTGGAATGATCAGGCATGCTGAACATCTTAGTTGTCTAACTTTGTTGTCCTTCAGATAAATGATCTTTCCATTTTTTTAAAGTCATATTGTTGATGCAGGGAACTGCTTGTGTCATTCTATAAGGCAAATGGGGGCCGTAAACCAAGCAGGATAATTTTCTATCGGTTCGTAATTGTCTGTTTGAATGATTTATGTTGCTGCCTGAACTTAAATCTCGTTTCCTTGCATGAAAAGGCAGAGCACCTGCCATTTTCCCTCATGTTAGCCCATCGTTTATATGTGGTAGTCTAGATCAGTTTACTTAACTAATTAACTATATATATATGGTTGTTTTGGATCTCCTTGTTGGCTTGTTGTACATGTCTCAACAGCTACACCTTGTATACTTGGGAAACGATCCTGGAGTTAATTGCCTTTGTGCACCTGAAAAACGAGAGTAGAACTAATTTTACTTGTTTTCTTGACTTGCAGAGATGGTGTCAGTGAGGGGCAGTTTAGCCAGGTCTTGCTTTATGAAGTGGATGCTATTCGAAAGGTGCTTTTCTTTAAAATAGTATTCTCTTTTGATGTATTCTCCTAGCTGTGTTTTACACTTGATCTATCATCTTTGCTGATCTTTGTGTTTGTACTCAGGCGTGTGCCAGCTTGGAGGAGGGCTACCTTCCTCCAGTGACATTCATAGTGGTGCAAAAGCGGCATCACACTCGGCTTTTCCCTGAAGATCATCGTGCACATGGACAGACAGATCGCAGTGGAAATATTTTGCCAGGTAAAGTAAATTCGCTATTAGGGTGCAATTGTTCTTGATATTGACGAGGACACATGACTAGTTCTCTTCTTTGATGAACCATTTATATGCAGCTCTCCTTTGCATTCTTATTGTTTCTGGCTAATAATTCTATTGTGTTCTTAGGAACTGTTGTTGACACGAAGATATGCCATCCAAGTGAATTCGACTTCTACCTTTGTAGCCACTCAGGCATTCAGGTGACCAGATGCTAAAGATGATGCGATACATCTGAAACGAATTCTCTGCTCAACGTTTGTGGTTTACTCATTTTGCACTTTTGGCAGGGAACGAGCCGGCCAACACACTACCATGTTCTGTTTGACGAAAACAATTTCACTGCCGATGCACTGCAGACATTGACCTACAAACTGTGCTACACGTAAGCAGTTTTTACCACCTGTGATCCTTAGCAAAATAGGTACAATTTCACTGTCCGAATTTTGGCCACCATATTTACCTGTTCCGTGATCTGGCTTTCTTTCAGGTATGTGCGATGCACGCGATCAGTCTCTATAGGTCAGCAATTGGTTTGCAAATTACTCCTATATACTGTCTGAAGTTACTGTTATATTATCCATGTTCTGTATGTTGTTTCCTTTTAGCTCACGGATGACCAATTGATGAGTTGCATGTGCTGTTGCATACAGTTCCCCCGGCATACTACGCACACCTGTCGGCTTTCCGTGCACGCCACTACTTGGACGATGGCCTCTCCGACCAAGGATCGTCTTCTGTGGCGAGCTCTCGCCAGCAAGACCGCACTGCTCCGGTGAAGCAGCTGCCGAAGGTGATGGAGAGCGTCAAGCAGTTCATGTTCTACTGCTGAAGCTGGCCTTGCAAGAACCGGCAACAACGCTTTTGTAGCCGTAGAACTCCAGGTCGAGTAGCAGTATGGATGTGTAAATATGGTAAACTAGCCCACAGGCCGGGCGCATGACATCCAAATCATATTTTGGGCCGGGCGAGAGTTTGCATCCAAAACTCACCAGAAAACGGCGAACTTGGCGCTGACGTCATGCTGGTTTCAAATCTTTTTGGTGGACTTTATAAAAGTCCAGAGCAAGTGCTTGTGATTTTGAAGGCTTTTCAGTTGCAACCCTGCGGCTATTGCTTCTGAAATTTCCTGTACTGTAGGGCTTTGACTCGGTGCATGTATAAATATGGAAGTGAGGCTGTCAGTTCGTAGGCTGTTTGTTGCATTTGGGGCAAGCAATATGCGAGTCATGGTTTCGTCGCCAGCATCCACGCGTGAGTGTTATCCAGCTGATTAATTAGTAAATGGATCGAGGATTCATCAAACAATATTTCTAATGGAGCTTCTCGGTTTCGCTGTGGCTTGTCACGCTGCAATTGGCCACGTGAGTGCAGATTGCCCCAGGTGGCCAGGTGGAGGTTGGATGAGAAGCCGGCGTGCTTATCTGGCTCTGAAACGACCTGGAAACAACCCAGCTGCTCAATACTTATCAGCATGCAGCCGGAGCCTTTAAATGTGATCTTCAGCTCGATTTGTTTCTCTTTGGCAGCACCACGGCACGCACGTTCCGCCGCCATGGCGGCGCCAGCCGAACCCTACGCGTCGGCCATTGTCGGGGACACGGTGACTGGGCACCACATTCTTCACGTTGACTGCTACTCGCGCACCAAGGAGGAGCTCCCCAGTGGCCAGTGCATCAGGTCATGCCAGTTCACCGTAGCGGGTCGCTCCTGGCACATCCCAACGGCGATGTATCCACCACCGCCGACTTCGTATCCATCTACATCAACCTCGCCCGGGATGCCGTCGTCGACGACGCTCCCATCAATGCGCGAGCCACGTTCGCTCTGCTCGATCAGTCTGGACAACCGGAGCCGAACCAAACCGAAACAAAACCACAAAACTGCAACTTTTCGAGACATCATCTGCAAGGCATGGCTGGAGAAGTCGAAGTATCTCAAGGATGACCGCCTCTCCATCAGCTGTGACGTCTTCGTCTCCACGGAGCTCCGCGTGGTGAAGAGGAGAGCTGCGTCGTCGACGTCTCCTCCGTCGGTCGTGGTGCCACCGTCGGATCTGCACCGGCATCTGGCGAGACGTTCGAGGCCCACAGATGCGTGCTCGCCGCCCGATCGGCCGTCTTCAAGGCAGAGCTCTTGGGCGCAATGAAAGAGAGCCGGGATGGGGCGGTCATACGCGTCGACGACATGGACGCGCAGGTGTTCAGTGCTCTGCATGCTTTCGTGTACACCGACACGTTGCCGCAAGCCTGCTTTGACACGAACGACGACAGAGAAGGTGCTGCAATGGTTCAGCACTTGCTTGTCGCAGGCAAGGTTTTTTTTTATCGGCCGAAATTCACGGAAATTTTCGAAATTTCCCTTCTATCCACATGGTCCGATAAAATTTGACATCGGCTAAAATTTTTCCTTCTTTCCTGCTCCCACACAGACAACACAAATTCAGCCGTGCGACGGTCTCACACTATAATGTTTTATTCTTGTTTTTATCTATGAACAAGTGATGTTTAATAGCTTAGGAATAGTTTCAAGTCAAATTCTACGAAATTTTTTCAAAACAATTTGGATTTTTTTTGAATTTGGTCCGATATTTCCGATATATCTTGCTTATCCTATTTATCCATGACCTCCGAAATTTTTTATTTCCGATAATGAAAACCTTGGTCGCAGCAGATAGATACGGCATGGAGAGGCTGAAGCTCGTTTGTGAAGATAAGCTCAGCAGCCAGATTGATACGGACTCGGCTGCCAGTATCCTGACGTTAGCTGAGCAGCACCACTGCCATGGCCTTAAGGAGGCCTGCTTCAGCTTCCTGAGCTCGCCATCCACTCTGAGTGCTGTTATTGCCACTGACGGCTTTGATCTTTTAACTAGAAGGAAGCTGCCCCTTTGTTTTGAAAGAGCTGATGATGGCAAATCTTGCTGCTCAGCATGTGCCCGCTGATTTCAAAGAAGCAAAATAAGGCGACAACAGGTTTCCATCAGCTGGAATGTTCTGGTTTTTTTAGGTGTATAGTTTTATTTATGCGCCTAGATATGATATATACGTCTAGACTTATAATTTTGATTGATATATACTATGTCTAAACTTATAATTTTGAATGGAAGAAGTATATCAATTAACGTTAGTAGTCTTGTCCAGCATTCTTTTATAATGCCATTTATCATATTATTCTCGCAAGTGTTTTATTGTGGAGAGATATCTTTTAACTCTGCTGGGAACAAGTATACATGGCATAGTTTACAACTCTTGAAAAAAACGTACAAAATTTACATGCAACAAAGATAAACTTTGGGTGTGTTTGGTACACCTTCTCTACGCGCTACTGGAGCTGATGTTTCAGTGCTTCACCAAACAAACGCGACCCCAGAAAACTACTCCGCGCGAGGAGTTCTAAAAATGCCATTGACTAGAGCCGCTTCACATGAGGCCCCCGGCTCTCTCCCCCTCCCGTGGGCTCGGCACGCAGCCATGGTCCCGTTTGCCCCAGGGGCGAGGCCGTGCGGAGAGAAGCCTCCGGTTCGGTGCAGGTGGTGCCACTGCGAGGCGGGGCGTAGTGGAGCTGACGCATCCGAGGGAGGAGGCGGAGGCTAGCATCGAGGCGTTGGCCCTCACAGCCTCGGTCTCCTATGTGTTATAAACCATGGACAATATAAACAACGAAGAATAGTAGATCAAGCACAGAGGATACGAGATTTTAACGTAGAAAACCCTCTCAATGTGGAAGAAAAAAAACCATGGATACCAGTCAGTAAATCTTCGCTGTATCGGATGAAATTACAAACGCCGGAGATTTACAATTTGGGATACCCTAACCTGGGAGTCTTCCCGTATAGAAGCCTATGATACATTTTTTCTATGAGGGAGGTGATCCGTATATATAGGGAGGAAACACTCCACACCCTCGTCTATTAGCAATACGAAACTAATAGATGGTGTAGTCCCTCTTAACGCTAATGGGCCGCTTCGCTTCGGCCCAAGCTTGAATTTAGATCAAAACTCAACAAACTCCACCTTGAGACAAATTCCTTCTTGTAGCATAAAACGAGCATTCACCCTGAAACAACAAAGAAATACTTCCGGTGCCAAATAGCCTCTTGGGCTAAACAGTTATACCAACTAAGCTTGAGCAAAGCTTAAACTTAGCAACCAGAACAGGCTTTGTCAACATATCAGCAGGATTATCATGTGTGCTTATCTTACATACCTTCAGCTTACCTTGCGCTACCACATCACGAACATAATAGTATTTGACATCAATGTGCCTCATTCTCTCATGGAACATCTGATCTTTAGTTAGACATATAGCACTTTGACTGTCACAAAATAAATTATTGCAAGAATCATCTCTACAAAACTCAGCAAACAAACCTTTCAACCAAACTGATTCTTTATATGCTTTAGCAATAGCCATGTATTCTGCTTCAGTGGTAGACAGGGCAACAGCGGGCTGCAATGTTGCCCTCCAACTCACAGCACAACCACCAATAGTGAACATATAACCTGTGAGAGATCTCCTCTTATCCAAATCAGCAGCAAAATCTGAATCCACATAGCCAGTGAGTCCCTTATCAGTCCTGCCAAACTTCAAACAGGCATTTGTTGTGCCACGAAGGTACCTGGAAATCCACTGAACAGCCTTCCAATATTCTTTACCAGGATTAGCCATGTATCTACTAACCAAACTCATAGCATATGATAAATCAGGACGAGAACAAACCATGGCATACATCAAAGAACCAACAACACTAGAATATAGAACTCTTGACATGTACTCAAAATCCTCATCCGTATTAGCATATTGTAAATCTGATAATTTGAAATAAGGAGCAATAGGAGTACTAACAGAATTTGCATCATGCATGTTGAAACGATGAAGAACTTTCTTAATGTAACTTTGCTGACTAAGAAATAACAAATCAGAATTTCTATCTCTTGTAATTTCCATACCTAGAATCTTCTTAGCAGCACCAAAATCCTTCATCTCAAATTCACTACTCAACAATTTCTTCAACGTAGTGATTTTTTTCTTGCTCTTGGCAGCAATCAACATATCATCAACATATAACAATAAATATATAGGTGATCCATCAACAAATTTAATGTACACACAGCTATCAAATTCAGACCTCTTAAAACCATATGACATCATAAAGGAATCAAACCTTTTATACCATTGACGAGGAGACTGTTTCAAACCATATAAGAATCTCTTTAATTTGCAAACATGATCCTCCTTACCAGGTACTATGAACCCTTCTGGCTGGTCCATATATATCTCCTCCTCGAGCTCTCCATGTAAAAACACAGTCTTTACATCTAACTGCTCAAGCTCAAGATCTCGCATAGCAACAATACCAAAAAATGTACGAATTGAACTATGCTTTACAACTGGAGAGAACACATCATTATAATCAACGCCAGGAATCTGACTGAAACCTTTTGCTACTAACCTTGCCTTAAATCTTGGAGGCCTGAGCAGAAAACCTACAACAACAACAATAATTGAGACAAGAGCTGCGGGGTTTTTCGGTATGTCCAAGCTAGAAGGAGTGTGGGGTTTTTCCTTCCTATATATACGGACCACCTCACTCATGAAAAAGATGTATCATAGACTTCTATACGGGAAGGCCCCCAGGTTAGGGTATCCCCAAGTTGTAAATCTCCGGTATTTGTAACCTCACCTGATATAGTGAAGATTTGCTGGCTGGTGCCCGTGGTTTTTTCCCTTTCACATTGGAAGGGTTTTCCACGTTAAAATCTCGTGTCCCCTATGCTTGATCTACTGTTCTTCGTTGTTTATATTGTCCGTTTATAACACTCTGGCCATCATTACTCAAGCTCTAGGCCTCTAGCCAGGTAGAGAAAATTTAGAATTTAATGCTCTTTAAAAGTGGGCTTCGCTGAAATGGACTATTTAGGGTGGGCTTTGCTGGAAAGAGATCCTCAAATAAGACAAGACTGCTAGAAAGGATTTTGAGGATTTTACAATTTTATTTAGCTAAACCGAGTCAATGGGAGCACGTGAGATTACTCCTTTGCTCCTGGCCAACTCCTATCAGGTTTGGAACGCCGTTTTCTTCCCGTCTCTCTTCGATCCGTATGGCGAAGACTCACACGATGTGAGACAGGGAGGAGCAGACAGGTGCCGCCGCATCGACGACCCAGCTCCAATGGCATCGATAGTCGCACCCTCCGTGAACCCACCCTAGCTACCAGCTCCCCTCTTCCTGCGTAGAAGTAATCTCATGTGCCCATTGACTCATATTACCTAAGTAAAACTCTCTAGTCCTCAAAATCCTTTATAGCAGTTTGGTCTCATTTGAGGATCCCTTTCCAGCAAAGGCCAATCTAAAGAGTCCATTTCAGCGAAGCCCACTTTTGAGGAGTATCAAATTCCAATTTTCTCTGCCAGTCATGCATGCTCTTGAGTCTTGAGATATAAGGGGGAGAGAGAAGAAAGGTACCATGGAGATAAGATGGAGAGAGTAAGTAGAGAGCAAAAAAGAAAACAAAAAAGAAGAAAAAATGAAAAAAGAAAGAAAAGGAAAAAAAAAGGGCAGCATAGATATTTCATATTTTTATAATCAGGAGAAATAATTTTACTAAATATTTCTCTGTCGAGATAAACTGAAGTTAAGAAGAGCTGCGTGGTAGCAAACATGTCCCTTTGTCGTTGTTGAATGCTCACGCAGAACATGGACGGGCGTCATCTCTTCTTCTTCGAATGCATTTTTTTATACTTCTTCGAATGCATAAAGTAAACGCTAAATGTTAAACAGGGAGCCGCTCTTTGTTTAGCGTTTAAACGGTTTAGACGGTATTTAAACGGAATAAAATAGTCTAAATGGTTTTACACAATATTAACAAAATATGCATATTTTTTGTTGTCAATTATTCTTGCATTTATACATATTTATCCAAGTAAAAATCAAATGTTTTAGTATGTATATATATTTATGCATGTGAAAAGAATCAAACATACATATCTATGCATGTAACAAATCAAGTGTACATATTTATGAATATAATAAACTTAAGTACATAAATTTGTACGTATAAAACTCAACTCAATTTACCTCGTGTTCGCCTAAACAGACATTTAAATAGCTGTTTAGTCCGTTTAATACCATTTATCTCCGCTCCGTTTAGGCCATTTAGACCGTTTTTTTTTCGTTTTTTTGACCATTTAAACGGTAAATCGTTAAATTTTCATTTACTCCCTGAACAAAATAATTTATCACTGTTTGCCATTTTAGCGGCCGTTTAATGGGCCGTTTAGGCCGTTTTAGGTGAACACTTTGTACTAGGCTACTAGCCGATTTTTTTTTTTTTTTTTTTTTGAGGAACGGCTAGCCTACTAGGAACCTACGTGTGGTAGCTTCCAAAATTGGCTATTTGCCAACAAGTACGGGGTGGGAGGCAGAGCAGGCCATTTGTGTCAACGGAAAAGGGCCAACTGCTGGCAGCCGCGGCCTGGCCCGGCCCATCTGCCGCCGCACCATCATGCATCAAATCTTGTTGTAGTCTTGTAGAATTGTTTTCCTCAAAAAAAAAAAAAAAAAAAGGTGTCCCTAAATTGTCAACATTATCGACGTTGAGTCCCATCTCCCCACTTGTCAACAGTCACGAAAACCCTCCGCTCCATCCCCTCCGCTTTCGCCGCCAATACAATCTCCAAACCCTCGTCTGCAAAACCCTCGCCGCCGCCTTCCGGGTGCGACACGCCGACGAAGGCGACTCTATGGCCTCGCGCTCCGCCATCATAGGTGGCAGTGGCACAGCGGCCGGCCACCACCTGCTCGACATCGAGGGATACTCGCACACCAAGGAGACCCCCACCGGCACGTTCATCAGGTCCAACCCTTTCCGCGCGGTGGATCACTCGTGGAGCATCCTGTACTACCCCAATGGCCAAGACTCCGACAGCAGCGAGTACATATCTGTCTTCCTCCGTCTCGACGACGAGCACGTCACCGTGCCCGTGAAGGCGCGAGCCACGTTCAGCCTGCTGGACCGGGCAGGGAAACCTGTGCTGTCGCACACCCGGAACACAGGTGTGCACCACTTCTCGGGCAATAATGCCTGCGGCTATCCTCGATTCATCAGGAGGGCATACCTGGAGAAGTCGGAGCATCTCGAGCACGACCGGTTCACCGTCAGGTGCGACGTCTTGGTTGCCAAGGAGTTCCGCACGGAGAGGAAACTGCCGGCGTCGTCATCTCCCCCGTTGGTTAGGTCGCCGGTGAGACGTTCATGGCACACAGGTGTGTTCTTGCAACCCGGTCGCCCGTCTTCAAGGCAGAGGTCTTTGGCAGGATGAAAGAGGGCACGGACGGGGCGGTCATACGCGTCGATGACATTGACACACAGGTGTTCAAGACTTTGCTAGATTTTGTGTACGCCGACATGTTGCCAGATTGCTCGAAGAATGTGACGAAGGACAAAGAAGGTGCTGCGATGGCTCAGCACTTGCTTATCGCAGCCGATAGATACAACCTGGAGAGGCTGAAGCTCATCTGTGAAGACAAGCTCTGCGACCACATTGACACAGACTCCGCTGCCACCATCTTGACATTAGCTGAGCAGCACCAATGCCATGGCCTTAAGGAGGCCTGCTTCAGGTTCCTGAGCACCCCGTCCACTCTGAATGCTGTGATGGAAAAGGATGACTTTGATCATTTAACTAGAAGCTGCCCCTCAGTTTTGAAACAGCTCAAGTCAAATATTGCTGCTCGTCTGCCAGGTGAATTTGGTGAAGCGAGATAAAGCGACATCTATCAGCCTTCGCTGTCAGTGGGATGCACGTGTTGGTTGGTCATGATCACAAACTAGAGGGACGGCGGCTACAAGTACTAGTGCTAACAATGTGTGTCGTACCCACATCATCTCTATATATGCTGTTATTGTTCTGTTGCAACATTTAGAGGTGATTACTGCACAACTATTATAATTCTTTCTACGTGCTTCCATGATGGGTTTTGTTATATATAATAAGTACTGAATTGGTGCCACTACTGGAAATGGAAATATCCCTGTTAGTTTGTCTTAAACCGACAGAAATTATGTTTCTCATAGTGGTGTACTTGTATTATTCATGCTGAAAATACATATATTATATTTGTATAAGATATATATGTAATGATACATCTCCTTGATTCCACTTCAACATCAAGTGTTGACTCCATCCAGTGTTCTATGCTTAAGATTCCATTTGAATCTAGCCAAAATTTGAGTCGCGAAATTTTTCGTCCAGCCTAATCACCGAGTGACACCCGCTCGGATGCCGCTTCTTTTTTGTTTCTATTTTTCATGTCCAAGTCTTTTTTCTAATAAATAACGTGCTCCTAACAATTTTAAAAAATAGGCCCACCGAACAGTGTTTGCATAACCATGCACCATTGAAAGCCCTATGTTTGATTTTGTTAATTGAGTGACAACTAGTGTACTAACCTTGTATCTTAACTGTTGTATAAGCCAGGTGAAGTCCACCAAGCTCTTGTTTTTTTAGGCTGTATGCTTGTATGCAAAGGCCGAAAGTGGGTTTAAAATTATTGTATCAGCTCGACAGAATGATTATGAATTAATAAAATATTTCCTTTATAAAAAAAGATCAACATAGTATATGAAACTAGGAAAACACATAAACACAAGCTAGAGGAAACTACTCTTGATTCGATGAATAATATTGATGATTACAATATTTCTTAGAAAAAAGAAATAATTCTAGCATCTACAAACATACACAACCCATCTCTTACAAGATTTTTAGCATAAATGTTGATTAACAAATAAAGGGAATGAGCACACTTTAGAATAAAAATTATAAGCAAAGTCTATTATTGCTTTTACATCCATTCTTGGCGAAGATATCTAGAGCGACCATCTCCAAAGATTTGCTCACGAACCAGATCATCTCCCTAGCGTCGTCATGCTGCAGCAACGCCCAAAACCACAGTCAATACGTTCCCCTGATGGTAGTTTGCAAAAAGGAAGTATAATGTCTTTTCTGAAAAACAATATCATTACATGTCGGGTCCATAAACTCGGGGTCCCCAATGGACCCGCTTCCCTACAAAAAACTCTACCCAGCAGACGGTGTTGCGACAACGCGCGCCTTCCGGGCCGGCCCAGATACATAATGACAGGCCAGGGCAACGATCCGGTCCCCGACCGAAAGGCCTGGCCAAGGTGAGGACACAGTCCAACTCCGACCTCCTTTTCCGACCGGGGATACACCGGACCTCTGCTCATGATTCTTCCCCGATTGACACGGTCGGGGACAACTGGAAAAAACCGATCGGGGACGCCCGCTCGGTGAGGGCCCAGGGATCAGGCAAAGAAAATAAGGTAAGGCGTTCAAGTCAACCGCAATACCGAGGACCATACCCTGCCATGCCCTGCGCACCTTCAGAACGGTGCCAACAAGCCATGTCAGACGGGCACTATGCAACCTTCCAGGAGTGTCAGAGTACAAACAACATTGTAGGCGCCGACGTTTGCCGTACCAGGCGAATATGGTAGAGCCTGCCACATGCGTCTAACATAAATAGTATTATGGACGCCGACGACCGTCTCGTACCCGACAGCGTGGGCAACAAGACTAGGTACCAAGTATCCATTCTCTCTTTCTCGGACTTGTAAGGCCATCCCCTTCAACTATAAAAGGGGATGCGCTCTCTCCTCTCTAGAGGTTGAACGTTCTCTCGGCTCTCGAAAGAAAAGAGGCCGGACGTTCTCTCTAGCTTGCTCTGGCTCTCTCCCGAAAAGAGAAGCAAGACGATTCGAGGACTCGATGACCTGAGGACTCGAACAGCTCAATAGCTCTAGAACTCAAAAGCTACACAGTGCATACGCTTCAATACTTCGCACACGTTTGAGCCCCGTCACTCTCGGCCCTTCGGTTCAGAGTCCGACCGGACCTTTAACACCCCCCTTCTTATTCCTACTCGTTTGTAACCCCACAGCAAACTTCGAGCACCTGGGCTCAGGAATAAAGTCACTGACCGACTGAAACTGGACGCAGGGCACGTTGCCTGAACCAGTATAAATCCTGTGTCATTGAGTGCTAGGCCACATCCGATCACACGCATGGTAAACTACAAATATTTACTTGTTGGTCACTTTTCGCACCGACATTACATGAACAGCAAATTGCCCAAATAAGAGCTACGGCCCCCACAAAATTGATTTTTTTCTCCTCCCTTGCTATGCCCCTTAGCCAATTCCCCATCATATAAAATATGGATCTAGGTGGGCATAATCCGGTAGCTATATGAACTATGTTCCAGATTGTCTTAGCATGCATGTTGAAAATGAAAAAACAAATGCTTAATTGTTTCATTACAATTAGACAAACATCCCTTTTAGCTACCCTCCCACTTTCTTTTGGCTTAATTATCCTTTGTTAAAATTAAACCTTATTGAAGGTAAGAGGGAGTTTCAGTTTCCAAATAATTTCTTGGTAAAATGGATCGATGACCTGGTTTATTAGGAACTGGTACATCGACCAAACTGAGAATTGACCATGATTATGTAAGTCCCAGTTAAAACCGTCCTTACCCTGTGAAAGTTGAATGTTGCTATTCTTACTACCAGGTTAGAACAAGCAATTAATTTGTCTCTGACCAGGGCTCATCGGAAAAGCGATATTAAAAAAAAACTCGACCTGCAAGGGGCAAGCCGCCCCCCGGGCATTATACGTAAGAAGAAGGCCTTCTCACACAGGCCGAGAAAACCTCCGAACTCCGGCCCCGGTCTGACACTGGGAGACGTAACCCGTGAGATGGGCCGTCTCCTTTAAACCAGTGCTTTGGCACCTGGAACCGGCGAGAGGATTTTTTTACCCCCGGCCTGAAATTCGCTCCCACTAGGAGTCGAACTCAGGACCTGGAGGGTGCCGCCGGAGTGACTAGCATATCTCAGTTAACCAACTGGACTAGCCATCCTTTGGCTCGAAAAGCGATATTAAGAGGCCTTTGACTCATGACATTCTCAATAGTAGCATGAGGATAATAGACTAGATTATATAGGCTAGGAAATTGTTCTTTTAGGGGTGTAGATCCTCTCCATATATCTTCCTAGAATATGGTTTGTGAGCCATCTCTCATCCTAAATGTCCCACATCCTAGAAAATCATCCTTGACCTTTAAAAGACCTTTCCAATATTGAGAATCCCCAGATTTAGTTTGAACTTGGGTCAAGCTTAGGTATTTATTCCTAAGTAAGGTCTACCAGTTTCCTTCTTCATTCAGCAATTGAAATAACCATTTGCTTAGAAGAAATTTGTTTTTAACTTCAAGGTCTATTATGCCTAAACCATCTTGGTCTTTAGGGCAACATAGAATGTCCCACTTAGCAAGATGATATTTCTGTTTATCATTGTTGCCTTGCCAAAAGAAGCTTGATTGATAAAAATCTAATCTTTTAAGGACACCTTTGGGAATTTCAAAGAAAGACATCATGAACATGGCCGGGTAAACTACTTAGAACCGAGTTCATCAGAACTAGCTTGCCCCCATAGGATAAGTGTTTGGCTTTCGAAGTACTTAGTTTCCTCATAAATCTATCCTCAATTACACCCCACTCCACATTGCGTAGTTTATGGTGGTGCATCGGGATTCCTAAGTACCTGATAACCTGAAGGGGTATGTTCCTATGTCACATCCAAACAGTTTAGTGTACTCTTGCTCATATTGTTTAGCTTCACCAAAGCAAAAGATCACACTTTTGTGGAAATTAATTTTCAGACCTGATCGTGTTAAAAAACACTGAGCAAAAGCTTCATATTTTTAGCTTGCTCAAAACCATGGTCCATAAAAAGGATTGCATCGTCTGCATATTGCAAAATAGACAACAAGGTGGGGTATCACACCTCTAATTTGGCCATCATCTTTTGCCCGCTTGATTAAAATAGAGAACATGTCAGCTACAATGTTGAATAGAATAGGTGACATAGGATATCCATGTCTGAATCCCTTCTTTGTTTGAAAGTAGTGCCCAATGTCATCATTAATATGCCCACACTACCTCCTTTCACAAAATGTTTGATCCAGTTACACCATTGTTGGAAAAACCTTTCATACGAAGAATTTGTTATAGAAAAGATCATTTAACTTTGTCATAGGCCTTTTGATTTTAAGGATCACCCCATGTACACTACTGGAAACTCGAATTGTTCTGTGGGTGACGAATTTTTCTGTGCGTTTTTTTCTATACGCACAGAAAAATTACGATTTTTCTGTCGATTTCAAAATATCTCCACAGAAAAATACGAAAACCCACAGAATAATTATATGATTTTTCTGTACGTGAAAATACACACACGGAAAAAATCAGCACTCACAGAAAAATACAACTTATTCTGTCGGTTCTTTAAAAACGCACAGAAAAATACATACACGCACAAAAAAAATATTATTATTCTATCGGTTATTTTAAAACGCACAGAAAAAACATACACACGCACAGAAAAATTCAAACGACCGCTAGGACCTCCCTTCTTCCTACCCAGCGCCCCCTCCCCCTCCCTTCTTCTTCCTCTGCACCCGTCTTCCTCCGCACCCGAACCCCAGCGCCCCCTCCCCCTCCCTTCTTCTTCCTCCGCACCCGGACACCAGCGCCCCTCCCTTCTTCTTCCCCAGCACCCGACCCCCAACGCCCCTCCCCTCCCTACCGCCGCCCCTCCTCTTCTTCTCCCCATCTTCCCTGGCGCCGCCCCTCCCCGGCCTTCTTCTTCCCCAGCGCCGCCCCTCCCTCTCCCGGAACCGGCGGGCTCGCTCCCTCCCCTCCCTTCCCTCCCTCTCGCCCCAGCTAGCTCCCTCCCCTCCCTTCGCCCCAGCTCGCTCTCTCCCCAGATCCCGCCGGTGGCCGGCCCTTCCCCTCCCTCTCTTCCCCGGTGCCAGCCCCTCCCTCTCCTTCCCCGGCGCCGCCGTCTCTTCCCCGGCGGCGGCCCCTCCCTCTCCTTCCCCGCCGCCCCCTCTCTCCCCCCGGATCCGGCCGCCGCGCCCTCCCCTCTGGATCTGGTCCCGCCGCCTCCCTCCGTCCCTCCTCCGGATCCGGCGCCGCGGCATGGGTGGTGGTGGAGGTAGTGCAGGCTACTTGGGTGGCTCGAGGGGCGGTGACATACAGGAGAGTGTATGATTCGGCAACCACGGCCGGATCCGTCAAGGTGGACGACGACTATGGCAGCCTCCAATGGATCCAGGTGGTTTCTGGTAGTCCTCTTCACCTGTACATCCCTATCAGTCGCAATGCTCTACTCTCATCTCCCCCCCTCCCTTCTCTGCTGATCCATCCCAACAGCAGCAGCTCGGCTCACTTGTGCTCCTCACTGTTAGGTTGCAGCACTTTGGTTGGATGAATTGTGTTCTCTTTGATGGTACAGAAGCAATGTACTGTTTTTTTTATCATTAAATTTTAGTTTGGTGTGCAGGTAAAGTGTAACTCGAACTGCAGGGGGGATTTTTAAATTCCATTGCCTAATCATTGTTTAATAATTGCAGCTCTTATTAGTTCAATCTTTTTGCCTAATTAAGGTCCCGGCATGCCAATGTCTATATTGTAAATGTGTTGGCTGACAACAATTTATTTTATTGTTGATTAAACTGTGGTTGTACGAGCCCAATAATAATGCAAACACCACTCTGTGCCTTATTAGTATTCTGTGAAGTGCATTCAGTAGCAGACCAATACGATGGCTACAGTGCTGTTAACATGCCACAGTGGTGTTTCCATTATTTAATCTTTGTATGAATGGTAATGAGTGAGTGTAGCATACTCATACATATGTGATACAGGTTTATTTAGCCATGATACTGCTTTCCTGTTTATTAGCTGTCCATAGTTCCATGGTTTAGTTAGTAATCTCAACTTACTTTTCCATGTTTAATTAGAGCTTCTGTTAGCTGTATAATTAGCGAGTAATTTAATCCGTGCTTTGTGGCTTTGCTTCCATGCTGCTTGAGAATTTCCTAATTGTTCCTAGTGTTTTAGTACTATGATATCCGGTTGTTTTTTCTTCCTTAGTTCTGACCTGTTCATGTCTTGTCTGATCTTGTCATAGGCCGGCTTACACAGTGTCATTTTATTGCTGCATTACTAAGAGAAGATGGAATTCTCACTACAGCCATTTGCAAACTTGAATGAGCCCCTGATTACACTTGACAAAGGTGAATTTAGTTTTTGTTCAATCAAGTTTAGAAAAAAAAACATGTTCAAATTGTTATCAGGTACTTGGACTTTCAGTATAACATATCCTTGATGGTAAATTAACTGAACAAAATTTGCAAATGTTTGCTCACCACAAGTTAATCTGTCATCATCTTTGTGGATTCATATGCTTTGCTCTTTTTATAGACAAAATCAAACTTCATCTGCGGTGGTTGGGGTTCACAGTTTGTGGATGCATATGTAGCATGTCTTTCTTTTTCCAATTGTTGCTTTGCCTATCAGAACTATTATGTCAGCATATGCCTCTATGGTAATGCTTGCCTTGCTCCATTGCGTTAGTAGTAGTTGTCTTATAGATGTAGCTGCAGGATCTTGTTATTCTTATGATAAAAAATCTGACTTTGCACCTTTGGTTGGTCAGATTGGTGACGCCCGTGGCCGCGGTGAGCTAGGACTCTGGATCTGGTGGCATGTCTTTCGCTAGCGTGGGTGCAAGAGTGAACATGGAGGCCTTCTGCATCCATGCCGACCAGGTCTTTCTCCCTCCCATGCATATCTTTTAACTGTTCAGCAGCAAGCATAAGCATGCACCTCCAGTTGAATCATAGTTTCTGATGGAGCGTGTATTTGGATGTACTACTGTGTATTTAGTTTTGAGTGGTACTGACTACTATTTTTCATGTGAGAGGAGTGAAACAAGAAGTGCTGCCACGATGTTGATAATTATTTATCTGCACTTTGCTATTTTTCCAGCGCATGGATGTTGGGTTCAGGCCGCTGGGGTCTGGGAGGGATGCGTCCTTGAGGTCACACCCCTGCATGTTGGAGCAGCGCTTGCCTGCCTCCACCATTCACGTACCTTACTTTTTTTTTGTTTTGTACTGCTCTTGAGTGGCTACGATGAATCAAGTTTTCATTAGAGAACTTTTGCACTTTAGCACCTTATGAGCTGGTACTTAGGATATTTTGTTCTGTTTGCTGCTTAACTAGGATGGCTTGTACTAGTACAAGCAACCAGTTCTGTGGCCAGTTCAATTTCCATTAGAGAGAGAATTAAATTAAGCTCCAGGTGAAATTAAGTTGCAGTTGTCATGCTGATAATGGGTAAATCTGAGCCATTTCTCGAGTTCTTTTGCTCTTGTTCTTTTGCTCCAGGTGAAATATATGTAGTTCTTGTGCTTTTGCACTGTTAACCCAGGAATCCTGTAGTGCATAAGTGTTATCCCATGGACTTTCATTTGATTTCCCTGTATTCCATGTGTTTGATTCTTTTGGGACTTCCAGATGCTCATCAAACTCCATCTTATCTTTCTCACCCCAACTGGATCCTGCATTAGACTTGGCATTTGGTCTTCCAATTCCATCTCCAGCATTCCAAGCATTGCCTGATGGTGGCATCACATTGTTATAGGAGGAATCATGATCAGCATTTGTCTTCTTCCGTTTGTAAGTGCTTGGCTCCTCCTCCCATTGGCAGTTACCATCTGCCTTCTTTTTGCCCCTGGCATTTCCAGTTGCTGGGATGCTCCCAATTGCCATGGCCATCATCAGACTTCTCCCGGGCACCATCACCTCCATTTCCTTTTCTTTTGTCCCATGTATTTTCTGATTTGCCCCATGGGTCATTTTTATTTGATGCCTCAGGAGTGCTGGACTTCTTCTCCCCATGGGACATTTTAAAGCATGGTTTGGTCAGCCAGGAATCATGATCCAAGTTGATTTGGCTAACTGAATTGCAAAAATATGTTCAATTGTCGTTGTGAAAATGTAGAATTCACTAGTTTATCTGTTTGTGGTACTTTTGGAAAAGTATTGTGGCACTATAAGTGAGGTAGCAGTAGCAACCTTCAATGTCTGCATGGGTGGCGGCCCGAGGTTTAGGCGGGTTTTTGAGAGCTGTAGGCTCCGGCTGTGATCAGGGGAGCCATGTCGTCTCTTAGCAGGGAGCTGGTTTTCCTCATCCTGCAGTTCCTCGATGAGGAGAAGTTCAAGGAGATGGTGCACAAGTGAGTACTCGCCATGATCATGAATGGGGTTTTTGGAGCCTTGCTTTGCTGGGTGAGCTAGGATTTCTGATGCTTTTTGCGGTTGCCCATGCAGGCTGGAGCAGGAGTCGGGCTTCTACTTCAACATGAAGCACTTCGAGGACCTCGTGCAGGGCGGCGAGTGGGACGAGGTGGAGAGGTACCTTAGCGGCTTCACGAAGCTGGAGGACAACCGCTACTCCATGAAGATCTTCTTTGACATCCGCAAGCAGAAGTACCTCGAGGCCCTTGATAGGCTCTAATCTGTTAGCTTTAGTTTTAGCTATAATATGACTCAATGATGCATGCTGGTACTTTACTCATCTTGACTGAGACTTGAACTGTTGAGATGAGATGGTAATGCTTTTGAATGTATTGATGCCGGATCATTTGGACATCATCTATATGTAGCCCGGATGCCATTAATGAATGTGCTGAACATTTAGATCCTTATATGTATGCTATCTATTATGTTGTGATGAAATTATAGTATGGACAGTCCATATTTAATATGTTATTGCTACTACGAGGAAAAATCATTTAATCTGGGCTAACGCAATTTTTCTGTGCGTGTAACATCCACAGAAAAATCATTTTTCTGTTAGGCTTTTCTTTTTTCCTGTGAGGATCAACGCACACAACATTTAAATTTAATGTAGGCTAACGCAATTTTTTGTGCGTGTAACACCCACAGAAAATTGTTTCTGACGGCGAACACACAGAACAATTGAATTTTTCTGCCATTATATTTCCGTGCGTATTTTTCTGAGGGTACACCGTCAGAAAAATATTTTTACGACGGTATTCGCATTTTTCTGTGTGTTTTCGCACACACAGAAAAATGTGAGATTCCAGTAGTGGTAGCTTATTCTTTAGTGTGTAATTCATGAATGCTTTTGTGCAAAATAGCTACCCCTTCCATGATATTACTACCTGGCAAGAAAGTTGTTTGAGACGGTCATACAATTGCTAGCCACTACCAACACTACCGGAAACAACAGGTATGCTGAGTCACTACCGGAAACCGGCGATTTGCCGAGTGCCGAGGCTTTGCCGAGTGTATTTTATCGGGCACTCGGCAAAGACCGTGTTTGCCGAGTGCCAAATAAAATACACTCGGCAAACAAAAACACACGGCAAAATACGTCTTTGCCGAGTGTTTTTTTCTGGCACTCGGCAAAGATGTATTTTGCCGAGTGCCTTTGTTTTGGCACTCGGCAAAGAAGCTTTTTGCCGTGTGCATTTTTTTTGCCCTCGGCAAATCATTTTTTCGAAGCAATTTTTGAGGCCCTAAATGAATTCAAATGAAAAACTTTTCAACTACAAAGTTGTATAACTTCTCAAGATCTACAAAGTTTATTTGGGTCATTTCTTCATTTGACAAAGCGACAATAACGTTGTTCATAAAATCTACATCTCTCATATTAGTTTCATGAAAGTAGAAGATATATATAAGATTTGTGAACAATGTTACTACCACTATGTCGGATGAACAAATGACCAAAATAAACTTTGTAGATCTTGAGAAGTTATGAAATTTTGTAGTTGGCAACATTTTGATTTGAAATCATTTTTCATGCAAAAACGACGTTTGAATTTGAAAATTTAAATTTTTCAAACGACCTCGGATGAAAAAACTTCCTAAATGAAAATTGTAGATCTCCAAAAGTTATGAAACTATGTAGTTGACAACTTTTTGATTTGAAATCATCTTATCATGCAAAACTACGTTTGAATCTCTCAAATTTAAAATTCAAAATTTTCAAACGACCTCGGATGGAAAAACTTACTAAATGAAAATTGTAGATCTCAAAAAGTTATGAAACTTTGTAGTTGACCACTTTTTGATTTGAATTCATTTAGGGTCTCAAACAAGTAATTTACTCTCAGTTTGCCGAGTGCTTTTTTTCTAGCACTCGTAAAGCCATATTTTGCCGAAAGTGCCTATGTTTTGGCACTTTCGCAAAAAATATTTTGCCGTGTGTATTTTTTTGGCCCTCGGCAAATCAGTTTTCGAATCAATTTTTGAGGCCCTAAATGAATTCAAATGAAAACTTTTCAACTATTAAAGTTAGTATAACTTCTCAAGATCTATAAAGTTTATTTTGGTCATTTCTTTATTTGACAAAACGACAATAACGTTGTTCATAAAATATACATCTCTCATATTAATTTCATGAAAATAGAAGAGAGATATATATGATTTGTGAATAATGTTACTACCACTATGTCGGATGAACAAATGACCAAAATAAACTTTGTAGATCTTGAGAAGTTATGAAATTTTGTAGTTGGCAACATTTTGATTTGAAATCATTTTTCATGCAAAAACGACGTTTGAATTTGAAAATTTAAATTTTTCAAACGACCTCGGATGAAAAAACTTCCTAAATGAAAATTGTAGATCTCCAAAAGTTATGAAACTATGTAGTTGACAACTTTTTGATTTGAAATCATCTTATCATGCAAAACTACGTTTGAATCTCTCAAATTTAAAATTCAAAATTTTCAAACGACCTCGGATGAAAAAACTTACTAAATGAAAATTGTAGATCTCAAAAAGTTATGAAACTTTGTAGTTGACCACTTTTTGATTTGAATTCATTTAGGGCCTCAAATAAGCAATTTACACTCGGTTTAGTATAATATATTGGGAACTAAAACGGAATCTAGACACAAGTGACAGTGTGGTGTAGTGGTAGAGGAGATTTGTGCTTGCAATGAGAGGTCTTAGGTTCGAATCCCGTCGGGTCACAGAGCCGTGAAATTTACGAAAAAAGCCGGAGATGGATGGTATTTGACCGGTGGGGGCCTCCACCAATTAAAAAAATCCATTTTTTTGGGTAAAATTCCCATTTTTCGGGTTTTTTTTCGGTTCCAACTTTGTTGAGAGTGTCGGCACTCGCAAAGGCTTTGCCGAGTGCCCGATAAAAGACATTCGGCAAAGACGTCTTTGCCGACTCTTTTTTTGCCGTGTGCTCTTTGCCGAGTGCAGCACTCGGCAAAGCCTTTGCCGAGTGCAAATTGGGCTTTGCCGAGTGCCCCTGGCACTCGGCAAATTCACTGAGTCCGGTAGTGAGTGTCTGAGAGTTTGCCGAGTTCATTCCATCGGGCACTCAGCAAACCTGCTGTGCGCCGAGTGCCACCATGGAAACATTCGGCAAAAATAAGGCACTCGGCAAAAACCCTCTTTGTCGAGTGCCCTAAAGTAAACACTGGACAAATAATAAAGAAACACTTGGCAAACATCAGGCACTCGGCAAAATACCAGCACGTGCGCCGGCCGTGCAATTGCCGCCAGCTGGAGCACCCTGTCGTTAGCAATTTGCCGAGTGTCCGTTAGTGACACTCGGCAAAGACATTATTTGCCGAGTGTTTTAGGTTGGCTCTCGGCAAAGTGAGTGAAAAATGATATTCACGTTCTTGAATCCAGTGTGAAGCCTTATTTGGGAAATGAAAGGAAATTTCAAACATCTTATTCACGAAACACAACCACGAACGTGTGGTCGAATTGTTTTCAAATTCTATAAAAAGCAAATGAAGTCTGAAAATCATGAGATTTGTCAAGATCTCATGATATCATACGTGGAGGCTATGATAAAAAATTAAAAAGGTTTTGCACAATTTGTCATGTACGATATTTACAAACCGAAGTATCTGAGAGGAAGAATCGTAGCGCTGAGAAGGATTCGGTAAGATTTGGAGGCAAAGTGACGGTCGAATTGGGTTTTACTTCAAAACTTTTTGTATAGGCAATAGAGAACATAGATCGATTCATGTGTAATTTTGATAATTTTTTAGATCTGTTTGATCATTTTAATTAATTAAGTGCAATTATAGAATTTTAATTGATATACATTGAATTTGAGCTACAACTGCATGAAATAATAAGTTTTTTTTCACTTCTGGCCTTGAAACTTTTTCTACTCTCTACATACAATATGTGGTACTCCATGTTAAGGTTTGGTATATTTCTGGATCCGTTTGCTATATTTAATTAATTTATTGCATTTCAAAGAATTTTTTTGGTATAACTCAAATTTGAACCGCAAGTGATTCAAATAATATAATAAAATGAGTATAAAAATGATATTCATGTTATCGAGTCCCGTGTGAGGCCTTGTCCAGAAAATGAAGGAAATTTGTAAGATCTTATTCACGAAACCCGACCACGAACGTGTGGCCGAATGATTTTTAAATTCTAAAAAAAGCAAACGAAGTCTAAAAATCATGAGATTTGTCAAGATCTCATAATATCATACGTAGAGGTGGTGGTAAAAAATTGAGAAGGTTTCGCACAATGTGTCAGGTACGATGTTTACAAACCGAAGTATCTCAGGTAAAGAATCGTAGTGTTGAGAAGGATTCGGTAAGATTTAGAGTCAAAGTGACGGTCGAATTGGGGTTTGACTTCAAAACTTTTTGTATAGGCAATAGAGAACATAAATTAATTCATGTGTAATTTTAGTAATTTTTTGGATCCGTTTGATCATTTTAATTTATTAAGTGCAATTATAGAATTTTAATTGATATACATTGAATTTGAGCGACAAACTGCATGAAATAATAAGTTTTTTTTCACTTCTGGACTCGAAACTTTTTCAACTATCCATATACAACATGTGGTACTCCATGTTAAGATTTGGTATATTTCTGGATCCGTTTGCTATATTTAATTAATTTATTGCATTTCAAGGAATTGTTTTGGTATAACTCAAATTTGAACCGCAAGTGATTCAAATAATAGAATAAAATGAAATAATGGAATAATATTCGTAGAAAAATCAAATATATATTGTTGAGTGAATTAGACAAGGTATTTTCAAAGTTCGTCGGAACAAATTTAGAAAAACACGTTATGGAAAAGAAGGAAGGAAAATGAAGAAAAAAACAATGTTTGTAGTCGGCGGCACATGGTGGCGAGCCTTGCTCCCAGTTCATGGCATATGCTTTGGCCCACAAGGGGAAGGCGACGTCCAACGTCGCCTACAACCCGGAGGACCCACCCTCGACGTACAACAACGAGTCCATCGATAGTCGTCTCGATGGATACACATCGATGGCAAGGGTGGTCCATGGTCCAGAGTACGATCCGAGCGCCCATGACCTTGATGGAAAATTGGTCATGAGGGCGGGAGGAGGCAAGAAGCATGGTCGGTTCTGGATTGGTGATGGCACAATCGACATGGTCAGTACTCTCACTCTCCCTGATTCGAGCACGGAGCACAGGTTCCAGTCCGGCGATACGCCCACAGTCGGACTCCACATGGTTCCAGATGAACGCACTCTAGGTTATTTCTATTTTATTCATTGTTCATTCATTTTTACATACTTTTGCATTGTATTGTAATATTAGGATGAAATATTGTAGGCTCAGCTGGAACAAGAAACGAGGCGCCGGGAGGAGCTAGAGGTGAAGATGGAGGCAGAGCAACAGAGGGTGGAGGCAGAGCGGCAGAGGATGGAGCTACAGATGTTTGAATATATGAGGGATGTTTACGCTGCAATCGGTCAACCTCCGCCACCGATGCCAGTCCCTCCTCCTCAACCTGCTCCAAACACTATTTCAGACACTATGAGTCGCTTTATATCCTTATAATCATCATTTCTAGTTTATGTAGAATTAATCTTACAAGGATGCATAGACACTAGAAACTTAGTGACTAATGCAATATGTTTGTTACCAAGTAGTACTTAAGCAATCATTCTAGAGCACAATGCAATTGAGAAGATATTCCTGATAGTTAAAGGGTTATACTAGTTAGGTAGCAGAGAGACCATACGTGTTGTTCAATCTTGACTCACACATGCAATCTTTTTTCCTTTGTGCAGCATCAATCAGTGGCATTGAATGAGCCTCATGATCTAGCGTGGTCGCAGTGGAACTCGTGGCTTAAGTGATTTTATTTGCATTTGCATTTCCTGAGAACCTGTGACTACTTGTGGTTGTGAATGAACCTACTTGTGATTCTGAAGTTTATTTGCATTTATTTGCTGTCGATATATCTATATGAACTGCCTGTGATGCTTATTGTGAACTATGTGTGATGCATGTAATGTTTATTTGAGTGGCGTACGTTATACGTGACTGAACCATTAAAACGGGAAATATATGGTCACTTTGTCGAGTGCTAGGGTTAAAACACTCGGCAAAGTGGACACGTGGCAAAATTCTATGCATTCTAGGAGTAAAATGGCTTCTTTGCTGAGTGTTTGCGATATGACCCTCGGCAAAGAAGCCAAAATTCTATGCATTCTAGAACGTGTTTGCCAAGTGCTTGGTATGCGACACTCGACAAAGGACGAATGTTTGCCGAGTGCCTGTAATTTGGCACACGGCAAAGGAAGAAGCTTTGCCGAGTGCCTGAACTTTGACACACGGCAAAGGATGAAGATTTGCTGAGTGCCTGTAATTTGACACACGGCAAAGGAAGACGCTTTACCGAGTGCCTGAACTTTGACACACGGCAAAGGAAGAATCTTTGCCGAGTGCTTGAACGTTGATAGTCGGCAAACGCGTCGGGACCGTCTCCACTCCGTCATATTACTTTTTTTCACCGAGCATTGGTTTCAGCTCTTGGCAAAGTTTTTGCTGAGTGCCTGATAGAAAACACTCGACAAAGAGCCGTTTGGTGGCACTGTAGATGGCATGTGCTCTTTGCCGAGTGTTACACTCGGCAAATCCTTTGCCGAGTGATTTTTGGGCTTTGCCGAGTGCTTGTGGGCAAAACGACTATTTCTGGTAGTGCAAAAAATCGATCTATAGCAACTTTGTGAAAAAAATTGGTGCTAACATTAAGTAAACAAATGATCCTATATTATCGTATTTTTATGACTTCTTTTAATTTTTGGGAGTAGTATAATTACTCTAAAGTTGAGGCTAAATAGATGGAGACGATCCACATAAAAATATTTAGAAAGAAGATCCCATTTTATGATCTCCCAGAAAAATTGATGAAATTTAGCTGGGAAACCATCAGAACCCAAAGATTTATTATGTTCCATCTGTAACACTGCCTCCTTTATCTCCTTCTCTGTGCGCGGAACAGTAAGTAAATTATTTTCCTCTTCCGTCACTTGGGTTATGTCAAGAATTTGGTCTTCCACCATTGTAAAATTATTTTCCTCTGGTGGTCCAAAAAAAACCCTTGTAGTAGTTTGTGATGTATTCCTTTAATTCTGCATCACCCACTAATTCTCCATCTTCATGTTTTAGTTTGAAGGTGTGTTGTTTTTTATGTTTCCCATTTGCTAGTAAATGGAAGTAACGTGTGTTATCATCGCCTTCTAAAAGATTTTTTGTTTTTGCCCTCTCATACCATTTTATTTCTTCTTCCCTCAGAAGATGGAAGGCGTTCATTGAGATAATGTTTTATATTTAATTCAGAGTAAATTGCATCGTAGGTTCTTAAACTTTTGGTCGATTCCCATCTACGACCTCGAACTAAAAATACTACCATTTGGGTCCTCGATCTATTTGTCGCGTGCACTAGAGGTCCAAAAACACGCCACGCGTGCGCCAAGAGCCGACGTGTACATGCCAGCGTGGAGACTGGACGCGGACCCAGTGGCGACTTTGCAAAAAAAAAACCCTGCTCCATTACTATGTCGCACAATGGGCTCTCGTGCCGGCGAGGACGGCGTCGAACATACCGTCCTCATTGGAGGGGCTGTTCGCCCACGTGCTGGCGTGCCTCGGGTGTTGAGGCTGCCGATGCGAGCACCTCGATGAGCGCCATCACTGGCCCTGGCGCACGACGGGCACCCTATTCTTCAGCTCAACAAGCGTCATCCACTGCGTTCGGCTGGTATAGTCAGCTTATTCTCTCTCACAGAATACTATTCGATCATCCACGACCATAAAAAAACACTGTAGCGCGGATCATCGCACGTAAGACGACGAGAAGGAGGCGGGGGCGAGGGACACGGCGCGGGACGACGACACTCCGCAGCCGAAGGAGTGGCTGCAGTGGGATGCGAGGAATGAGGCGAGCCCACCGTCGGCGCGCCCGCCTCTGCGGCGTTGTCGTCGATGAGGAGCACGAAGACGTCCAAGAGCGCCCTCCACGCGCGGCGGAGCTAGCCCATGTGGATCTGCTGCCCCTCGGCAGCACCAGCGCGGAGGTGCTCCCAGCGGTGTGCCTGGTCGACGTCGCCACGCGCCGCGTTGCAGACATCGAGCACCTTGACGCGTGCTGGCCAAACTCCGCCACCCGCCTCTCCGCCGCTTGGCGAGTGACCCCGCCGCGGCGGCGCGCCTCTCGGCCGCCGCCACCCAGAACTCCTCCTGGCACAGCTGGATCGCCCACAGCAGGCACCGGATCCACGGGATGGACATGAACTCCTCCCCACTGGGGCCCGCGCCGCCGGACGCCCTCAGGTCCGCGAGCTCCGGGTCTGCCGCCGGGATGGGCGTGGAACTCCTCGAGCTCTGGGTCGACAGTGGGCCGTGGCATCGTCGTCAGCTTCTTCCTGGCCGGGCGCGTTATCGTGTCCTCCGCGCTCTTCAAGTCTTCACGCTCGTGTCTCTGGCTCTCTGCCGCTGCCGATAGAATTAATCTAAGCACAACAACAAGCCACCGGACATCACTGTTCCTCTGCCCCCCAGTGAGGAAGTAGAAGGGAGAGGAAGAGGTGCAGGCGGACTTCCTGCGCAACCCCATCCTCCATACTCCGATGGCAGACCGAGTCTTGCTGCCGTCGGGGCGGACGTACGAGCGCGCGTGCGTCCTGGCCTGTGCAGTGCTTCATGGTGACCTTGGGGGAGGCGGGCGACAGGGACACTTGAGCAAAGAGTGGGGAAAGAGACATCGTCGAGGTGCTCGCGTCGGCTGCCTCGAGGCGCGTGAGCAAGCGGGCGGACGGCCCCTCCGACGAGGACGGCAGGTTCGACGCCGACCTCGCCGGCATCGGAGCCCCCTGTGAGACAAAGTAATGGAGCAGGCTTTTTTTTTTGCAAAGTTGGCATCGGAGCCCCCGCGTCCAGTATCCACGTTGGCATGTCCACGTCGTCTCTTGGTGCACGTGTGGCTTGTTTTGGATCTCAGGTGCACGGGATAGATAGATCGAGGACCAAATGGTAGCATTTTTAGTTTGAGGATGCAGATGGGAATCGATCAAAAGTTTAAGAACTTACTGTACAATTTACTCTTTAATTCATTGTTTCATATTTAATTCATACTCTGAGAGTGTGATTATTTCCACTTTTTGTCTAAATGATCAATTAGAGAGACAAGTTTCGGCTTCTCTTTCTTGTTATGGTCTGCTGTGATTATAAAATAGAGCTCCCACGTATATATAGTGCAGATAAGGTCTAAGAGTTGGATAAGAGTCAATGTAAACAACTTAAAAGGATTAGGACTTCTCTTTCTTTTCAGTTTAGAGTTCCTTTCTTTTCAGTTTAGAGTTCGTATCTTTTACACTTTTGTACAAATTTTGAACTTTGAATCTCTTATATTTTATAGGATGGAGGAGTAAAAAAAGAATAGGAGTCAGTTTAAGAAACGTTTGCTAATTAGCTGGCCGTCCAGTAAAACGATTGCGGCCGCCCTCCAAACCTTTTCCGTCCTTTCCCCGAACCCGCACGACTCGCCTCAGCTGCAAAACCCTCTTCCTTCCCACCTCGGACGCCGCCGTCGCCGCACCAAATCCACACAAGGGCAATCCGCGCCCTATATTATCCGTTCCTCAATGGTAATGCCGACCCCGTCTCCCGCCGCCACCGACGGCGCCCTCTGGCGCTCCGCCCCCGCGATCGTCGCCGGCGCAGTGAGCGGCTACCACGTTCTCAAGATCGCCGGTTACTCCCGCACCAAAGACGTCCCAAACGGCAAGAGCATCAAGTCGCGTCCGTTCCTGGTTGCAGGGCACAAGTGGCATTTGTGCTACCAACCTAACGGGAACGCCGAGGAGGAGTCTGATTTCATATCGTTATTTCTTTATCTAGACGATGTAGTCCCGGAGGCCGTGAAGGCCATCGCCAAGTTCAGCTTACTCGACCATGGGGGTAAGCCGGTGCCATCCTACAGCTTTACCACCCAACTTGTCAACTACTCCGACAAGAGGAGCTGGGGAAATGGTAAGTTCATCAAGAGGAAAGTTCTGGAGGAATCAAAGAATCTCAAGGACGATTCTTTCACCGTCAGATTGGACCTGACTGTTATGAAGGATGTCCACACTCCACACCCAGGATACACCGATCGTTGTGGTGCCGCCGTCAGACATGCACCGCCATTTTGGCGACCTCCTGTCAAGCAAAGATGGCGCAGATGTCAAATTCCGAGTCCGCAAGAAGACATTCTCTGCGCACAGGTCGGTTCTTGCAGCACGGTCGCCGGTCTTCAAGAAGGCACTCTTTGGCCCAATGAAAGAGGGCAACACCACTAATGTCATACCCATGGATGACATGGAGGCAGATGTGTTTGGGGCTCTTCTTACTTTTATGTACACTGACGAATTACCTGATATGGGGAAGGAAGACGAATCTGCAATGGCTCAGCATTTGCTTGTTGCTGCAGACAAGTATACAGCCTGTTCGTTTGCTCGTAAACGATTGTAAATTTTCAGCCAGGAATAGTGTTTTTCTCTCACACCAAACCAGCCAACAGTAAATAATCCACGATACGATACGGCCTCCCGAACAGGCTGATAATCTGGAGAGGTTGAAGCTGATGTGTGAAGATAAACTATGCAAGCACATTAATACTGCCTCTGCAGAAACAATCTTGGCATTAGCGGAACAGCACAACTGCCGTGGCCTTAAGGAGGCATGCTTTGACTTCCTCAGCGCACCTACATGTCTGGATGCAGTCATGGAAACTGACGGTTTTGAGTACCTAACAAAAAACTGCCCGGGCGTTATCAAGGAGCTACTATCGAAGGCCAAGGGTACTTCTTGTTGACTTATATGGAGCCAATGCATATCCATTGCGTGGACATGATTTCATTCATGGCAGTTGCAATGGTGGCATAGCTTTATATGGCAATTTGGCTGTTAGATACTAGAACCTTTTATGTGTGTGCGGTCCTAATCCTCAAGGGGATTCAGCTGTATCATACCGTACTCCATTTGGGTGCTGTATCATACCGTACTCCTTTCATTTGCACATCATATCCTTCATGCAGAACTATTAAGTCCAAATGCTTTCTCACATGCATTTTCAATTATGTAATACTCCCTAGGTCCCAAATTATAACTTTCTAGATATATAGCTTTTGGTATGCACTTAGATATATACTATGTCTAGATATATAGTAAAAACAATGTATTTAGAAAAGTCAAAACGTCTTATAATTTGAAATAGAGGGAGTAGTTAATTGTGATTTGTTTTGGCCGGAATGCTGGATTGGCTGTTAGATAATCCACTGCTACTTTGTGTGAACACAGCAAGAGGAAGGCGGCGTCGAAAAGGCCCCCTGCTGTGCTACTGTAGCCGCTGCAGGTGCAAGCGCCGAACTGCTCACCTGCAGCACTGTAGGCACATGCAGTGGCCGGCGCAGAGTCAGCCCTGTATGTTATCTAGTTGCTGTTACAACATGTGCGCTGTACTAGGACTAGATGATAGCGTTGTATAAATAGACTACCACGACAACTCAGTAAAGAGAGTTCAGATTTACCATCTCACAGACAGGGCTTCGGCCAACGCTGGTGTCTTGTACTGTGTGTGCATGCTCTGTTCTTCCTTCTTCTTCAAGCTCTAGCCATAGTGTGTGGGGACGGACAACGCTTGTTCGTGGTCAGCACGGCTAGTGGGTGCTCGGCAACACTAGCGGGTGCTCGACAAGACTGGTGAGTGGTTCACTCACTTGAGCCGGTGCCTTCCCCTAGAACCTTGCCGGCATGCCTTTGGCCTTCATCATGGATCGGGCCATGCCGACCACTGTCTGGTTCCGTCGCTCTACCACGCTATTCTGTTGTGGCGAGTACGGCACGGTGTGGTGTTGCCCCACACCCTGATCCGCGCAGTACGCAGCGAACTCCATCGAAGTGAATTTGCCACCGCGATCAGTCCTCAGCACGTGGAGCTTCTTGCCGCTCTCGGCCTCCGCGCGCGTCTTGAACTTCTTGATCGCCGCCGCCGCTTCGTCTTTGCTCGTCAAGAGTTGTAGCCACATGTAGCGACTGCAATCATCCATGAGTAGGAGGAAGTACCGCCGACCACCGTTTGTAGCAGGCGTGATCGGCCCACAGAGGTCGCCGTGGACGAGCTCGAGAGCGTCCTTTGCGCGAGGGCATAGACTTCGAGGAGGTCTTTGCGCCAGTAGCGCGCATGGAGTCGGTCCGTTTGCTACTTGCTTTGGCAGCAGGAAAGGACTGGTGCGTCCATCATTTGAACGTTAAATCGGTCTTCCTCAACAGCGAGCTGACGGAGACGGTCTTCGTCAGGCAACCTCCAGGTTTCGCCGTCAAGGGAGAGGAGCACAGGGTGCTCCAACTACGCAAGGCGCTCTACGGGCTGCGGCAGGCCCCACGAGCATGGAATGCCAAGCTTGACGCCACGCTGGGCGAGCTTGGGTTTCAACGGTGCGCAACCGAGCATGCGCTCTACACGCGGCGACGGGGAAGGAGGAGCTCGTCGTCGGCGTGTATGTGGATGACTTAATCGTCACCGGCGCGCGCACGGAGGACATCAACAGCTTCAAGCGCGAGATGGCGGCTCGTTTTCGAATGAACGATCTCGGCGCACTCTCCTACTACCTCGGCATCGAGGTGAGACAGGGGAAGGAGGAACTCACGCTTGGTCAGAGCGCGTATGCCTCCAAGCTATTGGAGAGGAACGACATGGCTAAGTGCAAGCCATGCGTGACTCCGATGGAGGAGCGGCTGAAGCTGACGAAGGCCAGCACCGTGGCGAAGGTGGATGCAACACTCTACTGGAGCATCATCGGCGGTCTACGCTACCTAGTCCACACGATGCCGGACATTGCGTTTGCCGTGGGTTACGTCAGTCACTTCATCGAGGATCCCAGAGATGATCACTGGGCTGCGGTGAAGCGGCTACTGCGCTACGTCAAAGAAACGGTGGATCATGGGATCATCTTCCCAAAGATCGGAGGGAGTAGGCTGCAGCTCACTGTGTTCAGCGATGCAGACATGACGGGGGACATCGACGGGCGACGGAGCACCTCTGGCGTGCTCGTCTTCCTCGGGTCGGCTCCAATTTCATGGCTGTCGCTGAAACAGAAGGTAGTGTCGCTATCTACGTGCAAGGCAGAGTACGTAGCGGCGGCCACAGCGGCGTGCCAAGTTATGTGGCTACGCTGGCTGCTAGGCGAGCTAAGCGGCGTGGAAGCTCACCCACTAGCACTGATGGTGGACAACTAGCCCGCCATCGCCCTCGTGAAGAATCCGGTTCTGCACTACCGGAGTAAACACATCGACGTGAAGTTCCACTTTCTCAGGGACTGTGTCGATGAAGGGCAGATCGTCATCGAGTTCGTCAAAACTGGTCGGCAACTCACGGACGTCCTCACCAAGCCGCTCGGACATCTTCGACTCACGGAGCTGAAGGAAATGATCGGCATGGAGGGGTACAAGGGTTAGCAGTAGGATTAGGGGAAGATTGTTAGATAATCTACTGTTACCTTGTGTGAACACAGTGAGGGGAATGCGGCGCCGAAAAGGCCCCCTGCTGTGATACTGTAGCCGCTGCAAGTGCAGGCGCCGAACTGCTCACCTGCAGCACTGTAGGCACATACAGTGGCCGGCGCAGAGTCAGCCCTGTATGTTATCTAGTTACTGTTATATCATGTGCGCTGTACTAGGACTAGATGAATAGAGTTATATAAATAGACTACCACGGCAACTCAGTAAAGAGAGTTCAGATTTGCCATCTCACATACAGGGTTTCGGTCAATGCCGATGTCTTGTATTGCGTGTGCATGCTCTGTTCTCTCTTTTTCTTCTAACTCCAGCCATAGTGTGTGGGGACAGACAACGCTTGTTCGTGGTCGGCACGGCTAGTGGGTGCTCGGCAACACTAGCAGGTGCTCGGCAAGACTGGTGAGTGGTTCACTCACCTGAGCCGGTGATCCTGTGAGCCAACATTGGCCAGCTGTTTTTTTTTAACGTGGAGTAGCCTGCTTACTTGGCGAAGGCATCTGCACATAGGGGTCTACGTACAGTTTTCTGTTATGAAACTTACAAAATGGTTTCTGAGGGTTGTGTGTGTATACGCACAGGGTCTGACATATGCTCAGGTCTACTTTGTACCAAGGAGGCCTGGACTTCTTGAGGCATATACTTGTACATTTTTGCACCATCTCTGTTGTAGCTAATATCCTGCCAAAATTGCTGCTTTCTTAGTATTTCTCGTATCTATTTTTGTATACCAGCATGCCTTGTATTGTTAGGAAAGACTGAAAAGTTTATGCACCAGCAGATCTGACATTTAGTTGAATTATGATAGCATTTAAACATACAGTACGATCTGTTCCAAATTTTCATAATTTTGATCGAATGTATACCTAAATATTTAAGCTTGTTGAAACTTTTATATCTACTAGCAATTAATGTACTTGCCAGATAATGATCCATTTTGGATGGTACAATCAGAAATAAATGTCTGTTGTATTTTGGAATACAACTTTGCTCAACGAATTGTAATTGGCACATGGAACCATACGCAGCATCTGCATATCCTTTTGGTTTCTCAACCAAAATTTCTTTTACTAGTATGGTCAACTTGGTGTAGCGAATTTCTTTGCTTATTTTCTATGACAACATAAACTAGAACAAAATGTTTTCTGTACTATGGAAAATCTCATCGGCAGTTAACAGTTTTGTTGTTCTGTTGTTAGCTCGTTATGGATCAAAAGATTTATCAAGTGCCTCATGCCTCTCACGTTCAGTACAAGTTATACGTTCTCCAGTTGGGAATACTTGGCTGGATACCAGAGTGTAGTGTGTTTCCAGTGTGGCTGTGCTTCTTCACTTATGGTGGACAGATGCACAGATGACTTACGACTAACTGCATCCACTTCAAAATCAAACTGTGGTGTTAAGATTTTTTTTTTTGAAGAAATGGTGGTAGGATTTTTCTCCCTTACGAATTATCTTTCTGACTTATTTGCCTCCTACCTGTTCATCAAATTCAGTGGTTATTGTGATGTGTTCAGTTTTGCTTTTAGTCAATGTGGTTTATCCTCCTCACTCCTCAGTACACAACCTTATTCTCTCGTTTAATGTTCTCATTGTGCACTATGTGGTATGCTAATCAATCTGGTGGTAACCATGAGCTTCTTTGGGAAAAACATGCATGTGGGGTGTACATCGAATTGCATTTCTTTGGGCAGGACTATTTTTTCACGCTGTTAAGCCGAGGAATATTGGATTAGTTCCATTCTATTTGGATGACAAAATGACCAAGACAAAGTGTTGCAGATATGGTGAAAGGACCTGCATTTTTTACTAGAAGATGGTGGTGCCATGCCTGAAATGCTTGTCAGAACTTGAAATATTGTATATGTTAAGCCAAGCGGTATGATATGAACTTTAAGTTCGATTCTGGCATATATTGTTCTTTGTAGTAATTTGACCAAATAAAGAATGACAAATGGAAAACGAGCCACTATGAAATAGCATTGTCAATTTGCTTGCGTGATTTTCGTTACCTGTAGAGAGGCCTGGCTAATGTCCAGCATTTTTTGCAAGCCTGCACATTATAGGAAGGGTACATAAGTTGTAAATCAGTCTGCACATTTTTTTTTTTTTGCATCGGATTTACATGTTATTATCATTGCAGTAGAGGTATGTTGAGTCACTGGTGTGTAAAAGAGACAGCATCAGAATCCTTATTCATCTGTTGATCCTGAAGAACCTTGGTTCTATGATGACTTCAGACTTATGCTAAATATGTTAGTTAATATTGTTCGAGTTTTTTTCCACCATGTTCAATCGAGTCTGTAGTGGTGAGAATCCTAGTTAATTAGCTTGTGGACTGCCTAGTGTAGAGAGTTGATAAAACACGGAATGTGTGTGATCATCTTCAGATCGGCGTCCATGATCTGCATGTAGGTGAGTACATGTAGGAAGCTGTAGTCTACGTTGGCTTGGAGAGTGGCCAAGTCAAGTAAAGCTAGAGCCCTGCTCATGGAGAGCGCATCAACTAACATCCTGCATGTAAGTGAGTTGTTTAGCTAGTACTCTGTAGTGCTCTACATGCAAGGAGACATGGCCAGCGTGTAGGGTCATTGGTGTGCTATTTATGTCTGTAATCAGGGCATGTTTAGTGAGTTGTGAAGTGACAAAAGGTGCTGGTGCCACCAAAAAAAAATCATCGTGCGTTCTTCGAGTGCTTGTGTGTGTGAGTGATCTTGCCTTTCACCGTTTGCTTCTTCTTCAGACAGAAACCAGGAGAGGGAATGTTGTGCGTGAGAGAGTGAGCTGGGCCAACAAAATATGCTGAAGCAGTTAGATTGGTATTCTTCTTCAGATAGAAACCAGGAGAGGGAATGTTGTGCGTGAGAGAGTGAGCCGGGCTAACAAATTATGCCTGAAAGCAGTTAGACTGCTAAAAAAGAAACGGTGACAACTATGGATATATAGCTATGTGATTTAAATGCTTAGTTATAGATGATACTTTCTGCCCTCTTCGTTTATTTTGTGTATCTAAATACCAATGGATGCAAACTACGGTCTTCCATTCTGAAGATGGTATATGGTTTGTTCAATAAATTCCTAAAGATGGATCGGTTTAATCAATAAATTTATTGCCTTATTACCATGGAGGTGTTATAGGGTGGGCTTAATTGGCTCTTGTGTGGAATCTTTGTCTGGCGTACTGACCAATCTCAACTTTCTTAGTTTGTATATGTTTGTTTACTAAACTGAAATATCAGGTATGTCACAGGTGTCACTTAATCAATTTTTTGTAACATAGTTCGTTTGTGCATTTTTAGTAACAGAAAAACTTTGAACAAAATATTGTCCTAGTTATTTTATAATGTTTAGATAATTTTGTTGTTTACATAGTTCTGTAATGGATCATAGATTTTGTTGAGTGCCCTATATATGTTATGCAATTAGAACAAGAAGGGGCATGTTGACTCTCCTTAGCACATTAACTGATGCAAAATTTCATGATTATTGTTTTGAACATTGCACTGTGTGAATTTTGAAGTGTTGAACTGTTGTTTGACATGGTTTGTTTCCATGGGGCTAGATTTCAAGCAGATTTCATATATATCTAACCAGGTTTTGTTTTATTATTACTCAGGAATCAGGATAAACGAAGGGCAGATTCCAACCTATCTAGGTGAACCGAGGAGAGGAGATGTGCGATATTCATCAGAATATAACTTTTGGATAAATCATGGTATCTGAGGGACAATTCTTACTTCACGTTCGTTGTGACTGCCATGGAGGTTCACACTTCACACCGTGGAAACACCACACCATGATTTCCATGTTCCCTTGTTGAGCAAGTGACATTCAGAGTTGGCAGCAAGACATTTTCTGTGCACATTGTTTTTGAGGCGTCGTCGCCTAGGCGACAAGGCATGCCCAGGGTGATGGGCGTCGGGGTCGCCACGGCATGCATGCGTATGGCGTCCGCCATATGAGATTAGGCGTCGATTAGGCGTGGAAAGGCGTTGGGCGAGCGCCTAGAGGCCTGTGGCGGACGCCGGAGCAGCAAGTCGAGAGGAAGACGGAATCGGGCGGGGAATCGAGCGGATGCAATGAAAACTGGCGAAAATCGACCGCGTCGCGTCCGCGCTAGAAGGAAAAGGGCGGGAATCGACCGCATATATGCTTTTGCGCGGCAAACCTCCCACTCGAGGGCTTTTACCACAGGTGCGGGCCGCTGCAGCTTCACGGACAGAGGAGAGGAAAAGAGGCGGCGGTGGCAGCGGCCCTGCTTCTTGGCGGCAGAGGCGGAGGCCGAGGCTTGCCGCTCCTTGCTCGAGTCCACCGGCCGCGCGCACCTCCCATGAGTTCGACCCTGCATCTCCTCCTGGCTGCTCAAGTCCACCAAGGGTCCATCCGCACCGCACCTGCAGCTCCTGCCCGTCCGCACCTGCTCGCCCGCCTCCATCGACCGTCTACCCATCCACCTCGTATGCACCCTGCCTCCTCTCTGGTCTCCTCTGCAGCCCTGCTTCCCTCCTCTTCCTCTGTTTCTTTCCCTCTTCCTCTGTTTCTTTCCCCGTAGCACTAGTCATTAAGTTATATTATGTTATTAGAGACTAATTTGTGGCTATTGAGTGATGAGAGATTTCAAATTTGCTATTTTGCCACTTTACGTTGTGCACTAGCACTCTGGTAGCATTATTTATTATGGTATTACATGCTAAGACTTGGCAATATTAAGGTATGATTTGCTTTTGAATTTTAGTATCATTATATATTAAGATGATCGTATGGCGTCGCATAGGCGTCCGCCATAAACACCTAGGCATTGTGAAGGGGGTAGGGCACCGCGCGTCGCCGCAGCGCCTCAAAAACAATGTTGTGCACCGGTTCGTGCTCACAGCAGAGGCGCCATTCTTAAGGCGGAGATCTATATGGTAAAATGAAAGAGCGTTGCTACTAATGTCATTGCCGTAGATGGCATGGAGGCAGAAGTGTTCAGGGCTCTTCTTGCATTCATGTACATGGACACATTTTGTAACATCCTAAAATTTGCATCATTTTAAAATAGGTGAATTTGATTTAATTATGCATTTTGTGAGCATGTAAACTTAAAAAAATAATAACTTTTGTTAAATTAAAATCAATTATAAGGTCTAACTATACGTTTGTGCATACATGCTGCTGCATATTTATTTTTGTGATGATTGGGTTTGATCAAAACTGCAAAAAAAATTGAATTTGATTTAAATTTGGTTTTGAAAATATGTTTAAGAAAAAGAAAAGAAATTTCTTCCTCTCCCTCTCACTCTCTCTGGCTTTTGGCCCGCCTCCCCTCTACGGCCTGTAGGCCCCCTCGGCCTCACTCACTTCGCTGGCCCAACTCACCAGCGGCCCAGCCCCACACCTTGGAGTCGCTGACACGACGGGCCCACGCGTCAGTGCCGTCTTCCTCCTCCCGTTCGTGTCCGAGCAGGACTCTGCTCCGCCGGGAGTCCGCCTCCGCCCCGTTTCGCCCGAATGCCATGCGCCCCACGTCGCTTTGCTCTTAAATAGAGACCCCCTGCACCCGCACCATCTCCCTATCTAGCCCGAGAGCAAGCCGCTGCCGCTCCCAGAGACCACAGCGCCGCCGCAACCCTAAGCCGCCGCCGCCGAGTTGCTTCGCCGCGCCACTGCTTCTCCGCCACCTCGACCACGCTGCTGAACATCTTCGTGAGGTAAGGATGCCTTGAGTACCGCCTTTGCCCTCTCCCTCATTCTCTACCGCCGGCGCTAGCTCGTCGTAGTCTCACCGCCGTACCCGAGCCGCCCCGCGTCGTCGCAGTGCCGGGTCGGGCCACCTCGATGCCCTCATCGAGTTCGCTGTGCTCCGCTCTTGCTCCCCGTGTTTTCTTTTTGACTCCTCGTGTTTTCTTTTTGACTGATGATGTCTGAAACGTCGAAAACGACGAACTCCGGCAAGGTCGGGCCGTTTCTGGCCATGGCGCCGCCACCCAGCTCGCCACCGGACATGCCTTCCTTCCCCCAATCTAATCGGCTCTGTCTAAATCTAATCCAACGGTTGAGATTAACCTGTACCCCTTCGGCTAGAATTTTTGTTAAAGAGACCCTCCACTTTTCTGATTTCAAACCTGCGATCCAAAGCGTATTGCTAGAATATGTTTTCTTCTTTTGAAAGCGTAGTTTTCGTCGGTTAAATTCAAAATATATTTTCTTTATTTACAGATTTGCCACTAATTCTGTTTTGCTTACAAAATCTTCGTTTTAACTCCGTTTTGATCAGTTCAAGTTGCGTTAGATTCGTAATTGCGTAATCTGCATGTTCATCCTACTATTAAACATGTTTTCAATTTTTGAAATTTGAGGTTAGATTTAATTTATTATTTTATTAAAGAGAATCTTGTTTAATTTATAACTTCTTCATTATAGCTCTGATTTTCGTGATCTTCGCGTCTGTGTGTTCGTAGCGAGACGTATATTCGTTTTATAAACTTTTCATCTTGATTTTTGCTGTTGGTGTACTGTTCTAATCTATAGCCTTTGTTTGCTATGCATGATTACTTCTGGATGCTTGTATGTTGCTGTGATGATCGAATATAGACGGTGAGCAATTCGTGGGTGATCAAGAGTACTACTTTGACGAGCGGAATCAGCAGGAACACTTTCATTAAGACAAGTATAGCATATGATCATCCTTGTTTCCTATTCACCTTAATATAATCAATCTATATTTGCATGTGTCACCTTGATAAGGATTTCTTAGAATTGTACTTATGTCTTGACTCCTATGAGATATGCATTGGGTAGCCTTTGCTAGTGCTCAACTAAACCATGATCTTGTAACTTAACTAATGGTATATGCAATAAATATTAAAACATGACTTTTTGGCAACTTAGAAAAAGGGGCTAGAGTATTTAGCTACTTTCTAAATATTTCATATTCCTTTCCCTAAGAATTTATATGTAAGTGATTATCCGGGACTTACAGTACAACTGTGAGAGCCACATGGCTTTAGCTTTAGCTCAGTACAAGGACATTTTCTAGCTTGTTAGTGGTTACCTTTATGGCGTAAGAGGGGCTTGACGAATCGGGTATAGTGCGGCCTCTGTCTTTATGTGTATAGCCTGCGTGGAATGTGCCATTTAGAAGGGGAGCTCTATATCTGTTTGCCAATTAAAAACCTAGCGGTCATAACTTATTAGACGAACCTTTGAAAGGCTTCATAATGTACCATGCCTACTCACATTGGAAATATTTTGGGAGTTATAAACCCGGGTGTATGGATAATCATGACTCACAGTGAAAGTGTACAACTTCTGCAGAGTGTAAAACTGATATATAAACCGTACTCACGGTCACGAGCGGCCTTGGAACGCTTATAGAATAGATGATCACTATTAATTAATTGTTTATGCTATTCATTATTCATGTTTACATTGATCGTGTGTTTTACTTTGAGATTATGACAACTTGATGCTACTCTTATGCTAAAATTATAATAACTAAAAGCTAAATGCTGTTAAACCTGTGTCAAACCTTTTGAGCCTCATGAACCCCATGTTACACTTGTTGAGTACGAGATGCACTTGCGCTTGTTTATTTTTATTATTTGGATGTAATAAACACTTGTAATGATACTTTCTATAATTTATCGGCTTATGTGTATGATTGATCTTTAGACGCACATAAGATTATGCATCCTATTTTATCCTTAAAATTAGGTGCGACATATTTCCAGAGACGAAAAGGCAAGAGGAATATGCAATGGCTCAGCATTTGCTTGTACCTGCAGATAGGTATTTCTGGAAAGGCTGAAGTTGGTTTGTGAAGATAAGGAGGTGTTTGGATCCAGTGACTAAAATTTAGGAGGTATCATGTGCGGGTGTCGTATGGGGTGTTCGGATACTAATAAAAAATAAATTACAGAATCCGTCAGTAATCCACGAGACAAATTTATTAAGCCTAATTAATCCATCATTAGCACATGTTTACTGTAGCACCATATTGTCAAATCGTGAACTAATTAGTCTTAAAAGATTCGTCTCGTAAATTAGTCGCAAACTATGTAATTAGTTTTGTAATTAGTCTATATTTAATACTCCATACATGTGTCAAATATCTGATGGGACAGCGACTAAAGTTTAGGACGAGTAACCAAACACCCCCTAAATTGAGCAAGCATATGGATGCGGACTCTGCAGCGGTCCTCCTCCATGATTGTACCCTTCAGATCATAGCCATCTGGATGCTTTCATGGAAACTGATGGCACGAGTACTTAACCAGGAGTGACCCAGGATTTTGAAGGGACTAATGTCCAATGCTGTTCCTCGCTGCCTTTTTGACAAGAACATGAAGTACCGATCATGAGCCATGACGTTCCAGTCATGGTATTTGCACTTATGCAGAAAGATAAGCTGAAGACTCTGTTACAAAATACTAATAGTAACTACTACTCCCCCTTTCCAAATTATAAGTCGTTCTGGATTTTCTAGATACGTAGCTTTTCTATGTATTTAGATATAGTTTATATCTAGTTGTATAAAAAAAATATATATAGACCTATAAAAGTCAAAATGACTTATAATTTGAAACAGATCGAGTGTATATTTTTTCATGCAAAGTACTAATTATAGTATCCCCTAGAGGATACCATGTACCCGAGGCATTTCATGTTCGGTTGGTTGCTGTATCCTCAATGGAGAACTAGTAGCTTCAACAAGCTATGTACAAAGAAAAAAGCATATGGCCAAAGAGATGACCAGTAAGCTGAGTTATTGCAAGAATATTTATTTTGTTGCTTCGTATGATTCGTGAGCATATAAGGCCGTATTTTGTGCCATGTGCATCTTCCATCCGTTTCGTACATGTATTGTTTATTAGTTGGATGCTGGTTTAGGAAGCTTCTTTCATTGTAATAGAAGTGCTCTCCAATCTTGGAGTAAAACGACAAGTCGGCCATATCAAAACTGAACACGCACTGGCCCGTGAAATTCTCCACCGACTGGAGATTGCCCAGGATCAACGGGAACTAACGTGGGAGGAGAACAGGTTGAGAGGCGAACTAAAGAAACATTGCCTCGTCCTTGCCTCATTGGAAAGGACAATAGCTCGTTTGCGATCGCGAATCAGATTCTTGAAAGAATATGGAGACGCCAACACTTCTCTCTTCCATAGACAAGCTGGGTTCCGTAAAAGGAAGAGACGCCAACACTTCTCTCTTCCATAGACAAGCTGGGTTCCGTAAAAGGAAGAATTTCATTCCAAAACTGTTACATGAGGATCAAGTCGTCACGGGACAAAAGGAAAAACAAGATGTCATGTTCAATTATTTTGATGGTCTGCTTGGTACTGCTCTGCCTCGTTCATCCACCCGGGACCTATCCTTCTTCCACAGAGCTGGCTTTGATCTCTCAGTACTGGATACACCTATCACGGAGGAGGAAGTGTGGGACACGATCAAAACCTTGCCAGCCGATAGAGCACCTGGACCTGACGGATACACAGGCAGGTTCTATAAATCATGCTGGCACCTGATCAAAGCGGAATTCATGGCAGCAATCATTACCTTGAGACAAGGAGATGCAAGAAAGTGTTTGATCCCAAAGAAGGCCGAAGTTTTGTTGCCAAAAGACTTTCGTCCCATTAGCCTAATTCATAGCTTCGCTAAGCTGGTCACTAAGGTAATGGCTAATCGTTTGGCTCCTTTTCTCAATGTTTTGGTCGCTGCCAATCAGAGTGCCTTCATCCGTGGTAGATGCATCCACGACAACTTCATTTTGGTTCAGCAGAATATCAAATTGCTTCACCGCACAAGAGTCTCAAGTTGTTCTTGAAGCTGGATATTTCAAAAGCTTTTGATTCGGTCTCATGGGATTTTCTCTTGGAAATTCTCACGCATTTGGGTTTTGGTCCCATTTGGTGCAATCTGGTCACGAATCTACTGAAGACGTCTTCAACCCGGTTTCTTGTGAATGGTGAGCCGGGTAGAGAGATCAGACATCAGCAAGGTCTCCGCCAAGGAGATCCCCTTTCGGCCCATGCTCTTTATCTTAGTAATGGACGTGCTGAACAGCTTGTTTGCTAAGGCTGGTGAGCTTGAGCTTCTCACACCGTTGGTTCAATGCAATCCTATACAAATGATCTCCCTATATGCACATGATGTTGCTCTCTTCATCCGGCCCACTGAACCAGAAATAAATTTAACCATGGAAATCCTTGCCAAGTTTGGGGAAACTTCTGGTCTACAAACCAACTTGCAGAAGAGTTGTGCTATCCCGATAAGGTGTGAGGAGTCAGAACTGGAAACTGTGACCACCACATTGCCTTGCCCGATGTCAAGCTTCCCTTGCACATATTTGGGACTGCCGATCTCTAATAGCAAATTGAGGAAAGCTGACCTGCTGCTCTGGATTGAAAAGGTCGGAGACAAGCTGCCCGGTTGGAAAGCATCTCTCATGAACATAGCTGGTCGTGTCACTTGGGTTCGTTATGTCCTCTCAGCCGTGCCTATTTATGCACTGATTGCCATCAGCGTTCCCAAATGGTTTATCCGTGCAATTGACAAGATCCGTCGAGCATTCACATGGAAAGGGCGGCAACAAGTGAATGGTGGGTCCTGCTTGGTCGCATGGGACAAAGTCCAGCATCCACTTGATTTGGGAGGGCTAGGAATCCTCAATCTTGAGATCATGAGTTGGGCCCTGCATGTCCGATGGCGATGGTTTGCGAAAACGGATCCAAATCGATCTTGGAAGAAAGGGCTTAACATACATGTCCATCCAAATGCATGTGTGTTGTTTGCTATTGCTCTCGAATCACAGGTGGGCAATGGTAATAACACCCTTTTTTGGTCAGATAGATGGCTCATGGGCTGCTCTGTAGCAGATGTAGTGCCTCTAGTGGTTGCTAACGTGCCTTCAAAAACCCATAAGCAACGCATAGTAGCACAGGCCCTGCATGACCAATCCTGACATGTAGATATCCAAGGAGGACTATCACTAATAGGGCTTTTCGAGTATTTTCGACTGTGGGATATGTTACTAGATATACATCTTTCCCAGGAGAAAGATGTGCATATATGGAAACTGGATGGATCGGGTAATTTCTCCTCCAAATCTGCTTATCATGCTTTCTTCAATGGAGCAATCCCTTTTGAGCATTGGCGTCGGCTATGGAAATCCTGGCCTCCATCAAAATGCAAAGTTTTTCTTTGGCTCACCATCCAGAACCAGTGCTGGACAGCGGACAGATTTGCGAGGCGAGGCCTTCCGCATCCGCCCAAGTGTGCACTATGTGACCAGGAGGAAGAAGACATTTAACATCTGCTCACCACATGTGTGTTCTCCCGGAATTTCTGATTCCGGGTTCTTGCACCTTTGGGTTTATAAGATCGGGTTCAAGGTTGTCATGAATTGTTTTTTGTAGATTGGTGGAGAAAAGCAGTGAAAAAGATTCAGAAAGATACAAGAAAAGGGTTGTCATTTTGAGCGCCTGGGTAATCTAGAAACAACGTAGTTCATGTGTTTTTGACGGCGCGCGGCCGTGCATCAGCAACCTCCATTGGATGTTCAGAGAAGAGCAACACCTCTAGTGTCTTGCTGGAGCTCGAAGTCTGAGAGCGTTGGGTCAAGGTCAGGGAGATGAGGTGGGGCTGTCTTAGTTTATTTCCTCGTTCTTTATGGGTCAGGCCTCATCTCTCTCGGGTTTCATTAGAGTAAGTCATGTTCATGTAAAATTTAACCCCTCGTGGCTCGGTTCGGAGTGAGGTGGTGGTGATTATAAGGGGCCGGTTCTTTCTCTCTATAATACAATTATACGAAGCTCTCCTTCGTATTCGAGAAAACATTATAATAGAAGTTTACAAATTTCTTCCCATTAAACTATAGATGACAAATGTTTTGAAGTATGGTTACAATTTTGGTTTTTCGTAATACAGCAAGGAAAAAGTTTCTGTAGCGCACCAAAATAACTTTATTTTTGGAAAATACCGTCAAAAGGTCTTGGTCACCTAAAATGCCACTAGAAGAATGCTATGTTATGTGCAAATTGCATTCCGTCACGGTTTGGAACTGACATCGTGAAAACCTGGTAATGGTCTGAAAACCAACCCAACACCTCACCAGACCAATTCCAAGAGGTAAAGTGCACCCGGGCCACTCCACCCCAGCGTTTAAGCTCCTTATCCCAAACCCAACCAAGCCACGTGCTAATTAAAAACCAAACCAGTCCAACTCCTCAGACCAGTTTGAAACCTTTTTTCTTTTCTTTTCTTGACCGTACCTCAGCAGTACATATTTGATTAAGAGAAAGTAGAGTTTGGAAAATTACAAGGACATACAAGTAATCCTAGGATTACTACAACAGTCCCAAATACACACAAAGGCGCAAAGGAAAAGGAAGCGAAAAAGGTACAGAGACCCATGACCACAAAACCCACAAAACCTATGACCGAAGACATCAACGCAGAGGTAACCAGCAGTGAAGCCACGATGGCGAAGGATCCACCTAGAGCGGATGAGACGAGCTTCCAGTAGCAATGGCGGCAAAGCATCCGCCAAGACAGAAGACTAGAGCAACCTTGGCAGCAAAGCACCTGTCAAGGAGGCCGGCACAACGACGGTGGCGAAGTATCCACCAAATCAACGACGGCCAAGCATCCGCCGAAGACTAAACGCAACATAGTAGTGGCAAAGCATCCGCCAGAGACGACAAGGCAGCAAAGCATCTGCAAGAGGGCCAACCCGCACTCAGCAGCAAAGCATCTGCCAATGGGGGGAGACCAAAGCGACAACGGCGGCAAACCATCCCCGCCCGAGTAGTAACGACAGCAAAGCATCCGTTCGAGTAGGAGCGATGGCAAAGCATCCGTCGAAGAAGAATGGTAGCGGAAAAGTATCCGCTACCAAAGAACAAGCGACTGCAGCAACATGAAGCTACACAGCTGGACACACCACTGCGAAGACAAACTTGAAGCACACACAGGCACGACACCGCACAGGTGACTCCGGCAAGAGCAACAGAAGGAAGTGGCACAACAGGAGGAACAGGAGTGCTTCAACGAAGCCTTCATCAAGGGTAGTGACATTAGTAGATGCCACCAATGCTGAAAAGAAGCACTAAAGGGCTTTCGCCCCCAATAAGCCTGCCCCATTGGCATGCGCGACAAATAGAATCTTCAACAGTGCCTCCAAGAAGGTATACGACGCAGCTGCGCCACCGCCGCCGGCTAGCAAAAAGCCAAGCAGGGTTTTCGCCCAGATTTCATTCGGCCACGCAGAGCATGAGCAGCTCCCAGCCACCGCCCACAAGTGCCATGACGCCGGCATCCATAGGCACTAGGGGTTGTGCCGGCCACCGTGCCCTGGGGAGCAAGGGAAGCCGCCCCGTGCACCAGAACCGGCCGCACGCGCCACCAGCGATGCGTCGATGAACCGCACATTGATGAGGCACACCACAGGGAGAGCCAAGGGGCGCCACGGGGATCCGCCGACAACGGCACCACCACACTCTGCAGCACGTCACAAACGGAGTGCAGGCGCAAGATCCGACCACCGAGGGGCCGGATTCGGCCTACCGACCGCCACCTAGCCGGAGAGGAGGGATGGGGAGCCTCGCGCCGGCCATGGGCCACAACCGCCGCTGCTGCTTGAAACGCCATGGGAGGGTAGGTAGCCGCCGGATCCGGCCCCAGAGGGCTCGGATCTGCCTCGCCGGCTAGCTAAACCACCGGATCTTGCAGGGGAAGAGGTGGGTCTGAGAGGGGAAGGGGAGGAGGGAGGAGGGGAGCGGGCAGGGTCTGCGGATGGGAAGCTGTTTTTAGGTGCCGCCGTGGGCCGCCGCCACCGCACGCCGGAGAGTGGCGGCAGCAGGCAGCCGGCGGTGACCGGAGGGGAAGTTGGGCAGAGCCTTGTGTCGGTGCCGGCTGCGATGGGGACGGGCTCGTGGAGGGAGAGCTAGTCCTCCCTCAGCTAGTTTGAAACCATTTTAAACCTGTTTTTCCAGATACGGTTTCTAGCTAGTCCTCTTGATAATGCTCTATACGTTGGTTTTCACTTTACTAACCTGCTACTATACATATGAATGTAAATGCCTGTTTAGACGAATGGAAATCCAAATAATTTAATGAACATAATGGGGATCCAAATAATTTATAAAGAACATAAAAGTTCACACCAACCTGAACTTTAGTTACATGCATAAAGCAAGATCACTCTTAGAAGATCAAATGGACATATAAAATTCTAAATTAATAGGCGTGTTCTAGATCTGCACTAATGGCACATGAGAGTTAAAAAAGGTTTCTTTTTGTGCTGTCCACAGTGCTAGTTATGTCATGCCACCTGATTCTACTCTATCACCTTGAGAAGTCTTGACCTTTCGGACATGGAGAGAGAAGACCTATGAAAGGTAACAATGTTAGCATCATCAATAGCGGAATGTAAGACTTGCAATTTAACATATCTGCTCATTTAAACAACGAAGAAAATTTGTGAACTAATGCACAAATGCAAGCACAAGACTACAACCTGAACTAAAAATCAAAGCTGTTAACAAAGTGGCTCAGAGTATTCATCACATGAAGGTTAGAACTTGACATCACAGGGCTCACAACAAAGATAGCATCTGAACAACAATACAATCAGAGACATGATGTACATAGCCTGATTCATCAATTAGTGTGGTTGCTGTGAACAAGTTAATACTCTCATGTACTGATGGAGCCTGATTCATCAAGACTAACTAGAAACTAATTCATCAAGACTGATGGATGTACCGTGGGATTCAAGCATTAACTCTCATAATCTCAATTTGCTAGTTAATTTCGTACTTACCCCTATTTTTTATAAACCTTTGACTTTTTTTATAGAATCAATTTTTGACTTAACTTTAAAGTTCTGCACATTATACGTACGATAGTCCTCGATAGGAAGAAGCTGCACGTAATCGTACCATCAAATAGTAAATATCTTCCCGAGAATGATTGTGAATTGATATGCTGGAGAAAAAGGTTAAACTCCAATAGCAAGTTGGATTAAACAAGTATAATTAAATTGTGTTATAGTTTTTTAGTATGAATTTGAAAACAAAACAAGGAACAAATAGTTTTCTAATCACAAACAAGTGCTATTTTTGACATTGGCCAAGTTTTTAAAATATATTAAAATAAGCTATACTATTGCGACACTACTTTCACTACGGGATACTGATTAATTACCGAGTGTGATAAACACTCGGCAAATATGGATAAACACTCGGTAAATTTTTTACCGAGTGCCACACTCAGTAAACATGACTCGGTAAACAACGACTCGGTAAAGTTAGTTTACCGAGTGTCAACTAACGGGGCACTCGGAGAATAAATCTTACCGAGTGCTACGCCGCACTTTTCGATAAACAACTACGATGTGGATCGGTCGTCATCCCCAAGCTTGCCGTTAACGAGCTATGGCTTTTAATGAAAGTGTTAGACATAGCACTTTCGTAAAAGCAGATAACCATTTTCATGATTAAAACAATTCCGCAAATATTTTTTTTCCTAATATAGTTTACCGAGTGTACCGGTAACACTTTCGGTAAACATGTAACTCATTTACCGAGTGTTCCACTCGGTAAAAAATGGCACATATATCCGAGTAGGGTCGTGGCACTTTCGGTAAAAAAATGGCACACTCGGCAAAATTAATAGAATCGAGAACCAATTTGGTTCTGTTTTTCTGCTTTTTACCGAGTGTAACACTCGGTAAACATCACCATTACCGAGTGTTACACTGTAAAACTTGTCCCTGATATTTTTTTGTTTGTTTTGATTGCATATCCAACCACAATTAACAACAATTATAACGAGAATATCACGATTACCAACAGATAGACAATATATATCACATATATGTCCACAAATGTCACATCCACTCATTATAACCAACATATAGCTACAACAAATGTCACAAGCACAATGCAAAGTCCACAAACACCATCAACATGTCCAAAGTCCACAAAGTTCAACCCACTTCTAAGTTCAACATACAAACAAGTGAAACATGGTCTGTCACATGGTCGGAGCCCTACCGAGAAGCGGAGACAAGTCCAAGTCTTGATCGTTGTTCGATCCGGTGTGAGAAGGTCCACGGAATGAGGGAGCAAAAGAAAATAAACATATTTGTCAATTAATCGTAAGGTAGTATGCCAAATTCAAATATTCCTTCGAAAGACCGATTAATAAAGTGACATCAATATATAGGCATATAATAGATAACACATATCAAGTTAGTTGTTGTTTAGTTCTCCTCTGTGTGCAAGATATCGTCACACATGGTCGAGTAGATGAACATGAATTGGGCAAACACCTATGTACTCATGTAGAACCTAACATGATGCCTTTCAAGGTCTGAACAATATTACTAATAATCTAACTTATACATGTATGTATCCTACTCTCTTCTAGGTTCTAACATGATAGTGTTGATTTGTAGCACAATCTGAATCGAAAAAGCCTTTCAAGATGAAGAGTGACTCACAGGAGAGTGCTGCTGATGGAGGTGGAGGCACCAACAGTATCATCGGCGGTGGCGGAGGCGGTGGAGGCTGGCCCATGCTCTCGAGAAAAGCTGGCCATGTACTGTGCATTTCAGCCTTCATGATCGCTGGAAGGCCTCAAGCTGGGCTGCACTCTCGCGCCCTCTCCCTGTGCCAACTCGGCTGGTGCGATAGTGGAGGGCTGGCCGGCTCTGTGAGGCCTCTTTGTGACTCATGCGGGGCTTCAATCTGGGCCTACAATTATTTATCACATAGTTAGAATGCAAATAAAGAACGGGTAGAAAATGAATGGACAACGAGTGCAACAGAACTAACCTGGAGTGCTACCACCTGGGGCTGTGAACGTGGGCGTATGGCCGGGCTCGAACTCGTGCTCCGGGCTCGAATCTGGGCGAGTGTCCGAGTGTTGGCCGTGTCTATGGTCTTTGTTGCCCATATAGTACCTCCCGTGTGGCTTACCCGGTCCCAACCTCATGACGATGTCACCCTCGAGGTCAGCGGTGCTCGGATCAAATTCTGGCCCATGGATCTCTCTCGCCATCGCCGTGTACTCGCTGAGGCGACTGTGCACGCTCAAGTTACTGTATGCCTCGGGCGGGTCCTCTGGGTTGTAGACGAGGTCGGGGTCCTTTGCCTTGCCCTTGTGTGCCAAGGCATATGCCTTGAACGAGGCGCACTCCTGGCCGGGTGGAACCGCGTCTGCAGGAAGAAGCACAACAATAAGATATTATGCATTGAAGTTAGCGTAGCAACAACGAAATGAAATCCGCGTACATATCTGGTGCATATTCCTTGAGGGTAGTGGGCCCTTGTTTGTGCGAGGAACCCCGCATCATCGCGTGACGGCAACGTGAGCGCACTGGCGTGATATTGCTCGTACTCTCTCAACCCGTGTCCACAATGGCCTCCCGGCAGGTTGTCCGTCCCCGCACACCAAGCAGGAGGCACCGCACGTACTACGAGCACATGACAAATCATAAATCAATTTCATTGCAATTAATCACAGACGATGTAATCTCATGTTTACCGTCAAGTATTGCTCCTTAGTTAGAAGGCGGTGTGCCGCGCTGCGCTCTGGTGACTCTGTTTCCTCACGGGCATGGTAAATTCTTCTACACGGGAGCTTTGTCTCGTAGAAGAGGTCCCGCACTCGGTGAACACAGACTTCTGTTCACCACGTCATCGCGTCCTCCCTACGTACTCCCTCCGCTAAGGTGTAGTAATCCTACAAGCAAATACGATCAATAATATACAATTAATGTGATGTTATTATCGGCATAGTGCGATGAACACGTATCCACAGCTCTTTCATCACCCGATCGGCCTTTGTTGTTATAACACCGCCCACTCGATCGGTCGATCATTTGGCGGCGTGCTGCGATGGGACCACTTCATGGCGGGCTGCACAACACCATCGATCCTCACCATCCGGGGTAGTTTGCCCTCCATGTAAGACCCAGGATCCCGTTTACTCGGCGAGAGTGACTGACTGGGATCACCATTTCCCAATCCTCGCACAAAGTTATTGAGATTGAATATTAGTTTCGTTATAACTTAAAAAACCGTGAATTAGTGTTAACATGCAAAATTTACTTACTTAGTTCCGGATGGTGAATCACTTGGCCGTCTCTCAGAGTGAAAGTCCGGGAGGCGCGACGACCCTCGCATGCCCAAACCGTAGGCACCCCATTTCCCTCGCCACCAAGTCGGCATCCTCCTCGTGCTCAACCCGCCGGAAGCATCCTCCTCCGTGCCTCCTCCACCGCCTCCGCTATCTCCTCCCTGGTCTCCTCCTCCTCCTCATCCTCCTCCGTGGCCGCCACTGAACTCGTGGTCGTTGTCTGTGGAGGAGGTGTCGCCTCTCGACGCCTCGCTGCCGCCGTCCTCCTCCTCCACCACGGGCTCCTCCTCCATCCTGGCTCCACCTCCACAGGCACGCCTCATCGTCGTCCTCCTCCTCCTCCCCGGGCATGCCCTCCACCTCGTCTGTGCACGCCTCCTCCTCCACCACGGCTGGACCCCTCGCCACCACCAAGAAGGTCATAACCGACCTAAGCTTCTCGATTCCACCGCCCACCATCAATCACACGCAACAAAAGGAATAAACTATCGAAGACGCATATACAAAAGTAAATGTATCATACATGTATAAAAGAGATGCAAAATAAGTAAATGTATCATACATGTATAAAAGAGATGCAAAATAAGTAAATATATCATACATGTATAAAAGAGATGCAAAATAAGTAAATGTATCATACATGTATAAAATTGCCATAAGTACTACAGATCTTACATGTACTAGAAATAATCATCAAGATCATCGATAGGTGGGCCCAAAAATCTCATCATCGCTATTGTCGACGTAATTATGATCGTCTCTCAAAGTCTCATCACTAGCGACACTTTGAATGGTGTTGCTCAAGTAATAACAAGTCCTTCGCGTTGTGAACCTCCTCTCCATCATCCCATCAACAATGATCGTATCATTGTCTACTTCCATTATGAGATCTACATCTAAGACAATCTCAAAACTCCCTTCTAATCCTTCTTCTTGAAAGAACTCTCCGTCATATGTGTTTGCATCGATGTTATAATCATCATCGTTTGGGACGGTACTTTACCATGCGGCGATACCTTGTACACAACATCATACGCCTTTAAGACGGTCTTTGGTTTGGTACGGGTATGAGAGATAATAAACTTGCGTGGCTGTTGGGCCACAATGTACACGTCGTCTCCTAACAAGACGGATGACTTTAGAACTTCGACTAACCCAAGCTCGTGGGTCTTTATCACTTCTTTGGGATCAAACCAATGGCATTTGAATATGACGAGGATGAAGAGGTACACAACCAGAAACTTGAGTTTGTATATTTCTTTAATTATTCCATAGTAGTCCAACCCATACGTGCTCTGGCGTGAAAACACCGGTATTTGTGGTTCTTCGATTCGCCGACTCTGCTCATGCCGAAGTTGTGTGAAAGCGATATCCATTGACATCGCATACGTAGAGAATGACTTGACCCTAAATTCAAATCCATTGGCAACTTGCCTCAACTCGGCACTCATAGACATGTCAGTTTTGGACTGCTAGTTCAAGTAGGATGATTCGTTATATATTTGTCAAGTTGAGAGTTAAGTACAAACAACAAATGAAATTGAACAGTACCTCCTCCTTGAACCAACAAATAAAAGTGGGATTTCGTTCTCGCGCCATGTCTTAGAAGGGTTTCAACTTCCGCCGGTGGGTTCCCTCCGTGATGGACGATGGTAGAGGAGAACAAATTTCTTTCAGAACGGACGTTAACAAGAGGGTTGGATGGGTGCATGCGAAACATCGACAAGAAAAGAAACAAGTTTGTGTAAAACTTACATGAATGTACGGGCCAACCTCTTCAAGGTTCCATAACACATACAATTTGGATAGAGCGCCACTCTTCTAGGCTCAACATCTTCAAGGTAGGTTCACTTGCACTTCCGAGTTGCCCTCGGAAAAATGAGGGTCGTGATTGTCGGCAAAGCATTGTAATGAGGGGTGGATTATGCACGTTAGGAAGGTTGTCGGCATAGTATCTTGTTGTGAAGTATGACACCTCCTCCACAATGGATGCCTCTGCACAGAAGCTTCAATTTTGCATTTATTTTTGCATTTTGTTCTAAGAACCTTTAGGCATCGCTCAATTGGATAGCACCAACGGGCATGCACACAGGCCCCCATTTTTGCCTCATATGGTAGGTGCAAGAGCAAATGTTGCATCGGATTGAAGAAGCCGGGGAAAGATCTTCTCCAACTTGCGAGCAACACAGGGCCATTCTTTCCATTTCTTCAATCTCGGTCCGAGATATCTCCTTAGCACATAGCTTGCGGAAGAACATGCTCAACTCGCCATCACTCGCCAGATGTGATCGGGGAAATAGCCACGAACCATCACCGGAAGAAGGCGCTCAATCCATATGTGGTAATCATGACTCTTCACCACCGTGATTCGCATGGTACTTAAGTTCACACCCTCCTCCAATTGGCCATTTGCATACCCGTCTGTGGAACATCAACGATTGGAACCATTGAAGAACTTCTTTCTTTTGGGCCCTCGTTAGGACGTAAGTCGGCCTTAGGCTTCTTCCATGACTTCCCGCGTAAGGGAGGCAACATGTTTAGCTTTGGTCTATCGCGAATACGTTGCTTGATCCAATCTAGCCTTGACATTGTCCTTTGACTTTTCCATCCATGATTGTGTGAAGGACCGCCTCGACGAAATTCTTTTCGATTGTGCATTACATCAATGTTATGTGGAAGAAGGAGGTCCTTAAAGTAAGGAAGCTTCCACAAGCACGACTTGTGTGTCGGGCATGCTCTTTTCCATATCCCACGAAGCCCCCCCTTTTCATTGTCGACCACAAGACCATCTAACATCTCAAGAACACAGGCACTGTCATCATTTCCGGTCAAGAGTCTTCCTTTGTGACACCTTTTCGAAAGTTCTTCTTGTCTCTCTGAATGGGTGGTCAAGAGGGAGGAATTGTCAATGTTTGTCAAACGAAGAAAACTTGCCCCTTCTCCAACCGAAAGAACTCCACGGTGACTTGCATATCGGGCATGGCATCTTCGTGTGAACACACCACCACAAAATAACCCATAAGCCGTGAAGTCATGCATGGAATAATGGTACCAAATATGCATTCGAAGTTTGTCTTTGTGAATCGGTCGTATGTCACTACCCCTTCGTCCCATGCACGGACCAAATCGTCTATCAAAGGCTCCATGTACACACTCATATTAGCCCCGGGTGTCCCGGAATTATAAGTGACAAGAAAATATTTTGCCGTTGAAAGGCGACGCCAGTGGGAGGTTGAGAGGGATGGCGAATACGGGCCAACATGTGTATGGTGAAGAACCCATTCCATAAGGATTGAACCCATCGGTTGCGATTGCAATGCGTACATTACGAGCCTCATCGGCTTTGTCGGTATGCTTCCGATCGAAGCTTTTCCATGATTCACCATCGGACGGATGTATCATCTTGTCGTTGTATCGGCGCCCGATTTTGTGCCACGTCATCATTTTTATGGATTCTCGCTCATGAAAAGCCGTTGGATCCTCGGTATGAAAGGAAGGTACCTCGGGATCTTTGCGCCGACTTTTGTTTGCGTCTTCCGACCATCACCGATTCTAACTCAATGTACCTAGATGCCTTACACTTTGGGACAAGACTTATCGTCAAAGATGTTCTCCCCGAATAAGATGCATCCGTTCGGACAAGCATGTATCTCGCTCGCACGACATCTTGAGTGCACGAAGGATTTTATTTGACTCATACGTGTTCTTTGGCGTAACGTGATCATCCGGAAGTAGGGTGCCAACTCATCCGTCAATAGTTGATCGAAGGATTCTCTACTCCGCCTAAGCCCGGGACTTCACAAACCATTAGACGTGCAATGGCATCCGGTTTAGAAACATTGGTGCGCCCGTGAAGGGGTTGTTGTGCGCATCCAACATGGCGTAAAAACGCCTTTGCGCTTTGCTCGCTCCGCTCTGCACTTCCTTCATCGAAAGCCATGTCATGGTCATTTAACATTTCGCCACCCGGCTTCAGAATCAAACTCCTCGATCCGTTGTCTCACGACCTCTTCTCTCGCAGACGATGGCGTTCACCATGCATGGTCCACCGGGTATAGTTCTCTACAAATCCATTGTTGACAAGATCTTTAGTCATCTCCTCATATGTTTTCATTGCCTTGTTCTTACACTTCCTCTGAGGACACACGGGCATGTCGCCGTCCGTTTGCAAATGCCTTCGTCATGAAATCATTGGCCTTCTCAATCCATTCATTTGTGTATTGACCCCTCTTCTGATAGCCCGTGTACATCCACTGACGGTCATCCATCTTAACATATAGACGATATTGCAGTTTAGAGCAATAGAGTAGTAGTGCTAGAGAAAAACCATATGAGATGATAAAGAGACATTCATGTTCTTGGTCGATTCACATAGAAGATGTTTGCTAGATTGGATGATGAGATTTTACCTAAGGTTGAAAGGCCGCTATGTCACTTGTAGATGGAGGAATACATGGAACCAATTTTTTTGTAGCCAAGGATAACAGGAATAGCCTTACTAAGGTATGCATGCATCTCTCTCTCTCTCTCTCTCTCTCTCTCTCTCTCTCTCCCTGAACAAAACAAGGTGCCAAATTAATTTGCAGAAGGAAGAAAATAGCGGTGGAAAGGGTGCAGCATCTGGTGGTGCTCAGGAGAGAGTGAAAGACCCTAAGGTGAGAGAGTCAGTGACTCCTAATTAAGATTCTTGCCACAGTTCAAAGTGATCTTGGAGGATGAAAAGTCACTTCATACATACTGCAGTGCATCAGTTATATATATATTTATGTATATCCTGCAGACATCGAGGAGGCTTGCAGAATAGAGAGGCTGGCAAGAAGAAGAGCAGGCTTAGGAAGAAGGTGAGTCACTCAACTAAGACACTTACATGCACTACATTGAGAAACCATACTGTACAATTATGTAAAGTTCAAGGAACAACCAAAACATTTATATGGTATCCTCCCAGTCATATATATACAAATATATATCCCTTAAACATGTAAATGTATTTTTTGTTCTTGCAGTACACCAATTTTAAACTGATTGCTGCTTTCCTTATTGAAGTCTCAAGTGTCAGCATGCAGGTTGATTAAATGAATTTTGTGATGTAACAGTTTTTTGGTTCTGTCCTTTTGGCCTTACATGTGCTTTAGGATAAGTGTACTTGATTTTCCTTTCTCTTGAATTTGACAATGCACCTAAAGAATAATATCACTTTCCAATGCAAAAAAATGATGCACCTAAGGAACGTTCCTCGTGATTTCATTTTTATATATATGTAGACTTAAATTTTAGTGACCCATGTAAATACTATTTGATATACTATATAATCGTGATTTCATTTAGCAGAGGGCCTCTCTAACAGCTAATGGTGAAGTTAAATGAGGCCATACCGTGCTATCAACTATATAATCGTAGATTTAAAACCTTGATTCAGAAATTGGATTAACTTTACAAGTTAGTTCAAAAGCTTTTGTCCTTCTAAAATATCTCCTTAGCACTCAATAAGTACGCTAAAAATGCCTTTAATCTATCTAGCCAACCTTTTAAGGAATGTTTAGAGTACACCCACAAAGTTACCATATGGATTGATGCATCCACTCTTGTTTTACTCTTCAGGCTTATATCCAACAGTTGGAGACAAGTAGGATCAGGCTCAGCCAGCTTGAACAACAAGTTCAAGTGGCAAGAGTACAGGTATTAATTCTTCTACCAGCAGTATCTTGGAGGAGCTGCTTTTGCCACACAGTAGTACTTATATTAATCATCATGTACATGGCTAATTAACAAGTCACTACTACTATGTTCAGGGTGTCTTCTTGGGCACTGGTGATCAGCCAGGTTTTCCTTCTGCCCCTTCACCAGGTAACAATAATGGGACACTCCATTTCATCTCTACATACTGTTAATTCCATAAGTTACTTAATTCTGTGTATGTAACATGCATGCATGATGAATGTACAGCTGCAGTATTTGACGTGGAGTATGGAAGGTGGGTTGAAGAGCACAGCAATCTGATGTTCCAGGTGAGGGCGGCGCTGCTGAGCGAGCACTGGCGGATGAGCAGCTGCAGAGCTTCGTGAATGGTGGCATGGCGCAGCACGAGGAGCTGCTGCACCTGAAAGGCGCCATGGCCAGGGCCGATGTCTTCCACCTCTTTGTGCTGGGGTGTGGGTATCCCCTGCTGAGCGTTGCTTCCTTTGGTTGGGAGGCTTTTCGCCCCTCGGAGGTTATAAAGGTAGTATACTATTATTAATTATTTACTATGCATGGTGTAGAAATTCTAACAACAATCAGATATATAGTTGTTGATTAATGCACTCGTTATCTAGTTGGTGCCTGGAAATGAGGATGCCTGTAATAATATAAATAGATCATGTATTTACAGGTGATGCTAAAGCATGTGGAGCAGCTTGTCGAGGGCCAGATCCTTGGCATCTACCAACTCCAGCGATCGGTGCAGGAGAGTGTTGTTTGAATCCCATCGGATTCGAGAATCCAGATAAAAAGAATCACAGCATTTTATTGGATTTGAGTATTTTAAATATCTATGAGTGAAAATCCTCTAAAATCAAGACTGTTTGATGAGATACTAGGATTTTGGGAATTTTTCTATGTGGATTCTCAGAATCCAAATGGTTCAAATGGGGCCTAAGTATTTAGGGATTACGGTAATTTTAAGGTTCCTCTCCTTTTATTCCATACGGTGTTATATGTTAAACTTATGATGCTAATATGTTGCTTGTCGGGGTAAAACTTCATGCCCACCGGGTTGTGTTTGTGCTCAACAATCAAACTGGAAAATCGAGAAACTTTCATTGATTAACCTTCAAGAAATAGAAATCCTACAGTTGAGAGGATCTCGAATATGAAGTTTGTTTTGTGAAGCGACTATTCAATTGGGCAACAAAGATGAACAAGATAAGCATCCATCAACCATTGAATATTTTCTCTTTCTCTCTGATTTATCTCTTCTCTAATTTGCAAAGTGCTTGGATAGAATCAAAGCAATGGGCCAAGTTTTATCAAAAGCAAGGGATCTATTGTACGATTGCAAGGAAATTACCGAGCGTTTGAGAGCAATGCTTTAGTCAGAGATGAGCAGGTCCGGAGCTTGAGGGAGGAGGAGGCGGCGGGGCGGGCGATCCCTGCTGGTGGTGGGCGGGTGACCGCCTCCCGTGGTGGGCGGCTGTGGGGGACCGCCTGGTGGCAGCGGTGGTGGAGGGGAGAGTGCTCGCCGCCGCCGCCGTTGCGTTCTGCTGGGGCCCACCCCACCCCACCTCATGAGAAGCGGGAGCGAAGGAGGGAGCACGGGCGGCGTCGGCGGAGGGGATCGTCGTCCGGTGCGCCGGTGTCACTGCTCTCTCTCTCTCTCTCTCTCTCCGTCTCTCCGGTGGTGGCGGTGTGGGGACCGCCCGTGGTGGGTGGTGGTGGAGGGAGGAGGCGGCCATGGCGGTGGGGAGGCGTGTGCGGTGTGTGTGTGTGCGTGTCTGCACGATTTGAGGAGAAGCGGGTGTGTTGAATGTTACATTACCGAAAGTGCCCAGATCTACGGCACTCGGTAAATAGAAGCATGGCAGCCCACCGTTATGGCGGAACAAGTGGGCCGTGGCTAACCTTTTACCGAAAGTGTTTCAGGTCACACTCGGTAAAAGTATCCATTATTTCATGCAAAACAAAAAGAAAAAATGCCAATTTAATCCTAAAATTCACCAAACTTTCACATGAACTATTTCATGTCATCTATTTACTATCTAAAAATTCCAAGTTCAAATCATATTGTTGAATTTCACTCTTAATAGAAATCCTACTCGTCATTGTGAATGTTTAGCGTCTCTTTGGGAGATGTACCGGTTCGGCAGCGACGAATGTAAAAATACTTCCAAAACGTTATGAAATTTTTTTCTATAACATAGATGTATGCTTCAATGTTAATTCTTCCAATCTCGTGATTTATCGAGTTCGATTTTAATTATTACAATTAAATTTACACGATATGTACCTAATTTTCATAAAGAATGAAAATTTTGTGAAATATAGTAAATAAATCGAAATAAACACCATATTTTGGAATGGAGTACTAAATATCATATGTGGATAGAGGAAAAAGAATGAAGGGAAAAACAAGAAATTTGGTTGAATTTTACCGAGTGTTGCGCCAATACACTCGGTAAAAGATAGTGTTTACCGAGTGTTGTGCAGTGACACTCGGTAAACATTTTCGGTCTTTTTTATTTGCTATGGGCGCTTTACGGGCGGAGCTGTTACCGTGATTTTTGCCGAGTGTACGCTCATAACACTCGGTAAATATGTCATGCCGTGACGCCGTTCGGCGCACGGTTGCTATCCTAGGTGACGTGGCACCTCAATACCGAGTGTCTAGTTTTACCGAGTGCGCCCCTTCGGTAAACTTGTAGTTTTACCGATTGTCTTAAGTTACCGAGTATGTGCTCGGTAAAGCGGTCTACTACCGGGTGTTTTTGTTTTCCGAGTGTTGACACTCGGTAAATGTTGTTTTCCGAGTGCCCCGACTTATGACACTCGGTAATTGTCGGGGCACTCGGTAACTACACAGTCTCCGGTAGTGTTTTCGTGATAATCTCCTCTGATCCAACGTGGCTCTGAATCAAACACCGTGAAAATGGGACAGACCCATCAAGTAGCCCTCAGACTAAATAGAGAGATTCCAAAGCAACGAACTCATGGTACAACTGAACAATTGGTCATGCTCTTTTATCAGGGTGCCAGAGCGTGTGATATGTGCTCACTATCTGGCTAAGATACAGAAAAAAGAAATTGATTGAATTTAAACAGTAACATTCGGACTGGATCAAACTTAAATTTCACCAATTCAAACAACATAATTGAAGTCACTAGAAGACTCAACACGCCAGATGCTTTTATTTCTCTCTAGCAGACTTGTTTGCTGAGCGTTCATGGATATAGCTCAATGATCGATCGGAGGCCCAAAACCGGCATAATATTGTAGTCATTAAATCCAGCTTCGAGGAATATTTTCTTCCACTCTTGCTCACCTCGTTCAACACCACCAATTTTCATGATATCGAGATCACATATTATTTGTGTCTCTAGAAGCTTAGTGTCTGATGACTTAGATCCAACCACAATATCAATGATTATTACCTTCCCTCCTGCATCTCTAGAAGGGATAGCTTGCTTGCAATTCTTTAATATCTTGATACACTCGTCATCGCTCCAGTCATGAAAAATCCACTGAAAAAAGCAATAATAAGCTGATTGTTGAGCATTATATCTTGACAGTTTCACATGAATTGTTGAGATGCTTTGACTCTAGGAAAGTTAGAATAACTTATAATTTAAAATGGTTGGAATAGAAAAAAAAACATATATATAACTACATGACGATGTACCTTGAGGAAGACAGCATCTGCTAGTGGAATGCTCTCAAACATGTCACCAGCAACAAACTGCACGTTGCCAATAGAAATGGAAGGAGCCTTGGCAACAACGTGAGGGAGGTCCAGCACGGTACACTTCAAACACGGAAACGCCGCCGCGATGGCCACGGCAGCTCCTCCAAGCCCGCCAGCGACGTCGACCAGCGAGTTTATCCCATGGAAGATGTCGCCAAACTCCTTCAAGACAACCTGCATTAGGAAGTGGCTATCTGCAGCCATGGCGTTGTTGACCGACGCGTTTACTGCGTGGTCACGCCCGGACACCTCCCACAAGGTCCCTCCGTGCATCAGGGTGAACGGGCAAGGGCCAGGCCTAGGCGCCTGTTCATCTTCATCATGCCGGAACCACGCAGTAAGCCCCATGCTGAGCGGCGAGTCACGGAAGGGGCTAAGCACGTGGTTCAGCATAGGAGACAAGCTCGCCGTCACCGAGCTCTCGCCGCCGCTGTTGCTGCTGACGAGGAGGCGGGATGCTGTTGTCAGCTTATAGACAGGTTCGCGCCCGTCCGACTCCGACGATGTGGCTTCTGCTGATGAAGGCTGGATGGTAAAGATTCCTGAGACGGTGAGAACACGCATTAGGCGCCGGAGACCGGCAAGCTTACAAGGGTTGACACCAATCTCTCCGAGTATCTGGGAGAGGGTGGCGGCGCCACCGCAGCAGTGGATCGCATCGGCGATGCGGAGGTCCAAGGCAACGGCGAGTGCCACCGACTTCATAAAGCTGTAGGTCTGGTTCCACAGCTCGACCTGCGCTTGGAGCAATTCCCTGCTGTCGTACTCGCTGCTGAGTGCCATTGTATTGTGCTCTGGCCTGTGGCCCTGTGGGTTTATTACTAAGCTAGCAGAGACCAAAACACAAGTGTTAGCTTGCATCAACAAGATGTATATATCCTTGCCCTCTCATGATGGAAACAAAATGAAAATCGCCAAGGCCCTGCAGACAGCTCACTCACCTATTGACCTGTCACAGTTAACAGTGCATGCAACTAGCTCGTTTTTTATTATATAATTGCGTATGTCACTTGTCACAAGATTGGATGCACTAAACTAAAGGTTATACGCTTACCCAGTGGTAGAAGTAAAACAAGTCATCCAAGTAATCAGGACACGGACATACTACCAGTCCTGACTTCGATCCTAAGCATACATCAATTAGTACAATTATTTAGCCTAATTGGCATGTTTCTAAACCCACCGTTGAATGAGAGGGTATGGAAACAAATACAAGGTTAGCACTTCAGTGGCATTTGGAACAGTGTGTATAGAGGCCGGGTACATAGCTGTGGGCTCTGGCAGCAGGTAGGACGGTAGGTGGAGCGTCAAAAAAAAAAGCGCGTGAACTTGGATTTGTCTCATTTGGGCAAAGCATTTATTTCATTTATATTTTAGTCTGTTTATATTTAAGGTATATACGTCTCTTTCTTCCCTCGCACGAATGCACAACACGACGTCGGTCTCGGTGCCGCATCTACATCGGCCCATATGCAATAGCATTACAGTTAGGTGCTGTTTGTTTCGACGTTTCCACCCTGTGATCGGTTCACAGCGTGAATAGGTAACATTAGTTTGTGTTTGGTACGCCCAGCCCGTAATATGTTACGCCATAAATGGATCTGGCCCTGTAGCCCGTGGTTCCTGCCCCCTCCGAGCGGTGACTGCTCCCTTCGAGCTCGTGGCTAACCAAACAAAAAGCATGTATCCCTTGCATGCAACCGATTGGTGCGGGATTTGATTACGTTACCATTCGCGTTGCCCTAACTAGACCAAACAGCACCTTAGCTTGGTTATGAAAAAAATTTCAGATTCAATGTTTCTGGATATGATTCTGTCTCCCGCCTCCTAGAGTCGTCGTTGCGTCGTTGTTACCCGAGCCCATGCCGTGACGGGTGGCCTGTCCATAAACAGTGTCACTCACATGGATGCATAGAAATAGCATGGGCTCCACCGTTTTAGATTGACAACGACGACGCAACGATGACTCTAGGAGGCGGGAGACAGAATCATATCCAGAAACATTGAATCTGAAAATTTTTTCATAACCAAGCTAAGGTGCTGTTTGGTCTAGTTAGGGCAACGCGAATGGTAACGTAATAAAATCCTGCACCAATCCGTTGCATGCAAGGGATACAGGCTTTTTGTTTGGTTAGCCACGAGCTCGAAGGGAGCAGTCACCGCTCGGAGGGGGGCAGGAACCGCGGGCTACAGGGCCAGATCCATTTACGGCGTAACATATTACGGGCTGGGCGTACCAAACACAAACTAATGTTACCTATTCACGCTGTGAACCGATCACAGGGTGGAAACGTCGAAACAAACAGCACCTAACTGTAATGCTATTGCATATGGGCCGATGTAGATGCGGCGCCGAGACCGACGTCGTGTTGTGCATTCGTGCGAGGGAAGAAAGAGACATATATACAGCGGCGGATCCAGGAAATATTTTAGGAGGGGCTGAACAACACTGTTATTTGATCTTAAGTCTCAGCCCCCCTACACTATAGAACTTTGACTAAAATTTTATAGAGACTCTACAGTAATTTGCACTGTTTCGGGATGGGTACGCGGGCTTGAGCCCCCCCGCCCCACTACTGGATCCGCCCCTGCATATGTACCTTAAATATAAACAGACTAAAATATAAATGAAATAGATGCTTTGCCAAATGAGACAAATCCAAGTTCACTCGTTATTTTTTTTGACGCTCCACCTACCGTCCTACCTGCTGCCAGAGCCCACAGCTACGTACTCGTTATTTTTTTTTGACGCTCCACCTACCGTCCTGCTGCCAGAGCCCACAGCTAAGTACCCGGCCTCTGAATACCGTACTTTTTAGTTTGTTTTTTCAATTGAAACATTATTTTTCTCGCATAACAAATTAGCTAGAACAATGTTTTGGCTTGTTTTTTCAGCGAAGCGAACGGGGACTTGAGTTCCTGAAAGCACTGAAGGATTTTCCTTGCTTCATCCATGAAACCGCAGATTACAGAACGGTTTCTACGAGTCCTTTAGAGTACATACCGTCGTGAGGAAGTCTGAGTTTTAATCTTCACTACTACAGTATCTTTTGCAAGGCGATCATTTTAGATTTTTAGAGCTGAGCAAAGCAACCGCCTCCATCGAAAGGACTCGGTTAATGCGGATTAACGTAGGCGGTTGCTCTGCCCGCTGTTGACAGTTGTGAGTGCAAATATAATATTAAGGAATCCACAAGCATACAGATTATCATTGTAGCATTTTACCAGGAGTAATTCAGGTATCGTTATTTATAATTTTACCACTAGGAGGGACGATTTGCATTAAAGAGATTGATAACTTATACTTATAATGCTATTAAATAACTTATTCACTTACTCTAGACAGGGGTAAGCCAAAAGATAGATGTATATGATAAGTATAATGAATTTAATAAGTTTAACATTCAGAGAGAAACTCCATAAAGTAGCAATAGCTAGTCTAAGTTAAATACAAGTGAGATTAATTCATAAGTAATTATTAATCACAAGTCATAGCATACCATCACTTTATATACTTAATAATAGCAAAAGATTATCTCTACTTTCATGCATAAGGGACATCTCTAAAGAGTAGCATAGCTAAATATACTATGTCCTTACTAATCCTACATATGGGAGGTGGATTAGAGGGAACCTTGTAGTGTCACTCTACTTGGTCTACCACACGTTCCGCCATGTAGGGTGCATCCACAGGCAAAACATTGTCTAGGCACCACGCTTACACAAGTTTGGCTACTCAAACAGTTCGAACACTTGATCGAGCGCTCTGTGATCCTATGCATAATCATATTAACAACTTTGACTATACTAAGCATACAATCAAAATATACTATGAACTTGATAACTAAGAACATGATATAAATGAAGATCAAAGCCATAATATAAGATAAATGTATTGAATACAAAGGATATACAAAGCCTCTAGATGGTTGAATCCAGAATCTGAGCAGAAGCCCGACTCTACTTTGATCTAACTAGACTATGCTATGCTAAAGCACTAAGTTTGTGGAGCTCTTCTCTTCTCTGAATGGATCCTCACGGAGTGGATTGGGAATTCTCCGGGATTGTTCTGGGATGGCCTTCTAAAGAAGGTCAGGGGGTCCTTTATAGGGAGATGGAGTAGAGGGGGCAAGTAATTGCCACGTCATCGATCCGTGTCATGACCTCATCTCATCCCTTGATTCAAACTGACTTGGAAGCACAGTGGAGATCGATCCTCATAGGCGGTAGAGACTCCACATCGAAGGGGAGCTTGACAGGTGGCTCCCACAGGCCGATCGGCCTAGAGGTGAGGCCAACTGCCCCTCCTGTCAGCGCCTCGAGCTGATCTTTGACGGTATGTCTTGGATAATTGTCTTAAAGCCCTTTTTGGTTGAGTCCGTCGTAGATCATCAAAATTACTTCACGTGTTATGTCTCATTTTGGCCCATAGAATGCCTGAATTAACCTGCATGCAAATATTCACCAAGACTTGTGGAATTCATTAGTTTAAAGCTTCTAAACCTATGGTGATGGTTGATTTTAAGGATTTGAGCAAGTAAAATTGATGGTTTATTTTGGTGGTAGAGACTGTCAACACCCGCCTATGAAAATAAATTAAAAAAACAAAAAATAGAAAAAGCCCGTAGCCCAAACTGGGCCTAGGCCTGGATCTGGGCTATGCACTGTCGTCGCCGTAGGGGAGCTCGATCCGGATGCACCGCTAGCAGGGAGCTTGATCCACCGCTGCATCTGGTCGCTACACGCGCATGTCGGAGGAACTCGAAGGAGAGGGAGCTCGCACGCCACAGTGAGAGAGGGGAGGGAGCCCGCCGTGGCCGGATCCAGCGTCGTGGGAGATCGGAGGGAGCCTGCCGCCATCGGATCCCACCGTGGGAGAGGGGAGGGAGCCCACCACCACCAGAGCCCGCTGTGGGAGAGTGGAGGGAGCCCACCGCCACTGGTGGAGCCCGTGCAGTCGGATCCGGTGTGTGTGTGAGAGAGAGAGAGAGGTGGCAAGAAAGAGAACGTGCTGTGCGGCCGAGAGAAAGAGAGGGCACACTTGACAAACACCAAGAGTAACAAGAATTCCACTAGCCCAATACGCTCTTCTAGTGCCACAAGATGCAAGAACTCGAAGCAATGCACTAGAGGCTATCCAATCTCACTCAAATGATGAAATCAAGTGTCAAAGTAAGTGGAGTGAATTTTTAGCTCTCAAAGGATTCACACAAATGTATGTGTGTGAAGAGAGTGGCCAAGGCCGGCCACACCATATATTTATAGCCCACACTCCAAAGTTACACCCTTGGAGCAACTTTCTACGTGGTCACCGGACATGGCGGTGTCACACCGGACAACATGTCTAGTGACCCTAACGGTCGAATTCCAATGGCTAGTTTGAACTAGCCGTTTGCGCCAGTGGCACCGGACACCCCTAGCGGTGACCCCCAAATGCACGTTTCACATTTTCCGTGCTCTCTGGAATTTTATGGCGGTGCACCGGACAGCCTGCCGGTGACCCCATTTCACGAAGTCCACAAATCACAAGTCTGGGAAAAATGTGGTGGTGTGCACAGTGGTGCACCGGACGTGGGAGTGCTAGCTCCTAGACTTGGTCGCGCACGCTGCTGTTTGGCTGCCTGTCCGGCCCCACCGAATAGCTATCCGGTGCCACCCAGGTGGCAACACTGACATCCCAAACAAGCCCTTTGCAAGCATTGCTAACTATCAAATGTTTTCACAAACATGTTTAGAGCCAAGTTAGCATTTTTAAAACATTTTTCATAAATATTTTCACTTGCTCACTAATGTGCACTAGGCTTATATGCAATGCATAGTTTTTGAACACCTAGTGGCACTAGATGACCGAATTGTCTAATAGAACTCCCCTCTTAATAGTACGATCATCTATCCTAAATCCGGTCACACTCTCTATAGTGTCTGTACCGGCAAAACAAAATCCCTATTTATACCTTTGTCTTAATCCCCATAGGGTTTTATTTTTCTCTTTCTTCTTTTTCCAAGTTGGAGCCCTTGATCATCATCACATGTGGCCATCTCCATCACTTGAGTGCCTTCTTCCTCCATCACTTGGTGTGAACCAACCTATCTCAAGACACTTAGAGCAAAGGGTTAGCTCACTTAGGTTTCACAATTATCCAAAACCAAACTAGGGCTTTCAACTGTGCAGCCAAAGATTGAGATGGGTGAGAGAGATGACAGAAACTCTAAGTCTATGTATTTATATATACTCAGAGCGTGATATCGGGCCAAAATGGGCTTTTCTAATTGCTAGTGGGCTCGACCACATTAACATGGGCAGGCCTCTTGAGGAGTCCGCCTCCGAAAATGACCTCCATTTTTTAAGAGGTCCACCTCCTAAAATCCATTCTAGGAGGCGGTTGGATTTTGACTGCCTCCGTAAATTTATTTTAGGAGGCAGGCAATTTTCGACCGCCTCTGTAAATCCTTAGGTATTTTAGAAGATAGTTGGATTTTATGACCATCTCTGTTAATTTTTGTCAGTGCCTCGCAAAATCATTTTTTAGTAGTGCTTGCTATTATGCTCATACAAAAAGGTTGGCACCTTCGGTTAAAACCCTGAAACCATGTGTGCTCATGCCTTGCGTTCCAAATATTAACGTAATAATTTGCTAAACTTTACTTGTCATTTGGGTGGTGTGCCACAATGTGTAATAATTTGGTCTGATGCTCCTTCTCAAAGGGGATGAAGCCGCAACTTGTTTTCTATTATATAAAATTTATTAACGTAATAGTGATTTATATTCATATTAATATCACTCCCCAAGAGAGCTCCTCCTCCTACAAGAAGAAAGATATCAGTTTTATTTTTCTAGGCTTGTTAGCGATGAGAATGAAAAACAAGAAAGAATCTAGTGATGATGAAGAAGAAAATCATGACATAGCTCTTCTTGTAAGAAAGACCATTGAAGTTCAACAAGAAGGGTTAAAACATTGTCGAGAGAAATCATGTTCTATTCCATCCTGGTTTCTACATTTAACCCACTTGAATTCGTATTGGCAACCATCCTGACCGAAATGGGACAAAAATGATATGGTTGACTTGACCTTATGGTCTAGCACTCTTATACTCTTGTCATCTCATGAACCGTATGGTATGAATTAGAATTATTCATGTATTGGTAGTGATGTCATGCCAGGTTGGTATGTTAGTATGTGAAGTCATGTTTCTTGGTTCTTTGTGTGGACGTTCCTATTTTGTCTTTCCGTATTCTGACCATTATCCACATGTTTTCATTCAAATTGACTCGTTTTCAATTTTCGGTGAACCCTGTTTTTGTTCCCGTTTCTAGCCTTCTCAATTTTGTTTTTTCTTCTATATTAAAATGTAAAAGTGAAAACGGGAGAAGATTTATCCCGACCGATCCCGTTCGTTTTCATCACACGCTATTTTGCATCCATCATAAAGGATCCAAGAATGATCGTGAGAGACATTATCAATTTGTGATTAAGAAACTTAATGCCTTCAAAATATTTCTTGAGAATTTTAATGATATGTACTCTTGCTTGAATATATTCTTTGAGTTCTTATATGGAGAAGTATCCGAACATTGTGACCCTGTATTCATCAATTTGGTAAACAAGGTCAATGCCTTTGTTGAGATTTATATTCATACATATCACTCCCCAAGAGAGCTCCTCATCCTACAAGAAAAAGGATATTGGTTTTAACTTTCATGGTTTGATAGAGATGAGAAGATGAAAATGAAGGAAGAATCTAGTGACGATGAAGATGGAAATCATGAGATAGCTCTTCTTGTGAGAAAGAACACCAAAATTCTCAAAAAGTTAAACAAGAAGGGTTACAACTTTGACTCCAAGAAGAATTTCTTGAACTAGAAGAAATCAATTGAAGAAATGGATTGCAATTAATGATTACTTATATTAATTTTATAATATTACTAAATGTACCAATATTTTTTTTCTAAATTAATAACTAATACTATTAATTTTAATATTAACAAGGATATATAAAAAGAAAATTTTAATTAACTTTTATATAACTAATGACATTAATTTAATATTGCTAATTATGTTAATTGTAATTAATATTACTAATGATATACTAATATAATTTTTAAGTAGTTGCCATTCATCAACTTTTAAAGGTTGAAAGTATTTAAAAGTCATGTCTACAAGTAATTAGTAGGAAGTGTTTTATCTTATCTTAAATACAAATGATGAACATATAATTAATATGATTGTGAATTTATAATTTATATAGTTAATATGACTAACCATATTTTTATTATTTACTAGACTAATGCTCGTGCGTTGCATCGGGTAATAAAAGATCAAATGTAAAATCAAAGAAAACTAAGGAATTTTGTAGGACATAGAGCACGTAAACGGGAGGTCATAGTCCTCCATTTCGGTTCCTAGCTAGCTTAACTAGTTTTCGTGCACTCATGGTTACTACTGTAGCTCGCTAAGACTAAGGGCAAGTTGTGTTTTGTGTGTCGACCTTAGTGATACCCAGACATCTTTTTATATAGGCAGTCATTAGCTGGCCACCTACTCCTTTCTCATGCATGCATGTCTTGGTCGTTGCCTCATTGGTCAAGGCCGTTTGTTAAGGAGTGAAGCTTCAGAAGCTCCTTGCGGCTTTTTGGCTGCGGCTTTCTTCTCATCCGCGTGCGTGGCATGACCAGCAATGACTATTAGTATAAATAAATGGAGCGCATGCAGCGTTCTAGCAAGATTGTGCGCGTGCTTCTGTGTTTCATTTATGTCATCATATTATTTCAGCAAAGGTTGTCCTTTGATCAGTTAAGTTGATCAGTTTTTTTTTCATGCTGAATTTGCGTTTGGGTTGCGTTCCAAACAGCCTCGTGCTTCTATGGCCCTGTTCGGATGGTATGGTTTTGGAGGAATTTAAATGGTTCGGATGAATTCTAGAGGAATCTGTGAGAGGAAAACACTGTTCCGGATGAAAAAAGAAGCGGACCAAGTCGGATTTAAGGGCACGCGAACGGGGCCTATGTTTCATTTATGTCATCATATTGTTTCAGCAAAGGTTGTCCTTTGATCAGTTTTTTTCACGCTTAATTTGTGTTTGGGTTGCGTTCCAAACAGCCTCCAAATCTTGAAGTCCAAACAGCGTCCAAATCTTGAAGCCACCTATTCTTTGCGAACAGTTTATTTTCTCTGTTATTCTACAAGTAAAATGTTGACTCCATTCACTCCACCAAAAGGTATTTGAATTAGTCCAGTATATTCCTTAATAAAATTTGACTTTCAATTTGTTCTTATTACTTTTCAGCGTTCGTTTCGGCTGAAACGATCGTGGATTATAAGCCAGAAGTACTGCTGGCTGGTTTTGTGTGAGAGAAAAATATTGTTCCAGCTTATAATGCACGATCGTATAAGCCGAAACGAACAGGCTGAATGTTGAGTTTAAGTTCCAAAGTTATGATACGCTAGCTATAATGAAACTATGTAAGAAAACTAAATATATATATTTTTTGTTTTCCAATTGCTTTTACATCCATAGTCACACTAGTTCGGCAGTACCATATATTCCAACCTTTTTTTTGTCCATTCGTTACCTTTTTTTTTTTTTAGGAAAGTCCATCCATTAGCTGATCGAAGGCCCGGAATAGTGAAGAGCCCAAGGCTACTGCTGCACTGGTGCTCTGCATTGGCCCAATCTTGACGGCCCATCAGGAGGGGAGTCCGAGTCTTCTGGGGGAAGCCAGCGACTCTTCTTCTTCCCCGTCTTCGGGTCTCCCGCAATTCCGCGGCGGCTGGTCCAGTGCAAAACCCTACAGCGCCGACAAGAGAGAAGGGCTAGGTTAGGTATCTCATGGCGCGCACCGGGTGTCGCTGCAGCAGCGAGCTGTCGCGGTCCGCCTCCTCCATCGCCGCCGACACAGCAAGGGGGTATCACATTCTCAGGATCGACGACTACTCGCTCACCAAGGGTACACCCACCGGAGAGCACCTCAAGTCTCACCCTTTCACCGTCGGTGGCCACCACTGGAGAAATCACTACTACCCCAACGAATTAAAATCGGAGCACGCGGATTTCATCTCCATTTACCTTCAACACGACGGGAGTGTCGCCAGTTTGGTGAAGGCGCGGTACAAGTTCCGTCTTGTCGACAACGTCGGGGAGGAGCCGGTGAGACATTGGAAGCGGTGACTAGCTTTGCGAGCAACTCGGGGGGCTGGGGATAGTCAACAGTTCATCAAAAGGGTAGAGCTGGAGAAATCGAAGCCGTCCGGTGCGACATCGTCGTTGTCAACGAGTTCCGCGCCATGGTAGAGACGGCCCCTCCAAGGTTCGTCTCCGTGCCCCCGTCTGACCTGCACCAGGATCTTGGCGACCTCCTTCTGAGCGAGAAGGGCGCTGACGTGGTCTTCGATGTGGGTGGGCAAATGTTCGCGGCACACCGGTGCGTGCTCGCCGCCCGGTCACCAGTCTTCAGTGCAGAGCTCTTTGGCACAATGAAGGAGAGCAACACGACGGACGTTGTCCGTGTAGACGACTTGGAGGCTCGGGTCTTCAAGGCTTTGCTCTACTTTGTGTACACTGATTCATTACCCACCAAGACAGAGGAAGCAGAAAAAGGGGAAGGGGAAGGGGAAGAGGACAACATTATGTCCCAGCACTTGCTTGTTGCAGCTGATAGATACAACTTGGAGAGGCTCAAGTTGATCTGTGAAGAGAAACTGTGTGGGTATATTGATGTGGGCACAGTAGCCACTATCCTGACGCTAGCTGAGCGACACAACTGCCACGGGCTAAAGAAGGCTTGCTTCGATTTTCTCAGCGTCCCTGAAAATATGAGGACAGCCATGGCCACTGATGACTTCAAGCATCTAAGCAGAAGCTGCCCAGCTGTCATGATGGAGTTGATTGGTATGCTTGTCACCTGAAATCAGTGATGATCATTGTTTCGGAATTGTTAGTACCTGACTTTTTAGTAGCCTGGCCATTACTTTGTATGATATTATGAGTGTTGGAAGATGCAAAACTACCTGTTCAATGTTAATCTGGAACATCTTTGTCATCATCTAGCTCTGCCCATTAGGTCCGGATGATCTCAGTTTCGTAAGGAGATGCCTAAACACTGAAATTGTTACTTCTGGCTTACTGTTTTCATGTTACTTACTTTATTGCCTCTCTAGTCTCTACCTACCCAGTCCTAGAACTGCTTTGTTACATGATTGTTTGATATTTGCTTACTATTGCCTACCTCTCTGCTTGTTGCTTAACCCCTCTAGTAAACTGTTATAAATAGGCTTTTTTTGGCCGGAACTAAAGAGTTGCATGGACCATTTGTTATAAAATACTCGTAGCAAGTTAAAGGCTGCCATCAACTAGCACATTCTATATTAGAAAAATCTCCTAATATGAGAGTGCAAATGCTTCTCTGTTGGGTATACATACAACAGAAGACATAAATCAGGCAAAATGAGCAATAGATGCAGGCAGTTTCTGTCAGCTAAGCTATTTTTAGTTATGTTTTTGGTGATAAGGCTGTTTTTGGTTGGTGACCTCAATAGCTAGCTTAATGCTCCGTCTCGGGCGCCGGGGGCCCCGGGGGGCAGGGAGGGAAGGCCCCCATGGCGCTGTTGCCCGATTTTTTATAATTTGGTCTTTTTTTTTAAGAAAATTTACGTTCGGCCCCTGGCGACTTAAACTCATCTTTAGACCCTTGGGGTCGTCGTCAGGACTCATGACGCCGAGGTAAAACGTCTCGGCGCCACAGAACTTGGCTCCGATGCGCCTGGCCGTGCACAGCTGGGCATCCTAGGTGGCGTTCACGTGGCCGATACCTAAAGATGGCAACGGGGATGTACCCGTCGGGTATCGCCGGAACGTTCTCTTCCCCGCTACGGAGAATTCATCCCGTCCCCGTCCCCGTTAACTGTCTCGGGTATGGATTCTTGCCCATCCCCGTACTCGTCGGGCATCGGTCGGGTAACAGATACCCGACGGGTACTGCATACCCGATAAACAAGGACATTTGGGGTCGTAGCTTTGCAATCGGAGACGTTTCTTTTTCACCCGGGTATAAGTGTCGGAGTCTCGGAGATGTCGAGGAGAAGGAGCGAGGTTGCGAGGAGAACGAGCAAAGGTGGCAGAGAGATCGATCTGAGGAAGCGAGGGGCACGAGCGCTCGTGAGGTAGGTGTGCTTGTGCTGTTGGCGGAGATGGTGAGGAAAAATTGAACTAGGCTTCCTAGAACACACAAACTATATATATGATTGTTCAGATTTAGGCCAAAATACCTATATTGAGTTTCTTTGAGCCTAATACTCACATGACTGCTCAAATAGTCGGGTTCCCCCAACGGGTAACGGGGACGGGTAAACAGGGAACGTTCTCGTACCCACTATACCCGTCGGGGATAGATTCTTGTCCATTTAGATGCCCGCGGGTAAAGATATGATCCCATCCCCGTCCCCTAATGGATCAAATACCCGTTGGGTATCGGGTATCGGGCCCCGTTGCCATCTTTAGTCTCGGCCTCCCATTCACTGCCCAGATGGAATCCAGACCCTGGTTAATTTTCTACTGCCTCAACAATGTTGTGCAAAAACATGTTTTCCATTTCTCGGCTCTGGCTGCCGTTTTGTTTATGTATGCTCTTAATGCCCAATCTGATGTTACAATGTAAAAAGTTAACTTTGTTGATACAGTGGTATATTGTCTAAGCATATTGTTTGATGCTTGCAAGAAAAAAAGGAAAGTCATCAGGACTTCTTTGCCTTTTCCAGCCTAGAACCATATTACTTTTGCAAGTTAGAAGCGAGAAACACTGGGTCAGATTACATATGCAGGTTCAGAAACACTGAATTCTTAAACATACTTGTATCATGCAGAGGTTTCAACTGTTTGATTCTATCTCATCAGTCATCTCTCATTGTAGAGTCTTGTGGTTGCTTTCGTCAAGTGGCTGGTGATGTTCATGTGTGTCGCTGAAGATTATCCGGAATTAGCCGGAGAGAGGGCATCTGCGGAAGTAAGCGGAGAGACGTCTACATGCCGTGTGGCGGGCACGGCATGAATGACCATCCAGGAGCAGGGCGCCGGTGTGCTGCAAGCAGCGCGCTGGAGGGGTTGGCCAGGCAAGAGGGGAAGTTGTGGAGGCCCACAACCGTCCTGCCGGGGCGTGTCCTTGTGTTGCCATTACCGCATCACCCAGAGGAAGACTCGGACATTGACATGCGCGTACTATTCTCGGTTGAGCTCGGCCAAAGGCACGGCGGTTTTGAGTGAGCAATCCTCACCATTGCCAATAAGGGGGCATTTACTAGCGCTCCCGGCCCGACTCCGGGAGCAGCTTCGCCCTGTCGCCAACGAAAACGGGAGGTTGGGCACCAGCTCCGGACATGCAGCTCCGTGATTTGCACTGATGAGAGAAGGCTTCGGCAAGAGACGAAGCTGAAATTTATGGCTTCTCCTCGCTCCGTCCTCGATCTGCGGGCTCAAGGCGCAATTACCCTCAGCATGAGTGGAGGGAGAGGTGAGGTGTTGAACCGGTGGGGCCGAGCGCCGTTAAAGGAAAGGAGAGGAGAAGAGAGTCAAGCGTGGTGCAGTCAAGGAGGCCGGCAGAGAGAGACAAGAGGCGTCGCGATGTGGGGTGAGGAGACGACGGCGGCATAGGGCGGAGAGGTGCAGAGGCTGGTGCGCTGGGAGAGCAGGGCTGGTGGCTGGATGAGGACGGTTGTGAGGGCAAGTGGTGGGCGCAGGATGAAAGGCCACAAATAAAGGAAGGAAATAAATAAAAGAAAAAAAATAGAAAACAAGAAAGAAAAAGTAGAAGGACAATATGGTCACTTTATCTTTTTTCCCATGAGAAGACGTTTTATCGAAACTTCATCATCTTCACAAGTGGAGTTGCTCCACGAGCCGAAGCTAAAAAAAAACTACTTCACTAATAAAGCAGAGCTATACCAAACATGCTCTAAATCATTCTCCCAACAACCTTGCTACGGAGAATTTGTGGTATCATCAATTTCCACATCGTGTTCTTGGTCTCGAAATTACATCTTTGCCATTTAATTTGTTGCCCTACACGTGCTCTTGTTTCATCTATGAATGCACATGGCAAATCGTTATTGGAAGAAAAGGCATTCGTTCCCTTTGAGTCCCGAATAACTTTTATTGACATGTCTGAATCATGAATAGCAACAGCTCTTCTGTTCTTTTAAAACGCATATAACCAAGTTTTCTTGAAAAGTTTTGGAGCTTACTAGGATACACCTTTGAATTAGCACCAATATACGCATCCTCACTTATGTCTATCTTATCTTCTTTCTCAATCACGCTCCCTCTCTTACCCCACCAGCTCCGATAGTACCTTGCCGCCTCTGCTGCTGCCGCATCAAGGGTATCCCTGCCGGAGTGCCCATCAAGTCCAGCCCTTTCTCCGTCGGCGGCCACCGCTGGCGAATTTCCTTCTTCCCCAATGGCGACCGCACCGCTAGCACGGGTTACATAGCCCTCTTCCTCTTCCTCGAGTTCGCTTTCATGGGGGAGGAGCGAGCTTCCTTCTTCCGGAACCGGAAGAGAACGGATGAGAAGGTGAGGGCGTTACCGGCGGTGGTAACGAGCTTTGGTAGCCGTACTGGTCGCCGGTCTTCAGGGTTACTCCACAGGAACACCTTGGACTACTATGTCAGCAAGCGCGGCTCCCTCACGGTCCGCTGCGACATCGTCGTCTTCGACGAGTTCCTTGCCGAGGAGCCGGTCACTCCGACCACCTTCTTGTCCGTGCCCCTGTCCGACCTGCACCGGCACCTCGGCGACCTCCTCAAGACAGAGAAGGTCGCCGATGTGGTGTTCCAGGTCGGCCGGGAGACGTTCGCCGCGCACCAGTGCGTGCTGCCCGGTCCCCTGTCTTCAGCGCTGAGCTCTTTGGCGCCATGAAGGAGAGCTGCACCCTGGCAAATGTCGTTCAAGTTGACGAAATGGAGGCGCCGGTGTTCAAGGCGCTACTCTGCTTCTTGTACACCGACTCGTTGCCAGAGATGAGACAGGAAGATGAAGATGTCATGTATCAGCACCTGCTTGTTGCGGTGGACAGGTATGACATGGAAAGGCTCAAGTTGATGTGTGAGGATAAGCTGTGCGAGTACATTGATGTGGGTAATGCCGCCACCATCCTGACACTAGCTGAGCAGCACCACTGCCACGGACTGAAGAAAGCATGCTTCAGTTTTCTTAGCAATCCGGCAAATCTGAGGGCGGCAATGGCCAGTGATGGTTTCAAGCATCTAAGCAGAAGCTGCCCATCCATCGAGAAGGATCTGATGTCTATGCTCGAATCGTAGTCTAGTGAAGTTCAGTGTCTTCAGCATTGGCACTAAAAATCACCTCGTGGTTTGTTATCAGGTAGCTATGCAGATGCACAAGCAGTAATCTCATCTTGTCTATGTTATGTTGGTTAATTGGACGGGTATATGGCCCTATGTTAGTAAGTTAAGTTGGAGGCCAGAATGTTATATTCGTTTATCTAAAAAGGTTAGTAAGTTAACTCGCTTCTACGGCTCTACCAACTGATTAGGATGGACTTTGTTATCAGGTAGATATGATGATTGAATATTCACTAAGCATCTCTGGTTGTCTCATTTTTGTTGCATAGATTAGAATATGCTGGAACTAGGGCACTAGGCATCTTTAACAATTGTTTTGTACCAATGTTTTCAAATCGTCCGATTAATCGCGATTACTCGTCCTAATCGGTCCCTGGTGTTCGATTAGGAGGTCCGACTCGATTAGCTCGACCAGAAAGCTGGTCGTCCGATTAGTCGACGAGAAATCGCGATTAGTCGTCCGACTAGGACAGGGACGACCAGTTTGGTTACTCTTTTTTTGGACCTGTTTAACTGGGCGGACATGTGGGCTACTGGGCTTGCAGTTTGGCCTAATAGGGTTAGAATGTTTAGCAAAAAGGATTGTTAGCCTTTGTTGCGCTGCATCTGGATGCGAGCGTAGTTGGAGTGAATTTTTTGCTGTAAGTGCTAGTGTACTACTGCTGAGTAATTAAGTATGGTAGTAATATTGATATGTGATTCTGCATTATATTTTGTGTAGGTCCATACAAAAAACAACCGTAAGATGGAAAACAAATTTAAAAATAATTAGAGAGCTGGGTTCCAAAGGAAATAGATGCAATCCACTCTTGCTTGATGAATTTCATTGGGAAAATGAATGGGTCAATGAAAATTATGAACCAGAACCAGTTCAGAAAGGTGGTGGTGATGCTATGACTTTGGCTGTTGTGGATGAGGCTATTGGTGCAACTCAGGGTCTAGAGGGACGCAACTTGCCTAGGGCTGCTGCTACTAGTGCTGCTGTTGCTGCCCTTGTGAGGCGTACTTATGCTAGGAACAGGAAGCGTCCAAGGAACACAGTGACTTAAGATATTGATGAAGTTGATGATGAAGATCAAGATCAACATGTAGATTCATCAATAGCAATGGAGGAGGATGAAGAATCTACACCAACTGAAATTGGAGATGGACCAACTGGAGATGGAGATGGAGGCTTCAATTTTAATGTTGATTTGCTTAATTAGATGGCTAGTTGCCTATTTTTGTTGGACTGTTAAATGTCAATGTTTGTGACTCTGTGTTGAACACTTTAGCTTATGTGTACTGAACTTGTTTGGTTATGTAATATGCTGGCTGTGTGGCTGCTATGGTCTGCTATGTGCTAACTGCTAAATGCTAGTTATTTGCTACTGTAGCAGTGCTTGCTAATGCAGCAATGCTGCTGTTGAGCTGTGTCAAGATCAAGACTATATTAGTGTTGCTAATTATGGTCTTCTTTGGTATTTTAGGCTTCCAGCAGCAAATCAGCAAAGAAATGAAGTTTGGGACAGGAATATGGACCTTTGGACATGGCAGAAAAGAGAAGAAAACAACTCCCACAAGTAAGTCACCAGCTAAACACTAATGTAGTCTGATGCTTGCTTTATTGTGTATACTATATAGTATATATAGGTATATATATAGTAGGTATATATGTCCTGATATACAGGACGACCAAGGGTCAACTAGGCTCGACTAATCGGCCTGGTCGACGACTAATCACAACTAGTCTCCTGGTCGGTCCCATGACGACTAGGTTCGACTGGACGACTTGAAAACATTGCTCAATCAGTTGCATTACATGGTTTGTGGCATTGGCAGTGCATTCGTCAGGTAATTGTCCTCTTTTTTAGCAATGGTGGTTCAGGCAAGGTTTCTAGCTAGGATCAGGTAGTTCTCCATGGTTTGATAGTTCCACCAATTGATTCTGCAGTGTCTATGGTTGTTGCTTTGCAGTACTTTGGATGGAGCTAAATACCAGGTTGTTGTCTTGACGAGTGATGCTCAGTGTTCTAGCAAATAGATGTTGGCTTGCTGCTTTGTTTTTTTACCTTCGTCATCACTTGTGTTAGCAGAGCAATGGTTACATGTTTTCCAGACTTGTGGTATGAGGTATATGACTAACTTGCAGTCTAAGGAGCAATGGTTCCATTTCTATTTTGTCACCCTGTTGCATATGTACAGCATTACCAACTGATCAAGAACGAGTGACCTCGTGATCAGCTGGTTTGGTTATTTGAAATCTCCAGTTGGCCTGCAATTGTTGTAGCGTTTTTTTAACTGGATGAGTACATCGTCTCTTTTCTGAGATGCATAATTTAGTGATGGTTATCGCCTTGGCTTGCTATTGTGTTCTTAACTTGATCATCAGAATGTTTTAGCGCAACAGTCCCAAGAGTGATGACTTGGTTATTCGAAATCTCCAGTTGGCCTGTAATTGTTGCATTTTTTTATTTGAGTAAGTACTTCATCACTTTTCTGAGAAGATGCATAATTTAGTGATAGTTGTCACCTTGGCTTGCTATTGTGTTCTTAACTTGATCATCAGTAGAATGTTTCGCACAGCACAACAATGCCATGAGCCTCATTCCATCTCTGTTTTGGTAATCTGTTGATTCTGTACAGCATTACAGACTGATCAAGAATGAGTGACCTCGTCATCATCTTAGCTTGTTATTTGAAATTTCCAGTTTTCCTGCAATTGCTGCATGTTTTATGGATCTGGATAGATAATGCTTCTGTGCGTTGTCACTTTTCTGAGGTGACGCAGAATTTAGGGATGGTTGTTACCTTGGCTTGCTATTTGTGTGCTTAACTCGATCATCCGAATGTTTTAGTGATGGTTGTCATCTTTATTGAGTGATGGCTGTTGGTTTTGCTCTATCAGTGTTCGTCCTGTCATGTAATCTTGACCTACCAGGCTACCACTCGCCTACCTCGGACGCTGCCATGCCACACGCTCCACAGAGGGAGGGGGACAACTGTTGGCAAAGGGTCAGTACGAAGGCATTCTAGTAAGAGGAGATTTCAAACATCAAAGCAGCCCATTCTAAAAGAGGATTGTAAATGACTTCTAATTTCTCTGATAGCCACGCCAAGCAGTTTAGTCCACATTTTCGAGGCGCTTTGGAGATCACCGCTGGTTCGTGCTCTCAGAAACTTGGCCCTACTCGCGGAAAATAAGCTACTACCCTCCTCCCTCCTCCCTCCTCCCTCCGTTAATTAGCCTGCCTCCTTGAGTACAGGAACCCTGAGTCGACTGCAAGCTTTCTAAATTTCAGTCGATTCAATACAGGAAGGATGATAAAAGAGATCTCCGGTGTTCGCTTAAACTTATCAGCCTGGCTTATCAGTCATAGTACGGTGTTTTTCTCTCACAACAAATCAGCATCAGCTGGCTTATCAGCCGCAGAAACCATCAGTCAAACAGCTGAGTCATGTTTTGTACTTCTATGAAAATGTTCTACTGTACTTGCTCTGATTATAAATATAAGTATATTAGTCAAACATTTACATCTTTGAGTAGTTTACAAATTTTTTTACATAGAATAAACAACACAAGGTTGGTACTACTCTTTCTGTGTCCATTTCTTTTTGTAATTTTCTGGTTTTCAAGAAATCAAACAATTTAAAATCTAACCAAATCTTAACAAAATATTAATATCTTGATACATCATAAATATCATTGATTAATTATGAAACATATTTTCATAGTGAATTTCTTTATCAGACATGCACATTGATATTATTAGATTCCACACACAACACACATCACCACAGGCGTCTCGCTATTGATGGAACATCGCCTACCACATAAAGCACGCCACAACGTCCTTAAATCCTGAAAAATTCACTCCCAATGGAGAGTCGAACCGAGGTGGTACCGAGGCTCTTCTATAGGCCCTTTCGTAGTCAATCAATGTCTTCAGAAATTATTTGTTAGTGATATTCGAAGGTGACGTTGGTACAAACTTTATTAATGAAATTTCCGCGTAATCAAAGATCACGCCTTCCCAAGGAAGCTAGCCGAGTAGCCGGCCGGCAACTTGTCTCCTTCGTCGTCTTCTTTCGGACTTCCTCACTACGGGGCGGTCCGCGCAAGGCCCTACAAGAAGTCAAGAACCTCTCCCGGTGCTCCGGAGTCCGGAGTCCGGAGACAGACATACAAACAGAGATTGCGCAATAAATCAGGTCCGCCGAGCCACCAGCCATGTCGTCCACCTCTGTCAGCGGTCGGAAGAGGTCGCGTTCGGCCTCCGCCATCGTCGCCGACACGGCCAGCGGGCACCATATTCTCAGGATTGACGGCTACTCCCGCACTAAGGGGATTCCCACCGGAGAGTACCTCAAGTCCCGACCTTTTACCGTCGGCGGCCACCGCTGGCACATCGACTACCACCCCAACGGCCACGACCCTGACACCAAAGACTACATCTCCCTCTTCCTCGTCCTCGAGGAACCCGCCTCCGGCTCAACAGCGAAGGAGCTGAAGGCGCAACATCGATTTCGTTTCGTCGGTGAGGTGCCGGAGAAGGAGGAGCTGCCGCCGGCGTTGTTAGCGGCAGAGGAGGTGAGCAATTACGGGAGCCACCGCGGATGGGGAAATGCGAGGTTCGTCAGGAGGGAGGATTTGGAGAACTCAGAGCACCTAAAGAACGATTCTTTCGCCGTCCGGTGCGACATCGTCGTCATCAACGAGTTCCGCGCCGAGGACGAGACGGCCACCTTCGTGTCCGTGCCCCGGCCCGACCTACACCAACACCTCGGCAACCTCCTCCAGACCGGGAACGGCGCCGACGTGGTGTTCGTGGTCAGCGGCGAGACATTCCCCGCGCATATGTGCGTGCTCGCGGCTCGCTCGCCGGTCTTCACTGCACAGTTCTTTGGCGCGATGAAGGAGAGCAAAAGCGGCAGTGTTGTCCACATTGACGACATGGAGGCTCGGGTCTTCAAGGCTTTGCTCCATTTCATATACACTGACTTGTATTGGGAAACCAATGAAGATGGAGAGGAAGAGGAAGATGTCATGGCGCAGCACCTGCTTGTTGCCGCAGACAGGTATAATTTGGCAAGATTGAAGCTGATATGTGAAGATAAATTATGCAAATACATTGATGTGGGCACGGTGGCAACCATATTGGCCCTGGCCGAGCAGCACCAGTGCCATGGATTGAAGAAGGCATGCTTTCGTTTCCTTTGCTCTACGGAGAATTTGAAGGTAGCTGTGGCAAGTGAAAGCTTCGATCATTTGAGCAAGAATTGCCCCTCTGTTATGAAGGAGTTGGTTTCCATGCTTGGCACCTTACTTGAGTGAGGCTGGGTTTTGTGTGTTCTTGTGTTGGTGTGTGTTGGAAAACCAGGTTTCCAGCAGGTGGGACACGGAGGGACCTTCGCCCAGCTGGATGCCCTGGGCAAAGGCTAGGGAGATGTTATATGGATCTTGGCTCAATTAGGTTTTCATAAATGCATTCACCAACCTCCTCTACATTGGGTTCAGTCCTCCCTTTTATAGGGCTCCGTGTACTACAATTTCATTGTACATCTCTGCCCTTTGCCAGCTAAGGTACATTCTCAGAATACCCTAAGATTAGTTTAAATCTTCAGAGGCATCCTGGGACTTTTCCCTCTACGCCGCCTTTGTCGCTCGGGCCTCAGCCGCAAGCCCGTGGAAGGCCCATTTCCGACTCTGGGCGCAGTGTTGTAAGAGCTCCCTTCTCTTGGGCGGGGATCAGACTGCCTTCGCTTGAAACGCTTGAGCCTCCGCTTGCGCTCTGCGACCTCCGCCGGAGAGCTCTCCCGGGCACCTTTGGAAAACTGCGCTCGAGCCTTCGCCCTTCAGGTGGTCAGAGGCGAAGGCTTTCCTTGGCGTCCCTGCGCTTTGTCCTTCGCCAGGTCAGCGGTCGGTCCCGAAGGCTCCTCCTGGTATACCTGCGCACCATGAAACATGTAAACAGTTGTTGTTTCGTAGGGGCCTCCACTACTCATATATCTATGTCCCAACAGTTTCCCCTTGAGGGTGTGGTCCGATGCGAGCGGGCTATGACCCTCAATTTCATTTTTGATATTGAGTTGCGGAGGCTTCCCCCTTTCCCCCCTAGGTCACCTGGATCAGAACGCTGGAGGTGAGAGGTGGCGCTTGCTTATTGGCTACGGTGGCTCTGGAACCGACGCGACGTTGGGTGGACGTGACTGTTGGGCCTAGAAGCTGAAGCGTCCGCCCGCAGCCTATAAAAGGGGACGGTAGGTGAAGCCCCCCCCCACGCCACCTGAGCCATCGCTTTCGCCCCTTTCGGTTTCTAAACCTCCTTTCGCGTTTAGCCTTCACTTAGTTGCAGCTTGCCTTCGCTTCTTTTTTTGGTCTTTCTAGTTCTTTTAGAGGTGGCTTTCGCTGTCAGCCCTCCTCCTCGCCGAGCTACCATCTCCGGTCCCTACTCCCGCCTCCTTAGTGTTAGGGCTAGTGGTTGGTCTGTGCGCTTTGAGGAGTGCATGGTTGCTATTGCAGAGGCCCAGGAGTTTGAGGAGGATGTGGCTGGTGTTGAAGCCTCAATCGGTGATTTGGTTTGAGCTGAGGAAGCGGAGGCCATGGCCGGGAAGACCTAGGATTTCGAGCCTTCGCTTATGACTACGAAGATGACCCTTCAACTCGAGAAGGATGGCTATACCCCCCAAGGCCGGGCTAAGCTTCCGCAGGGAGAGACTGCCCCTTCGCCCGGTAAGGACTGCATTGTTGTCTTCAAGGATTACTTTGCTTGCAGCCTTCGCTTCCCCTCTGTTAAATTTCTTTGTCAAGTGCTGGAGGAGTTTGATGTCCAGATTCACCACCTTACCCCTAACGACTTCCTTACTTTGAGTAAGTTTTGCTGGGCCTGTGAGTCCTACGGCACTGAGCCAGATCTGGACACTTTCTGCACATACTACGAGCTTCAGCATCAGCCTAAGAAGGTGGGCGACAATGAGCTTATAGCTCAGTACGGTAGTTGTGCTTTTATGGCGAAGAGGCAGCAGGGGGAGTCCAGATTGGAAATCTCATATTGTCAGGAGAACAAATGGGACAAGGATTGGATGAAGTATTGGTTTTATGTTCAGACCTACGGTGTTACCTCTACTAATGAGGACGGAAAGAAGGTTACTCGTTATCCCCTCGCCTCCATCATGACTGAGATGAAGCCATTGACGAAGGTGACTCCCAGTGATGAGATTACGCCTCACAGAGAGGCTTGTGACAAGGCCTTCGCCTTGGCCTACCGTTACTCCGGTGGCCTTGACCTTGTGGAGGAGATGGTGGCCGCAAGGTGCTGGCCCCTTGGGAAATCTAGGCCTTCGTTCAAGGTGGAGACGGTGAATCTCTCTGTTTATGGCAAGGCTGACGGGGTTCCTTTTCCCCGCTTCGGGATAGCTCTGTCGATGGATGAAACTTCTGAGGATTTTATCTCTGGCTTGGAGCAAGAGGCACAGAAAATTGTTGGTGATATCACCGACAAAGAATTTCTCACGCAGAGGGCCATTGGAGGTACAATACCTCGGCTGAACCGTGTGTTTGAGGAGTTGGGGATCCATCACGAGGAACACAAGGTTCCTGCGAAGGTGTTAAAGTCCCTTGATGATAAGGCAAAGAAGGCCGCCGCCAAGAACACCACTGTTGCAGCGAAGTCAAAGAAGAGGAAGGGGGCTAGTGGATCTAAGATTGTCAGCAAGAAATAGAGGACCGTGCCCACCTCCGCCGTTGGTGATGAAGAAGTTGCAGAGAGTGTTGGCAGAGGCTCTGCTGCTACTGCTACCAGCGTGGAGCGCAATCGTTCTACCGCCTCTGTAGACCTTGGCGGCGGCGATTTCATCGAGACTGCCCTTTACGGGATGGGTGGCGGCTCCATCGCCGAACCCTCCGCCGTGGCGCCTATGCCCGGTGTTTTGGGTGACGAATCGTCGAGCTCCGAGGGTGAAGGTGCTCGTGGTGGGGATGCTTCCCCACCCAAGGATATGGAGGTCAGTAGTGTGGAGCACCGTCATCCTACGGTTGCTCTGGTAACGGAGGTGTCCGAGGACAAGGCAGAGGGACGCTCTCCGCCTGCTCGTTTTCAGAGCAAGGCGTTCCGAGCCTCGGTGCGCCATACCGATGATGCTGGTACTACGGAGGCTGTTGCCAGCGCTCTGTATCTAAGTGAGTGGTCTTTTTAACTTTTTGCTATGCGTGGTCTTTTCCCTTTGTATTTTCCTATAGTTTGCTTACTTTGACTGCTTCAGTTGATTTGACGAAGGCTATAGGGAACCCTACCGAGCCAGCCGACCAAGATCCTGCTCAGGTTGGTTTGGGGGCTCCCCCGAGGCCACCCCTCGCTGGGGTGACTCCTGGTCCTTTTGGTTCGAGCCAGGGTGGTGGCGAACGTTACATTTACTTTTAGTTCTTGTTTATGTGCTATCTCATTTTTATTTGGATTTTTGCTGATTTTTGTTTGCTGTTTCAGGGACCTCCGATAGCACAATAAATGGGTGGCCGAAGTGCCTTGAGGCTATTTATAATGATATAGGAGGTTGCTTTTTCTTTTCTATTTTTTGTTTCTTAGTTTTTTTGGTCTTACCCTTCTTATGTTTTGTCTACTGATAGGCCGCCTTCGTCATCATTTGAAGCATGTGGACTACTTTAAGTTGTTGCGGTACAACCTAGAGCAGCAATGCGTGGTGTGTACCAGCTTTGTTGCACTTTGCCTCTTTTTTGTTTTTATGGGTTATTTAGCGCTACTAACCTCCGTTTCCATAGAGTCACCATCTTGCGGAGGCTCTTGAGGAGCGCGGCACTCAGGAGGTGGTGGACTGTAATTTGGCCATTGAGACCCTAAAGAAAGAGCTGGACACCCTTGAGGCCCGTCTTGCAAGGGAGGTTGGGGCCTCCACGTAGCCCGTACTAATTTGGACAACTTACAGGGGAAGGTGGATTCTCTAAGCAAGGATCTTGAGGGTACGAAGGCTGCTGAGCAACTAGCTGCCGAATGTGCCTTGAAGGCTATTGAGACAGTTGAAAACCTTCGCAAGGAGGTAGATGCTGAAAAGGAGTCCAGCGTGGCCTTGAAGGCTCAGGTGGACATGCTAACCAAGTGCTTGGAGGATGCCAAGGCTGTTGGATTGGCCGTGGCTGAACTTTATATGGGTGCCCTCGGATAGTTTGGGGGCACTACGTCTTTGCTGCCTACCGATCCTTCAGCGTTCAACGTCCTCTCCTAGATGAAGGCCAACTTCCTCAAGCTTCCTGATTTTGTTGGTAGTGCTGTCAACTTTGGAGTGCTGGCCTCCACAACCAACTTCTATAAGACGCCAAAGCAGGATAGTTGTTCGCACATCGAAGGCTTGACGGAAAAGGATCTTGAGGGCCCGGCCGAGCTTGGAGCAACTTCTCGAGGCGTTAGAAGATCCGTCCGTAATTTTATGAAGTCGTTCTAGGTGAAATTTGGCCAGGCGGAGGCTCGTTCGATGGCGAAGGCGCAACGCGCTGTGGTTGGTTGCTTTTGTTTGTCTACTTCTTGGCTTATGATTCTTTGGTATATTTGTGCACCCTGTGTTTTAGTGATCTTACAATTGCTATGCCACTCGCAGGAGTTGCAGAAATCAGAGGCTACACGAGATACTTCAGAGGCGCCAAGTTCCGAGGCTAGGGAGGCATTGACTCCGAAAGCTCCTTTGGGTGGTGCTGATGCCGAGAAGACTGGGGAGGCTGCCTCTGCTTCTGTTAATCCAGAGGTGTAGTGTCTAGGTTCTAGTTACTAGCTTTTTAGGTTTGGTATATGGTGAAGTGTTGTAGACACTCGCCCTTTGTGTATATCGTAACTTTTGCTACTTTGCTGGTGCCTTCGTCCGTTAAATGTTAATTGTAAATTTGTCCTGCGCAGGTTTCCTCCTTTGGGCCTGTGCAGGACGTGCTACCTTTAACGTTTTTCCAAGATGGTATTTATATTAGTGGTGAATTGTGGGAATATTGGTGCCAAAGTTTCCCCAGACCTTCTGTTGTTGAAATGTTTGCCTTCGTATCGTATGATGTTGATGACGAACGCGCGGAGTTTACTAGGTCGGTAGCTTGGCGAGGACCTCGACCACCGGTTTAGCTTTAAACTTGGGCCAAATTGTTTGGTTGGCCTTCGCTCCTTTGTAATGTTTGTCTTGAAAGCTCAACGCCTTTTGCATTTTGGCTTGTTATTGCCTTTGGGCTTTTTGTAAGACTGCTTGTGCTCATATGAATTGCGCTTGTAATGCGCTTTGTTTTAATATGTTTGTTTTCTTTGAGTAAAGTTGACATGGAATGCTTGGTTGGACACTTGTTTCATTGAAGAATCTGGTTACAATTGCTACCTAGGCCAAAGGGTTCTAGCAGATGGCGCTTATTTTCTTGCTCTTGCCTCCGCTTCTCTCTTCTCTAGTTCCCATTGGGGATGTGCTTGCGCGTCCACGCGGAAGAGCTAAGGCGCTAGTCTTCGACCTTGTGTCCTGTGCGGAGGCTCTGTTACATACTTGATCTGTTGTAATCCCTGCTTTTTGGTCTCTAACTGTCGATAGGGAGGCTCTAGCGCGTCGCTGCGGAGAAGTTGAAGTGCTCGTATTTGATCTTGCAGTTGTTGTGAAGGCTTTGGCACAATTTGAGCACTCATCGGAGGTGTTGGTCTTCGATCTTGATGCTTCTCTAGAGGCCACGATGCAATTTGAGCAAGCAACGAAGGTTGATGAAGCATTTCTTGGGCGTTGTCTTCGCTTGCGCCTGGATTGCATTGTTGCCTTCGGCCATGCTGGAACAGCTATGCTCCCATTGAACATGGTTGATTTCGGGCTGCGCCAGGTGGTATCTTTGGTTACGGGAGGATGTTACGAGTCTTCGTGCGATACCCTCCCACAACCTCTGATATTGACTGCTTGCCGCCGGACTGTGGTTATACAACACCCCATGGAGGCTGTACAACACCGTGTGGTAGATACGTACAACCTCTCCATGCCCTTCGCCGGGCTGCTCGAGCTGCTGTAATTATGAGTCTTCGCATGGTATCTTTTGGCTCTGTCGTTTCTAAGGAAACTCCGGCCTCCATGGCTCTCTTGCCTTGATCTATAGTGTGGTGAGTCTTAGTTGCCTTAACTTCCCTCCTAGCATTCTCTGGAGTTAGTGATATGGTGATGCACTGACTGAGGCTAGTGCGTGGGGAGGGTTCTAGGTTTTATAGCCTAATACTTGTACGATTTAATAAATTTCGGTGGTTGGCCGATGTTTATTGGTTAGATACGTTTTAAAGTCGTAATAAGACTGATGGATTTCTTTGTACCTGGCATATCTTTGGGTCTTTATTTCTGTTGTACTTTAATCATTAATTCCTGATTGTGACCTGGTGCCTGATCAGGATAGGTCTTTGCTAGATATTTTTTCGCCCGATGCCTACGGCGAAGGTAGGTCTTTGTCGGGTTTTGTAGCCTTTTGGCCATTTTTGATGAATCCTTGATGCCTGATTGTGGATAGGGCTTTGTCAAGGTTGCCGGCTGATTTAGCCACAGAGGTCGTTCCACGCTTTAGAGCCTTCGACTAAGGCAATGGAGGGTCCTCTTTGTCGTGATGTCGTTGTCGAATGTTGTGGCTCTGTTGCTAGCCACTTTCGACCTTCGCTTTTGGTAGTGTTCTTGGAGGAATTCCTCTTTATATTTTAGAGGGTTTTACATGGGTCCTGCCTCATAAAAAACCTCACCTCCTCTAGGGGCCCCCTTTGTGAGAAAAAGAGTGCAGGCCCTTTTGCACGAAATGTAAAGAAAAAAATGTGAAAACTAAGATAGGTGAGGTAGCCTTCGCTTATAGTTCCGCGAAGGCCACCCCTTTACAATTATATGTAGAACCTGTGCAAATTGTCGATGTTACAGGTATGAGTGGTTGTTTTACCTTCGTTGTCTGTCAGGAAGAATGACCCTGGTCTTCCAGCAGCCTTCTCCGTGAATGGTCCTTCCCATTTTGGTTGGAGCTTTCCTGCATTGTGCTTCCTTCTTAGGACTAGGTCTTCATCTTGTATGAGCTTCCTGACCACCTGGCTATCTCTCCATCTCCTAGTTTGCTCTTGGTATTTGGTGATGTTTTTTGCTGCTTCCAATCTTGTGCCTTCGATTGTTTCTTTGGAGTATTCTTCATCCGCTGCCAAGACCTGTTTCATTACACGGAGGCTTTGATGCTTGATCTCCTCGGGTAACATTGTTTCTTCGCCGTACAGGAGCTTGAAAGGTGTAAAGCTCGTCGTCCTAGATGCTGTGGTGTTATGAGACCACACCACCTTCGGTAGTTCCTCTACCCATTTACCTTTGCGGAGGTTAAATAGGGTTTTCGAGATTGCTGAGAATATTACTCTGTTGGCTTTTTCTACTGCTCTGTTTGACTCTGGATGATAGACTGATATGAAGGCTATTTTTGTGCCTATGTTTTTGCAGAATTCTTTGAATTTGTCTGAGTCGAACTGCTTCCCATTGTCAACTGTTAGGGTTCTTGGCACCCCAAACCTGTAGATTATATTCTGCCAAAAGAAAATTTTCACTATTTCTGAAGTGATTGTTGCTAGTGGCTTGGCTTCGATCCATCTTGTGAAATACTCGATTGCTACTACTGCAAATTTGTTTCCACCTTGCGATGGTGGTAGTAGCCCAACGAGGTCCATGCCCCATCTTTGCAGTGGCTAAGTGGGTGGGATGAGTTGTACTACGGCCGAAGGCTTTGACTGATGTGGGGAGGTGCTCTGGCATGCTTCACATGTCTTAACAATTTGCTTTGCATTTTTTATGTGCATGGGCCAATAAAATCCCTGCCTGATTGCCTTCGTGGATAGTGCTCTTGGGGCGATGTGAGAGCCGCATGCTCCTGAGTGGATCTCTTGGAGGAGCTCTTTGCCTTCGCTTTGAGTTATACACTTGAGCAATGGTTGGACTACACCTTTTATGTACAATATGCCGTCTATTAGCATGTAGCTTCTTGCTCTGGCTGCTATTCTTGCTGTGCTTGCTTCATCTTCTGAGTGGTGCACATTGTTCAAGTAATCTGTGATCAACTGTCTCTAGTCTTCAGATTCAGTGAGTAGGACTGTTTTGAATGCCTTCGCGGTTACTTGTGTTGCTGGCGCTTGTAGTACTTGATAGAATGCTCCTTCTAGTATGGGCAAATTGTTTGCTGCTGCCTTCACTAGTTCATCCGCCTCTGTGTTTTCTGCTCTTAGTATGTGCTTCAGGGTGAATCCCTAGAACCTTCGCTCAAGTGCCCTTAGTGTGTCTAGATATTTGACCAGCTTGGGTTCTCTTGCCATATACTCCTTTTTTACTTGTCCAACCACAACTTGGGAGTCATTTTTTGCTAGTTCCCTTTTTGCTCTGAGTGCCTTCGCCTTGTTGAGACCTAGTATGAGGCCTTCATATCCTGCTATGTTATTCGTTGCTTTCAATTCTAGCCTTGCTGCATACTTCATTCTAAGGCCTAATGGTGCTATCAATATGGTGGAGGCTCCGGCTGTGTAGAGTGTCTAGATTTGAGCTTGGGGTTGTTGTGTTTGGTGTGCCGAAGGTGCCCAGTCTGCCATAAAGTCTGTTAACGCTTGTGATTTGATTGTTGTTCTTGACACATAATTGAGTTCAAACTGATATAGCTCAGTTGCTCATTTTCCTATTCTTCCAGAGGCCTCTTTGTTGCTGAATATGTCTCTGAGCGGTTGTGATGAAGGTACTGTGATCTCGTGTGCTTGGAAGCAATGCTTCAGCTTTCTTGGAGAGATTAGGATAGCGTATGCTATTTTTTCAATCTCCGTATAGTTTAACTTAGCTCCTAATAGGGCTTCTGAGATGTAGTAGACAGGCTGTTGAACGACCTTCGACTCTTGTTCCTTCTCTTGAACTAGGACCCCACTGACTGCATGGTCGGAGGCTATGACATATAACAATAGTGGTGCCTCCGGGTCTGGTACTGTCACCAAGAGCTTGCCAGCTATGTAGCTTTTGAGTTGCTGGAAAGCCTTCGACTGTTCTGGCCCCCATTCCACCTTGTCTCCACCTCTCAGGGCTTTGAAGAATGGGAGGCTACGTTCTACTAATTTCAAGATAAATCTATTTAATGCTGCTATCCTTTCAGTGAGCTTTTGGACTTCCTTTTTGGTTGATGGTTCAACCATTGCGATTATAGCCTTCATTTTTTCTGGGTTTGCCCTTATGCCTTCGGGCTCTATGATGTACCCAAGCATTTTTCCTCTGCTGACACCGAAGACGTACTTTTTTGGGTTGAGTTTGAGGCCTACTTCCCTGAGATTGGCGAATGTTTCTTTTAGATCTGCTATGTGGTCTTCTTCATTCTTGCTCATTACTACAATGTCATCAACATAAGCTATAATGTTTTTTTGTAGCTGAGGGCCAAGAACCGCCTTCGTCATTCTGGTGAAGGTTGAACCTGCATTTTTTAGCCCTTCAGACATTCTGATGTAGCAATAAGTTTCAAAGGGAGTAGTGACACTTGTCTTCTCATCTTCTTTGTTGAGCCAGATTTGGTGATATCCTGAGAAGCAATCCAGGAGTGAAAAGCGCTTGCAACCCGCCGTCTTGTCGACGGATGTATCGATCCTTGGTAGTAGAAACGAGCCTTTTTTGCAAGCTTTGTTTAGATCTATGAAATCTATGCACATTCTCATTTTCCCATTTTTCTTTGGCACCAATACTACATTTGCCAGCCACTCTGAATATTTGACTTCTCTGATAACCTTTGCATCTAGCAATCTCTGGACCTCTGCCTTCGCTGCCAGAATTCTGTCTTCTGACATTTTCCTTTGCCGCTTCTTTCTTGGCCTTACTTTTGGATTCAAGTCGAGTGAATGCTAAATTATGTCTCTGCTGACTCCTTATAGATCGGAGGCTGACCAGGCGAAGACATCTTTGTTTTTGGCTAGGGTCTCTATTAGTTTTGCTTCTTCTTCCTTTGAAAGTTTGCCTCCGATAATTACTTTTCTATCCGGGACTGCGTTCTCCAGGGGGACTAATTTTATTTCTTCTTGGTCCTTGAGATCTGTTTTGCCCTTTGGCATATCCAGAGGCTTCGGTGCATTGCTGCTGGCCGTCTCGATGGTATTGATGTTGCACTGGGACTTGTAGATGGCTCTTTCTATGTTTCTTGCCTCCTTTTGGTTGCTATGGACTGTGATGATGCCGTGCAAAGCAGGCATTTTCATCCACAAATAACCCATATGGATTGTTGCATTGAACCTATTTGCAAACCCTCTGCCGATAGTAGAGGTCTACTACGTCAAAGGTTACGTACTCGGTTCTTGCATTTTCTTGACCTTCAAAGGACACTGGCAAAGAGATTTTTCCTAATGCGTCAATTTTCTTTCATCCGAAGCCAATCAATGGGGAGTTAAAAGGCTATAGTTGGCTTCTGCTTAACTTCATCTGATCGAAGACATTGACGAAGATGATATCTTCTGAGCTCCTAGAGTCTATTAGGACCCTGTTAACTTCCTAGCCTGCTATATTGGCCTTGATCACCATAGCGTCGGCGTGGGGATAACTTTCCAACTGCAAGTCTTGCTCTGAAAATGTGATGGGTGTCTTCGATCAATCTGTGCAGCGTACTGGACCCTGCAATGCTATGTTGTTGACAAACCTAAGATTATCTTTCTTTTGCTTCTTTGTCTGGAATTTCATTGAAGAGCCTTTGGCTATTGGTAGTATCATGCCAATGGTGGGTAGTGGTGTATGAGGGTTGAGCTGATTTTCTGGGTTGAGCTCGTTTTTGGGTGCAGCTAGCTGCGGCGGAGGTGGTAGTGGAGGTAATGCTTCAAGTTGTCTATTATGAACTTGAGCTAGCGGTTTGTCTCTATGAATGTTATGTGCGGAGGCCTTGGGTTTATGTAGGTGAGGTTGGCTTCTGCACGCTGGTTATTGGCCTGCCCTTGCTGCTGTGTAGTTGGTCACCAAGCGGGTAGGAAGTTAGGGTAGTATGCAGCTGCTAAGGTGGATGGGTGGATTTGACTGGAGTTAAGGCTTGGGTAGATTGGGTAATATGGTTGTTGTGAGGGTGCAGTGAAGGTATGGTTGACTTCTCTGATGGATTGTTGTTGCGGAGGTTGAGGGTTTGCCCTATTCTTTATCCTCTCTTGAGTTTCCTTTGCATCTGGGCAATCTTTGGTGATGTGCCCTTTGTTCTCTCCATAAAAAATAGTACTGCCTTCGCTGTCTAGGTTCCTGGTTTTTGTTTTAGTTCTTCCCTTGATTGTATTTCTTGCTTTTGTGCTGCTTCTATGGTGCTTTGTTCGGGGCTGCCTCCGGCATCTACTGCCGTTGCTGGCTGTCCCCTTGCTGCTCTATATTAAAAACTTGTTGATCTGGCGCTTGCTGAGGCTACGACTGGCCTTGGCTTCTGTTGCCCCTTTGAGCATTCCTGCTATTTTCTTGGTATTGTTTGTTCTAATTTTGCTCTTCTAGCCTTCTGCAAAGGTCATTATCTGACCTGCAATACTTCTCAAACTCTCTGTATAGCTCTTCTATGGTGCTTGGCTTCTCCGGAGCTAGATGATCTGTGAAGCCTCCGATGCGGATACCTTTAATTGCGGCTTCGATTGCCACATCCTCTAGGACATTTGGTGCCTTCGCTTTAAGCTACACTAATCTCTGAAAATAATCCCTCAAGGCTTCTCCTTGATTTTGTTTACACTGAAATAAGTCCATTGACGTCAAGGATTCGGTGGTGAATCCTTTGAAATTAGCGATGATCTTGTCACGGAGGTCCTCCCATGAATATACTAAACTTGGCCTCAATATTGAGTACCATGCCAATGCATCGCCTTCGGTTGCAATAACAAATAACTTGGCCAAGACAGTGTCATTCCCGCCTGCGGAGGCTACAGCTGCCTCAAAACTCATGATGAACTGGCGCGGATCGGATCTCCCATTGAATTTGGGTAGGGTAATGGGTTTATAGGAGGAGGGCCAGGGTGGGTTTTGGATTCCTTCAGACAGGGGGGATTTGGGGTCTTTAGTTTTGTGGACTGGTGGTGAGGTATAAGGAGTGCTGAAGGTTGGTTCCTGGCGAAGGGTTGGATTGGCTTTGATTTGCTGAATGGGATTGGCTGGGTGTGTTGGAAGGAGGCTGAGTGGTTTGCATGCTTTGTATTTGAGCTTGCAAAACAGCCAGTTGTTGCCTGATCTCCGCTGCCTACAGTGATGCTTGGACTGCCCTCTGGTTTGCGGTGAAGTTTGCGGCCAACCTATCTCTCTCCTGCTACGTACTCTGCAACTGAGCTTGGAGCTGTTGGAGCAGCTGCTCTGGGGTTGGTTCTTGCGCCGGCTGCTCCTCGGTCGCCACAGGCTGATCCTCCGCAACGTCTTCTTCTATGTCTGGCTCTTCAGTAGCGGTAGCGTATGTGCTGCGGGTGCCACGCCTAGGCCTCCCTCTTCTGGTAGGCTCCGAAGGTGCTCTTGCGGAGGCTGCTCTCTTTCTTGCTATTGTGGGTTTTTCTTGGCCAACACATGGTAGGCACCAATGTTGGAAAACTAGGTTTCCAGCAAGTGGGACACAGAGGGACCTTTGCCCAGCCGGATGCCCAGGGCGAAGGCTAGAAAGATGTTATATGGACCCAGTCTCAATTAGGGTTTCATAAATGCATTCACCAACCTCCTCTACATTGGGTTTAGTCCCCCCTTTTATAAGGCTCCGTGTACTACTATTTCATTGTACATCTCTGCCCTTTGTCAGCTAAGGTACATTCTCAGAATATCCTAAGACTAGTTCAAATCTTCAGGGGCATCCTAGGTCTTTTCCTTCTGCACCACCTTTGGCGCTTGGGCCTCAGCCGCAGGCCCGTGGAAGGCCCATTTCCGACTCTAGGCCGTAGTGCTGTAATAGCTTCCTTCTCTTGGGCAGGGATCAGACTGCCTTTCGCTTGAAATGCTTGAGCCTCCGCTTGCGCTCTGTGACCTCCACCGGAGAGCTGCCCCAGGTACCTTCGGAAAACCGCGCTCGGGCCTTCGCCCTTCAGGTGGTCAGAGGCGAAGGCTTTCCTCGGCGTCCCTGCTCTTTGTTCTTCGCCAGGCCAGCGGTCGGTCCCGAAGGCTCCTCCAGGTATACTTGCGCACCATAAAACACGTAAACATTTGTTGTTTCATAGGGGCCTCCACTACTCATATCTATGTCCCAACAGTGTGTGCTGATGTGATGTGATGAATCAAATGTTCCTTATTGGCATGGGTTTCTGCTAGCTGGTTGCTGTATGTGTTGTTTGGTACCGATGAATGCAGGTATTCAAATCAAAGAAACTCTGTTCAGTTTTGCAATTTCAGTGCTTCCAGAGCGGACTACCAAAAGAAGACTGATGATACAACAATAAAAAGATCTTAGGCCCGTTTAGATTCTTAAAATTGAATTCATTCTAATAATTAAAATTTAGACATAGATTAATTAAGCTAATATAGTTGTATATGGTATATATTTGTATATTTATTGTTAGGCATATAAGGGACATACTTATATGTTGCATTTCTATTGTAGAGAAGTGAGTTGAAGAGTGTGCTATAAGTTGGAGAGTAGAATTATAACATAGTGATTTATAGAATCTATTTCCATCTCGCACCTTATGAATTTGAGATATGCTTATTTGTGAGCTTGGAAAAGTTATGGAATGTCAAATTCCAAGCCAAATAGTCTAATCCATTAAGTAGATTTTAACTCCTCCAAAATAAAGGGATCCAAATGGCCTCTTAATGTAATTTTGCTTTCAGATATGTCAAAATTCAGATAGCAGATATCCAAACAGTTACAACATTTTGGAGCTGCCAAGCATGAAATCGGCGTTCAAATATGATAATGACTACTTCTGAAGCGGCGTGTTTGCATATCTCCAGGAATAGCACTCCAAGGATGGGTAAACCCTTGGACCTGCTATTTCGCTTGCAGGTACTGCATCTGAAATCTCTTTCAGGTCATCCTTACTCAGCTTAATTCTTACTGAAAAAATGTTACTGCTCAGGTTCTTCAGTTTTGTAGTTCCTGTGGTCAGGGACAGTTCAGAAAACGTTAGGTTCCTGAAAGTGTAGCACCAAACATTTAATGCAAGTTGCATGCTATCTCAGGCTGCCTTTCCAGAATACTGATTACTGAAACGCAAATGCTAATTCTGACTTCCGATAGTTTTTAGTAGGAGAATTTTTTTCTGGAAAATTTATTCAGAGTTGTTGGGTTTGAAAGTCAGGAATGGCTCATAGTTGTAGCTTAAATGAACACAAGATATACTACACTCCCATTTATTTTCTGCCACCTAGTTTCTTTTCAACATAAAGATAGTTCTGGACTGATATTCTTGGAGGGAATTTTCACAATGATCAGAGTAATTTGCCAGTAGCAATCATCCCAGAATTGAAATATGTCTTCCTGAGAAAATGATTAGCTACAGCATGATGAGTGTCCTTGTAGAATTCACAAAAACGATTACCAGGATTGGAACAACATTATCTCCTTGATGAAGGACCCAAGATAGTGCGAGTTGTGAGGGGCTACAGTTGTGCTTTTTAGACAAGTTCAGCAGACACTCATATAGAACTTTGTTCTTCTCCAAGTTTTCTCCGGTGTACCTGGGATCCACAGACTGAAAGGGAGCTAAATAATCCCAGCTATATGAGCAGATTTCTTGTACCTATTATGGTGGAAGGTAATTGTAACGAAATCTGAAGTGTTCATCGTTAAAATATTAGTACCAGCAAACTGTTTGGTGGTAGGTTCTCCACAACTGCTTTTCCAGCAAAAATACCCCGACCAAGCGGACTGTATGAAACAATTCCAATGGCAAGCTCCCTAATCCATAGAAATTCAGTCAGCAATAGAAAAAATATTAAATACCGCTGAGGCAAGCACTAAAATAGAAAGCATGGAAATAGTGGTAAAAGAAAAGGATGGGAGCTTGTCCTAGCACTAAACTAACTTATGATAATTGAACTGTGGTATTATTCAGTCAAACTATGTATGATGTGTTGAAAAGCAGCTATTTTACTGCCAGAATAGATATATGGAAGCATCCCAAGTGGCAAAATGAGACTGTAAGAACATTGGATTTCAAAATATCATTGCAAGCAGACATACACATACCTGCATAGTGGCACTATATCTTCCTCTATATCCCTGGCCCATAGAGACCATTCTATCTGCACTGCAGTGAGAGGGTGAACCGCATGAGCGCACCTTATGGTATCCACGCTTGCTTCAGACATGCCAATGTATTTCACTTTCCCTTCTTGGACCAGCTCCTTGAGCTCACTCATCTAACATTGTATTAGAAAGCAGCTATCAGATTTGCAAACCTTTCCTACTTGCTGAGTCAAGTTTACAATGCCAAGGCACAGATACGCACAGTTTCCTCTATGGGAACCGACTGATCAATGCGGTGCAGGTAATAGAGGTCAATGAATTCGACATCTAGGCGTGCAAGGCTGCCTTCGCAGCATTCACGGACATACTCTGGTGTCCCCTTTATGCAGATGTTGTTCAACTTGAATCCTGCAATGCCACATTTGGTGGCCACTTGCACCTTCTCGCGGGGCAACTGCTTCAGTGCCTGCCCTGTCCATCATCATGTTCAGGAAGAATACATATTCTTGAACAATACTATCAAATATCATAGTTGACAGTTTTATGTACTTATTAAAACCGAGGGATGTGTCTCCAAGATCTGGAAACAAAATTAGGCAGGATAGTTCTGTCAGGGGTTTAACAACATCTATCTGGCAATCACGAGATTCTTTTTTCAGCATCTACACAACTATTATGTTCTGTAATCAATGAATTGCCCTGAAGTTGCATCTAGTTATGAACCAATAAGCACCATATTCAGAGGAAAAAAGGCATTTGATAGAAATGATCCCATTCAACATAATTGGAGACCCACTCACATCTTCAGTCTTCATATAAATCAAAAGGGAAAAGACCCATCTAAGGTCTGTTTGCATTGTTAAATCTAATTGTATAACACATTCTCGTTAAAAAAAATGATTAACTCTAGACCCAATCTGCGAAAGCCACCACTAACATCATTCAGTTTGCCGCTTTGCGCTGATCTCCCATCAGTTCACAGTTTGGAAGATGGCCACTCCTGAAACCAGCATTTTTTGTTTTCAGAACAGAATCTGATTCCATCCATCCTACCAAATCCTATCATTTCACAGCTGAATTGGCTTCGCTTCCGCATCCGAATTCGAAACCTTGCAGCAAAATTCATCCATCTCCAACCAGATGAATCAGAAAGAATAGTGCCTGCACTGGGAATGGGATACAGGGGAAAAGAAAAGAAAAATTCCAACCTTCCCGAGCAGAACCTCGTTGGTGTGAGGCCCGTAGGCGTCGGCGGTGTCAAAGAAGGTGACCCCGGCACTGAATGCGGCCTTGACGAGGGCCACGCCGTCCTCGTGGGGCGCCGGGGAGTTGTAGATGCCGGAGAGGCCCATGCACCCGAAACCGACCTTAGACACCTACAACACACAAAGCTTTTTTGATCTCATACAACACACAAAGCTGACACATCAAGAAGAAAGCTCGCCCGTTCTCAGTCGCGCAACGCCTGGGGGCTGGGGATGCCGGGGCTGGGATCAGGCGATCAGCAATGGGGCTAGTTACCTCGAGACCCTGAGCGCCAAGTTTCACTCTTGGCATCTCGCAGGGCTCCATGAAGCTCCAAGGGAAATGAGGTCAAACTCTCAGGCTCCACATTCCGCTCCACTCTGGGCACCCACCTGGCTGCGCTCGCGGAGTTGCGTTGCGTTGATGGAGACAGGCAGACGGCTGAACCTGCTCTGGATAGCAGCAGCTTGTATTTCCTTCCCTGAAATAACCACTACTTATTTGGAGAATTATTCATATAGCTACTAGGTTAACATCACCTAGATCCATATCTTATATGCTTGGAATTGGTTAACGGACATAGCAGAAAATGAAAGGTATTTGATCTTTGCGGGGCTGCAGCTTTTTTATAGGCAATTTGATGTACACATAATATTTTTTTAGAAAAATAATATATTTCTCTTATACAAGATACCTGACAGCATATTGGCTGCGGTTCTAAGGATTTGTCCAGCATGGGGACACAAGATGGACTGTCCATTTAGCAAGTAGAGTTTTTGAGGCTGTTGGTTGTTGCTCTCGATTTCTTCGCTGCAGGGGACTGTGACGTCTGAGAGAGAGGAGTGAATTAGGTAACTTAAAATTTCGACTCTAAACTATAGCCTCTTTTTCTACTTTTAGCAAAATATATGCAAAAGATAAACTATCTAAATGTGCAACTATTGTTTTGCTAGTGTGTTGTTATATCTATCGTAAAAGGAGTAATACCATCAATGTAAATACGGAAGATAAAGAGTAAGGTAGAGAGAGATGCAAACTCCCGTCAACGACTCCGGTATTTTTATCGAGGTATCAAGAAGCGCGTAAACTTCCCCCTAATCCTCGTTGGAGCCCCTCACAAGGAATCCCTCGCAAGGGCCAAGCTCCCGGTCGGGTAACTTCATGGATAGCCCCGGACCTTCCCCACGCGCAAGTGGGTCTCCGGTGTGCCTTCCGACAAGTCTCTCCGGACCGCTCCCGCCATCTTCACTATCAAGCTTTCGGCCAAATCACCGCGGACCTTGTTTCCTTCGATATACGGTGGCGTCCACACCACAAACGCAGTTGGTGTGATCTCGCAAGACTACAAGCCCCTCCGATGTACAACAATGGTACGCGCAAGCACCGAGTATTAAGAGATATGCAAACCTCACTAAACACTAGGCCTAAACCTAGAGCAAGCGTATAAGCGGTGGTCTAATAAACCTAAGCTCTTCGTAAAGTACATACGCTAATTACCTAATAAATAACTAAGAACTATGCAAGTGAAGATCACTAAAATGGTGTATCAACACCCTTGGTATGTTTTCTCAGCTCCACTCAACTCAAATGGCCGGTTGGAGGGTCTATTTATAAGCCACATGGAGAAAGTAGCCGTTGAGGACGAAATCCCGCTTTTCTGCTACTGACCAGACGCTGCTGTCGTCCTGACTGGACACGTTCGGTCGTCCCGACCGTTAGAGCGCGCGATCAACTGATCGGACGCTAATGGCGTCCGGTCACATGCCACCAGACGCGTCCGGTCGCAACTTCGCCGCTCTAGAACCTCTCTGTACTCGATTGCACGTTGCAGTTCCTGCGTCCGGTCGATTAGCCGCCAGTGTCCGGTCAGTGCTAAGTGTGTTGCCAGGATGATGAATAGTGCCATCGTTGCGTCTGATCACTTTCAGTCCTCATTGTCCGATCGCTGCTGCTGACGCCCGCTGTTGCCGGGCCTCTTGATCGAAGCATCCGGTCGCTATGCCGCTAGCGTCCAGTGCTGCGTCCGGTCATCACTGTGAGCTCATTTTCTTCACAATCTTGCGTCCGGTTTGGTTTCTATCTTCGTGCTTGGACTATGCTTGATATCTTAGGTCTTCTCTTATGCTTCTAGGGTCTTGCTTATGGTGTTGATCATCGGATCATCACGTCGCCTTCGTCCAAGTCACGTCTTACACCCTATTGGACTATAAAATAATCACTTGTAAATTCATTAGTCCAATTTAGTTGTGTTAGTCATCAAACACCAAAATCCAAAGTAAATGGGCCTAGGGTCCATTTTCCTTATATTCTCCCCATTTTTGGTGATTGATGACAACACGACCAAAACAAGCAAATAATAAAAATTTTGAACTTTAAAAATTATTTACTTGCTAGGATGCAATGCAAAGGGCAAGGTTATATGATGCTAAAAGATACTAATTATAAAGCTAAAAGGTACCACATGTAAACATCTTTGAAAAGTTATCTTGCCCTTGCAAATGTCCCCATGTGGCATTATGGATTTAAGCCTTGTTTTTTGGTCCTATAAATTCTCCCCATTACATAGACTAATCCATAATCAACTATCCTCCTTTTCTCGGACCATTACTACTTGTAAATTATTATGATCAGGCTTGGTCCTACAAATTAATGCTTGCTTTTGGTCCTACGAATTCTCCCCATTTGGAATCAAACACCAAAAAGAAAGACATTAGTAGCATAAGGGAGGGTCAAACTTTGTGATTCTTTGTATGTGGAGTGGAATAGGTCACAAAATTTGACTCTCACATGATATAGACTAAGCTCCCCCTAAATATATGCATACATATGGTAGAAGGCAAAGCACATGCATAATTGGCAAACTATTGCTCAAGGGAATTTAATCTATATAATGCATGGAGAAGGCATATAAATATCAAAATAAAATCAACATGATGATATTGGTTTAGAAATACCACATGTGGAAACCAATTTGATTTATACCACTTGCAATAGGTGGTGGATATTTGAAGTATGATGCTTAACTCTGGGACTCCATTTTCCTTACAATGAGACTACTACACACATGATAAGCTTGAAAAGGTGTTAGTCTCAAAGCATCCAACTTATAGAATAACCCCCCGAAATTTATACACACAAGCATGGAATACTTGTAGGAGACATGCACATTGATTTTAGAATAAAAAATACCACTTGAAAGATGACATCACATGAATGTGAGAATCATTTTCGAAGGTGATATTCGAAAGAAATTATCTACAATTTGGACTTTGGCACATATTAGATGAACAAATGTAAAACAAGCTATGTGTCGTGCTCTTAAACAATTTAAACTATGTAGGTTTGCTCCAAGGGTTAGGAGTGAAACCGAGCAAGCCTACCATAAGATATACCTAGTGTATGCATGACAAAAGATATAAGCATGCAAATGTAAACCTAGGCATAAAAAGTAACTAGATGCTAAAAGATACCAATTGTAAAAAATTAAATCTAGCTACCTAACATGTGAAGGAGAATTTGGGTCTATAGTATTCACTAACTCACTTGGCAATTGACATTGTCCATAATGATGCACTCCATGAAATGCACCCATACTTTACCAAGTCTCCAAATTCCCCGAAGTCCATCGGACTTCTCACTTCCCTTTCGGGATCCAAACCTTCTTGGTGCTCTTCATATTTGAAATGATCTCCTTTGGCACCCAAAAACGTTTGACCCCATTGGTGGCTTGCTTGTTCACCTTGATGGCCATCACCTTGTCATTTTTCTTCTTCTTTAACAAGTATGGTGTGGAGGCCTTCTTGTCCACCTTGTTGGTGTAGGTGTTAGAGAGCTTACTTATTTGCTTTTTCTCTTTCTTCTTAGCTCCTCCCCCATTCTTCACCTTGCACTCATAGGACTTGTGGCCTTCGTTGTGACATACGTAGCAAAAACCATGGTTTGTCCTTCATCAAGCTTCTTCACTCCCTTGACGGTGTTATCTTGATGAAGTTGGGCTTGCTTCGTCTTGCCTTTCACTTGAGTCAAGTCCTTGGTGAGGCGAGCCACTTCTTGCTTGAGTTGCTCATTCTCCATTGCGACCTCTTGTGTGCATGTTTCTACAACAACTTTCTCAACACAAACTTGGTTGCACATGGGTGAGTCTAAACATAAATCATTACAAGAAGTAGAGACATCCTTTTTAGGCATGTCAAAAATTGAACCTATCTTTTTAGGTACCTCGGTGGAGGTTGTACTGATGGCTTCAAGATTAGCAACTTTATTAGTTAGCTCATCATAATGTTTGCACATAGTTTCTATTTTAGCAAGCAAACTTTTATAAGCATCTTGTGAGCTAGCTAACTTTTTCTTTAATTTTTCATTTTTCTTTACAAGTTGCTCATCATTGATTGTGCAATTATTTGTTGTTGCACTAGCCTCAAGTTGCTCAATTTTAGTAGATAGCTCCATATTAAGATTGGCAAAAGTTTCATATTCTTCAAGCAAAGTAGCATAAGCTTGTTGTGAGCTATCAAGTTTTTCTTTTAATTTTTCAAGCTTCTTTTGTTGACTAGTGTAAACTTTAGCAAAGTTAAGATTTTCTTGCACAATTTCATCATAAGAAGGTAACTCATCATCACTATCACCATCATTGTCATTATCACTAGGGATAGACTTTTTGTTACCTTGTGCCATAAGGCACACTCGTAAAGTGCTTGATGATGAGTGCTTGTGCCCTCGCCTTTTGTGATGGTCTTCTTCTTGGACTACAAAACAATCACTTGCAAATTCATTAGTCCATTTTGATTGTGTTGGTCATCAAACACCAAAATACAAAGTAAATGGACCTAGAGTCCATTTTCCTTACATTCGCCAAGAATAATAGCGGTTCTAGGCGAAGCAATAATAGACTTTGCTTATGTTTTTTTCATTTGTTTTGTCATATTTTCTTCCTTTTTTTGTTCAACTCATTAGCTGAAAAATTGTAAAAACTTGGTTGTGGGTGTGATCGCGTGGACCAGAAACAATTCCATTTAAAAAAACTCCCATACAAATGTCCAAACCTACATGCCACTTCCTATATTTCAAGTTGTAAGTTACTTTTGTTTTGTTCATAGTCAAATTTCTCTAATTTTGACTAGGTTTTGAAAAAAATGTTAACATATACATAACCAAATAAATCTTAAGCTTAAACAAATTATGATTAAGTGAAATTACTTTGATGTGTTAGATTTTGATATATTCTCCTATAATCATGGTCAAAGTTAGACTAATTTGACTTAGGATAAAACAAATACGACATGATATTCAAATAATTAGAATTTTAAAATTTTCTCTAAATAATTCTAATCGGTATGAATAGACAGGACCTCCTAGACACATAGTTCAGGCCAGTGAAATTGCCTACTACATTTTTCTCAAAGCATAAGCTTGGAGATGCACAACAGACTTCAGTAACAGCTTTTAAAAAGGCCATCTTACATATAGAAATGCCTTGGCGTGCATGACATAATAGGTGAGCATACGAATCTCCTACAACTAAAAAGAATAAAGCGTGAACATTTTTTAGTGCTGCATTTTAACGTGGGTCCATCGTACTGCCTGGTGCGATCCCGCACACCTCGATCCTAGACCTGTCCCTTGCGACAAAATTCAAAAGAAGGAACAAACCTCGCTTCCGTGAATTTCTCCCTTCCGTAAAAAAATTCTCCCCCGAACCGCAACTGCCCGCATCCCGCTACTACACCACGCTAGGTCTCGGTCCCCGCCATCGCCGCCTGCTCCTTGGGAACCACGACCCCGGACGGCAAGCTACACCGCGTGCCCTCCATGGCGCCTCGTCAACCCGGACGAACCGCCGCCGGACGCCCAACGCACTGGACGGGCCGCCTCCACGCCGCCGAGTCAACCAGGACGGGCCACCGACGGACGCTGCCGCCACCAGGGACGAGCGCCAAACAGGTATGCCACCCCTTCTCTTCGTATCTTATAATAGATCCGAACCTGGATCAGCAATCCTGGTTTTGCCTCGCTCTGGATCAGCTCTAATCTCAGTAATGTTCAGCCGTTCTCGAGTTCTCATTTTTGCATCTCGTCTGTCCGGTTGCTATTGTTCCATGTGCGTCAATAGCAGCAGTTTGAATAATTCTTTTGCCTGCTGTACAAGAAGAAGAAGCAACTCAGTCCCACATCCTCTTTAATTGTCATATTTAGCAATGATTGGAAATTTAGCAATCAGATATAGTGGTCAGGTGCTATGTGCTGATATAAGGTTTCAAAATTCTATTGCCCAGTGGCATCAAATCTTTACATAATGTTTCATTAATAATTCTGAATATACCTGAGCAAAAACACAAGTCAGTTCCTTCCTCTGTAATTACGAAAATAATTAGTGAATAGGTTGGATTAGGCAGCCAATACCAATGGGAAACAGTAATTGGTCAGGCTTTGTATCGAATTAATTACTGATTTCTAAACAAATTTTGTATAATTCCTGAGATTGTGGCACTATGCTTTGTACATTTCTCTATTCTCTAGGATAACAGTATAAGTATAAAGCTTACATGGTTTTTGTGGGTAAAAATTTTAGCTGGCTAGGCCTCATTTGTACACTCGTGTTGCATGTTTTATGCCGAGCCGGAAGGACGTGGAGGGGTCGCTGTTCGTCGTCAAGTGGTTTGTCTCGTCAATTTCTTTGAATCGTGAAACATGATTCAAACCAAATGTGCTTCCTGATATGAAATATCTAATCACAAAACTGAAACCTTTTTGTTCGATACACTAAATTCCAGGTGCTTAAAAGAGCAATGCACCTGGAGATCGGTATAATGCAAAAAATATTTTTATCCTTCATAGTAGTTAACATCAGGAAGCAAGAGCAATTTGAATCTTGCCAAATTATGTATATATAAGCTTCTCATAGTTTGGTTTCACATGTGTGCTATGTACTCTGAGATGATGTCCTTTCACAAATTAACTTTTTCTGCGCTTCTTTTAATCTTCAGATCCTTTTTGGTTTGAGTAGAGGACTCGCTGAACCTGGAGTCAGTATAATCAGTAAACTTGCTTTTCAGGCGATCAAGGTATAATCAGTAAAGCTGCCCTGGCATATCCATTTTCTATGCACTTGCTTTTCCCAGTTTGTATCTGTATTGTTCAGTCACTGGAAATTTAGCTTTGACATGTATGTATTCAGGTTTGTGTCAAATTTTTTTTGGCCATATAGATTTATTTTTCAGCGAGCTTTTTTCTCAATACCAAGGATCTGCTCTTTGACTTCTCTGCTGATAATGACTACTGCAGCTTTGATTGTCCATCGTGTGGCTGACACATTGCTGCAGACCGCCCTAGCAGCAATCCACGTTTTGCTCCCTACCGTTCAGCATCCAGCATGCCTTATTGTTCATGATCCGGCACACCCATAATCTGTTATCTTAGTAGTAAACATATTTGTTCAAATATGCCCGACAATATTCCGTTATCTAATGACGTGTTTGTGGTTCAGTAAATAGTGCCCGCTGTCAGTACAAGCAAGACTCAAGGTATACTTCCTGCTTACTGAACTTTCTGCCTGTATTGTGCACAAATAAATTGTAAGTGGGTCCATTTGTACTTGTTTGTATTTTAGCTTGCAAAATTTCTTGAAGATAACTTGTTGATCATTCTGATTAATCTGTACCTTCCAGTTATCTCTGCTGACTCTTGGGTGACCACTGACGAACAGTTTAGGTACTACCACATTTTTGTTGTAGTTACATATATATACTTCAGAGTTGACGAACAATGCACTAATGCTACATTTTTTCTCTTCTTTGTCTCATGCCACATTTCCTGTACAGTATATGGCAATAGGTGCCTAACAGCCACAAGAGATTTTCAAGGAGTCAGAACGATCTCACTATTTTCAGGTAATAGGTGCCTAGCAGCCACAGGTGATTTTTCAAGGAGTTATATATACAGTCACATATCTCTACTCTAATCCAACATATCTCTACTCTAATCCTGAATTATGTATTTGGTAATATCATAAGCCATTATTCTCCAAATTAATAATTTGCCTACATCCTGGATCCCAGCCTCTACTCAAATGCATCTTTTTTGTGTTGAGAGTTGTCTGTTAACGTTCAGAATATTCAAAGGTGTATATGAGGTCATAGTACAAGGAGTAGTATGTTTGAGCTTACCCGAATTGCATTGTTTTGCTTTGCAAACCTCCCAGGAGTTGGAATTCGTTAGAGTTTTGCCGCATCTCTGAATTTTCATATTGCATCTTATGGTTTGTTCTGAATTTTGATTGATGCAAACTTGCCTAAATGCAGAATCCTAAAATGGTCAAAATTGTTTGCATTGTGTAAAATAGGATTTAGGAGTCTGCAGTCCTTATATTGACAGATCAATTAGTAGTGTAGAGATTTAACAATTTTATCTCTGAATGTTCAGCCCATGAGAAAATATCTAAATCTCCTACAACTAAAAAGAACAAAGCATGGACACTTTTTGGTGCGATATTTGTTTGGGTCTGCCTCTCTCCCGCACCCCTCGCTCTTCACCCGTCCCATGCGACAAAATTCAAAAGGAAAGAAACAAACCTCGTTCCATCCCGGTGATTTGGTGTCGCTCGCTCCCACGCCCCGCTCGGCTCTTCCGCACGCGCGCATGCTCCCAGACCCCGCCCGGCGTCGCTTGCGTGACCGGAAATCACAGTTCCTCCAATCACGCTCCCTCCCTTCCCAATCCCGTCTCCCTCCAAATCTCCCCAGCCCCCGGCACGACGATATCGGCATCTATCACACTCACCCATAGGCCATAGCGCTGTCTCCCTCCTCACGACCACCACGTGGAATCAGGACGCTGCTCCGATGTCCGTGCTCTACGCCGCTAGACAGGCGGCCGCCGCTGACCACAAGGTGGCGGCTTACATGCTTGGCGTCGTCCTCTACGGGACAACGAGGCCGAGCAGTACATCAGGAAGGTGGAGGCGAGCAGGACCAACCAGGAGTGTGTGAGGTGCCGCGAGCAAGCTGTCGACGTGGTTTGGGAGGTGTTATGGAGGGTGGACGGAACGATGGACCCGGTGCCGGTGCCGCCGCCGGAGGTAGGTTGCAAGGGCAGTTGCTGTGGCGTGGTGGAAGGATGGACCGGCGACTGCGCTGTCTTTTGTAGCGATGGCTGCATGATTAGGCACGAGTACTCCGAGTTCTATATATCGCAGATCGTGAATCTTTCCAGAGACACTTAAGTGGATATCTTATTCTACCCTATATGTCTACGTGGAATAAACCAAATGCCGCACATATTTATTGGAAGATTTTTCAAGAGACGCAGTATTACCCATGCGACAGTCACTAATATTGACATATATACTCGAGTCTGTGTACAGGATGATATGAAGATGCGGTGGAACTTATTTGTGGATTTATTGGCGCACGAAAGAAATGAATATCGGAGATTTCTTCTTGCCGATATAAAAACATTATCTTAGGCGCATCACGGAAAGGTCTATAAAGTAGAGTTTGTAAGCCTGTGACGCCGCGCTCTCCGTGACTGTTAATTTCAGAAACTTTGGTTTTTGGATTAACTATAACTTTAACGTTGATCTTTAATTTTTACAGTATTGTTATCTTATCGTGCGATCCGTGTGTTTTTAGTATAAATTGTTAGCTATCCCGTAGCAACGCACAGGCACGCTACCTAGTAATCTATATATTTCTCTGCATCCTGTTCTCATGGACCACACACTCTGGATTATTCTTTCAAATCAACTTCCGTATAGCAGTTGACCAACTTGACAGAACTGATAGAACTTCTAGGTGCAGATCTAGCGGGTAAAACTTAACTTAGGCAAATAGGGTCTTGCTGATATACATCACCAAAAGGGCAGTCGCGGCCATGGCACCACCGACGAGGTAGCAGCGACATGGAGGTGCGGTCCAATGGCGATGGCGAAGGCGATGGCGCTTCCCGTCGCTTACAACGCGTCCTTCTAGATCGGACTAGGGCTAAGAACCTCGGTGGGGCGCTGGCGGCTACGGTGAACCTCGTACCTTGCGCCTCGGCCCCCATCTTCCTCTTTATAGCGCTGCGCGATGGGGGCCCGTCAGCCAGGAGAACGGCTGGGCGCCTCCGATCAGGGCATGGATCAAGAGCCCAATTGGCGGTTGGGCCAACTAGTAGAGATCAATCTAACATTCTCCCCCTTAATCTCACCTTATGACTTAAACTTAACTTACTTTATCTTTTTCCCATTCCATCGCAGATCAGTGCATAGAGCGTGCCTCATTGTCACGGCCAGTTGCCATTAGATTAAACAACTACAATGCACCTCTCTGTTTTGAAACAGATTCTCAACTAGGCCCTTAGTTTCCAGAAATCATAGGCTTTCCCGTAAACCCATGTTGACTGTGTGTTCTCTGAATGCACTGGGTGGTTAGCCTTTGATAAGCAGATCCGCAAATACTTGCTTGGTACTTATATGCTCAATGCTTTCAAAATAATTCTGGATTTTCTCCTTTACAACATATAACTTAATGTCAAAGTGTTTAGCAGCACATTTGACATATTGTCTTAGGAGTTAACTACTTTAAATGGTTATTATTGTTGACTACCATTGTTAAATCCAGGTACATATTCCCTTAACCACTTTTGCCTGTTCCTGAGGCCTCATGACAAGCTATACTATGGTATGCATCATTGATGCCGCCACAACTGTTTCATTGGAGATTTTTTACAATAATACTCCAACTATGAGTGTTAACAACTACTGTGGATTTCACTACACATCTCGCCAAAACTTAACATTTTTACCCACAACTATTTGAGAGTACTTGTTCTTTCTTACTCAGCATGAGGTCTATGATACTTTGCAAAAAATTGCAAGACATTCTTAACTCTGTTCCAGTGATCTATATCTGGATTGAACTTCTGCCAAAATATCCCGGATACGTAAGCTATGTCAGGGTAAGTTCTTACTTGTACTTGTACACTCATCAAGCTTCCAACAGCTAAAACATATGGAACCATGTTCATTTGGTCGATCACATATCGGTTCCTAGAACACTAAAAGTTCCTAAATCTATTACCCTTTACTATAGGAGCAGGCATAGGTTTACTCACATGCATACTTTATTTCTTTAGAATTTTTTCTAAGTATGCCTTTGCAATAGTCCTAATACCTCTTTTCATCTATCTCGGTGAATTTCAATTCCTAGAACCAACGAGGCTTCACCAAGATCATTCATATTGAAACTTGAGGACAAGAACTTCTTCTCTAATGGCAGATTAACATTACTACTAGTGAGTAGGATGTCATCTATACACAGGATGCGGAAAATGAATTTTCCATTCTTGAACTTTGCATAAACGCTATTGTCCTTCTCATTTTCTTTAAAACCCAAACTTATTGTTTCATCAACTTCAAATACTACTGTCTAGAGACTTATTTTAACCCATAAATGGATTTCTACAGGCGGCATTCTATACGTTCTTTTTTTCATTACAAAACCTTTGGGTTGTGCCATATAAACATTTCATACAAATCCCCGTTGAGGAATGCTGCCTTTACATCCATCTGATGTAACTATAAATCGTAATGTGCCAATAACACCATTATGATTCTAAAAGAATCCTTGCATGAGACTGGAGAGAAAACTCTCATCGTAATCTATTCATTCTCTTTGCGTAAAGCCTTTTGCTACAAGTCATGTTTTATATCTTTCCACATTCCCTTTGGAGTCATATTTTGTCTTGTAGACCCATTTACAGCCTACTATTTTGGCTCCATTAGGAATTTCTTCACATTCCCTTTGGAGTCATATTTTGTCTGTAGACCCATTTACAGCCTACTGTTTTGGCTCCATTAGGAATTTCTTCTAAGTCCCAAACATCGTTGGTATTCATCAAATTCATTTCAGCTTCCATAGGTTCTTGCCATTTAGACGAGTAAACGCTTCTCATGGCTTCTTCAAATGAGGTGGGATCACCCTGCATTTGAACTTCTTCACTAACATAGACTTCATAGTCATCAGAAAACTGGTTTACTAATTCTTTAAGACCTTCTAGGGCCTCAGCTATTGGCACTCTCATATGGGGCTATTGTTGCTCTTCATTGCCAAGAGGCAATTGATTCTACAGGCTCCTGTATTACAAGATCCTTGTTTACATTATCCATCATCTTCAAAGAGCTAACAACAGGTGTTGTATAAGTCATACAAAATCAACAGGTATTGAGAAATTTGTTGCTCTTAAATCACTAGAGTGGGCACATAGTCCCGCTCCTCTTCAAGTCATAGGTCACTACATACCATGCTCCCCCAGATCATCCCATCTTCTATAAAGATAGTGTATCATCAAATCTCTTGTTTGGATTTAATCTATTAAACCTCATATGGCACTCTAAGCATCATCTTAACATCTTTAAGACTCGTCTAGTCTGAATTCTGGCTAACTACGCTATCTTCCTATCGAAATTGTAAAAAAGTCTAGGAATTTAGCTATTTCTCTGCTTACGGGTATCATTATTATGACCGTTGTACTCCTCCGACAGTCACATTTATCTTAATTGATATTTATCTCACTGTCACACCTGATTTTAAGGATAAAATGGGATGCATAATCTTATGTGCGCCCAGAGATAAGTCACACACATAAGCCGACAAATTACAATAGTATCAAGAGACAAGAAATATACTCATATTTAATACTTACATCAGAGTATCATGGAACGGTAGCTAATCTTCAGGCTCCATCTTTCATAGGGATGGCTGACTAGGGGTATCATATGCCTAGCACTTCTATCAGTCTTCTAGGAACTCATCCGTAACTCCATCAATCTTCGGAGCAACTTTTCTAAAGTCTGGGGTGTGGGGAAACAGCAAGGGTGAGCACATGTCGTACTCAGCAAATATAACATGGGGTTCATGAGGCTCAAAAGGTTTGACACAGGTTTAACATCATTTAGCTTTTAATTGTCACAATTTTAGCATATGAATTGCATCAAGTTGTCATAATCCCATGGTAAACACATGATCAGTGTAAACATGATTAATGAATAGCATAAACAAATAATTAATAGTGATCTCCTATTCCATAAGGGTCCAAGGTCGCTCGTGACCGTGAGCACGACTGATATACCAGTTTTATACTCTACAGAGATTGTGCACTTTCACTGTGAGTCATGATACCCATATACCTAGGTTAATTACTCCCAAAACACTTCTAAGGTGAGCAGGCAGGGTTCACTATGAAGCCTTTCAAAGGTTTGTCCAACAAGTTAGGGCCATTAGATTCACTCGACAAACAGATGTAGAGCCCCCCCTTCCTGATGGCACAATGATGTGCAGCCTATACACAAGGGGACAGAGGCCGCACTATACCCGATTCGTCAAGCCATTCTTACGCCAATAAAGATAACCTCTAACAAGCTAGAAATGGTCCTCATACTGAGCTAAAGCCAGAGCCATGTGGCCCTCACAGCTGTACTGTAAGTCCCGGATGATCACTTACAGATAAGTCCTTAGGGAGAGGAATATGAAGCATTTAGAAAGTAGCTAAATACTCCAGCCCCCTGTTTCCAAGTTGCTAAAAAGTCACATTTTAATGTTTATTGCATATACCATTTGTCAAGTTACAAGATCATGGTTTAGTTGAGCACTAGCAAAGCTACCCAATGCATATCCCATAGGAGACAATGTATAAGTTCCATTCTAGGGAATCCCTATCAAGGTGACACATGCAATATAAATTAAATGTATTAAAGTTGATAGGAAACAAGGATGATTCCATGTTATACTTGCCTTGAACAAAGTGTTCCTACTGATCCTGCTCGTCAAAGTAGTACTCTTGATCACCCATGAATTGCTCACCATCTATACTCAATAATCACAGCAACATACAAGCATCCAGAAGCAATCATGCATAGCAAACAAAGGCTATAGATTAGAACAGTACACCAATAGCATAGAATCAAGATGAAAAGTTTATAAAATAAATTTACGTCTCACTACGAACACACAGACACGAAGATCACAAAAATTGGAGCTAAAACATAAAAGTTATGAATTAAACAAGATTTCCTTTATTAAAATAATAGATTAAATATAACCTTGAATTTTAAAAGTTGAAAACATACTTAACAGTAATATGAACATGTAGATTACGCAATTATGAATCTAACACAACTTGAATGGATCAAATCGGAGTTAAAACGAAGATTTTAGGGCTAAAACAAGATTAGTGGCAAAACTGTAAATAGATGAAAATGAATTTTGGATCTAACCGAAGAAACTACGTTTTCAAAAGAAGAAAACATATTTTAGGAAGACGCTTTGGACCGCGGGTTCGAAAATAGAAAAGTGTAGGGGCTCTTTTGAACGTTTAACAGACGAAGGGGTATCGCGAATCCTGGACCGTTGGATTAAGATCAGACGGTCCAAAACCGATCAGGAAGGGAAAGCTCACTGGCATCACTATGCGCGGCGGTGGCGCCATTGCTGGCGATGAATGGACCTTGCCGGCTTTCACAAGAATCGGCCTACGAGCCTCGGTTTAACGAGCCGAGAACACGGGAAGAAAGAGAAGAACAAGACGAACTCGACTAGGCAACTTACAGCAGCGTGGAGTGGATGGAAGCGGCGCGCGGCTTCGGTGGATTGAACTCGGTGGCGGCGGCTAGGGCTAGCGGCGGCGCTGTGAGCTCAGGACAAGGCGAGGCATCTTCGACGACTTGATGGAGGCGGCGGGACACTAGGCTCGATATTTATGGGAACGAAACAGCTTGGAGCGCATGCCAAGGCAGAGTACGTCGAGGCGGCGTCAGGTCGGTTGTGGACTCCCGGCATGGAGAGAGTCCATGAGGGAGACGATCACGAGGTGGAAGACGACATGGCTGACATATGGGGCTGGCTCGTCAGTGAAACCAAGCGGGAGAGAGGAGAGCGCAGGCGACGCGGCTCGACTAGGCCGGCCTGCTACAACGTGGCCTGCTGGAATGGGCCGCAAGAGAGGAAGAGCGAAGCCGAGCTACAGGGAAACGGCCAGCTAGGCCAACAGGCCGAGAAGGAGAAGGGAAGCTAGGCCACGCGGGAGGGAAAAGAAAGAGTGGGCCAAAAACTAGGGAGAGAGAGAAAAATATTTTTTTATTTTTTTAAACACATTTTCAAATCCAAATTCAATTCAAATTGAAATCCTTTTGCAATTTTGATCAAACTCAAGCATCACAAAAATAAGTATGCAGCAGCATGTATGCACAAACATGTAGCTAGACCTTATATTTGATTTTAATTTTAACAAAGTTATTATTTCTCTAAATTTAAATGCTCACAAAATGCATAAATAAATCATTTTAAGCTATTTTAAAAACCTGCAAATTTCAGGATGTTACACTCACTCTTACTCCGATGGTCACATTCATCTTAATTAATCTTTATCTCACTCTTAATGAAGAGTATCTTTCTTAATTGATCTTACTATTCTCTTTCTCAAAATATGGCATAAACTATGCTGCCATAATTTCGAGAACTATTCAGAAAACCTGTGACCGAGGAGACACTTATTACTTACTTCTTTCACATGATTATGTCATGCAAACAAAGTTATTTCTTGATTCGTATAGGAGTACATTTTCCTCATTTCACTTCAAGAACTCAACGATGTCTTTTATTGACTGTACTTTTGCAAGTCACGCTTGCATCTTTTCCTTGTCTTTTGATTAGTATTGACCATGACGGTGCATTTCTATTTGCGCCATGGTCAATATTAGGATAGCATAAGAACTATCCAAACTTCTCTCGCTATGCGGGATAAAAAACATATGATTCATCATAAAATTTCTCCCGCCATGCAGGATTGACTAGTATAAATACTATGCCAAACTTCTCCCATGTGGGATAAATCTATACATAGTTTACTGTAACGAACACTTAGTTGTGATGACTAAAGCATTCACTTATTCTTTATTTTCTAATTAAATCTTCCCGTTGGTTCTAATTTAATCAGAAAATTAATAAACTAATAAAAACAGTCCTGAACTGGCTTTACTCAAGCCTATTCATTCACATACCCCAGCATTGCTGCCCTATTGACTTGCAGCTGAGTGATCTCGATGGTAAAAACATACGAGGTGCTTCTGCATTAATTCTACATCACCGTTGGGCAAAAAATAGAATTAATGCATAAAACTCATAAATTAACTTAAAGACATATAACTATTATTGAAAATTAAATTCTTTCGTTGGTTCGAATTTAAACAGAAGATAATCAACATCATTGCAGTGGAAACATGAGATATATTCTATTAGTTCAGGAGCATTTCTTTGGCTCTTATCTACTCTCTGAAAATTTGATCACGTTGGTGTAAAATTTATCAGAGATTTAAACTTCAAACTTAAATTCATTATAATATTATTATCATCAACGTTGGTATGAAAATAACAATACCATAATTTAACATAAACAGATCAGACTACTCCAGTAATTTAAATTTTTCCGTTGGTTCTAATTTAATATGAGGATAAACATAGTCATAATTTACTAAATACAACTGCTCTTCAAATTAAATTCTCCCGTTGGTTCGAATTTTGACGGAGATTTACACTAGATAAAAAACATTAAAAATTTGATTCTGAAAATAATAGAACAAAAACTCTGTGTTTACTATTCATTCGGCCTGGCCTGGCGAAATAGTACGTGGCCCAGTTCGCAGCAGCAGCGTGCGGCCCACTCTCATGCGCAGCGCCTCCCCCGCGCCCAGGCCACAACCTAGGCCTGGGCTAGGAATTCACTCGCCCGCCTGGGCTGAATCCGGCCTGACTCGCTCTGAGCCGTCGATCGCAATCGAACGGTTGTCCGGCCATCTTGGAGGATCGAAACCGCCCGCGGCCGGCTCTCCCCGAAACCCTAACTTCATTTGCTTCTCCCCTTTCTCTCTCTACGCCGTGCGCATCATAGCGGCGGCCGACCATGGCGGTCAGGGAAGAAGTGGTGGCGCTACCGTGGGGCCCCTTGCCGGCAAGCGTGCTCACTCGAGGCTGAGCGCACCGCCGTCGAGCGGCCTTGCGATGTTGCCCTTAACCCCGAGCTCAAGGCGGAGGGCCACGCGATGGCATGACCTCCCCGGCCGGCGGCTCGGGTCTTTGCCCGCACGGTGGTAGTGCCTTCATCCCCGCTCAAACGACAGTAGCGCCGACAGTGAGGAGAACGCAGGTAGGTCCCCTCCTGCACTCCAACTTCTATTGCTAGGTTAGGGTTAGGGTTAGGGTTAGGGTTTGATCCGAATCGAATTGAATCACCTCCTTCTTTCTTTCTGAGGCGAAAGATGTTGGCGCCGTCGTGGATCCCTTCACTGAAGCTCGTGTGCGTCCGTCATGTGGCTTCGTCGAATGGTCTCACGGCGGTGCCCTTAGGCCGGAGTCCGCGCGTGCACAGAGGAAAAGTAGCGATGGTGCTGTGCGGCTCTCTTCCCGCGCGCCATCGCAGCGGCGACACGGTCTTCTTCCCGCGCGACGGCGGTGGTTACAGCGGTGGAGGAGCTCTTGTGAGCCCCCCTTTCTCGGTCTAGATCTACACCCTAGAAACCCTGGCTCTGGTACCATTGACAGAACTGATAGAACCTCTAGGTGGAGATCTAGCGGGTAAAACTTTACTTAGGCAAAAGGGGACATGCTGATATACATCACCAAAAGGGCAGTCGCGGCCATGGCATCGCTGACGAGGTAGCAGCGACGTGGAGGCGCGGTCCAGTGGTGGCGGCGAAGGCGATGACGTTTCCCGTCGCTTATAGCGCGCCCTTCTAGATTGAACTAGGGCTAGGAACCTCGGTGGGGCGCTGGCGGCTATGGTGAACCTCGTACCTTGCGCCCCGGACCCCACCTTCTTCTTTAGACACTACTACAGAATGGACTTGTTGTCCCGGGCGGTAACGGCCTTTAGTCCCGGTTACCGCGCCAGGACAACGATCCCGGGACTAAAGGTGTCACCTTTAGTCTCGGGTCATCGAGCCGGGACTAAAGAGGGACCTTTAGTCCCGGTTGGTGTTACCAACCGGGACTAAAGGCCCTCCAGCCGAGCAAATGTGGCCGCACCCTTTAGTCCCGGTTGGTAACCCCAACCGGGACTAAAGGTTCCTTTTCTTTTTCTTTTTTTTGTTTAATTTGTTTTCAGTTCAGTTACACGTATTTGTTTAATATATAATATGTTTTTATGTACGTATTCTACGCTGGTAATATAAATACACGCACGCATATAATTACATCTAATTCTCATCTCGAGCATTATTATATTCGAATAAAGTATGAACCTATATATATTATAGATATATATATGTATATATACAACACTTTCATAATCTTGTTCTCGAAAATAACGATATCAATAAACATTTAATTTACACCATTTATTCCTTAGAATCAAAGTAGAACTCGCCGTTGGGATTTAGCACTTTTTCTAGAAGAAATCCTGCTATTGACTCTTGAACTGCTTTCAGATGGTCTTTTTGCATGACCCTTCGTTTCAACCATTCAGTCTTGCATTTGAAATAAAAGGAAAAGTATTAATACATACATATATATATATTCATTTAAAAATAAATAAAAATTTGATATATATGTACTACGAGGACATCTTTAGGAGTTCTTCTTATGTGCTAGATGATAAATTCACAAGCGTAGTATCCACACAAGTTATTACACAGTTCTTTGCCGCCATAAACACCCTTTGTCTGAGAAGAAGATTTTCTCATCATCTCACACGTAAATTGAAGTACGATATAGTAATTAAACACGTGGGGAAGTGTATATAGTACAACTTACTTGTATTTTAACTACATTAAGTGGTGCCTTGCAATCCTTGCGATGTTGCCGAATAAACTCTTTCCAAACCACAATGCGACCAATAATGTACGATCGTTAATAAATTATGGCAAAGTCTATTCAATAATAGTTGTCTTGCGAGAGATCGAAATTACCCTAAATAATGTCTATCATATCTTGGTATAGTGCCGCTCTTTTCTCAACGAGTCAAAGATTACTAACCGACTTGAGTTTAACTCAATGACAATGAGTATCCGATGAAAAGTCTGCATTGGTTTTTACACACACGTACATGCATATAAGTTGTATTGATATTACATAAAATGTGTAGACTACATTATTATTAACACTTACTCAAAGTTGTAGGGAAAAGTATTGTTGTCTTGTCGTCTTCTTTCTTCACGAAGAACATCATGATATTCTCCTGTGTAGCGAGATACCCACCGCTCCTTGATAATAATACCGGTTTTGAATACGATATAAGGATCAATGAAGCCAACACTGGTGTCTTGTATTCTTTGGAGCTCTAACATCTGGAATCTATATATAAATATAAGTTACATGTGAGGATAATTATATACACGTACGCATGGAAGTGAGTTTATTAAATAAAAGTAAGAATCACTTACAAACAAAAGGAGCTAATGATTGATTTGTCCAGAGCGTCCAAGTGGTATAGTTGATGCAATTCTTTAAAACTAATATGTAAGATGTCATCACCACGGAAGTAATGATGGTCTCTAAATCTGATAAAGATCCACTGCTCACCCCTGCCACACGCCTGCATGTACCACTTGTTGAGCAAGTACATTTGCGTACCCAATTCATTCAGAGCCGCAGGGTTGTACAGACTTTTGCCATATTTATAAGTCTTCCAGATATCAACTTCTAGGTTCTGGATTGGAGTTTTGCCCGTCAATTGATCTAAGGTTAAACCAGTATCTTCAAAAAAAGCATTAAGGGATTGAACTGACACTTCTCCAGAGTTATCTGGTCGATAGACTTCTATGTTGGAACCATATTCATTAGCAACAACAAGATTTTGCATTGGTTGCTTCTGTTGTCCGAGCTATGGGACATCCTTCCCTGATGCTCTTTTCCTTTTCTTATCTGCATCATGTGACTTCACGAGGGAGCGGTCATAGTCTGATAGTGGCGAAGGCTTACGAAGTTCAATCATCTTTTTCTTGTGAGCATCGACCTTCTGCCTCAGCACATCTCGTGGTATGTAAAAGTACGACTTCTCCTTAAGCTTCGCTTGACTCTTGTTTTTGATATCTATAAAAAAATCTTTCACTTTTTTGTCTTCTTCAGCTGCTATTTGCTCATCAGTCTTTTCAGGAAGTATTTCTTGAGAAATAACTCTTTTTCTCGGGGTCTTCTTTGCCGCCGGAACCTTAGACGTCTTTGTAGTGCGTCGCTGTGGAGGGGGTGGGGGCGGTGTTGGAGACCGGCGTGGAGGCGATGAGGCCGGTGCTGGTGGAGACCGGCGTGGAGGTGTTGGAGATCGTTGTGGAGGCGGTGGGGCCGGTGTAGGAGTTGGAGATCGTTGTGGAGGCGATGGAGCCGGTGTAGGAGTTGGCGATCGCCGTGGGGATGAAGTCGTCTCGCCCCCCACGACACTGTGATGAGATGGGGAATGAATGATTAGGCTAGGCTGGGGGGAGACCCTGCTACAAAAATAAGTTGTGTGTCAATTATTTTTGAAGCCAATAGAAAATTAATGGAAAATAATATTTCATTCACTTTCATTCGTACCTAGGGTGAGGTAGGGGAAGCGGTGGCGCCCCAGGAATGATGATGAAGCGTTTGCACCATTGAATAAATGTCTTCTCCGCTTCTCCTAGTGTCTTCTCCCCATCACCGCCTTCAATGTCAAGGGGAACATTGCTGTAACCTTTGAGCACTCTATCGACCGAGACGCTAGCATATCCAGGTTGAATAACTGACCCATGGATTCTTGGTGTCTTCGTTCGGTCTATTTGAGATACAACCCCAACAGCCACCATGATTGATGCATTATTACCATCTGGAATGTGCAGCTCACATGTTGTTAGAGGCTCGGTAATGTCATCAATAGGGAAGCGCAACCCAGCGTCGTCTTGAATAACTAGCAGCTCCGTAGAAGCACAACTGCTTTTCATCTGACCAACGGGGCTAATGGTGACTCCCGGCGTTGATTGCGATTGCATTTGACTCATTGCTAGCTGCACTTGCCTCTTGATCTCCTCCTGCATTCTTGCCTCAAAAGATTTTTCTCGTTCACGTGATTCAAGCAATGCTTGTCGTGACTCATCAACAAATTGCTCCAATGCATGGATTCATTCTGCCTCCTCATCCTTCTTTCTCTGGCGGCTTCTGTAGGTATCCTTGTTTGCTGGGAATGCGTGTATCCACGGAACCGCCCCATAGCCTCTTGTTCGACCACCGTGTTCGGGATTCTCTAGGGCATATGCCAATTCATCCCTCTCTCTGTTGGGCTTGAAAACACCACTATCAGCTTCTTCCCTAGCACGAGCTAGTCTCTGTGTTGCTCTCTCAATTTTTTGGCCGAAAATTAGCTTACCAGTGTCTGGGTCTAGGCTTCCCCCATGAGCGTAGAACCAATTCTTCGCGCGTTGAGGCTAGTTCTTCTCTATTGTTTTAGGTATGATTCCCTTGGCAGTAATATCTGCTTCTAGGTTCTGCCACTTGAGAATAGCACTCCTATAACCACCTGATCCCATGCGATGATGGTATTGCTTCTGTCGGGCATTCTGCCGATTCCTTATCACACGTTCCTCACTGTCTTGAGATGTCTTGTATTCTACGAAGGCATCCCAATGGGACTCCAACTTGACAAACGCCTTAGCATTGAAATCCGGCGTAGCATTCTTCAAGATAAACTTTTTATACAATGTCTTCTTCCAACTCTAGAACAATGTTGCCATCTTCTTCATTGTCCAATCCCTCACTAGCTCCTTCAAAGCATCATCTGCTTGTAATGTGAAATGCTGAGTGATATCTCTCTAAGCTAGGTTCTTGTCACGATCAGATACAAAACTAACATTAGGAGCGGATATCTTCTGCTTCCATTCACGAGCACTAACTGGGATCCTATCCCTTACAATGAACCCACATTGATTGACATATGTCTGAGCATGTGGTCCCAATGGTTTGCCGATGTCGGTGTCGAATTCTGATATTATGAAACGGCCCTCTAATGGCTTTTTTGGCCCTCGGACTTTCCTACTTTTGTCGGTGGTTGATGTAGATTTAGAGACCGGCTACATGAGTAGAAACACAACGATTAACAACAAATATACGTACGCATGTATCTATAAGAGATGATAGATAATTGAATATACCTCGCCAGTATTTTCTTGCGCGACAATTTGTTGATCTTCAACCACCGGCATATTCAGGATATCCTCATAATCAGCAAAGTACTGACTCGTGTCATCTACATCCACATTGGTGCCGGCGTTGATAATATCCACCATTATGTCATCATCCGGAGCAGCCATTTGTATCTTCAAGATAACACATAGATAGAATTACTATGGTACATAACATAAGTACATGTGATAACACATATAGAATTACTAAATCCAATTAAATATAATAACACATAATATTTTATAAGGATAAACAATAATAAGGTATAGGCTTTGGAATCGAATCAAAAACACTTTCGATCCAAAAACATGGAAATAAGTACATGTATATATATACACATAGAATGATACAATATATTTTCTCTCTCTCTCAACACATAGAAATAAGTGCATATGTCTATATCTTTAGATATGCATGTGATAACACATAGAATGTCTCTTTAGATACAATTTTCTCTCTCTCTCAACACATGAAAATAAGTACATGTATATATACATATAGAAATAATTAAGTACATATGTATACATATATAATCTCTCTCTAGATATATATAGAGAGATAGAATATATAATTAATAAATCCAATTAAATAAATCTAACATGAAATTAAATAAACTAGTAATAGATAATACATTTTAATCTAACATATATCAAAAACTATATTAAAAAACTATCTAAAAATCTATCTAAATAAAATACTAATTAAATACTAATTAAAAAACTATCTAAAAACTAGTAATAGATAATACAAGCGCGGCAGACGAGTTCGACGGAGGGTGGGCGCGCGGGAAGCGTCGGCGACGGAGGGTGGGGTCGAGTGCGGCGGCGGAGACGGGATGCGGCGCGCGATGCGGGCCGGGAGAATGGCGCGGCCGGGCGGGGGTAGACGACGACGGCGGCGCGGCGGAGACGAGCTCGACGACGGCGGATGGCGCGGCCGGGCGGGGCTGGGCGACGGAGGCGAGATCGAAGATGAACAGAACCGCCGTTCGATATATATAGGCCGGGACCCTTTAGTCCCGGCTGGTAACACCAGCCGGGACTAAAGGCCATTTAGTCCCGGCTGGTAAGCCTAACCGGGACTAAAGGTTCAACCCTTTAGTCCCGGCTCTCCTTATCAGCCAGGACTAAATGTCCTTTAGTTCCGGTTGGTGCTACCAGTCGGAACTAAAGGTATTTTTGGGCGGGCAACGAAATTGCCGCCCACCCTTTAGTCCTGGTTCTTGGCCTGGGCCGGGACTGAAGGCCTGAAAATTTTGGCAACCCGCCAGCGTAATTGGACAGCTTGGGATTTTGATTTTGTTTAATAATAGGTTAATCAATTAATTCCATAGCAACTTCAATACTTTGCAATATTTATTTTAAAAAATACTATTGATTAACTAATTATTTATTGTAAATAGGAAAATTTTGTAACCTAAAGTTTTTAATTTCTTTTATGAATATAGAATATAAATGTTACTAATACTAAGTATTTTATTAATGCAAAAATATATTTATAACTTAAAATTAATAAAACTAATATTATTCGATAGGAAATTTATTATCACATTATTGTAACGTCAATGTTTCAATTTTTTCTCGGTTTTTGACCAAAATTGACAGGAAATTTTTGTTGAACCTATAAAAATAAAGAAAATGTAGTATTTTTTGTTGTACAACTTTTTCAAATGAAAAAATGGCCTATATAAGGATTGTAGATATTGATGAGCTGAACAAACTTGGTATTCAAAACTTTTCAATTTTAGACAATCTGGGGTCCGAAAACTAGTTTGTAGGCGTCGAAATTTAAAAATCACAAATTTGAACCGTCCAAACTTTCTCAAATGGAAATTGACCAAAACAATAATTGTAGATCTTTTTGAGTTTAACAAACTTGGTATTCAAAACTTTTCAATTTTAAGTCATTTAGAGTTCATAATACTAGAGTCAAAGTGTTGTTTTTTCATTTGACCAAATTTGACTTGGTCAAACTTGCTCAAATGAGACACTAAATGACCTCAGATGAAAAAACTCTGAATACCAAGTTTGATCATCTCAGCAAGATCTACAATTGTTACATAGCTCATTTTTCCATTTAAGAAATTTTTATTAAACACTAGTCACAACTTCTTGAATCTCATATAGACTTTCTAAAACTATGTCACACACTTGTGAAATTTGAACTACATTTTGTTCAAGCTTTCTCAAATGAAAAAATGGCCTATATAAGGATTGTAGATATTGATGAGCTGAACAAACTTGGTATTCAAAACTTTTCAATTTTAGACAATTTGGGGTTCCGAAAACTAGTTTGTAGGCGTCGAAATTTAAAAATCACAAATTTGAACCATCCAAACTTTCTCAAATGGAAAGTTGACCAAAACAACAATTATAGATCTTTTTGAGTTTAACAAACTTGGTATTCAAAACTTTTCAATTTGAATTCATTTAGAGTTCATAATACTAGAGTCAAAGTGTTGTTTTTTTATTTGACCGAATTTGACTTGGTCAAACTTACTCAAACGAGACACTAAATGATCTCAGATGAAAAAACTCTGAATACCAAGTTTGATCATCTCAGCAAGATCTACAATTGTGAAGTCATAACATATTACATAATATCCGTCTCTAAAACATAATATATTAAACATGCATCGTTGTATCATGCGGGCACAACAGTGAATTTCTTCTTGACGTATGACCCTTGGTTATGATCTTGTCGTAACCATGGAGTGTCTTCATCATTTAACATGATGCTTGGATCTTTCTTCACTATGAAGGGTTGGAATTCGGACATTTCTTTCGTAATCTTCTGACATGTCTGACTTGTCTTCAATTCCCACTATATTTGTTTTTCCAGAAAGAATTATGTGGCGCTTTGCCTCATTGATCATTGAGTTGATGTCTTCGTTTTTTCCTCTCTTTGATTTTGTAGACATGTCTTTCACATAGAACACCTGACTCACATCGGCAAAGAAGGACGAATGGTTCCTCTTTGTACCCAATATTGTTGAGGTCCTTTGTTGTCATTCCATACTCTTTGTCATTGTTACCCTCCTCCGGTCGACCCTTCACCCATTGGCACCGGAACAAAGGGACTTTAAAATTAGGTGCGTAGTCTAGTTCTCATATCTCTTCTATGCGGCCATAATATGTTTGTATATTCCCATTTGGATCTGTGCCGTCTGTCATGAACACCACTATTTTGATTGGTGCTCCTTTTATCTTGGGCAAGCTGTGTAAAATGTATTCCCATTTATCTCGTACCCTTGGTACGTGAGGATATGCCACGATGGCTGCCTAGCCAACAAATCTGATTGCTCATCAATATTGTCATCGCCTTGACATTCTTTTCGTAACCAACCACTTTGAAACTTTCCATGTGTCGACGCCTAATCCAAGCTTTGGTCTTCCTCGGAAACTTGGATCGTAAGAACTCCTTATGTATCTCGATGTACGGATGCACCAATGATGAGTTCGTATAAGATAATGTGTAGTGTGCTTTATTGAAATAATCGTCTTTCATGCCGATATATGTTTTCTTCCTAAAGTTCCTTTACTATTGAGTCTCCCTGTCGTGTCGTGATTCGGGAGCGCCAATCGGGGCAAGGTCAGGAATAAAGTCAACACAGAACTCAATGATCTCCTCTGTTCCATAGCCCTGGGCGATGCTTCCTTCAGGCTTAGAATGGACTTTCACATATTTCTTCAAGACTCCCATAAACCTCTCGAAGGGAAACATGTTATGTAAGAACACAGGTCTAAGAATACTAATCTCCTTCACCAAATGAACTAGGAGGTGTGTTATGATATTAAAGAAGGATGGAGGGAACACCAACTCAAAGCTGACAAGACATTGAACCACATCATTCTATAGAGTAGCTAGTTCCACTAGATTGTTTGCCTTCTGCGAAATTGCATTAAGGAATGCACATAGCTTCACGGTGGCTAGACGTACATGTGGAGGTAGAATTCCTCTTAAAGCAACTGGAAGCAATTGCGTCATAAGCACGTGGCAGTCGTGGGACTTTAAGTTTAGAAATTTCTTATCTGGCACATTTATTATACCCTTTATATTGGAGGAGAATCCCGATGGGACCTTGATGCTGCTTAGACATTCGAACATGCTGTCCATCTCTTCTTTGCTAAGCGTGTAGCTAGCAGGACTTAAGTAATGACGTCCATCATCTGTCTTCTCTGGATGAAGGTTGTCTCGTTCTTTCATGCCCTGCAAGTCCTGGCGTGCTTCAAGTGAATCCTTTGGCTTCCCGTACACACCCATGAATCCTAACAGGTTCACACAAAGATTCTTTGTTAGGTGCATCATGTCGATTGCGTTGCGGACCTCTAGGACTTGCCAATAGGGTAGCTCCCAAAAGATGGACTTCTTCTTCCACATGGGTGCGTGTCCCTTAGCATCTTTGGGAACAGATTCACTGCCTTGTCCCTTTCCAAATACTACTTTCACATCCTTGACCATTGCGAGTACATCTTCCCCGGTTCGGTTATGAGGCTTCTTTCGGTGGTCTGGCTTACCTTTAAAATGCTTCCCTTTCTTTCTTACTTGGTGATTCAAAGGAAGGAATCGACGATGGCCAAGGTACACGACCTTTCGACATCTTTTCGAATATATACTGTCAAGGTCATCAAAACAATGCGTGCATGCATTATATCCTTTGTTTGTCTGACCTGAAAGATTACTTAAAGCAGGCCAATCATTGATTGTTACGAACAACATTGCTTGTAGGTCAAAGTGTTCTTGTTTGTACTCATCCCAGACACGTACACCTGGTTTTTTCCATAAAACTAGAAGTTCTTCAACTAATGGCTTCAGATAGACATCAATATCGTTGCCAAGTTGCCTCGGACCTTGGATGAGGATCAGCATCATAATAAACTTTCGCTTCATGCATAATCATGGAGGAAGGTTGTAGATACATAGAGTAACTGGCCAAGTGCTATGACTAGTGCTCTGCTCTCCAAAAGGATTCATACCATCTGTACTTAAGGCGAACCTTAAGTTTCTAGCCTCATTTGCAAACTCTAGAAATTCCCTGTCTATCGCTCTCCACTGGGACCCATCAGCTGGGTGTCTCAGCATATTGTCTACCTTACGGTCTTCTTTATACCACCGCAACAACTTTGCATGGTCTTTATTTCTGAACAAACGTTTTAAGCATGATATTATAGGAGCATACCACATAACCTTGGCAGGGATTTTCTTTCTAGGACGTTGTTCACCCTCGACGTCACCAGAATCATCACGCCTGATCTTATACCGTGATGCTTTACATACCGGGCATTCATCCAAATTCTCGTATTCATTGTCATGGTAGAGGATGCAGTCATTAGGACATGCATGTATCTTCTGGATTTTTAATCCCAAAGGGCAGACAACCTTTTTTGCTTCGTACATAGTGGTGGGCAATTCATTTGGCTTCGGAAGCATCTTCTTCATGAGGTTCAATAAATTCCCAAATGCCTTGTCGGATACACCATTCTTTGCCTTCCACTGTAGCAATTCAAGTGTTGTACCCAACTTTTTTTGCCCCTCTTCGGCCGTCTGGTATAGCAACTTCCTATGATCCTCAAGCATGCGTTCGAACTTAACTTTCTTTTTTTCACTTTCCTATTCTTGTTGTGCATCACGAATGGCATTGCCAAGAGCATCACCGAGATCATCTTCTACCGCTACCTCTTCTTCATCTCCCCCCATTGTAGTATCATCAAAGGCATCATACTGAGCAATAATGTCATCAATGTCTAAATCTTCTCCTTCACCTTCTACCATCATGACCCCGCTTTCTCCATGCTTAGTCCAACATATATAGTTTGACATGAAACCTGACTTAAGCAAATGTGAATGAAGACTCATTGCGCTTGAATATTCCTTTAAATTCTTACATAGGGCACATGGACAGCACATGAAACCATCCCGCTTATTTGCCTCGGCCACACCTAAGAAATAGTGCAAGCCCTCAATAAAGTCTTGGGAGCGACGATCGGCATTGTACATCCAATGGCGTGACATAATCTGTATTACACGACAAATTATGAAAACCTTGAACATAATTAAGTATTTTATTACACAACATAGATGACACACACACGGTTGATTAATTAACTAAGTCTGGCTACAACGTAAGCAATCCCAACTATCACTAAACAAACTAAAACTACAATGCACTTCAGTAACATAATTATTTCGTGATCGTACGCAACTAAAACAGACAAATCATTCTTCTGTTGAATATCAATAAGCTTCTCCTGCTGGCTCACTGCCTCATCAGCAACAGCCGAATTCTACACGTATGTAGCATAATCTTCCTCCTAGTACCAACCATCGCATCCATTGCCCTCCCACTGAAATTAAAGCCAAAAAATATTTAGTCAAAAATATTCAAGAAAAGCAGGTCAAATAGCCATAATAATCAAATGCGTAAGAAACTCACATCGCGATCTAGGCACTCGTAGAAAACACGACCCTTGTTGGGTCCCTGTCTCTTGACTCGGTACTCCATCACAATCTTTTGCTTACACTTGCCGCAGATAATGAGAGGGAGTTCTGGACTCAGTCGTTTCGCAACCGAACGAGAGGCCGAGGATCCGGTACTAGTTGTCATCTACTTTCTATACTTATTTTTGTAAACTACTGTAAATTTCACATTTTCTAAAATAATATATTTAAACAAAACTAAAATTATTTATTTATCTAACTAAACCATGAAATATGTACTATGTATAATAGTAAAATACCAAACTATCAAGTGATTTTACTATTGTAAATCATCATGTGATTTTGAGCTAAAAATGACATAGAAATCACATAGCTCAAAAACATGTTTCAATAAATAACCATCCGTACTAGTTGACCTTGCTTACGTGATCATCTCGGCGAGCATTTCTCCACCGGACGGCACCGTACTTGGCCAAGGAAGAGCTCGATTCTACGAGGAAGGAACACGGTCTTCCACGACCGTTGCCGCTCTCCTCGTCAGAGAATCAAAGCTCCTCCTTGACGTCCGTTATTGCTCGGCAGAGAAAATGCTCGCCGAGATGATCACGGTCCGCAAGTTCAACTAATCTGGATTTTCTACAATTTTCTAACTATTTTCTAAGTTTTTCATTTCATGGAAAAATTAATTCTAAGATCACGTAAGTCATTTGGGGACGAGGATGACGCGTGCTCCAATGAGGACGAAGCGAGGCGTGATTTTGATGAACTAATTTAACTTTTATTTATCCAAACATATATGCAAATCATCATGTGATTTTGAGCTAAAATGACATAGAAATCACATAGCTCAAAAACATGTTTCAATAAATAACCATCTGTACTAGTTGACCTTGCTTACGTGATCATCTCGTGAGCATTTTCTCTACGGACGGCACCGTGCTTGGCCAAGGAAGAGCTCCGATTCTACGAGGAAGGAACACGGTCTTCCACGACCGTTGCCGCTCTCCCTCGTAGAATCAAAGCTCCTCTTTGACGTCCGTTACCGCTCGGCAGAGAAAATGCTCGCCGAGATGATCACGGTCCGCAAGTTCAACTAGTACGGATTTTCTACAATTTTCTAACTATTTTCTAAGTTTTTCATTTCATGGAAAAATTAATTCTAAGATCACGTAAGCCGCCGGGGACGAGGATGGCGCGTGCTCCAGCGAGGACGAGCGAGGCGTGATTTTGATGAACTAATTTAACTTTTGTTTATCCAAACATATATGCAAATCATCATGTGATTTTGAGCTAAAAATGACATATAAAATCATAATAAAGTCCAACATATAAAGTTACACATGCATCTATATCGCAAAATGAGATAAGCTACTGATAAAACATAAGAGGATTAAGTTTGTTACCTCCAAAATTGAAGAGCAACACCAATGGAGGGGGAGAGAGCAAGAACAACAGCAAACTGAAGAACAGAGGCAGTGAGTTTGAATGGAATGGCTCGGGCTCGGGGAGGAAGAAATGAGCCGTTGTATAGGCCCGCATAATTAGTCCCGGTTAGGTGGCCAAACCGGGACTAAAGATTAATATTTATTCCCGGGATATCACCCAAACCGGGACTAAAACATTTAGTCCCGGCTGGTATTACCAACCGGGACTAAAGGTACCTTTAGTCCCGGTTGGTAATACCAGCCGGGACTAAAGATCCCTGCCACTCGGACGACTGTTGGGCAGAGACCTTTAGTCCCGGTTGGTATTACGAATCGGGACTAAAGGGTCCTTTAGTCCCGGCGACAAAAAATGCCGAGGCTAATGCCAAATTGGGACATCGTTCTAAAGTCTGTTCTCTAGTAGTGATAGCGCTGCGCGGCGGGGGCGCATCAGCCAGGAGAATGGCTGGGCGCCCCCGATTAGGGCATGGATCAAGAACCCAATTGACCGTTGAGCCAACTAGTGGAGATCAATCTAACACACCAAAGTGAGACTCCATACTATAAGAAGAGCACTGCTTACCCTTCTCACAATCCCCATCTTTTCACACTCCTCCCCCCCTCCGTACCCCAACCCTCACCCCTCTCCCCCGGTAGATCTCCGTCCGGTGCACCAGAGGTGTATGAAGCTGCCTGCATGATCTGAGACACTAGTGCTTGATCCTTTTACTGATTTCCAACTAGCCTGCATCTATATATCTTGATGCATTAGTCATGGTCTGATGAGAGTTAAGCGATCAGATCGTCCAGCAGTTTCATCTTCTTATGGCAGCACAATAAGCCCAACAAAACCCTAGGCATGAGCTAGGTACCTAGCATGTAGGAATCTATTAGCACCTCTCCAAGATCTACAAAGGTGAAGACTGAAACTATACATGCGTGGTAAGTAGAAGAGATATATACTTTCAAGCTAGCCTAAAGGTACGGTGCTGCCTTTTCTTCAACAGTGAAGACTGTCTACTGAGGGGAGAAGAAGGTCGATTACTGAGACTGTATACTCCTCGTCCCATTGATTTTTTTTTGCGAGGTTATCCCATTGATTTTCTACATGCATGATTGAACAACACATATTTCTTTTAGAAAACATTTTCCCTTTGCTTATGCTTAGTTAGGATGCCATTCTATTGTGCTACTATATTTACATTTATACATATATATATGAACCGAGGAAAATTGTTCTATCCAGTGCATGTGGTTTCGATAAATTATCCGTTGCTCAGCATCATTTGGCAGTCCTAGTTTATTAGCACAAAGAGGCATTGACTGTAGCGTTATTGAGATCCAGATTATGTCACAGAAAGCAACTTGGATGGATCTACCCATTATAAAACATACCTTTCTAATCACGCTGTGTTTAGTTCGCGAAATTTGAGAATTTGGCTACTGTAGCACTTTCATTTTTATTTGGCAATTAATGTTCAATCATGGACTAATTAGGCTCAAAACGTTCGTCTCGCAATTTCCAACCAAACTATATAATTAGTTTTTTTTCGTCTACATTTAATGCTCCATGCACGTATCACAAGATTCGATGTGATGGCTACTATAACACTTTTTGAACTAAACAGGGCCTCATATATATAATTGTTAGTCTCTGTAGCTAAAAACTTTAATAAACTTTTGTACTAGCTTTGGTTAATTAATTAGTATATTTAGATATACTATATAATTGAAATGTTCAACTTATTGCACGTTTTCATCTAAATTTGTGAACCTTTTGCTGAACCTAACATATATTCTACTCCTTTGAAATGTGTCATTGGTTTCTACATTTTAATAAGAAGTTTTAATTTTTAAAACACATGCATTCTTTGAATAATAGTAATTCCTAGTGCAGTACTAAACCATCTGTGAAGTGGGACGATATTTCTCTTGGATGTGGGATCTTTTTAAATTAGTAATATATGCATATAGACTGTAAAATTACTCTATTATCCTAGTTTATATATATAGTGTGCATGTATGGGATGGGACAAACCTACTGGCAAGCAATAGATAGATCGACTTCAAGTTCAAGTTTGCAGATCTAATGGCAGTGAAGATATCTTTGTTTGATTTGGATATGTGATGCTGACATGATAGACATACTGCCTCATTAAGCAAACTAGTAAAGAATACTTTCATAATCTAATCCGCTTTAGTTAATTGTTGTTAACAAAGTGTTAAGGTATCAGAGGCTCAGAGCCACTGAACATGAAAATTGCACAGCTACGAATGATATAAAGCAGTATGATTGTTAGTTTCAAATTTCTAATCTAAAACCTTATGCAAGTGCATCTAGTTAAGCATCGTTCTAATTGGAGTCAAATTAAAAGCTCATTCACATAATGCAAGACGACTTAGATCCTTCCTATAATCCTTTTTTTTTAGGAAATCCTATAATCCTATTTAACTAGCAACATGTGATCTTGCACGTGGTACTGTTAATCAACAGTAGTAAAATGTAGCATGTCTAGGCTGGACAGTTGATTCTTGCAGGCCAATAACAGAACTTTGTTAAACCCTGGTTTCTAAAAGGATTCGCTGTCATCCTTTTCCCTTTTATCTCACATGCATCGTGCAATTAATCAAATTAACCTGTACGCGCCTCCTAGTGTCTCTCAATTCTCATCAGAACACTTGCGCTGTGCAATATTGAACAACTAGTAATTTAACTCAGACAAGTGCAATGCATATTACAACTGGACTTCACTGCAGGAAACATATTCAGCAAATGGTTGGGAGATTCGGCTCTGGGCTTGACATTTCTGGCTGTAATAATTCAGCAAATGCCTTCTGTATTTAATTTGTGTCTTCTAGAAAAATATGGCTTGATGACTATATATTGGAAGTACTATATACGTAGCTATATACTCCGTACAAGCCATGTGAATCAGGATAATTCAGCTCTAGGCATGCAAGTTTTGGCTTCTGGATTTTTCATTCAACAGTATATTACTCAATCCATCCTAAATTATAAGACGTTTTGGCTTTTCTAGATATATTGATCTTACTATATATCTAAACATAGTGTATATCTATGTGCAGAGCAAATGCAATATATCTAGAAAAAGCCAAAACATCTTATAATTTGAAACGGATGGAGTATTAGTTATGTTTATGCTAATTTAGGTAGAGATGTGGAATGCACAGAGGAAATAAATTAACAATTTTATTCCTGCACACAGAAATTAGTCGTGTTTTTCGTTTTCTTGTATAGAGGAAATCACCGTTTTTCTGTCTAACGAAGAAACGAATAACGACGAACAAAGGTAAGGGCCTAATGGGCCTGCGCCAATTTGTGTCTGTAACTTCAGCAGGCCGCAGAGACTAGATTCATTCGGCAACTGCCCCAGCCTGACACGGCTCCATCAGACAGGAGAAACACAGACCTACAAATTGAGCCCATTATTGTGCGACCAGCGCCAATTCGCCCTGTTCGGCTCGCTGGAATTTGGCTGCTCGTCGATGAAATCTAGTCAGCAGTCTACCGAGAGGTATACCCATGGTAGTAGATGATCGGTGGAGGTGTCGACTGTGTGCGGTCGCTGTCAAATAAAACGGAGCTGGGTAGCCACAACCAGTTGAACCTGAGCTGCTATAAGCAGTGCTTGAATCTTGAGTACCTCCGGCATTGGTGGGAGTCTAGCCAACTCGTGAGTAGCCACAGCCAGATTGGCGCTCGGCGTCTGCTCTACTTGCTGGTTGTCCACCATGAGGAACTCTTGTTGAAGATTACGGGCGAGAGGCGGTAGGACACCTCCAGCAGATTGGACGGCGTTTTCTGCTTCTTCGTTGCGACGTTGCTGGCGATCAACGTTCCTGGTTTCATGCTCACGGTGCTGGACACTGGTTTCTCCATCGATAGTGATTCTATCGTGGCTAACCATGAAGAGCTCTCTCCCAAAGCGTGGAGGGAAAGGTGGGCAGGTGCTGGTAGAGCCTTCGGAGTATGGCTCGGGGCTTTCCTCCAGGATTGTTTGGAGCGTGTCATCCGGAAGGTCAGTTTGGATTTGCACCATGTTTACCATTGGCGCAGGCTGGTCAGCCTCAAGGAAGTCGATCTGATAGAGGTTATCGACGCGGCTGCGCTCGGCGTGGTCGGCGAAAAGATGGTGCATGGCATCCTGACAGATCGGACCCGCACCCACCAGCCCGAAAGAATAGGGCTTCGGCATGCTCTCCGTCGGGGCAGGGAGTGGTCAGAGTTGAATGGTACGCCCTTCCGGAGTTGCCGTGATCACCAGATCAGAATCTGGCCGCCTTGAACGAAGTGGCCAAGCAGGTCACTCGGTTGTAGCGGCTTGGTGATCTTGGAGTACGGGAAATTCGTCGCTCGCTCTGGATTGATCTAAGACCGAACCCACGAGGAGCTGATATTCTACTAAGCGGTCTGTGACCCGATCGATGGATGCGATCAGATCATCATTGCTGATGGACCTCCTAACCCAGCAGCGGGGCGTCGGGATCGGAGATGTCATTGCAAGTGTTAGCGCGATCGGCGCAGGGTGATCCTGCACCGCTTCCACAATCTCCCCGTTGGCGTCGGGACCGATGATCCAAGTCATGGATCCGACCGTGAAGATCTGGCCCGGCTCGGGAAGGCCATGGAGCTCAGTAAAGTGACCATCTGGTTGGCCATGGAATCAGCACGCACACCTCCTACCTAGCGCATCACTGTCGACGAAATCTAGTCGGCAGTCTACCGAGGGGTATACCCATGGTAGTAGATGATCGGTGGAGGTGCGCGTAATAGGAGCCGGATGGTGACACGGGCGCAGAGACAGCAGTTTAGACAGGTTCAGGCCATCTGATCGACGTAACACCCTATGTTCTATGTCTTTGGTTGATTGTATTGAATATGAGATGAATTCAAGAGGGTCCCTACCCGCCTTATATAGTCTGGGGGGTAGGGTTATAAGTCGGTTTAGGCCTAGATCTATTCGGTTATATAGTAAGTATTTAAAAGGAATACGATATCTATCATATCCGAAAAGATTTTCCTTCATCGTCAAGATTTCTTCTGATTGCCTTGTGGTGCATGTAGACCAGAACTGGGCACTGTAGGCCTTGATCTTATGGGCTGGACCTCCTCTGGCGGTGCGGCTTATATCCCTTGCTATGGGTACCTAGGGTTATACCCCCACATTGTTGATGTAGATTTGTTGTGAGAGAAAAATACTATTCCTTCGCTAAAAAATATTATTGAAATAATGCTGAAAAGTACTGCTGAAATAGTGCTGAAAAGTACTGCTAAAGTAATGCTGAAAAGTAGAGTAGTTTGATGATGACTTAGCACTTATTCCTTTTCTTCCTTACAGGTGCACACACAAATCGGTGTCAGACCACTTTATCTTTTAGTAATATTTTTATATAACTTTAGTTAAACTTCAAATCGATGGAATCCTCAAAAGTAAGAATTGTAAGCTTTAATATTGTTGTTTGATGTGGGGGCGTGATTCTCCTCTCTGTGTACTCCCACTATCTTATACGTAGAAAAAATCATTCTCACTTAGTGAGAAGTCAAATATTAAGGTTAACCAAATATATAAAAAAATATTAACATTCACGATACCTAATAACTAGATAGACTCTTGATTATATTTTTATAGAAACTTTATTATTTAAACTTATAAATATTGTAATATTTTTTATAAATATTGTTAATTAAACTAAAAAAGGTTTAGTCAACATGAATCCCATGGGCGGCGATGGTGACTGAGGAGAAGTGATTCAACATTCAACATTCAACGACCTGACCGTGTACATGACTATTCCCTCCGCGTCAAAATAACTATAGTTTTCACTTCCCAAGAAATAAATTTGACTAATTTTATATAAAAAATATTAATATTTATGGTATATAATTAATATCATTACATAGATCGTTTGATATATTTTTTATAATAAATTTATTTTAAGACATAAATATTACATATATTTTCTATGAATCTAGAAAAATATATAGTAAAAAATCAAAAATAACAATTAATTTAAGACGGAGGGAGTACATGTGCATTTGTAGGATGATATCTCTTGTTTTGTCTTGTGGCGGTCGACATGCCACATGCCTTCGATTTATCCTCGCGCTCGAATGTACAGATTGGAATCTGGAAAATCTTAGATCTGATCAAGTTGCCTGAATTGAATTTTGAATATAATATTCATCGACGAAACGCTGCGCGCGCGTACAGTGTGGAATGCCCGATCAGCTTATCCAAATTGACATTGGCAACATGCATTGACTGGCATGCAGATCGAGACGGAAACTAGATAAGGAGTCTCTGGATTCGAGGCAGTGGCAGTGGCCAAAGAAGACGATAGTTGCGCGCGCTTTATTAATCTTTGCACGTCATCTCTTCTTTCAGTTCACGGCTCCTGCTTGCCGCGTACTACGTAGTTATGACAAGCACCCCCACCTCTTCGTTCCTTAATTTGTCTATCTACCAGCCAATGTGCACTTGCCTTGTACGAAACCTAACACAGTACATGTTAGAGGGCGTGAGGACAGTTTGATAAGGTCCAGTTTAGTTGCAAAAAATTTTGCAAAATTTTTCAAGATTCTCAGTCACATCGAATTTTTAGATACATGCATAAAGCATTAAATATAAATAAAAAATAAAACTAATTACACAGTTTAGACGAAATCTACTAGACGAATCTTTTAAGCTTAATTAGACTATGATTGGACACTAATTGTCAAATAACAACGAAAACTGTTACAGTGTCATTTTGCCAAAATTTTCGGATCTAAACAAGCCCTAAGTAAAATAAACGGAATGGGAGAAACTATTTACTCTTTAATATTACAATAGCAAACATGTCCATATATATGTTACCACGGGAAATATAGCTTTTTATTATGCGGTATCTAGAATTCTGGACTACTTGCAACTTTGAAATTTAATTCAATGGTCTTGTCATGCGTTCTGGTTCGCCTTGGCCCTTTAATGTTAGGTAGAGAGTAGAGACGTGCTTTCGATGCGAATGTGCTAGATAGGAGTATTCATCCTATGGAGATCGCTCCAATACTCCTTTTTCTAAAATGTGCACAGATCTCAAAGCAACAGCCCATCTAACTAATTATTTTGATAATTATTTTTCTCTTGGGTCCCGCATTGGCCCGGCCCATCCAACCCAGCCTAAGTTGAACCCTAACGTGTCATTCGAGTTGCCGCTGCAGGAACCTGTGGTGCCCCTCGCCGAGCATTGCGTGATCGAGTACTCATCGTAAGGCTGTCGGTAGTGCCCGTTCCTGATGCCCGCCGGTACGCACTGCAATTCCTGTTTTTGGTGCTTTTGATCTAGTGTTCAATGATAGTCTCAGCATGGAAAAAGAGACGAGAACACCATGTTGATCGGTCACTGTGGGGGTATGACCTCCGGTACCCATAGAACAAGACATAGGTCTCACCATCAGAGGTGGCCCAGCCCATAAGATCAAGGCGTGCGGCGCACGGCACTGATCAGCGTGCAACGTAAGGCTATAAGAAGATGTGATTTATTAGATATTGTATAATACAAAATATGATACTTTTATTGTAACCCTACCCCTACAGAGCATATAAGGAGGGCAGGGTGTAGCACCTCAGTGTTAATCATTGCATTTGGCACTTGCATTTTATGAGCACAAGCATCATCCAAGCATTCATGAATATGAGCATATAAAATTTCATCTCGTTCTTATACCTTATCACATAAAATGTTGATTTTATATATATGCTTATGCTTATAATCATGTATGACCAATGTATGAAATGGTTGTGAGGTCATGAAAATACCTTAGACACACCTAGAATGATAATTGGAACAATGTTTATATTTATGACATAGACCAAATTTGCTTCTAAGTGTTGGTTTCATTTGAAATGTCATTTTCATGATACTAGTTTGACCAAAGTTGAACAATAGCTTAGAGTGTTTACGTGGCTGTGTGACCTAAATAAAAGTTGTAGTTCACATCATGGGTAACAAACTTTATTTAAGGGTCTTGAGCTATTTCAGTGTCTAACATGGTCAAATGGAGCTCACATGTATCAACAAAATATTTTCGGTGACTCAAGAATTTTTCCGTTGAAGCCGTTTTTAGTTTCAAAGTACCTTGCTTTGGAGTACTGTAGTTTGAAAACCGTTGGGAATTATGCCAAACTCCTTTAAGCATTTTTGTAGTGTTCACGGAGCTCTACAAATTTTATTAATGAAGCTTGCACTGATTCGTCATGGATTAGGAGTACTAATCGCTTGAAGATGTGCTGTCAATTGGGTTCAGGGTGGACTGAATCGGCGCCGCGCGCGCGTCGTGGCCGACCGGTGTTACGCCGCGGTCACCGCGTGGTTGGCCGTACGCCGACGTTGGCCCCACCAGTCAGGCCGGCGCGGGCAGATAAGCGCGCCACTCCCTCTCACTCTCTCTCATGCGCTCACTCGCCTCTGCCTCACCTCCTTCTTTCGCTCTCGCACTCACCGAGCGAACCGTAGCGCTGCGCCGTCGCCGCCGCACCCCCGCCCCGCTCGCACGCCACGGCCACCGTGCCATTATGCGATTGCTCACGCACATCACTCAGCCATCACCTCCTCCACCTCGCCGACCACCCATTGCCTTAACCCGAGCCAAGGTAAAGGCCTATGGGTCGTCGCCATCATCGCACCATCGCTGAGAGCGCCGCCGCCATGCACGCCGCCGTGGTTGTGCATGCCTGGTTTTCTTCCTCACGCTCTTCTAGACGTTAGGGTTAGGTTAGAGCTAGGTCTAGCTTGAGGCAAGAGCCTAAGGCCAATGTCTGCCTCGTCGGAGCGGAACGCCGTCGTGCTGCCGTTGCGCTCGCATCGCCGTGCTGCCATGCATGTGGCCGTGCCTCACCGACGCCCTCACAAGCCGCAATCCAAACCCTAGAACTCTGCTAGGTCACCCTTGAACCATAGCCATCTTAAAATTTTGTTGGATTCATCTTGAAGTGTACTATTTGATAAAAATATGAAATCTACTGTTTAGGGTATTTTTCTGAGAGAATTAAATTCAGCAAGATAAGTGCTTTTAAAATTGTTTCTATCTTGTAAATTGACTAACATGAGCTAGGAAGGTGATAAAATTATGATTCTAATTTTGATGGTCTTGTGTTGACATGCTCTAACTAGGAAAAATATTAAACCTACAGTAAGCATATTTGAAATATGGTACTCCTATTTAATCTTAATTAATTGCTAGTTTCTAGTGAAAATAAATGGGGTAAAAATATATAACATATGATTATGCAAATTTTTACATAGTATTCTCATGCTAGGAGAAAAGTAAAAAAAATATTAAATCTATTGTTTGGCACTTTTCACTATGCTAAACTATTTTTTGCTAAAATAAGCATATGTAACTTGTCATTTTTGTAGAGGTAGCTATACTTGTCCAAATGACATAAAATTTATACAGTAGACTATTAGGGTCATTTGTAGGATACTATAATTTTATCAGAATGTATTAAGCACTTAAAATATTTATCCTTTAAATCACCTTATTATTTAAGGAAATTAATAAATGAATATAAATAAATTAGTTAGGCTTAACCATGATGTTTTCTGTGGTGTGTGTGTTGCATATAATCTATTGATACTGTTAGTGAGGCTTAGAAGTATTTGTTTATAGGCAGCTAGTTAATTATTGCCTTATAATTCAACTAGATGGCTGCATGTATAGTTTCTGTTGTGGTGATGAAAATATAACTTGTTATCACTGTAATGGAATGCTGCTGAGAACACTTATGAGGATGCATTTATCACATCATATCATATTATACATGTCATTATATATGTATTCATGATATCTTATTTCATGCTCATGCATATAGGATCGTCTGAGGGGATCACTCTATTGGAATTCAACAAAGAAGAAGAGGAACAACAGGAGGCACCTCAAGGCGTAGCTCCAGAAGGAGAGGAGCAAACTTTTGAAGACTTACCCGAGTGTCTAGACCACATGCCAACTTCTTTTATCAAAGGCAAGCCCAAGAGCATTTTAAGTCTCCCATGCTTTACAAAATATCACTTGAGTCCTTTATGTTTGATGCATTAGGTTATAAGAGTTGATTGAAACACTTGATGCATAGAACTACCTTGTCTAGATATATATACCTTTAACCCTGTGTAGGTCTAGGATCGAATATATGCTTAGCCATGCTTAGACCGATAGAAGTCGGGTGATTTCCTGTCACCTGCGAGATATAGGTGGATACCGAAGCACGGTTGGCTATATTTGCTATCATGGAAAAGAACTATGGGATAATGTAACTGGAGGCCGGGCAGAGTCTATGTGTAGGTTGACTCATGTGATTCTATCTATGTCGATTAAGGACCGTACCGCTGTTGGTGCTTCTATCGAGATTGAACGCATGCCTCTCACTTAGCTAGTCGGATAACTCGTTCTGACCATGAATCCGAGTAGCTCAACTCTGGCCGGGCCCCATTTTATAAAAGTGCGCACTCTGGATGGTAGTAAGGATGTGTGGGGAGCCAGACGTGAGCCCAAGGGTAGGCCAAGCCTGAACATCCTGGAAGTTGGTCGTCCCTAATTGTGCAGCGCTGGTCGAACCCGCGAAATGTGGACCTGAGTTGTACCAAAGGTGACATAAGGTGACTATTGATCTGGTCTGCCTTGGTTTGTGTTAGGAATAAATTCCCAGCTGGTTGAAATCGATTCGAATCGCCGTCTCTCCTGGACATTGAGAAACTTGGCTAGTCCCAACATCGTAGTAACTGTGTTATGGAATATCATGGTTCGAATGAACATGCAATTATTATACCGGCTATGGTTACAACTGTAAGCTACTAAATGATATACCACATGTTTGGCACATGTTAGTTGCTAATCTAGAGATGAATAGCTATAATTAACTTGATGACTGAATTATAACTGTATACTTGAATTGGTAAGCTTTTTATGCAAAATGTTGTCAAGCTAGCTCCACTTATACAACCTTGCATAATAATTGCAGTCACTTTATTTTTGGTTTATGACGGATAAGTCTAGCTGAGTACCTTCTTGTACTCAGGGTTTCTTTCCTTGCAGATAGTACGATGTATCGTGGCTACTGTAAGAACTGCTTCTGTCCTGCCATGGACAAGGAGTAGGGTCCTGGACAAGGTATCTCTTGTTAATCTATCTCTTATGCTTTTGTGGGATTATGATCATGAGCTGGCACCGTATTTGAACAATGATGACAGATGTTGGTTTCAAACTTTAATTGCTTCCGCTACTATTTTACCTGAACTTAGTTTGTAATAACTTTTAATCGTACTCTGATGTATGAAGTTGTATTTGTGAACTTTATATAACATGTGACATGTATGTTGAATCGTGTACGATCTTGGTTGTATGTTGGTTGAATCGAGACCCTTCGTGGTACTCGACGGACTACCAGGTTTATATGGGCCCAAGTATGACAGTACGACCGCTTGCGGGCTGCCATTGTACTTGTGCTCTTATAAATTGGACTGTTCTGCTACAGCTGGCATCAGAGCAAGATTCAACATTAATTGTCAGATGTGTATTTAAAACAAAGGTTTTTGTTTTTCCAAAACTAGTTTTGGCAACTGATAGATATATATATAGGTGTTTAAATATGAAGTTTGAATATAGAGTGTGTCAGTGATCACTTCCTTTATGCCCAATTAATGATTTCAGGTGGCTAATTAAGTACTAACTTGGGGGGTTTTATTTTCATCGTCCATATGGCGTGCTATTGTATGGATGCCATTCACTTGAGTGGTAATGTATGGATCAAATGCCTCTACGCCCAAGGTAAGATGCCACTCATCATCACAGTGGCATAACCGCAAGATGTGAGCGTGCGGTCTAATGGGGAGAGTTAGCTTTGATACTAAAGTATATATATGTCTCATATATATACGGATGTATTTAATTGTGGGTTAGCTTTGATATGACTGTATATGCATATTTATATGTATATATGGGACGTATTTACTTTCAGGTAGCTTTGATATGGAAGTATATATATGGGTATATATATGGTAGTATTTAGCTTGCAACTTAGAGCCCATATTTTATTTCTGCATATATAATTGTGGGGTTGGGCTAAAATGAAATTCTTATGCGGGTACACTAACAGCGAAATGTGTAGCCCGACTAGCTACATTATATATGAGAGAACGCATGTATGCCACCGTGTATGTCGTTACAAGTTTAATTTTCCTAAGTTTGTGAGGACATACGAAACGTACATGCATCATGATCAATCATTCATTACACACTTGCATTGTTTCTCCCCTTATAAGTTTCTTATACGGTTAAGCAACTCTTTTCTATTATAACGTTGTTCTCACAAGAGTTGCACCATTTTGTTAGAACAGATGGTAGCACCAGCAGGGAGCGAGACTTTCCTGAAGATGTTCTATACTCGTCAGGATACCCGGGACTTCTGGCAGGAGTTCTATACCACTTGCAGGGACAAGCTCATGAGAGCCGAAGCTGCACGGCTTAAGCTGAGGAAGCGTGTTCACAAGCACAAAAAGGCAGTAAGGGAGGCTCATTGGGACACCGATCAAGCTTATGTAGCATTAGGAAATCTCCACACTCAAATGGAACAGGTCGATCAGCAGAGAGCTACCGCCCAAGCTGCAAGAGCTAATGATCAGACAGTGCTAACAGGACTATGAGAGCAGTTGGAGGTCGTTCATGCCGAGGCACTCATAGCTACACGCCAGCGGATCTAAGCAAACAACTGTGCCGCCATGGCAGAAGCAGCATGAAACAGAGCTGAAGCCTTAGCCATGTAGCAGGACCATGTCGAAAGGGACTTGCGCCAGCAGCTTGCGCAGACCCAGAACATGGTGGTTGATCTTTAGCATGAGGTGTATTTTTTGAACAACCAACTGCACCCGATCCTTGATGAGGAAGAGGAAGATCCGGAGATATTAGTTGAAGATGATGGTTGGGAGGAAGAAGTGGATCTAGAGGATGAGGATGATGCTATCTGCGACCTCGACAGCAAGCACGCTAAAGAATAAAGCCGTTTAGTGACTAGTTTGAAGCGCTAGTTGTATCCCTACTATTTATGTAATGGACTTATAGTTTGAACTTCAGTACTCATGAAGTAACTTCGGTATAATATTGGTACTTTGCATGTTAATCCGTGATGGGTTGAACTTTGATGAAATTCCAGTTTTGTTTTACTGGTGAAATATGACATGCATGTTAACGCGTTGCGAGTACGATAAGTGATCAAATTGGTGATGTTATGTTGTGAGAATGAATTATTTTGCCTCTGTTTTATTGTATGAATTTAAGATTCTCTCCAGTAATTTTAGTTTGGCATGATTACACAATTCATCTGCAATCCCTTGACATCATCCAGTAATCACTTATTGTTGCAACTTTGCAAATGACTCTCACTAGCGCTGGAGCAGGCACTAGCCAAGGTGGCAACGACGGTGACTTACCACCACTGCCGTCACCATCTGCAAATGAATTTTTCACATAGTTCCTGGGTAATCTGAGAGCCATGGAGATTACACTACGCCTCATTGCGCAAAACACCGCTAACACCCATTAGCAACATCAAGGGCCTGAACCAAATCAATACAGCTCATTCAAAGATTTCCAAGACACCAAGCCTCCTATCTTCAAAGAGGCTGAAGAACTGCTCCAGGCGGATGAGTGGCTTAACATGATAGAGCAGAAGTTCCGTCCGTTAAGGGTTACTAAGCATCTGAAGGCCGAGTATGCGTCTCATCAACTGCAGGGACTAGCAGGGATATGGTGGATTCATTTCCTGTCTTCTCTACCTACAAACACATAGGTCACATGGGATTAGTTCAAGCTAGCCTTTAGGGGACATCACATTCCTCCAGGGCTGATGCGTATGAAAGCACAAAGTTCATGAGGCTTACTCAAGGGACAAAAACCCTTACCGAGTACATGCATGCCTTCAACAATTTGTCCTAATACGCCCCAGGGCTTGTCGATACGGAAGAAAAGAAGACATAAAGCTTCAAGAGAGGCCTTGGCACCAAACTGATGAAGACCATGGCCAACTCGAGGTGTGCTACATACAATGAGTTTGTCAGTGATGCCTTAACCTAGGAGAATCAGAATAACTTGCACACAGCAGTAAAGGGCCACAAAAGAGCAGCTGAGGCTAGAGCTCCAGTGGCAGCTAGGCCACAATTTTGTCCACCAACACCTAAGTATAGGCCTCCTCAGCCAAAAGCTCAAGCCAATCGCCCCCATAAGACATATCGCAAAGCATTCACCATTGCCATACCTAAGGGCAATGCAAGCCAAGGAAGCTCAGTAGGACCAAGGAACAACCAGCCATGCTTCAACTATAATTAGTTGGGTCATTGGGCCAAGGAGTGCCCCCATCCCAAGAAGAATGGCAATCAAAACCAGGGTAATCAGAAACAGGCCAATCCAAAAGCACGTCTTGGATACGTGCATTATACAGCCATGGAAGAAATTCCTGTAGGAGAAGTTGTGACCGCCGGTATGTTTCTTGTTAACAAACATCTCGCCATTGTTTATTTGATTCTAGAGCTTCTCATTCATTTATGAGCCAAGCATTTGCATCTAAGTATGATTAGAAAATAATTGAGGTAAACAAGGGTGGTTATAGTATAAGTTCAGCTAGGGCTATTATCTCTACAAATCAAATAGTCAAAGATGTGCTCATCTCTATACAAGAGAGGGAGTACACAATGGATCTGATAGTATTGCCCGGATTAGCCATAGATGTGATCTTAGGCATGAGATGGATGAGTGATCATGGAGTTCTCATTGACACATCCACTAGAACAATTATGTTGAGAGAACCAAAGGGGAGTAATGCTTTTCTAGTACCACTTCCCTGAAGTTTTGATCTCCAAAACTTGTCATGTGCTATCCAAGCCACTACTCTGTGATATTCCAGTAGTCTGTGAATTTCCTGATGTATTTCTAGATGAGCTACCTGGTTTACCGCCGGATAGGGATGTGGAATTTAAGATTGAGTTAGTGCCAGGTACAGCACCCATCTCTAGAAGACCCTATAGGATGTAATGGAGACGGGGATCCCGATCTTCCATCAGGTGGTGGTAACTATCATTGTGGCGGAGAATGACACACCGATCCATCTTCAGATCAAAAGATCGAACCCTGCAATCTTAGCACCACAGCTCCTCTAGTTATCAACCAAGTCACGGACTAGGTTGACCTCACCAAGAAGGCTAATCTCTGTCTGCGCAACAAACAACACAAGCAAGAACAAGAAAGAACACAACCAAAATTACAGATGAATGATTAATCTCTCAAAGTTGGGGTCTCACAAACCAATGAACGGCGAAACTAATTTTGACAGAATAATCTAAGCAAAATCCAAACCCTAATGGAGGGGAGGTGGCTATTTATGAAGACTCTAGGGTCATGCAAGACCCCTGGACGCGCCCCTAATGGGCCCAAACACGATACATGGTCCAACGGACCAAAAAACGGTGTCGCAGCACCCTGGCAGATTCTGGACGCTGACTTGTGACCACGATTCCTGTTGATTCCCAATAGATTTTGACGTGAGACCACTTTGATTGGCTTCCTTATCAAATTAGCTTTCCATCCATATGTGGATCGTCGCAAATGGAGTCCGGATGCGTCCTGGGTGACCAGTTTAAGGCAGACTGGTCCTGGAGGCCGAGGCAGACTCGAAATCATGTTGCATCGGGCCCCTGGTTTCTGTTGGACGTCCTTGCTGGTCATCCTCGCGTCCACCACATCCTCTAAGTCCCTCATGACCCTCTCCAATGTTCCTAAGCAAGATAACATCATTAGGTAGTAGTCTATTCTCAAAAGTATGAAAAGGATCGCTTAAAAATGAGCTCACCTCTAAATTGAGTTGTCGCATTCGAGCCCGAGTCATTAGACCTTGCATGACGGTTGGAGGATCAGCGGATGCCTCTGAAGAAGTGATGTCCTCATCATCCTCCCCCTCTTGAATTGGAGTCATCCTCGACTCAAGCTCATCTTCTCCTCCCAAATAAGGTTTCAAATCTGCAATGTTAAAGGTGAGACTAACCCCGAACTCGGGTGGCAATTCAAGTTTATAGGCATTATCATTTATTTTCTCAATGATCTTATAAGGACCAGCTGCTCTTGGCATTAATTTAGACTTATACAGCTTAGGAAATCTATCTTTTCTCAAATGTAACCAAACCAAATCACCCGGTTCAAGTTTAATCTCTTGTCTACCTTTACTACCAGCAATTCTATACTTTTCATTCATTCTTTCAATATCTACTTTCATTGTTTTATGCAACTTACGAATAAAATCAGCATGCTCTCTAGCATCACTATGTATTCTCTCAGTGGTAGGTAAAGGCAAAAGATCAATAGGAGCACGGGGGTTAAAACCATACACTACCTGGAAATGACTTACCTTGGTGGTTGAATGTTCCGCCCTGTTATATGCAAACTCCACATGCGGCAAACACTCTTCCCACATCTTTAAATTGCGCTTCAAAATTGCTCTCAACATGGTAGACAATGTTCTATTCACAACCTTAGTTTGCCCATCAGTTTGGGGATGACATGTTGTAGAAAACAGCAGCTTGGTCCCCAATTTATTCCACAACGTGCGTCAAAAATGACTCAAGAATTTTGCATCACGATCTGAAACAATAGTAGAAGGCATACCATGCAAGCGAACGATTTCTTGAAAGAAAAGGTCAGCAATATGAACAGCATCGTCGCTCTTATGACAAGGAATAAAATGTGCCATCTTAGAAAAACGATCAACCACCACAAAAATGCTATCCCTCCCCCTCTTAGTCCTTGACAAACCCAACACAAAATCCATAGATATATCAGCCCAAGGAGTAGAAGGAACAGGAAGAGGCATATACATACCATGTGGGTTCAACTGTGACTTAGCTTTTTGACATGTGGCACAACGAGCCACGTACCGCTCTACATCTCGCCTCATCCTTGGCCAAAAGAAGTGTGTGGACAGCACATCCTCCGTCTTCTTGGCACCAAAATGTCCCATCAATCTGCCTCCATGTGCCTCCTGCAACAACAAAAGATGAACGGAACCAACTGGAATGCATAGGCGGTTAGCTCTAAACAAAACCCATCATTGATCATAAACTTATTCCATGTACGTCCCTCTCTACAATTAAGCAACACATCCTTAAAATCAGGATTAAACGCATATTGTTCTTTTATGGATTGAAGACCAAAAATCCGACAATCAAGTTGGGACAACAATGTATATCTTCTAGACAAAGCATCAGCAATCACATTATCCTTCCCTTTCTTGTGTTTGATAATATAAGGAAAAGATTCAATAAATTCAACCCATTTAGCATGCCTACGATTCAGATTATTTTGAGAGCGAAGATACTTAAGCGATTCATGATCAGAATGAATAACAAATTCTTTAGGCCACAAATAATGACGCCACGTCTCTAAAGAACGAACAAGTGCATACAATTCTTTATCATACGTGGAATAATTAAGAATAGGACCATGCAATTTTTCACTAAACTAAGCAACAGGTTTACCATCTTGCATCAAAACACCACCAATGCCAACTCCACTAGCATCACATTCTAGCTCAAAAGTCTTACCAAAATTTGGAAGTTGCAGCAATGGTGCGTGTATGAGCTTGTCCTTCAAAGTGTCAAATGACTCCTCTTGTGTCTCTCCCCAATGAAAAACCACTCCTTTCTTCATCAACTCATGCAATGGGGCAGCAATGGTGCTGAAATCTTTGACGAAGCGACGGTAGAATCATGCAAGACCAAGAAAACTCCTCACCTGTGTGATGGTTTGGGAAACCGACCAGCTCTTTATGGCTTTAATTTTTATCTCGTCCACCTCAATTCCCTGTGGAGTTACAACATAGCCAAGAAAATAAACTCGATCCGTGCAAAAGATGCACTTCTCAAGGTTACCAAATGGACGTGCATCACGTAAAGCATTAAAAACAGCACGTAAGTGATCCATATGTTCATCAAAAGACTTGCTGTAAATCAATATATCATCAAAGTAAACTACCACAAAATGTCCAATAAAAGCTCTTAAAACCTTATTCATTAAGCGCATGAAAGTGCTAGGTGCATTTGTCAAACCAAAAGGCATTACTAACCACTCATACAACCCAAATTTGGTTTTAAACGTAGTTTTCCATTCATCTCCAAGTTTCATTCTAATTTGGTGGTAGCCACTTCGCAAGTCAATCTTAGTGAAAATTATAGAACCATACAACTCATCTAGCATGTCGTCTAGCCTAGGAATAGGATGACGATACCGAATAGTAATATTATTGATGGCTCTACAATCAACACACATACGCCAAGTTCCATCTTTCTTAGGAACCAAAAGTACAGGAACGGCACAAGGACTAAGACTTTCACGTACATACCCGTGGTCCAAAAGATCTTGGACTTGCCACTGAATTTCCTTAGTCTCCTCGGGATTGGTTCGATAGGCAGCACGGTTGGGCAAGGTTGCTCCCGGAATCAAATCGATTTGATGCTTTATCCCTCTCATAGGTGGTAGCCCTAGGGGTATCTCAACTAGAAAAATGTCCTCATACTCCTGTAAAAGGTTAGTGACAGCAAGAGGCACCGAGCTAACAATATCATCAAGCGAAAACATAGCTCGTTTGCATACCAAAGCATAGCAAATATCATCATCAGAAATTTCAGCAAAGTCACATTTTGTTGCAAGCATAACACCACCCTTCAATTTAATCCCCTCAGCCTTAGAAATAGATATAGACTTATCCTTTTTAGGAGGGAAAATAGAATTAGCAACTTGCTGATTTTTAGATTGAACATCATTCAAACTAGCAGCGCATTCTCTATCAGCTTGTACAATTTGAGCAGGGGTCAAAGATACCAAAGTAATTTTCTTTCCTTTATGCACAAAAGTGTATTTATTACTTCTACCATGGTGTGTAGCATCATTATCATGTTCCCAAGGATGACCCAATAAGAGTGAACAAGCTTGCATAGGTACCACATCACAATCAACAGAATCAGCATAAGAACCAATGGAGAATGAAACTCTGCAAGTTTGTGTTACCTTTGCTTTACCAGAATCATTTAACCACTGAATATGGTATGGACATGGGTGTAGGCGTGTGGTCAAGCCAAGCTTCTTGACCAAATTAGAACTCACCAAATTGTTGTAGCTACCTCCATCAATAATGACACGTGCGCGACGGTCGCTGATGGCGAAGAAAATCTGGAACAAGTTATGGCGTTGTAGCTTCTCAGCTTGCTGGACTTGTGAGCTGAGCACCCGCTGTACAATGATGCTCCTATAAGTTGTCGTGGCCTCGTCACCAAGGACTTCGCCGTCCTCCTCATCTGCATCTTGGTCTTCTTCATCCTCAATGTTAGAGGTGCTAATGTAACCATCTTCTGTAGCAATATATGCCCGCTGACTTGGGCAGTCCTTCTGCACATGGCCAATGCCATGGCAGTGGTGGCACTAAATGCTCGAAGTGCGTCCCGTTGATGCAACAGATGAGGAACTCTTGGTAGGCACCTGCAAAGAATTTTTACCTAAATCTGAAGGTCGTGTGGGAGGTGCCTTAGGTGTAGCGGAAACTCTAGAGGCTGTTGGTCGCTTGCTCACTGGTGGAGGCGCCCAGAAAGTGGTTGGCTTGGTCAGCCCCGAAGATGGTGCCGAGCGTGGTGTGTATGTGGTGGTGTTGACCTTGCTCTTGCTCTGCTGTTCACACCCCTGCAATTCCTTTTCTGCAAGCATAGCAAACTGAAATAACTAGTTGACAGTGTTAAATTTTTTATAATCAACAATGTCCTGAATCTCACGCCTCAAACCCGAATAAAAACGACAAATGGCATCTTTGTTTCCCTCCACAACACTACAGCGCATCAATCCCTTTTGTAGCTCACCATAGTAATCCTGTACAGATTTATCTCCTTGTTCTAAACGCATCAATTTCTTATGCAAGTCTCTATGATAAGAAGGAGGAACAAAGCGATCATGCATAGCTACCTTAAGTTCTTCCCACGTACTAGGTAAAGCATCCTGTGTAGCTAGCCCATTCCACCAAATAATGGCAAAATCCTTAAACTCACTAGTAGCTTGATGAACTCTATGATGCTTAGGCATAAGGTGGGCACTAAACTTTTGTTCTACTGTCATCTCCCAATCAAGATATCCCTCAGCATTGTAATGACCCGAAAAAGATGGTATTGTGAACTTAATCTTAGCATAAGGATCATCGGGTACACAGTGATTATTACCTTGATGGTGGTGGACACCACCCATATCTGTCGTGTTGCGGCGAAGACGTCGTCGTAATCTCGCTTGTCGAAAGGCTGCTCGATCTATGTTTCCAGCGGCATCATGCACCGTGTCTTCTGGCAAGAGACCATCGGTGTTGCTGCCGGAGACGTCATTGTTGTTGACCGCCACCAATGTTTCCAACTCAGTAACCTTGTCGGTTAGCGTGGAAATTCTTTTGTCCAATCTGTCCATGCTGTTGCCAATGTTGAGTTCAATGAGTGCGTTAGTGATGGCCTTCCTGACGGCCTCATTCATCCTTTTTTGGGCATCCTCTACAACAGCTTGTAGTTGCTCTTGACTGACACACTCGTTGAAACCCTTAGGATTGTTATCTCCAGTCTGTTCACCTTCTGCCATTGTAAACACAAAAATAGGAACAAACGGTGAAAGTTATCCCTACCAAATGGCTACGTGGTTGCAGTGGTGTCACTTTTCATAGCAAGTGAAAGCGTCTTACCAAGCTCTTACAAAGTTCTTACCAACGCAAGCAGTGGATGGTACAACCGGCGGCTGGTTCGTGATACCTGTGAGGCAGTGGTACCAAGATTGCAAAGCCCTTTTTCTGTACTGATCTGAAGAATTTGTGGAGCTTGGAAGGCAAACAAAGAGTAATATGTATATCTGGCACACAAGTCAGCAACAGAAAGTAATGTGGAATTATAGTCCAAATTACTTGTTCTCGTTGCTGGTCTAAAATGTTCCTAGTACCAGGTGTGTGACAAAAGTATGGTGGATAGCAAGGTGACAGGTGTGTGAAAAAAAACAAGTATGGTGGATGGAAACAGCAACACAAACAAGTAATTAGACAGCACACGTTAACACAGCTCACTTTGGTCTTCTCTATGTGCTCCTCTAAATATTGTTCCTCTTTTGCCCCTCTCTTTTTTTCTATTTTTTGGCTGTAGTTGTTTTTTGGGAATTTTTTTTTGATATTTTTCTTTTACTTAGGAGCACAAAATAAGTAACCACAAAAAATATAAGCTTAAACAGGTGAAAGACGTGACCTGTGGAAAATTCAGAAAACTTGCTCAAAATCGACACAAACCTTGTGACCACGAAAAGAGGATCTTGTGACCACTTTTTGATCAATTTAAAATTTTTGAACCCTAACACGACAAGGATGGACGGATCCAAAAATTTTTTCTGATCAATTTTGATATATGGAACGTCAAAATCCGAGTTCGTATGCGAAAACTAGAGCAGTTTTAAGAATTTGCTCCGAATTAGAGGACAAAACAAGAATAATGTGCACAAAACTGGTCACAATAGCAAAGATTTGATGGAAACGATGGGGGAAAATACACGAACTGGACTCTAACATGACCTAACCAGCAACAAGACCTCGACCAGGACACAAACTCAACCGACAGACTCTGAAACTAAAATATGCAAAGGCTATGGCGCGGAAGGTTCTAGGACAGGAAAAACAAGTATGGCACTAGACTATGGGACAAATGCGAAACACTCAAACTAGGGAATAAATGTGAACCTGACGGTATACCTTAGCTCTGATTACCACTTAATAGAGATGGGGATTCCGATCTTCCGTCAGGTGGTGGTAACTATCGTTGTAGCGGAGAATGACACACCGATCCGGCTTCAGATCGAAAGATCGAACCCTACAATCTTAGCACCACAGCTCCTCTGGTTATCAACCGAGTCATGGACCAGGTTGACCTCACCAAGAAGGCTAATCCCTACCTGCGCAACGAAGAACACAAGAAAGAACAAGAAAGAACACAACCAAATTGCAGATGAATGATTAATCTCTCAAAGTTGGGATCTCACGAACCGATGAACGGCTAAACTGTTCTTGACAAAATAATCTAAGCAAAATCCAAACCCTAATGGAGGGGCGGCGGCTGTTTATGAAGACTCTAAGGTCGTGTAAGAACCCTGGACGCGCCCCTAATGGGCCCAAACACAATACATGGTCCAACGGACCAAAAGACGGTGTCGCAGCACCCTGGCAGATTCTGGACGCTGACTTGTGACCATGATTCCTGTTGATTTTGAATAGCTTTTGACGTGACACCACTTGGATTGGCTTTCTTATCAAATTAGCTTTCCATCCATATGTGGATCGTCGAAAATAGAGTCCGGATGCGTCCTGGGTGACCAGTTTAAGGCAGACTGGTCCTGGAGGCCGAGGCAGACTCGAAATCATGTTGGATCAGGCCTCCGGTTTCTGTTGGACGTCCTTGCTGGTCATCCTCGCGTCCACCACATCATCTAAGTCCCTCATGACCCTCTCTAATGTTCCTAAGCAAGATAACATCATTAGGTAGTAGTCTATTCTCAAAAGTATGAAAAGGATCGCTTAAGAACGAGCTCACCTCTAAATTGAGTTGTCGCATTCGAGCCCGGGTCATTGGACCTTGCATGACGGTTGGAGGATCAGCGGATGCCTCTGAAGAAGTGATGTCCTCATCTGGATGCCACCAAATGAGTTAGCTGAACTTAAAATTCAGCGACAAGAACTTTTGGACAAAGGTCTCATTCGACCTAGTTCATCTCCATGGGGATGTCCATCTTTATTTGTAAAAAAGAAGGACAAATCCTTGTAGATGTGTGTGGATTATAGGCCGCTTAATGCTGTGACCATTAAGAACAAGTATCCTTTGCTTTGTATCAATATTTTGTTCGATCAACTAGCAAAAGCAAAGGTATTCTCTAAGATTGACTTGAGATCCAGCTATCATCAGATTAAGATTAGGCCAGAAGATGTACCTAAAACAACTTTCTCCACTAGGTATGGCCTGTATGAGTATTTGGTCATGTCTTTTGGACTGATAAATGCTCCTGCCTACTTCATGTATTTGATGAATTCGGTTTTCATGCCCGCGCTCGACAAGTTCATGGTCGTGTTTATCGATGACATCCTGTTTTACTCGGAGAATGAGGCAGATCATGCAGAGCATTTGAGGATCGTCTTATCTAGATTGAGGGAGCACAAATTATATGCCAAATTTAGCAAATGTGAATTCTGGTTGAGCAAAGTACCTTTCTTGGGCCACATCTTATCTGAAGATGGAATTTCGGTAGACCCATCCAAGGTACAAGAGGTTATGGATTGGAAGGCCCCAACTTCGGTTCATGAGGTTCAGAGTTTTCTAGGGCTAGCAGGCTACTATCGTCGTTTCATTCTGGATTTTTCTAAGATAGCTAAGCCCATGACCAGACTACTCCAGAAGGATAAAAAGTTCAATTGGACTCCAGAGTGTGAAGCCGCTTTTCTCACCCTATGGACTTTGCTAACTACAGCTCCTGTTCTAGCACAACCCGACAATGAAAAGCCTTTCGATGTGTTCTGTGATGCATTGGGTATAGGTTTGGGGTGTGTGCTCATGCAAGAAGGCTGAGTTATTGCCTATGCTTCTCTGCAATTGAGAAAGCATGAAGTCAACTAACCCACCCATGATTTAGAGCTTGACGTAGTTGTTCATGCATTGAAGATATGGAGACATTACTTGTTAGAAAACATATGTCACATATACACTGACCACAAAAGTCTCAAATACATCTTCACTCAACCTAAGCTGAATATAAGACAACGTAGATGGTTAGAGCTGATCAAGGACTATAATTTGGAAGTGCACTACCATCCAGGAAAAGGTAATGTTGTCGTAGATGCACTTAGTCGGAAATCTCATTGTAACACCTTAGGAGCCTTATTGGAGGATGGATTTAATTTGTTACATCCTGCTGTGCTACACAATATCACTATTAGTTGCTCACTTGAGAGCAAGATCATAGAACTACAACAGACAGATGTAGGTGTATTTCACATTAAGAGAAAGATGAAAGAACAGGAAACTAAGCATTTTAGGTTGGATGAAAGAGATGTGCTATGGTTTGAGGATCGACTAGTGGTACCAAAAGACAGTGAACTTAGAAATCAAATTCTAGATGAAGCTCACTCATCCAAGTTGTCCATCCATCCGGGTAGTAGCAAAATGTATCAAGATTTAAAAACCCTTTTTTGGTGAACCAAGATGAAGAAAGAGATCACCGCCTATGTCGCTAGGTGTGATAATTGCAGTAGAGTTAAGGCCATTCATTTGAAATTTGCTGGATTACTTCAACAGTTGCCTATTCCAGGCTAGAAATGGGAGAAAATAAGTATGGACTTTATTACAGGCCTCACGCTGACACAACAAGGTCACGATTTCATATGGGTCATTGTAGATCGCCTCACCAAGTCAGCACATTTTGTACCAGTTAACACAAGGGATCTAGCTAGGAAGTACACTGAGTTGTACGTTTCTCAGATCATGAGACTACATGGAGTACCAAGGACCATAATCTCAGATCAGGGACCACAGTTTATAGCTCATTTTTTGGAACACTTGCACCATGCCTTGGGAACCAAACTAATCAGAAGTTCAGCATACCATCCACAAACTTCTGAACAGACTGAGCGAGTGAACCAAATCTTAGAAGATATGTTGAGAGCTTGTGTTATCTCCTCCAAGGGTTCATGGGAGAAATGGCAACCTTTAGCAGAGTTCTCCTATAATAATAGTTATCAAGAGAGCATCAAGATGGCTCCTTTTGAAGCCTTGTACGGCCAGAAATGTAGAACTTCCTTGAATTGGATTGAACTCGGAGAAAGAAGATATTATGGCATTAACTTTGTCACCGAAGCTAAAGAGCAAGTACGCATTATCCAATAGCATATGAAAGTCGCTCAGTCCAGACAAAAGAGTTATGCTGATAAGAGAAGAAGAACATTAACCTTTGAAGTGGGAGACTATGTATACTTAAAAGTTTCGCCCATGAAAGGAGTGCAGAGATTTGGAGTAAAAAAGGAAGCTTGCACCTAGATATGTAGGGTCGTACCAGATTATTGAGCGAAATGGAAATGTCGCCTACAAGTTACAACTTCCTCCAGAAATGAGTACTATATTCAATGTCTTCCATGTTTCTCAGTTAAAAAGATGCCTCCACATATCGGACGAAGCTATTGCACCCACCAACATTAAGCCCCAATCGAATTTAACATATGAAGAGAAACCAATCCGAGTGCTAGAAGAAATGGAAAGAGTAACTTGGAGCAAGGTCATTAAGTTCTACAAGGTGGTGTGGAATAACCACAGTGAACAAGATGCCACTTGGGAATGGGAAGATTATTTACGTGAGGTTTATCCTGCCTTTTATCAAAAATGGTAGGTCTTTCAAATCTCAGGACAAGATTTCTATAAGGGGGTTGGGGCTGTAACACCCCAGTGTTAAGCATTGCATTTGGCACTTGCGTTTCATGAGCACAAGCATCATCCAAGCAATCATGAACATGAGCATATGAAATTTCATCTCGTTCTTATACCTTATCACATGAAATGTTGATTTTATATATATGCTTATGCTTGTAATAATGTATGATCAATGTATGAAATGGTTGTGAGGTCATGAAAACACCTTAGACATACCTAGAATGATAATTGGAACAATGTTTATATTCATGACATAGACCAAATTTGCTTCTAAGTGTTGGTTTCATTTGAAATGCCATTTTCATGATACTAGTTTGACCAGAGTTGAACAGTAGCTTAGAGTCTTTACATGGCTATGTGACCTAAATAAAAGTTGTAGTTCACATCATGGATAACAAACTTTATTTAAGGGTCTTGAGCTAATTCTAACATGGTCAAATGGAGCTCACATGTATCAACAAAATGTTGTTTGGTGACTTAAGAAATTTTCCAAGTGTTGAAGCTATTTTCAGTTTCAAAGTACCTTGCTTTGGAGCACTGTAGTTTGAAAACCGTTGGGAATTAGGCCAAACTCCTTTAAGCATTTTTGTAGTGTTCACGTAGCTCTACAAATTTTATTAATGAAACTTGCACTGATTCACCACGGATTAGGAGTACTAATCGCTTGAAGATGTGCTATCAGTAGGGTTTAGGGTGGACTGAATCGACACCGCGCACGCGTCGTGGCCGAACGGTGTGCGCCGGCAGATAAGCATGCTAGTCCCTCCTACTCTCTCTCATGTGCTCACTCGCCTCTGCCTCACCTCCCTCTTTTGCTCTCGCGCTCACCGAGCAAACCACAGCGCTGCGCCATCGCTGCCGCACCCCCGCCCCGCTCGCACGCCACGGCCACTGTGCCATTATGCGATTGCTCGCGCACACCGCTCAACCATCACCTCCTCCACCTCGCTGACCACCCATTACCTTAACCCGAGCCAAGGTAAAGGCCTATGGGCCATCGCTGTCGTCGCGCCATCACTAGGACCGCCGCCGCCATGCACACCATCGTGGCTGTGTATTCCTAGTTTTCTTTCTCGCTCGCTTCTAGACATTAGGGTTAGGTTAGAGCTAGGTCTAGCTTGAGGCAAGAGCCTAAGGCCAATGTCGGCCTCATCAGAGCAGAACACTGCCGTGCCACCATTGCGCTCGCGCCGCCGTGCTGCCATGCATGCGGTCGTGCCTCACCGACGCCCTCACAAGCCCCAATCCAAACCCTAGAACTCCGCTAGGACACCCATGAACGGTAGCCATGCTCCCCCGAGCTTGTAATGGCCGGAGACGACTGGAGCACAACCGCACACCGCCATCGAGCTGCCATGGCCACCGTCGAGCAAGCTCCGGTGAGTCTCTGAGCCAACCTAGGGTACCGGTCGATGCGGATTGAGTTGAGGAACACGTTGGTGGTGACGCTACCGCCGGTGAGCTTTTCGTCGATCAACCGCCGCCTCTACCTCGGCCTCACTGATGCATGGGGCCGGGTTGACTGTGGGACCCGCGTGTCAGTCGTAGTGGGTGTATAGACCGGGTGCACCTAACTGTAGCGCCTGAGTAAATTTGATTTTCTTTACTTATTTCACAGATTTTGTTGCTAACTTGCAAAAAATATATCTAGAGCTAGGAGTATCCAAATGGGGTGAACTAAATTTTGTTGGATTCATCTTGAAGTGTAATATTTGATAAAAATATGAAATCTACTGTTTAGGGTATTTTTATGGGAGAATTAAATTCAGCAAAATAAGTGCTTTTAAAATAGTTTCTATCTTGTAAATTGCATAACTTGAGCTAGGAAGGTGATAAAATTGTGATTCCAATTTTGATGGCCTTGTGTTGACATGCTCTAGCTAGAAAAATTATTAAACCTATAGTAAGCATACTTGAAATATGGGCCTCCTATTTAATCTTAATTAATTGCTAGTTCTAGTAAAAATAAATGGGGTAAAAATACACAACTTATGATCATATAAATTTTTACACAGTATTATCATGCTAGAAGAAAACTAAGAAAAATATTAAATCTGTTGTTTGGCACTTTTCACTATGCTAAACTATTTTTGCTAAAATAAGCATATGTAACTTGTCATTTTTGTAGCGGTAGCTATACTTGTCTAAATGGCATGAAACTTGTACAGTAGACTACCAGGGTCATTTGTACGCTACTGTGATTTTCTAAAAATTTATTGAGCACTTAAAATCTTTATCCTTTAAATCACCTTATTATCTAAGGAAATTAATAAATGAATATAAATAAATTAGTTAGGCTTAACCATGATGTTTTCTATGGTGTGTGTGATGCATATAATCTGTTGATACTATTAGTGAGGCTTAGAAGTATTTGTTTATAGGCATCTAGTTAATTATTGCCTTATGGTTTTTGTTGTCTAGTTTCTGTTGTGGTGATGATTTCATGATAATAATGATATTTTCTGTAAAGATGGTTAATAACAAAGTTGTAGATAACTTACTTATCTACTAGGTATTAAATTTTTATAGTCATAGGTCTTATAGTTTAAGAGTTATGGCTGTTGGAACTCTGCTATCAGAAATGCTTACTCTCTGGACAGATTTAAAAGATTGAATTGTTTGACCTATATAACTGCTGAATCACATTAAGATGATTAAAAGAAAGTTGTAGGAATTTCATAAGCTTTCTAGAATGTCCACAAACATATTATTTTGATATGTATAACTCTAGTTATGGTCAAAACAAGTAGCTATTGTCTTGTAGTCTAGAAAATAATTTACATAATAGTTTGTTTAAGTTACTGGAGAAGAGATATGCGCCTACTCAGTAAAAGAAAATATAACTTGTTATCACCGTAATACAATGCTGCTGAGCACACTTATGAGGATGCATTCATCACATAATATCATATTATACATGTCATTATATATGCATTCGTGATATCTTATTTCATGCTCATACATATAGGATCGTCTGAGGGGATCACTCTATTGGAATTCAACGAAGAAGAAGAGGAACAACAGGAGGCACCTCAGGCCATAGCTCTAGAAGGAGAGGAGCAAACTCTTGAAGACTTACCCGAGTGCCCAGACCATAGGCCAACTTCTTTTATCAAAGACAAGCCCCAGAGCATTTTAAGCCTCCCATGCTTTACAAAATATCACTTGAGTCCTTTATGTTTGATGCATTAGGTTATAAGAGTTGATTGGAAACACTTGATGCATAGAACTACCTTGTCCAGATACATATACCTTTAACCTTGTGTAGGTACAGGATCGAATATATGCTTAGACATGCTTAGACCAGTAGAAGTCGGATAATTTCCTATCACCTACGAGATATAGGTGGATACCGAAGCATGGTTGGCTATATTTGCTATCGTGTTAAAAAACCATGTGATAATGTAACTGGAGGCCAGGTGGAGTCTATGTGTAGGTTGACTCAAGTGATTCCGTCTGTGCCGATTAAGGACAGTACCATTGTTGGCGCTTCTATCGAGATTGTGTGGCGCTGATCGAACCCACAAAATGTGGACCTGAGTTGTACCAAAGGTGGCCTAAGGTGACTGTTCTTCTGGTCTACCTGGGTTTGTATTAGGAATAAATTCCTAGCTGGCTAAAATTGATTCGAATCGTCGTCTCTTCCGGACAGTGAGAAACTTGGCTAGTCCCAACATCGTAGTAACTGTGTTATGGAATATGATGGTTTGGATGAACATGTAATTATTATACCGGCTATGGTTACTACTGTATGCTACTAAATGATATACCACATGTTTGGCATAGGTTAGTTGCTAATCTAGAGATGAATAGCTATAATTAACTTGATGACCGAATTATAAATGTATACTTGAATTGGTAAGCTTTTTATGCAAAATGTTGTCAAGCTAGCTCCACTTATACAGCCTTGCATAATCCTTGGAGTCACTTTTATTTTTGGTTTATGATGGGTAAGTCTAGCTGAGTATCTTCTTGTACTTATGGTTTATTTCCCATTGTTGCAGATAGTACGATGTATCATGGCTACTGTAAGAACTTATTCTGTCCCACCGTGGACGAGGAGTAGGGCCCTAGGCAAGGCATCTCTTGTTAATCCCTCTCTTATGCTTTTATGGGATTGTGATCATGAGCTAGCATCGTATTTGAACAATGATGACATATGTTGGTTTCAAACTTTAATTGCTTTCGCTACTATTTTACCTGAACTTGGTTTGTAATAACTTTTAATCGTACTCTGATGTATGAAGTTGTATTTGTGAACTTTATGTAACATGTGATATGTATGTTGAATCATGTATGATCTTGGTTGTATGTTGGTTGAATCGAGACCCTTCGTGGTACTCGACGGACTACCGGGTTTATATGGGCTCAAGTATGACAGTGCGACCGCTTGCGGGCTGCCGTTGTATTTGTGCTCTTATAAATTGGACGGTTCTACTACACAGGGGTCCCCTAGTCGACATCCCCATATGGATCCTAGGCTTAGCCTAAGGCATCTCATTGTACGCAATACAATCCACCAAAAGACACTGGGCTTAGGGTATTACGTCAAGCTGACAGCCTGAACCTGTCTAAATTGCTGCCTCTTGTATTCTGTGTCACCATCTAGATCCCTCACGCACACCTCCACTGATTCATCTACTACCGTAGGCATACCCCTCGGTAGACTGCCGAACATATCTCATCGACAGTGGCACGCCAGGTAGGGGGTGTGCGTGTTGATTCCATGGTGAACCAGATGGGAATTTCTTCTTCAACCGACATCGCCGACACCTCGGCATTCAGCGACAACTCGACGCTGGCACGCAACAGATTGCTTTCCTTGGTGAACGGATGCGCATGCTGGAGCCCGACGCCTTGCCATGCGCCTCCAATAGACGCAACACGTGACGACAAGATCAAGAATACGTGCAAGGTAGAGTCAAACAATCTAAAAAAGCTAAATCAAGTCGCTTCCTAATTAAATATTGTTATACTCCTAGATATATCCGTATGTCTACATAATTTCTGTTGGCAGCAACCCGATAGGATACGCAAGATTATTGCTGCGGATCATGACGACCAGCAATCAAGAAAGGCGGCCAGCGATAAAGCGAAGTGGAGCAGTGTTTCCACCAAAGATGCTAATCGGCCGTACAAGCTAACTGGTGTAATCGAAGAGATATAGAAGCACGTATTCATCTAGATCTACGGAGCCATGGGATCCAAGCTAGTAATCAGAATAGCAAGACTCCCTCGTACTTCTGCAAGTACATGCTTGATATGTGCGTAGGCGTTTGTGTTTCCAGGATCCGATTTCAACTCAATGTCGACTCATGCAATTTCATCAAAAGCTAAGATCTCGATTGTGCCGTTGTCATCGGCATCGACTCATCGGTGTTATGCGTCGACCAGCCTATCTTCATCTCATGTCGGCCCACGCTGATGACACCCGTCGATATTCATTGACGCCACCCATCGACGGATCTAGCCTCGTTGCTATCCACAGCAACACTTGACTTTGTTGATCCCATCGGCGGTGCAGACCTCAGTTTCAACTCATCAATGGCACAGTCATCGGCCCTTATCGCCCGCTGGAGACAAAGCTACTTGGCATTACTACCTTTCCCAATCAGCAAAAGCAAGAAGATCTCGAACAGCGCCTCGCCTCAGTCGAACACGCCCAAGGGCTTCGCCTCCTAACTACGACCGTTCACCTACGACTTCGCGTACTCGTCCGAGCTGTTAAGCGAACCATCCGAGCTATCAAGCGTACTCGTCCAAGCTGTTAAGCAAACTGTCCGAGCTGTCAAGCGAGCCGTCCGAGCTGCCAAACGAACCGTCCGAGCTGTCAAGCGAGCCATCCAAATCACATCCATCTACATGGACACCATGACTCGCTAGCTCCTCTACTCCACTCGGTGTCAATCAAGCTAAGTCACGCTTTAATATTCTTCTAAATATTCTCTAATCTTCATACGTCTTCGATGTCTCTCCATGCTGTTTTCTCCATAATTATTCTCCAAATGACTTTTTTCTCCACGTATATCATCTCAAAGGTGACACACGCTTTCGACTCAATAAATCCCCGAAGAGTCATGTTGACGCTCGGATGTCCCCAGAGATGGTCATGTCTCCGGCTTCTCCTTACACGTGTATGTGCGTTTGCCCTCTGCGTTAGGGGTGGTCGGCAGTGGCTCTTTAGCGACGCCCTGTACACGGGCTCCGCACTCTGCGTTATGGTTAACAGGCTAGCTAGGGCTAGAGACTCAGCTACACACTAACTGGTCAGACAGTTTATATTAAATATAAACACATTTTCAGAATAACACTAAGTGTTCACACCAACTGATCGTCGAGCTGCATACGCTATTTTATCACCATTGCTGATTCTTCTCTGAAGTTCATATATTTTATTTTTACATCATGTACTACCTATTCTACATATTTGTTTCGCAGGGCATGGTTCGGTCAATGAGCTTACGCTGAGGGACTAGACAAGATGATCATCCTTCGGGTGGTCGGACCACCTATCAGACGGACTTCACCGCCAACTAACTGGTCGGACTGCTCGGCACTCACTCCTACACGGCGTTCACTTCGCTGCTGACCAGTTTGTTGGACTGCTCATCATATGGGCTTCATCGTCAGCTACGCTAGGGGCTCGTCAGTTACGTTGGGGACTCCTCGGTGTTTAGATTCTTCGTGCAAGCATCGCCAGCTAAGCTAGGGACTTCCTTGGTGGTCGGATCTTGCTATGTTTCATCGGTGTGCTATCAAGTTGCTCCATGTTGTTCGGATCAGGGTGCTAATCTTGGGCAGCATGTCCGAGGTCTTGTGAAGTACATGGCAGACGATGTTGGCAAGCTTTTATTAAAAATTCTTTGACCCTGCTACAAGATATCTTCAAAATCTTTCAGCAGGCTCGGGGACTACGTGTGTACACGTCATCTCGCGATGACTGTATTTATTTTTATACTGGTTTCCAGCGACATTGGAGACTGGGCCAGCACCTGAAGACTACTACTTTGGACCCTGGAACCACGTGACTACTTCAACAACTGCTAGGCTCGGGGACTAAGTGAGCACACTTCACCTCGCTGTGAATGTGCTTATTTTTTAACTTAATTTTCTACAGAGTGACTAAGTTCCTCCGCGCTAACTAAGTCAAGGACGCTAAGCGTCTAACTTCGACACCCGGAACCTAAGTGGGCACACTTCATCCAAGATAGAGACTTCAAAATTTTTTATCATGAGCCCCTTACATCCTTCTGGCAAAACTCAGCTTCGAGTAAGTCTGAGCTTGCTCACAGTTGAACAGCTCGGATGCCGTTCCCACTGCTCGGACAACAGCTCGGATGACAGTTCAACTGCTCGGACGCGTATTCAACTCCCCGGATACTCGCTTCAACAGTTCGGCTCCCAGTTAAACTGGTCGGACACCTGTTCCTGATGATCACCAGCAGGTTGGATAGCTCGGATAGGCTCAAGATGGTGTTGCTCAGCGAATACAAGACGCTCGGGGACTAACTGTGGGGGTATGACCCCCGGTACCCACAGGATAAGACATGGGCCGCACCATCGGACAGGACAAGACATGGGCCGCACCATCGGAGGTGGCCCAGCCCACAAGATCAAGGCGTACGGCGCATAGACTAGTCGGCGTGCATCTCAATGCTACAAGATGTGATTTATTAGATATTGTATAATACCAAATACGATACTTTTCTTGTAACCCTACCACTCTAGAGCATATAAGGTGGGGCAGGGGTCCCCTTGTTGACATCCCCATACGGATCTTAGGCTTAGCCTAAGGCATCTCATCATACGCAATATAATCCACCGAAAGACACATGACATAGGATATTACGTCAAGATGACGGCTTGAACCTGTCTAAATTGCTGCCTCACGCGCACCTCTATCGATTCATCTACTACTGTGGGCATAACCCTCGGTAGACTATCAGACGTATCTCGTCATGCATGTATCCCGATCTGATCGGTAAGCCACAAAATAAATAACGGATGATTTCTGGCGTTGGCGCGTTGCAGCAGGAAGTTTGTGTTTAGTTTCCGGGCCGGGACACAAACAAGAAAAGAACCAAGAAAAGGCAGTGCTCAGTTTCAGTCAATGCATATACGACCACATGGTTGACCATGCCGTACGCACGTTTCTTTAACTTTGTAGACCTGGCCGCGTGTAAATGGAATGTCACGGTAAGCTCCATCCACGCCCTGGGCATTCGGAACCGATCGATTAGCGCAAAATGTAGGAACCGACGAATTTCGGTCTCGGTTAGTTCGGTTCGATTTTGGTTCTAATCGAACTAACCGAGCCAAAGATTTCAGCGATGAAACACATGGAAAAAATGCAAAAATCACGACCATATTCAGCAGAAAAAGAATGCAAAAAAGTCACTCCAGATCCGGTCCTCCACGATGAGAGAGCAGTCAACCCTCTGCCCCAGATCTTGGCAGACAACAACGGTGGTGGCAGGCGGTGCCGTTGCCGGACTCCAGGTAGGTGGCGGCGGTGGCTCGAGTTTCAGGCAAGCACAGGAAGCAGCGGTGGTGACGGACTCCAGGCGAGCGAAGGCAGAGGGCGGTTCGCCGGCTCGCCCTCCCGAGTCCAGGCGGAGGGGCGTCCGGGGTGGCTCGATCTCCAGGCCCTGCCGAGGTGGTGTCACGGTGAGCGTGAAGGGGTGTCGAGCAAGGGGACGGGGGAGTAGGGGCGGCGGCTTCCTGAGAGCTAGCGTGCGGATGTGGGAGATTGAGCAATGGAAAGCGACCTTTGCTTCTATATATACGTAGGGTTGTTTACTTGGGCTTGGGCTTGACATTTGCAGATGGGCCTCTTTCATCATCTCGGTTATTTCGGTTAACCGAGGCAGAGAACCGAATTAACCTAACTAATTTTGGTTCCAGAAAACACGAACCGAACTAATAACCGAATTCTTCGGTTCTGGTTTTTTTATTTCGGTTTCGATTATTTTAGTTCGATTTTTGGTTCTTGGTTAAATTTGCCCAGGCCTGTTCCCCCACAACTTCGTCACCGCACTGTTGTTTGTTAGGTAGTAGATGCACATTTGCATCTACTAGCTAGCACACAGAACGTGTTACCAGGTAGCGCACCGAAAATGCGATCCCGGAGAAATTTTCAGGATGCGAGCACCAGGGTTACACTTAATTTGATGTCAGTTTGTTGTTAATCCGGAAATAAATAGCTACTTCTTTTTTTGAATGTAATAAATAGCTACTTCTAGTACAAGGAACATGTTCCACTCTAAGGAACATATATAACCTCCTGAGGGCTCAGTTCACTACTTCTAGGAGCCAATTATTAGCCAAAGCACTTATGTGAAAATGGGTATGAGAAAATAGGTTCATGCTGCCATGGTTTCATCAGCGTGTTATTATTCATTTATTCGCCATGTAAAAAATACCAAACAATCTCTGACGATACATATATACCACCTGCGTCTAACTGGCCTGGTATTTCTTAGAAAAAAGGAATTTTTTATTACGATTTCTACATAAGTCATGGCACTTAATCATCCCTTATTACAAATCGCCGGCCTCCGGCCGACAAAATCGAACACTCAAAAAGCAAACAAAGAAAATAGAAAAAGAACATTCATGCATCAACTAAGCTGAGCCCATTAGAAGACAACCACATATAATGCTTGGCGAAGATCTCTATTAATATGGATAAGGTCTCTAACATGCACATGCCGACCTTAGAGTTGTCATATGGTTCTTCTGAAGAATGAACCAAAAGCATGTCCAGTACATGCTAAAAATTACATGCAAGTATGAATAAATCCTCTTTTAAAAAAAACACATAATTTCGGCTCAACCAAATAGACCAAATGATTGTGCTTACTCACGCACAAACTTGGGATCACAATTTTTAGTGTACTTGTTTTTGCCAATGCCCAAAAGAAACTATTGTGTTTCTCAGTGTGGTTGTAAACCAAAAGCAATCTGAACCACTCTCTCCAAACAAAATGTGCCACAAGACAATCGAAAAAACAGGTGTTGAATAGTTTTTCTTTATTGTTGCAAAAACAATATAATATGTTTCAGCACCTTTCTACCTTTCTAATTTTGCTTAACAAGATTATTTGTAATTAAAATTACCTCCTTCATAAAGAACCAAATGAAAACTTTAATTTTAAGACCCCATTTCAACTTCCAAGTGGGCAGTGCAGTTTTAAACATTGACTACACCGTAAAAGAACCCTTTTATTGAGATTTCATTTAATCAAATCTCATTGGTCATCTAGTTGCACAAAAGCTATTTTCGTGGCCACCTCATTCCATTTTTGCTAGCTTATCAATAATAGGGGCTATGTGAAACGTAAGATTAAGCAGGAATGAAGAGATGAGTATTGTTCTTTGGGAATAAGTAAAGCTACTTAACCAATTATCCTCCCAAAGTATAATATTATGTTATTACTATTGTAAAGTTAAGGAGCATAAGACCTCACTTCAAGAAATGTTGAGTCTCCCGATTTCCAATGACATATGGTTTATTCAATGGCGTACTGGCATAGGACCAATTATATATATTAATTTGTTTGATCAACATGTCTTTGTCTGACTGAAGATGGGTTCACAAAAGTACAGAGCATGGCACACATTTAGTTCCAAATAGACTTCGATGGACAAAGAATCGTAAGCACTACTACTGTACGTGACATGATGCCGCCTTCGTCATTCAGTGACGACGAGATGCGCATGTACACCCTCCTACCACGAAACAATGCAATTCTCGCTTATCGAGGAGTCAACTAATTTAAACTTTGATTAAGTTATATTAAAAAATACTAATTTTTTTATACAAAATAAATATCATTAGATTAATTACAGAATATGTTTTTATTATAAATTTATTTAAAGACATAAATGCTAATACTATTTAATATAGATTTGATCAAAGTTGAGCAAAATTGACTGACACAAATTATACAATTATATTCTTTTTATGGACTGAGGGACGACCTGCCAGTGACGATCGATGCATGACGACTCACTGAGCTACCATGCATGCACTAAAACACAGTCGTCAGTCCACGTGCACGTACGTACATAATTTCTGGTCACCTGGTGGACAACGACCGAGCACTTACATACAAGTTGAAGGGCCTGTTTAGTTCACCCCAAATCCAAAATTTGACACTATGTAAAAAGAAGATTCTCCGTCATATCAAACTTGCGGTACATGCATGGAGTACTAAATGTTGACGAAATCAAAAACTAATTGCACAGTTTGGTTGTACTTTACGAGACGAACGTTTTAAGTCTAATTAGTCAACGTTTGAACAATTATTACCAAATACAAACGAAATGCTACAGTAGCTACTGTAGCTACTGTCGCTACGGCGGCGCCGATTCTGGCTTCAACTAAACGAGGCCCAAGTTCATTTTTGGCAGCAGGTCAGTACACATTACTTCCTCCTCAAAGGCAAATGCAATTTTACTAGCTAGAACTGCGCAACTGCTTCTTCGTTTGTCAGAGAAAATGTAGTGCACCGGTGTTAGAGCGAGGTCAATAATAAAGTCAAAGTGTTTAGCTATAAATTAAGTTACAAGAATTAAGTTATACAATAATTATCTCCTATTTATCTATAATTTTTTTTTCTCTTTCCTATTCCTCCTCACAACACTTCTATTTAGTGCTTGCATGAGAGCTAAGCTATCATCTCTCTCTTCTCTTCTTCACATCAGCATGAACTTGGCTATAAGTTCATTATTATACTCGCTCTTAGTTCATCTTGTCATCGTCAATAATATTTAATTTCAAATCATTATTAAGATGGACACTATAATATAATACTCCCTCTGCTAAAAAAAAGAATGCAACTATGAGTTGCTTGCTAGTTAAAATGGTTCACATTTGACTAAATTTCTAGCGAATGATATTCACATTTATGACTTTAAGTTAATTTATTATAAAAATATATTTCGCAATTAATCTAATGGTATTTATTTAATATCATCAATATGATACTTTTTTTATCTGTAATTGGTCAAACTTAGGATACTAAAACATGACATTATGTTAGAATTGCATTCTTTCTGGGACGGATGAGGGTATACCTTTTTCTGACAACACTGATTTTCACAAAATTCCAATTTTAGCATAAAAAATAAGAGAATAAGAGTACTTATAACTCCTCTAATTAATCATTGTACTAATTGGCAATACATAGTTACGTATAGCTCACTACTGGATTGAGGCGCTTTGCCGGGTACCGAATGCATCCGGCAAAGGCTACTTTACACTCGGTAAAGCCTTTGCCGGGTGCAGCACTCGGCAAAGAGCCTCCGGCAAAAAATTAGTCGCCAAAGATTTCTTTGCCGGGTGCTTTTTATCGGGCACCCGACAAAGACTTTGCCGAGTGCAAATCCGGCACCCGGCAAAGAAAAGTGGTCGTTACTGCGCCGGCTCCGTCATCCCTTGGTTTGCCGGGTGCCATGTCAGAGGCACCCGGCAAAGATTTTTTTAATTTTTTTTTTAAATTTTCTTTGCCGGGTGCCGTGCCGGGGAGGCACCCGGCAAATATTTTTTTATTTTTTTTATAATTTCTTTGCCGGGTGTCGCACCGCGGGGGCACCCGGCAAAGAGTTTTTTATTTTTTTTCGTAATTTCTTTGTCGGGTGCCAGGTCATGGGGCATCCGGCAAAGAAAATTTTTTTTTGAAAAAACTTTGCCGGGTGCCCTGGCCCTAGCAATTCCGAGCTTTGCCGAGTGCCAGGGCCAGGGCACCCAGCAAAGCCTCAAAAATTAATTTTTTATTTTGTTTTTTGATTCTATAATCACAAACACAGCATATAAAAGATATATATCACATCTGAAGCATCACAAAGACAATATAGCACATATATATCACATCCATCTCATCACAAACTCAATCCCACACATATATATCACATCGCGAATACAATACCTCACATACACGACATCACAAACATAATAGGTCCAATTACCATCGAAACAAGTCGATAGTGGATTACAGTGCATCACATGTCCATCAAGAGGTGAAAAAGAGATACAAACTAAAGGTGGGGAGGAAACTGAGTGCCTGGTGAAGGAAACTCGGCACCGCCTGCTTGCGCCTGAGATGGGTTATTCGAACCCACCGACGGAGGCTGCATAAAGGACAAGAGATTCAGGCGCTTAGAGTGGGTCATCTAATGAAAGCCCTAGTCGAAGCAATATGGATTCATACTCACTGGACTAGATACAACTGGCGGCGGCGCTGGAGCGAACATCGGCACAGGTACACCGTTCACTTGCCCAAAGTTCTGCAGGAACATCGTAATCTCCGCCAGCTGCTTGGCCTGTCTCTCCCGCTCGGCCCGCTCGGCTTGTCTTTCCCGCTCGGCCACCTCGGTCCTCGCCGCTAGGTCCCGCAGCTCCTGAGCCATCCTCTCGTTCTTGGCCTACAACATTTCAATCGAATGTTTTAGTAATGTAAAGGTAACTAAGTTATGTAAAGATTAATGTACGAAGAGTTAAACTGGACTAACCTAGAGTGCGTCGACCCGCTGCTGTGAAGGGGACGACCGTTGGCGTATGGCCGGGCCTTCGCTCGGGGTACTTGCTCGGATCTGGGAGAGGGAGGGAACAGAGCCGGACTCGAGGGTGCCATCGCCAAGCCAGTACCGCCCATGCTTCTTGCCCTGTTCGATCCTCATGATAGTCGTGCCATCAATGTCGTCGGTGCTCGGATCCCAGTCTGGCCCCTGGACCGACCTTGCCTCCGACGCATAGGAGCTGATGCGGGTGTGGGCGCTTGGGTTGTTGTACGACTCGGGTGGGTCATCCGGGCTGAAGGTGACAGCGGAAGTCACCTTTCCCTTGCAGGCCAGTCCATACACCATGAACGTGGACAAAGGCTGGCCACCATGCGACGCCGACTGCGAGAAAGACAACAAGATGATTAGAAGAAACATGCAGAATGGAGCGTCAGAATACTAAAAATGAATTCACGTACCCAAGCTTGCTTGTACGCGCCGAGGCTGCGGCTGCCTTGGTGGTGTGTGGGGCCTGTCGCCTGCAAAGCCCACTCCCAGTGGGCTTCGTGTTCCTGGATATAACCCTCTGTGAACCACCTGTCCACGATCATCTCCCAGCAGTCGGCAAAGGACTCGCACCACCATGGAATCATCTACATGTCATAAAGAATTTGAGATGTAAGACGACCAAATGAAAGCTACTTAATCTTAAAACGAATCAGTATTATTCTTCTTCATTTACCTCAAGGAACTGTTCCCGGGTCAGAGGCATCTGTCTTGCCTGTGTCTTGCTGACTTTCTGACCAAGTCACGTGGCGTAGTACTTGATGATGCAAGTGAGGCGCTCCTCGTAGTGCATGTCGCTGATGCGTTTCCTGGCACTTTTCACCAAGTTCTTCTCCGCCCTTTCCTCCTGTCCTTCTTCACACCTGAAAAAAGTCTGCAGACAGACACAATGTATCAATTCATTATGTCAAAAAGTGTCAAATGAATGCGATGTATTGATCAAAGTTGTGCGAACGAGACTTACCCAGAACTCTCTCCTGACCCGCTCCTGCTTGTCTTCATAATCTGCGTCGGGGGCAGATTTGTAGTGGTCCCACGATTTGGCTGGCCCCATAGTCCCCTTGTGCGTGACAATGCTGGGGTAATAGTGCCTGCACACAAGCCCCAAGATGTGGTTGGGATTGCGTGAGTCACTAGGCGACACAACCTCCCAGTGCCTGCACAAGTCATTAACAAACATTATTAGTTTCTCTGACAATTTTCAATAGGTTATATGAAGTAGCTGTGATTAAATCTAAAGTTAGTTACCTGTCCCCCTGGGGGCGGATCACTGGGCGTAGGGGAGGAAGCGGAGGCCTAGGGAGTTTTGAGGGACCTCGCAAGTAGGGGCTAGCCGCAGCAGAGGCAGTGGAACTACTTCTGGCCTCGCCGCCCTCCTATGCCTCTCCCTCACTGTTCGTCGCCCGAACCTCGTCCGTCGCCAGAACCTGCTCGTCCTCCGAGGAGTCCGTGGTACGGCGCTCCTCCTCTGGCACATCACGCGGCCTGACTAGAGGAGGCCGGCCCCTCCTCCTGCCGCTCCTGCTGCCGCTGCTCCTGGCCCTCTGCCTCCTCCCGTCCGATGTGTTCTCTCCGGCATCTGCGTCCTCACGTGCCCTCTGGTACCTCGAGTTCACGTTCCTTGGCCCACTGCCGCCCGCCATCTTTGTTCAATCACCTGCAATTAAAAAGAAACAAACAAGACATCATTACATGTATTAGAAATAGATGCTAAGTAAATAAACAAAACACGATTACAAAATAACATAGTATTACATGTATTAGAAGTAATCATCATTATTGGGATTATCTGGATCATATGTCTCGTCATCACTATCAAAATTGTCCAAATAAACAAGACTGTCCGAAGGTTCAATGTTGCCTTCATCGTCATCATCTAAATGTAATCGCTCAAGCATTTCTATGTCCTTGGCATTTTGCACCTCATCTCCTTCTTCCTCATCGTCAACCCTTTCATTGTCTACTTCCATTCCAATCGCCTCAGTTAAGTCTATCACCAACCTCCCTTGTAGCCCATCTTCTTGATAGAACTCTCCATCATATGTGTTTGGGTTGAAGTTGTAATCTTCATCGTTTGGGACAGCTAGTCTACCATGTGGCAATACCTGGTGCACAATAGACCAACCCTGAAGAGCCTTGTTGCCTTGGCATGCGTATGACAAATAATAAACCTGCATGGCCTGATCCGCCACAATAAAGACATTTTCCTTGATAGATGGAATCGTGTCGAATCTCGACTTGACCAATATTAGGGCTCTGTTTCGTTAGTCGAGGATTGAACCAGTGGCATTTGAACATGACGAGACGAAGAGGTTTTGAACCATAAAATTCAAGTTCAAAGATATCTTCAATTATGCCATGATACTCGAGGCCATCAGTGCCGGGAGTACAAACTCCGCTGTTTGTGGTTTTTCGATGGGGCCGAGCTCGCTCGTAGCTTCTTGTGTGAAAGCGATATCCATTCACATCATAACCTGAATAAGCTTTCACCTTACTGTCGAAGCCATTTGCAACCTGTCTCAACTCCTTACTCATAGTTGCATCGGTTTGGGCCTGCAAGCGCAAGAAGGAAAGATTGCCGGACTAAGTACGCGAAACTCGGAATCTCGAACTAGGTACGAGGTAAATTGGACAATACCTTTGTTTTGAACCAAGAAATGAAATCGAGCCTCCCTGCTCCCGGACCCCGTGAAAGAAGGGTGTTGGTTTGCCGTGGGGTAGGATCCCTTGGTTGATGCCAGGATACACGAATAAATTCCCTGTGCAAACAAGAAAGAATCAGTTGGATGTAGAATAGTGACAGCGTATTTAAACAAGTTCTTTGAGAACTTACTCAATGAACGACTTCACCTCGGGTAGGTTGTGGAACACATATAGCATGATCATGCGCCACTCTTCATTTTCCAACCTCTTATTGGTCGATCCAGTTGCCCTTGGAAAAGGCTAAGGTTGGATTCATTCTCGTCAACATTGTAGCGAGGGAGTGGATTATGCATGCTAGGAAGGTTCTCCGTGTAGTATAGCTGTGTGAAGTTTGTCACCTCCTCCAGAATGGAAGCCTCTGCAATGGAAGCCTCAATTTTGGCTTTATTTCTACATTTTTTGTGAACGGCCTTCAGACATCTCTCAATTGGGTAGCACCAACGGGCCTGCATGGGCCCCCCATACGTGCCTCATACGGGAGGTGCACAATCAAATGCTGCATCGACAAGAAGCCGGGTGGAAAGATCTTCTCCAACTTACAAAGCAATTCAGGTGCCACTTTCTCCAAGTTTGCAACCACGGTCCAAGATAGCTCCTTGGCACAAAGCTGGCGGAAGGAATAGCTCAACTCTGCCAGCACTAGCCAGAGATGCTTAGGAACGTAGCCTCGTACCATCGCCGGAAGAAGCCGCTCAATCCATAAGTGGTAGTCATGACTCTTCATGCCGTTGACTCGCATAGTGCCTAAGTTCACTCCCCTGCTTAGGTTCACTGCATACCCATCAGGGAACATTAACGCCTTGATCCATCATAGTACTTCCCTCCTTTGTTCGGGTTTCAAGACGAAATCGGCCTTAGGCCTTTTCTAGTTCTTGCCGTTTGCAGGAGGCCGCATCACTTGCTGTGGTCTATCGCACAACGTCGCCAGGTCCACTCTAGCCTTAGGGTTGTCCTTAGACTTGTCAGTGTCCATGAGTGTTGCCCAAAGTGCCTCGGCGATATTCTTTTCAGTGTGCATTACATCAATGTTATGGGGCAGTAGGAGGTCATCGAAATAGGGGAGCCTCGTCAAGCCGGACTTATGAGTCCACATGTGTTGCTCACCATATCCCACAAAACCACCTTCTTCATTGGGCAAGAGAGCATCTATCTGAGCATGAACCTCGGCACCAGTCTTCAAGTGCGGTCTAGGGTCCGTGACTGCGACACCTTTCCTGAAGTTCTTGGTGTCCTGTCGGAATGGATGGTTGGAATCTAGGAATTGACGATGTTGATCGAACGACGAATACTTACCACCCTTCTTTTTTCTTTTCTTTTCATTTTTTTTGTTTTCGAAGTCGTATTGTACACTGCTAATTATACATTTATACGTGCGTATAGTATGTTTCGGTTCAAGCACAATGAACGTATTAAATCACATAATTCAAGCATAGAAAAAAATATATATATATGCATGCATGCATCATATATATTTACATGCATGCATGCATATGTGTATTTTACATTATATTATTTCATGTGCATATATTACAAAAAGATTGCATTACAGTTGTTGTGATATAACAAGTTTCCTCTCATCCTCTAGCTTGGCTTCCATGGCAGTGTTGGGTCGAAGTAGAACTCGCCCTTGGAATCGATGACCTGCTCATTAAAAAATCCGGCTATAGACTCTTGAATTGCTTTGATTTGGTCTTGCCGTATGACCTTTTCCTCCAACCATCGAGTCTATAGGTTTGAATTAAAGGAAAATAAATTAATATATGTACATATATTTATATAAAGACATAGTAACACAATCAATAATAATAATTAAATGAATATATAGTGTATTTTTAACGTACTTTGAGTCTCTCTGTAGGAGTTCTTTGGGAGACCACCTTGATAAACTTGCAAACATAGTAACCACAGTAGTTGTTCCCCTGTTCCTGCCTCAGACACCACTTTACGAGAAAAAGATTTGTCATCCAATCTGGTGATCCGGTGAAAGCTATATGTTTAATTAATAAAGATGATGCGATTCAGGGGACTTACTTTCAAAGGGATTACATTTAGTGGTGCTTTGCATTTTTCCATGTGTTGCTTCTCAATAAAGGTTTTCCAAACACTACCCAATAAAAAATTTGCCACGTCATCAGATATAGTTAATCATCATGTTTGTGTGTATATATAGTTGCTAGAGATCCCGAAATTACCTCTGGATAATATCTATCATATCTTGGTAGTCTTGTTGTGGTTTTCTCATCGAGTCATAGATTATCAAGTGACTTTTCACCAGATCGATGTTCATCAATATCCAGTGATTGTTGCATGTGTTTATAGGATATAACGCATAACACTCATTAATTAACTAGAATCAACATATGAGCCATTAAGGATGATCGATATTATTAACACTCACTTGAAGTTATAGGGAAAGAGTATATCCTTCTTGTGGCGTTGGTTCACTAAGAAGTTCATGAGGTTACTCTCTGACTCAGACTTGCAATTAGTCTTTGGAGTAATTGGGTCTTTGAATATTATATGGGGATCAACAAAACCAATTTCATTGCAGCCTTCCTTTCTGAGCTCTGTCATTGTAAATCTACATATATATAGTACTTGTTAGGATAATTTATATGCATATACACACATATGATGAGTTTAATAATAGATCGAAAGAATTATTACTTACAGTGCAATAGCGACTAATGATAACTTTGTCCGGAGAGGTCGGTGGCATAGTTGATGAAATTTCGCAAAGTCAACATACATAACATCATCGCCACGGAACCAATGTTCGCGTCTCTAATTACGACACCAACGCAGAAGTCTCCACCCAGAGAGCCTTTGCATGTACCACTTGTTTAGGAGATACATTTGCGTCCCCCAGATCGAGATAAGGCTTGAGGGTTGTATAGACTCGGCCTAGTACAAATTTTTCTTCCAAATATCAACCTCCGCCCGCACTCTCAATGTTTCCATCACCAAACATCTGGTAAAGGTCGAGACCGGTCTCATCAATAAATTCACCAAGGTGATCCAAATCGACATCCGGAGGTATGTTTGCTCGATGCATTAATCCTAAATTCGAACCATATTCATTACCAACAACTAGCGGGGGGACTGATTGGTGCGCTTGTTGTCCGAGTTGGGCAACTCCTTTCCCTGCCCGCTTCTTTTCTCGTGCCGCCTCAATTGACTTGGTGAGAGTGCGGTCATAGTCCAATAACGTTGATTTGGACGACTTTACGAGATTCCCATTTGTTGTTCTTTGGTAAGAAGCCACCCTTTTTCTTAGAATATCTGGAGCTACGAAGAAGTATGGTTTCTCCGAGTTTCTCCTTGCTTCTTGATTCTTTTTAAGTTTGTCATAGAATCTAGACATATCTTTTTTATATGCATCAGTTCCTTCTTCCTTCTCTTCAGATATTATTTTGGGAATAGCCCTTGGTTTCACGGTGGCTTTCTTTGCAGGCGGGGACTGGTTCTTCATTTGAGGGGCTGGCCTCTTGCTAGGCTTCTTGGTAGGCGGGGGCGGGGGAGGCATTGGAGACCTCTTTGGAGGTGTTGGCAGCGGCGTTGGAGACCTCCTTGGAGGTGGCGGCTGCGGCGTTGGAGACCTCCTTTGAGATGGTGTGGATGCAGCCTCGCCTTCCAACACAATGTCATCATACAGAGCACTATGATGATCTGGCGATTGAACAATTGGATTTAGGTTGGGGGAGGATCTGCTACAAAAAAAGGAATGACATATTATTATAAGCAGATTATTAATTATTTAAGCCAATACAAATTAATGATGTAGTGTTTTCATCCGCACGTACCTATGGTGAGGTAGTTCAGGAGGAGGTGGAGCCAACATCCCTAGAATGATAATGTAGCGCTTGCGCCATAGAATGAATGTCTTCTCCGCTTCTCCTAGATTCTTCTCGCCATCACCTCCAGGAATGTCAAGAGGCAAATCACTAAAACCTTTTTCAGCTTTATCTACCGAGATGGTAGCATATCCTTCTTGGATTATATTCCCATGAATCCTTGGTGTCTTGGTTCGGTCGATAGGATTAACAAGACCGATAGCCACCTTGATTGTGGAATTCCCCTTGAATGTGTAGCTCACACGTTGTACAAGGTTCGATGGCGTCATCCATGTGGAAGCGCAGATCCTATGTCCCCTTGATTTGGTATCTCCGTGGAAGCGCCTTGCTTTTCAACCCAAGCAGATTGGCTAATGTTGATTCCGGCTCGATGCACGCTTGCTTGCACTCACTTCTATTTGCACTTGCCTTCTGATTTCCTCCTGCATTCTCGCTTCAAGGTTTTTTTCATGCTCCTGTGCTTCACGCACCGCTTCCTCCAACCTCTGGAGCCGCTGTGCCTCTTCTTCCTTCTTTCTCTGGCGACTTCTATAGGAAGGTCTGTCCTGAGGGAATCCATGCTCCCACGAGACACTTCCTTTGCCTCTAGTTCAGCCACCAAGTTCAATAGTCCCGATGGCATATGTCAGCTCATCCTTCTCTCTGTTGGGCCTGAACGCACCACTAGCAGTAGCTCTCTGAGCATAAAACAATCTTTCTGCTGCTTCTTGCAGTCTTGCGCCATAAACGCACTTCCCTGTCTCCTGGTCTAGTGTTCCCCCATAAGCAAAAAACCAATTCTTTGCACGTTCTCCCCACTCGAGTGATTCTGGTCTGATACCCTTGACAAGAAGGTCTGCTTCCATTTTGTTCCACTTCTTAATGGCAGTCGGGTAGCCACCTGATCCCAAGTTATGGTGGTATGTCTTCTGTTGGGCATTACGTTGGTTCTTTATCACCCGACTCACACCCTCTTCCGAAGTCTTATACTGTACAAACTCATCCCAATAGGGCCTCTGCTTTGAGATCAGGCCTGGGATAGTAAAATCTGGTGCTATGTTCTTCTTGACATACGTCGTGTATAGGTGTTTCTTCCAAGTCTGAAACTGGGTGGCCATCTTCTTCATTGCCCAATCCCTAACTCGCTCCTTCAATTCATCACCATCAATTATATCATCATAACCATCTATTTGGAGCGTGAAATGTATCAAGACATCTTTCCAAATTAACGTCTTGTCACGATCGGAGACAAAACTGATATGAGGAGCATTGGTCTTCTTCTTCCATTCACGGGTACTAATCGGGAGCCGGTCCCGTAAAAGGTAACCACAGTGGTGCACAAATTTCATTTTATTCGCCCCCGGTTCTCCTGTATCCACATTGAACTCCGAGATGATGAAGCGGCCCTCCAATGGCTTTTTGGGACCTCGAACATTTTTACTCTTCGTTGTAGTTGTTGATGTCGATCCAGAGGGCTTCAAAACATAAACATTATTTTTAATGTCATGAGCACACATAAGACATATGATAATATATATAGCTAATAATAAAAAATATATACTTGGCCAATATGTTGTTGCTCATTTTGTTCAAGAGCTAAGTACTGACTCCCGTCATCTACATCCTCTTGCACGTTATTTTTAACACCATCATCGCCGGCAAGTGTTGATCAAATTCATCATCAACTCCTCCTCATCCATGTTTCTCGGGTCTGCCATCTAGCTTTAAAAAACAAAACCAATATATAGCACGTCAAATCTTTGCTTACATGCGTAAAATCTACGAACAATATGCATTATTAAATCTTGCCCCTCGGTCACGGACGCAATTCGCCACACATGGGTGAACGAGGGCGGCGGTGCTCCACCGTATACATAGAAACGCATGGGCGAACGAGGGCGGTGGCCGGTGTGCTGACGACGACGACGTGAGGCGGGCCGGCGTGCTGACGACGACGACGTGAGGCGGGCCGGGGCGGTGTCGGTGCGTGATGTTGTGATCCTATGTACCATGTGAACCATGTAGTCATTCATCATATGAGAAAATTCTATGCTGATAATGTAAGTATAAGTCATTATGAAATGTAAGTATATGTGTCTTATTGCTAATATAACCATTACTATTTCCGAAATGATAAGAATTTATCTTCTTTTTGGACTTTTCTTTCTTGTGGCCCAAATTGTCTTTAGCCATGCATGCAAGTCCAACCAAAACTGCTTACATCATCACATGTGATATTTTTTATAAACTAAAAAACGCTTAGTTTACAAACTGGGTATCCAAATTGAGTTCCTATTTGACCATTATATATCCTACGACAAATCCTTCAAAAAAAAGACCCTACATGAATATATTTGTATAAAATTTCATTAACAAACATTGATCTATGAAGATAGAAAAAATTCTTGTATTGAGCAAAGGCAATGTTCTAGATTCATGAAACAATGTTCTACTTTCAAAAGAGAAATGTTTTCAGTTTAGGAGAACAAATTTCTACGTTTCAGATCTATTCGGTATCACAGCAAGAATGTACATTTTAAAATTGAATTTGAAAAACTAAAAAATTTAAAGCATAATTTTGGGGCCATATACTATTTTAATTGAAAATATCATCAAGTAAAGGTTGTACATGTCTTCTAGCTCAACAACTTCAATAGAAAGTTCTTAATCTAACTTGAAAGGGTTATGAACTTCATTGCGCTGTATTTCTTTTTGAGACCGGTCACATTATTACCAACTATGTCTACAAATCGATTTCAGGGTGATATACCAACCGTCTTTATAAATCGATTTATGGTGGTAACTTGAAACATCAATCGTAATATCTGTAACTATTTTTAAAGATAAATGGTGACTAGCCACTGTATCGTCGTACGCTTAATTTGCCGTTTTCGTTGGTGTCGCTGGATGACACGTGTCGGTTACGCGCGCTAATGACGAAGACTACGCTTGTCGTCGTCGTTAAGGAATGGCCTGGTGGCCGACAACAGCTGCTTGTGCACACACGTGGACGACGAACTTAACATTTTTACAACACAGTACACATCCAAGCAGCGAGGTTGTATCAGCAGCAGCAGAGCAGCGAGGTCGTCGGCGCGCGGTACACATTTTTACAACACCAAGCAGCGGCTGGCGAGGTCGTCGGCGCTAATGACGAAACACATTCAAGATCGCATCAGCAGCGAGGTCGTCGGCGCTAATGACGAAATTAACTTACCAAAACTTACCAAGCAGCGGCTGGCGCGCGTTGGGCCGGGGCGGGCAGCAGCAGCGAGGTCGTCGGCGCGCGGGGTGGCATGGGGACCACGGACGCGCGTGAGGCGGTGGTGACGACTGGCGTCGGGCGGGGTGGCGGCGGCGTCCTCGGTGTGGCGTGGGCGCAGGGGAGAGGAATCGGCGAAGAACGCAAGGAAGAAGATGGCCCTGGTATATATAGGCCATACCCCTTTACTCCCGGTGCCATCCCCCCACCGGGAGTAAAGGTCCTTTACCCCCGGTGCGTATTACCAACCGGGAGTAAAGGTACCTTTACTTCTGGTGCGTCTTACCAACCGGGAGTAAAGGTATACCTTTACTCCCGGTTGGTAACACGCACCGGGAGTAAAGGGTTTTTTTGGCGGGCCACGAAACTGCAGCCCACCTTTACTCCCGGGTGGGCTTCCCACCCGGGAGTAAAGGTGGCCTGCAGTTTCGTTTCCCGCCTGTTTTAAGCAATAGTCTTGTTAAATACAATAGAAATGCAATAGTTTTTGTTAAATACATAGTAAATTAAATAAAAGGCATAAAATTATTTTGTTAAAAATATGGATTTTCTTTTTCTTTATTGCACATAGGAAAAATCTATAACCTAACTTTTTTATTTTTTGTTACAATTATAAAACATAATGTAACTAATATTTATTATTTCGTTAATGCAAAAATGTAGTGTTTAATTAAAATTATTAAAACTATTGGTTTTGGACAGGAAATTTGTTTTCACATCATTTTAACGTTAATATTTTAATTTTTCATCACTCAATATCCTAATTTACCTTTTTGAGAGAGAAATCCCACCAAATCAAACATTGATTTAATTTGAAACGTGACATAATAAACATCTGAATTCACAATTATTACATAATATCTCAAACACACACTACATTAAATCACTATATCATCAAGTGGGCACAGCAGTGAACTTCTTCTTTATGTATGTCCCTTGGTTATGATCGCGTCATAACCATGGAGTGTTCTCATCATTTACCAAGATGCTAGGGTCTTTGTTCACTTTGAATGACGGAATTCGGTCATCCTTTTCATAATCTTCTGACATGTCCGACTTGTCCTCAATTCCCACGATGACTCTTTTCCCTGAAAGAACTATGTGGCGCTTTGGCTCTTTGGTTGAGTCATTATCGTTTTTTCCTCTTTTTGGTTTGGTAGACATATCATTGACATAGAACACCTGATTCACATCCTTGGCAAGGACGAATGGTTCATCTTTGTACCCAATATTACTAAGGTCTACTGTTGTCATTCCATACTCGTTGTCTACTGTTACCCCGCCTCCGGTCACCTTGACCCATTAGCACTTGAACAATGGGATCTTCAAAGTAGGTGCATATTCTAGTTCCCATATTTCATCTATGCGTCCATAATATGTCTGCTAATTCCCATTCGAGTCTGTGGCATCTATGCGGACACCACTATTTTGGTTGGTACTCCTTTTATCTTGGGCTACTATGTAGAATATGTTCCCATTTATCTCGTACCCTTTGTATGTGACGATATGCCATGATGGTTGCATAGCCAATAAATACAGTTGCTCATGGATGCTCTCATCACCTTGACATTTTTTTCGCAACCAGCCGTCGAAAGTTTCCATGTGCTTACGCGTAATCCAAGCTTCAGTCTTCCCTAGAAACTCGGATCGTAAGAGATCCTTGTGTGTCTCAATATACGGATCTACCAAAGAGGAGTTCTGTAGAACTGTGTAGTGCGCTTTATTGAAATAATCATCATCCGTACCAATATATGTTTTCCTCCCTAGTGTCCCTTTCCGCTTAGTCTCCCTTCATGTCTCGATTCAGGAACACCAATCGAGTCAAGGTCGGGAATAAAGTCAACACAGAACTCAATGACCTCTTCTGTTCCATAGCCCTTGGCGATGCTTCCTTCTGGGTGAGCACGGTTGTGAACATATTTCTTCAGGACTCCCATGAATCTCTCTAAGGGGAACATGTTGTGTAGGAACACAGGACCGAGAGTGAAAATCTCCTTGACTAGGTGAACTAGGAGGTGTGTCATAATATCAAATAAGGAAGGAGGGAACACCAACTCAAAGCTGATGAGACATTGAACCACATCATTCTGTAGTTTAGCTAGATCAATTGGATCAATTGCCTTCTGAGAAATTGCATTGAGGAATGCACATAGCTTCACGGTGGCTAGACATACATTTGGAGGTAGAATTCCTCTTAATGCAACTGAAAGTAATTGCGTCATGAGAACGTGACAGTCATGGGACTTTAAGTTACAGAATTTCTTCTTTGCAACATTTATAATACCCTTTATATTCGAGGAGAATCCAGATGGTACCTTGATGTTGTTTAAGCATTCAAACATGATTTCCTTCTCCTCTTTGCTTAGAGTGTAGCTAGCAGGACGTAAGTAATGGCGTCCATCATCTGTCTTCTCTGGATCCAGGTTGTCTCTTTCTCTCAAACAACGCAGGTCCTGTCGTGCTTCAAATGTGTCCTTAGGCTTTCCATACACACCCATAAAGCCTAGCAGGTTCACACAAAGATTCTTCGTCAGGTGCATCACGTCGATCGAGCTGCGGACCTCTAGGACTTGCCAATAGGGTAGGTCCCAAAATATGGACGTCTTCTTCCACATGGGTGCGTGACCGTTAGCGTCATTCGGAACAGGTTGGCTTCCATGTCCTTTTCCAAAGACGACTTTCACATCATTGACCATATCAAGTACATCCTCACCGGTTCGGTTGCGAGGCTTGGTCAGGTCGTCTGCCTTCCCTTTAAAATGCTTGCCTTTCTTTCTTACAGGGTGATTTGCAGGAAGAAATCGACGATGGCCAAGGTACATGACCTTTCGACATTTTTTCAAGAATACACCTCTAATATCACCGAAGCAGTGTGTGCATGTATTATATCCCTTATTTGACTGTCCTGAAAGATTACTTAGAGCAGGCCAATCATTGATTGTTATGAACAACAATGCTCGCAGATCAAAGTGTTCCTGTTTGTACTCATCCCACACACGTACACCTTCTTTATTCCATAAAATGAGAAGTTTGTCAATAAGTGGTCTCAGGTACACATCGATGTCATTGCCAGGTTGCTTCGGGCCTTGGATGAGCACAGGCATCATAATGAACTTCCGCTTCATGCATAACCAAGGAGGAATGTTGTAGATACTTAGAGTAACAGGCCAAGTGCTATGACTACTGTTCTGCTCTCCAAAAGGATTGATATCATCTGTACTTAAAGCAAACCTTAAGTTTCTTGCGTCATTTGCAAACTCTGGGAATTCTCTGTCGATTGCTCTCCACTGGGACCCATCAGCAGGGTGTCTCAACATATTGTCTACCTTACGGTCTTCTTTGTGCCATCGCAACAATTTTGCATGTTCTTTGTTTCTGAACAGACGTTTCAAGCGTGGTATTATAGGAGCATACCATATAACCTTGGCAGGGATTTTCTTCCGTAGACGTTAGCCCTCAACATCACCAGGGTCATCTCGCCTGATCTTATACCGCGACGCATGGCATACCGGGCATGCATCCAATTTCCCGTACTCTTTGCCACGGTACAGGATGCAGTCATTAGGACATGCATGTATCTTCTCTATTTCTAGCCTCATAGGACAGACAACTTGTTTTGCTTCGTAGGTAGTGGCGGGCAATTCATTGTCCTTCGAAAGCATCTTCTTTTGAATTTTTAGTAACTCTCCAAATCCCTTGTCAGATACACCATTCTTTGCCTTCCATTGCAGCAATTCTAGTGTGGTTCCCAACTTTTTCTGCCCTGCATCACAAGTTGGGTACAACAATTTCTTGTGATCTTCTAGCATCCGCTCGAACTTGATCTTCTCTTTTTCACTTTCACATTCTCTTTGTGCATCACGAATGACCGGAGAAAGATCATCAGCCAGCTCATCTTCTGCGGCTACCTCTTCTTCAGCTTCTCCCATTGCAGTATCATTGAAGCACGCACCATCGGGAATAATATCATTGTCGTCCCATTGTTCTTCTTCACCTTCTTCCATTACAACACCGGTTTCTCCGTGCTTTGTCCAACAAATATAGTTTGGCATGAAACCTGACTTGAACAAGTGTGAATGAAGAGTCCTTGAGCAAGGATATTCCACCGTATTCTTACATATGGCACATGGGCAGCACATGAAACCGTCGCGTTTGTTTGCCTCGGCCGCACGTAACAAAGAATGCACGCCGTCAATGAACTCTTGGGAGCGGCGATCAGCATTATACATCCAATGACGGCTCATCTGCATTACATGACATAAATACCATATTAAAACCTAGATCATAATTAATTATTTATACAACATGCATGCCACCACAAAAGATACAAATTTATGAAAGCATCGCTACAATGTAGACAATCCCAACTACCACTAAAAGAACTAAAGCTAAAATACATTTCAGTAGCACTAGGATTTCACGACCAATCTCAACTAAAACAGATAGATCCCCCGATTGTACAACATCTTTGGGCTTCTTCGGCTGGATCACTGCCTCATTAGCCGTCGTATCTGCCTGTTGTGCAAGATATTTTTGCACGAGTTCAACATACTCTTCCTCCCAGTAGAAGCCTGAACATCGTCCACTGCCATCCCACTGAAATTAAAACAAAAAATTATAACTTTAATCACAACCATCATGAAAATAGATATAAACTAACCATAATCATTAAATACGATAAAATAACTCACATTGCGATCCGGACACTTGTAGAAGATACGATCCTTGTTGGGACCCTCCTTCTTCACTCGGTACTCCATCACAATCTTCGTCTCATCACGACACTTGCCGCATGGAATGAGAGGGAGGCCCGGCCTAAGTCGCTTTGGAAACCCATGAGAGGCCGAGGACCCGGAAGCAGTTGCCATCTACTCTCTATACTCATTTTTTAATACACTATAAATTTCTCCTTTTATAAACAAATTATCTAGATCTCTAAACAATGATATTTTTAATGGTCATTGTGTTCTCGTCTTTTACTGCGGCAGGTAAGTAATTCAAATGATATTTCCACAAATTAACAGAAGAATGAGAGTGTACACACATAACAGACTACTACGACGATATCGGGACGTGTGAATAAATAACCATCCGTATTAGTTGACCTTGCTTACGTGATCATCTCGGCGAGCATTTCTCCACCGGACGGCACCGTACTTGACCACGGAAGAGCTCCAATTCTACGAGGAAGGAAACACGGTCTTCCACGACCGTTGCCGCTCTCCCTCATAGAATCAAAGCTCCTCCTTGACGTCCGTTACCGCTCCGCCGAGAACATGCTCGCCGAAATGAACACGGTCCGCTAGTTCAACTAGTACCGATTTTCTATAATTTTCTAACTATTTTCTAAGTTTTTCATTTCATAAAAAGTTAAAATAAAAAGTACGGTGATTGACAAACTACTGCGACGATATCGGGACATGTGAATAAATAACCATCCATACTAGTTGAACTTGCTTACGTGATCATCTCGGCGAGCATTTCTCCACCGGACGGCACCGTACTTGGTCAAGGAAGAGCTCCGATTCTACGAGGAAGGGAACATGGTCTTCCACGACCGTTGTCGCTCTCCCTCGTAGAATCAAAGCTCCTCCTTGACGTTCATTACCGTTCGGCAGAGAACATGCTCGCTGACATGAACACGGTCCGCTAGTTCAACTAGTACGGATTTTCTATAATTTTCTAACTATTTTCTAAGTTTTTCATTTCATAAAAAGTGAAAATAAAAAGTACGGTGATTGACAGACTACTGCGACGATATCGGGACATGTGAATAAATAACCATCCGTACTAGTTGAACTTGGTTACGTGATCATCTCGGCGAGCATTTCTCCACCGGACGGCACCGTACTTGGTCAAGGAAGACCTCCGATTCTATGAGGAAGGGAACACGGTCTCCCACGACCATTGCCGCTCTCCCTCGTAGAATCAAAGCTCCTCCTTGATGTCCGTTACCGCTCAACAGAGAACATGGTCGCCGAGATCAACACGGTCCGCAAGTTCAACTAGTACGGATTTTCTATAATTTTCTAACTATTTTCTAAGTTTTTATTTCATAAAAAGTTAAAATAAAAAGTACGGTGATTGACAGACTACTGCGACGATATCGGGACATATGAATAAATAACCATCCGTACTAGTTGAACTTGCTTACGTGATCATCTCGACGAGCATTTCTCCACCGGACGGCATCGTACTTGCCACGGAAGAGCTCCGATTCTACGAGGAAGGGAACACGGTCTTCCACGACCGTTGCCGCTCTCCCTCGTAGAATCAAAGCTCCTCCTTGACGTCCGTTACCGCTCGGCAGAGAACATGGTCGCCGAGATGAACACGGTCCGCAAGTTCAACTAGCTACTTTAACCTTCTTTCATGTAAATATGCAAGCTTGAAGTGATTTTAAGCTCAAATTGCTTACAAATGAAAAAAACCACAATAAAGAACCATATATATATAGTGAACAAAATGAGATAAGACAATGGTGAAAAATGAGAGTATGAGATTGGTAACCTTTACAACTGAAGAATCGATGGAGAAATCGAAGAAATCGACGGAGGAATCGAAGAATGGATGGAGGAACAATAGAGGGAGGGAGGAAGCAAGAACACTACTGCAGTGAGCTTCAAAATGTGCTGAGCTCGGGCTCGGGGAGGAAGGAGACGGCCGGAATATAAAGGGGACCTTTAGTCCCGGTTGGTGGTTCCAACCCCGGGCGCAGCCACGGCCCGGGAGTAGACCTTTACTCCCGGTTGGAGACACCAACCGGGAGTAAAAGTATACCTTTAGTCCTGGTTGGTGGCTCCAACCGGGACTAAAGGTCCCTGCCACCTCTGTCTGGCGCAGTAGCCGTTTGGCAGGGACCTTTAGTCCCGGTTGGAGCCACCAACCGGGACTAAAGGTATTTCTAGTCCCGAGGGCAAAAAATTCCAGGACTAGAGCCCATTTTAGCCGAGGATCAAAGGTCTGTTCTCTACTAGTGTCATTATCCACCCACACGTGGCTTGCTAATCCCCTCGCATTGGTCAGCAATAATATGCATAACGAAGCCCTTAAGAGCGTTGCATTACATATGACATGAAGTTGTGTATTAGTACTATCTAGTACAATCATCTAGTATATTGATCATGTTGATTATACATCTGTTAGATAAGCAGTTAGTAGATTGATTTAGAAACCCGTAGTTTCTACATGCTAATCTAATATATGGTCTTGTTTTTGTCTGTCCTTGGAAATTTTGAACCTGCAGTTTGAACATGCATGACGGATTAAACCGTGGCTAAGCATGAAGCTTGCAGCTACATGAACCACAAGTTACTTAAATTTCGGGAAGAAATTATGTGTAGGCTTTGAACAGTAAAATCCTTCTGTTTGTATGCATTTATAATATTTAATTTATGTTTATATATACGTACCATGTGTTGACATTTTATTATGCTCTTTTGAATGCATTTATCTATCACACATTATGAATTATATATCATGTAATTATAAGAATGAAATCTTGAATGATTATACTAGAAACATGGTATAAGGTATATAAGCTCTCTAAATCCTACAAACCTTAGACTTATCACCTTTGAGAGGTTCATATTTATTTTTTCTAACATAATGAATTTTTGGGATGAATGAATGGTTGATATTAATTATGAAATTTTGCATATACCATAATTCTGAAAAATGCTAAGATGCTTCTAAGAGTATTTTGCATAACCATCCACTATTTTTTTGCACCTTGCTACTTGTTTACATGTAGTAAACTCATACGCACATGATGATTCCAGTTATAGTAGCATATGCATACCTTCGTGAAGAAGGTATATCCTGAACTTGTCTGGATGGCAGAATTATATAACATGGTCCTTTGTTAAATCCTAGTAGGATGCTCTACTGCCATTGAAGTGGAGTGGGTCTCAAGCATTGTAACTCCTGATATTAAACTCTCAAGAATGAGTATATGACTATATGAGATATAATGTTGCTCTATAAACAAATACAATCAGCTTGAAGCTTTGTGATTAAAAGTCATAGAAGACGAGATAATAAATAAGACTTTGTCTAATTCTAGAAGAAATATTTCTTGAAATAGAAGACCGAGAGAGCATTGAGTACTTGAAGTATTCAAATTTATCATCCAGAATTACTCGACATCAAGTAAATATTGAGTTAGAATTTTTAGGCGGCATTATGAATTAGGATATATGACTTGCATATGTTGTACTCCGGATCATGATTACATATCACAACTATGAAGTAGAGCATGTATGAAGTTGGTAAATGTCAAGCATAGAAGCTAAGACATGTAAGAATGGATAAGAATTAGAATATTTAGAAGTTCTCTTAAAGAAGAGCTTAGCCATGTGCTTATAGACTTGTATGTCTTTAAACTTACTATCTTGAAGTATTAGTAGTAGTGGTGATGGTGCTTCAAGTTTTAGTTCCCGTTGAATTAAGTGGATTATGTAAACTCATAGAAGAGTTAATGGTTACTTTATTAGCTTGAAGACTAATATGAAGCATTTATATATTCTTAGTCGCAATTCTTACTTGCAGTAACATGTATCAATCTTGCATGGAATAAATAAGTTTTATATGTTTCACATATAAATAATTATCTATTTTTGCCTATCTAAATAAGTTTGCAATGATTTATCCACAAAGAAGCCTCAATTAACCATGAAAGTTATATTTCTTTATGCACTACTACCATATAGGTAGAAGGGAAATTGAATTTCCTATAAGCACATGAACAATTGGACTATACTGGCATATAAACTGATCTTAGAAGGATCAATTTAGCCAGAAATAGTATAATCCATAAACTAAGTATTTAATACTTCATCCCAGAAACTAGAAGTTTATGTCCTACCCTGAATCTTTTGTTGTACACTGAATAGTATACTGGATATGTGAATTTCATGCCAGAACCATTAAATACTAGAAGTATGATTGAATTCTATGGAACATTTGAAATGATTATTCATAGATGCATGAAGCTTATTACTACTTGAAGTAATTATGACATGAAAAGGGGAAGGAATTTTGGGTAAAGACATAAGAAAATATAGGTAATATATATTTAATAGGCATAGCCTTCCTAAATCTATCTTTAACTGCATGTATCAGGACTTGAAGTCCTAGACGCATCTCTTTCAGCTGAGTTAACTTTCTCTACATTGCACTAATTTCAAGTAAGCCTGTAGCTTTGCATTTTGTTGTTATCTATTATGTTGGATTGAATATCAACATTCCACATTCCACATTCCACATGAATATGTATCACTATGTTGTGCTCTCGTTGAGCTTCAACTATCTTCACTCCTGCTTGAATATTAGCATAGAAGCTATATTTGTAGCTTGTAGCTACTACCTTTTCCCCTCATAATTTTAAATTGGCTATCTAGAACGCTAGTTCTCATTGAACAAAGAAATATTTTGCTTTCAATGCGTTGCATGCATAAGCAATACATTGGTCTATAGCCAAGTAGCCTAAGATCAGGGGGAGTCGGTTAATCTAAAATTAGCTAAATAGAGAAGTAACCCAATTGATGGGATGAATAATTATGGAATTAAGATGATGGATAACACACTTCAATGATTTGGGATTTTTGAAGAAAAGGAATTTCGGGAATTCTGCATTAATGGCATTAAGAATTTCTAGAAGAAATTCCATGTGATTTTGAATGTTGTGTATTTTATACATTTCAAATATATGGTCTATTTTTTTATGTATGAGTAATTGGATCGATTTTTTTGCTAAACAATAAAGAAGCTAGACAATGAAATAGTTTTCTAAACCATAATATGTGCAAATCAGGGGGAGAACATCCCTGAGTTTGTAGGAATGCTGAACATTCCTAAGTGCACTATATGTATTCTAGCTCGCTGCATTTAGTGAATAATAACCTCTGTATTAAAATATGTGAGTGAATATTTCTCATAAAATTACATCATAGCATACATGAATGGTCTTCCACTTATAGTTAGATATACATGAATTTAAATTATTTTAAGCCCATGATAGGAGATATCATTTGAAGTATGCTATTAAAGATCTAATATTGGCATTAGAGGGAGAGAAAGCCTATGTTGAATGCCAAATATTATTTTCATAGAAGGAAAATGGTCTTAAGAGAAAAATATTCCTTGAAGCTTAAAGCAGGAGTAGTATCACGCACTAAATCAAACAATAGTTTGATTAATGCTCTTGTGAAGCGTGAAGCGGAGCATATGCCAGATATTTTAGAAAAATGAGAGGAGTAACTTAAAGTTACAAACCAGAAGTTGTGTTTACTAGTAGTAAACTAAATGTTGTATACTATCAATCTAAAATCTATGGGGACGTCTATGGGTTCTAGTTGAGTGTATACTTGTTAAATAAAATAAGAACAAACTCCTCCATTCTCATGAAGAGAACACCTCATGAATAAGGTTAAGCACCTCATGAAGAGGATCATCATGAAGATGAAATCCAACACACTAAGCGCGCGCATTATAGTGTTGGGTACGCAGAATAATAAATCATCTCTTGTTTGGGAAATATCAAAGAGATGGAATAATCTCATATTGTGAGAGTGTTTGGAGAAAATAATAGTTGTCGACAACGCTACCTCTACGATTGCAAATGTTTCTCTTATGAGAACCCGGATCCGAAAAACAAAGTCCATGGCAAAGTTGGCTATAGCGATTATATCAGGTCAATGAAGAAAGGAATTGAGGTTGAATCTCCTACTAAGAAGAAATAAATGTTCTGCTATCATTGGCAAATGAAATGAATGAATATGAAATATGCAGTTAATAAGTGGATTACGAAGATCCATATAGTTCATGAAGAATATAAATCACAACATATGGAAATTAAATCTCATAACAAGTATCACGAAGTCTAAGGTATAATATATTCCTGAATATTAAAGTCTCAAGAAGAGCATGTCCTAGAAGGAATAGTCATCGAGTGACTTTGTAAGTGAATAGAACTATCACATTGTATATATCACATAATAATATCTCGTATAGTAGAGAATATATCTCGTAGAAGAGAAATATTATTCACTAAGAATGAAAACATCTTTGAAGGATTTAATCCATGAAGGATTTACCAGTCAATTCTTAAAAAAACATCATTAATCCCTGAAGTGGATGTAGACCCGAGAGAAAGAAAATAAGAAATGCTAAATACCATGAAGGTATCATACAAACACTCAGAAAGTGTATATTGTAAAGCTAGCAATAAATTATTGATATCCTCTAAAATACCATAGAAGGTATAAGAATAATGGTGACTTTGACAATTGAATTATCCCCTAAATACCAAATACAAGACTGAATTTATTATTTAGTGGTACAATCAAAATCCTGAAGATTTGTAGAACATATAATTAAAAATCCACTAAGAAAGAATTATAAGTATTCAAACTCTAATATAAGCTTGATACACTATCTTGAAGATATTGAATGTAACTTATTTATCCCATAATTCTCTGAAATGATTTATTACCCTGAAGGATAAATTTTATTTGTTTTGCACAACTAATAAGTGGTTATCTATGCATGAAGCATATTGCTCTTGTTTACTCATATTATAATTCATTGAAGAATGATAATCCAACATTTTGAAAGATATAGTATTATGGTACTGCATACCATTATTAAGCACATATTTATGAAAGGTGTGGTCTGAGCAATAAAGTTCAAAGGATGACTTTACGAGGGGGAGCAATTTGAGTGAATCTACCTTGAAGGTAATTAAAACCATTAGAATTACAAAGATCAAGTAGATCATATTTGATAAAACATTGAAGTTTATGCATAGATCATGAAGATAAATATCTATTCATTAATAATAGAATATCATGAAGAATACATGACCAAGAAGGTTAAATATTGTACTCTTTTTCCCTATGTGAGTTTTTACTTGAAGATTTCTCCCAAAAGGTTTTTAATGAGACTGCAATGCAATTAACGAATGCGATGTACTTTTTTCTCCAAGAACCGTTTTCCCCCACTGGATTTTCGGATGGAGTTTTTAACGAGGCATATGCATATCGTGGTAATCGCCCAAGGGGGAGTGTTGTAAAACATACGGACTCTATCCTAGAAGGTAAGGAGGAGGAACCGTTTGTATGTGGGCTCTTACCAAACTCTTAGACCTTAATAGGACTATATATATGTGGGAGCTTTATGTTGTAATTATCAATATTAAGAGAAATAAAGAATAGTCTCCCTATCTCTATGTGTTTTACTTTCATCTATTATGTTGATTATGAGAGATGGAGAGAAAAATGTCCTGACCGCTGGCGACCTGTTTTATAACGGTTGTCACGTCACATCATTCTTCCCAGAAAGGCAAAGAGTAGGTTGAGGACCAAAAAGCGCATTCAAACGCGGCAACCCGAATCCGATAGAGCAGCTGTTCGGTTTCCTTAGCTTGACCCGCCACCGTGGCCAACCGGCCACTCGCTGACAGTCGGGTCACAATGTCACACACACGTCACCTCGTCATACGCTTAAGCCATCGAAACACACGCGGCACCGCCTCATCATTTTCAAAGAGTGGATTGTCATGAAAAAGTAATGATCTATAGAAATACTAGAACTTTTCGCAAGATACTTTTGATCTTGAAGCAAAATTAAGTATTAAGATAGAAGATACTATATAATGCAACAAGTAATCTTAGAACCATCTAGTTCCTAAAAGTATACCATGAATTAATAACACACATTTCCTCCGTCCAAATCGAGTTCATCTTAGTTGTTTTCTTAAATGATTAAACTAGTTTTAACCAAGTTTTACAGGAAAATATTCAAAATTTCCAGTACTAAATAAATATACTATCAAAATATATCATATAGTGTATCTAATGCATTTAGTTTGATGTTGTGGATGTGTGCTATTTTTATAAATTTGGCAAAATTTAGTGAAATTTATTTCAAGACAGACCTTAAACGACTTAAGACAAATCTAAGATATAAGGTTGATTAAAAGAACATTGAAGGTAAAAAAACATTTGCAATACGAATCATCGATACAGGAATATTATGTCAAGGAAATACATAAGTATTAGCAAAACCATTGGTATGAGGTGCTTCGGTTGTGAAGCAGATCATCTTCCTCTGTTCTAGGTTGATCACTTGAGTACAGAGTGCGCTAGTGTAATTTAGAAGTAACATTTTATGCTAATAAAAAGGAAGGAAAGAAAGAAAATCGGGCAAGTAAACATGTTTGGCGTGTTTGTTTGCCTAGATGGCAGCCAGGGACGAGCTCTAGAGGTGCAACATCACTTGTTTGTTTATCTAGACTTTGTTGGAGCCTGTGCAGCACAGAACCCAAATCGCCCTTAGGCCAGGCCGGGAGGAAATGAAAGTGAAGCTCGTTTCTCCCGAGCGCGGCTCGCTCGGGCTTTGATGCATGCGTAGGTGGTTGGTGAGTGTGGCTGACGTGTGGGCCCTCAAGCGCAGTGTAGGCAAACAAATATATGTGTAGACCAGGCCCCAACAGACAAGTCCACCAAATAGAAAGGAGCTGCACCAATCTAGGCTATATGAGAATACCTAGGTTCTGCTCGTCCGTTCAGGGTTCAGGCTGCTCAGTGCAGATAAACAAACAGGTCCGTTGTGTTTTCCGACTCAGGTTGCTCTACGTGGCTGTCACGTCGTGGGGCCACGTCCCAAAAGCTCGGGGGATGGGAGAAACGCGTCAACGACGATAAACCGCGTCATGACGCAGCAGCATGTCAGGCTGTGATCTTTCCCTGCAGGGTAGTACAGTACGTGGCTTCCTTGGCCAGCCAGATTCCTTAAAAGCCGAAGCAAAAGCATTAGCACCGCCGTACAACGTCGGCAAAAGCCGAAGACGCGCGCGCCGCCGTCGACCTAACTCGCTGTAGTATATAAGTAATATATAATGTGTACGCATACGGCTGCAACGTCGAATCCCACGCGCACTGCGGCGGAGTTTTGCCGCGGGTGCGTGTCGCATGTCGACGCTGCTCGCTGGCGGTGGCCAAGGAGCCGTCGTAAATAGATAGCCACGTCCACGTGGGCGTGCGCGAGATGTTCACACCACGGTCAATGTCGTGTATCCAGGTCTCTCTCATCTGTTGCAAGCAGCACATGCACATTCAGTCTTTTGGGAACATACAGGAGTCCTTCGGGTCCATACCTGTGGAATTGCCTGCTACTAGCTATGCTAGTACAGCAGTACTACCTCGAGAGTATAAGGGCCTGTTTGGACTGCGTCCAAGCTCGCAGAACCGCGGCAAGGGCGACGCGAAGACTGCTGCGGCCGTTTTGCTCGCCGCGCTTTTGGCAAGGTGGGACGTGGGAAATGAACTATTGGCCTTGTGGTCACACCGCGGCACGCGGCAAGTGTGGCACCCAACCAAACGGCTATCGAAACTGTGGTGTGGAATATGCGGCCGCGAACCAAACGCGTTCTAAACCCACGGAGTAAATCGCGGAGATATGCCGGAAATTCCTACTAAACCCACAGAGTATATGCTAATAGTAATAAATATTTTAAAACCTACTATAATTGTGCATGCGAAGAGCGACAAGACACTTGAAACAAAATTGAAAATGTCCTATTCATTTGAAACAAAGCTACTTAATCATCATATATGTCGCTCTAACCGCGTAAATAGATGCTTGCGCAGGCTATACTTTGAATTGAAGCAAATTTTTTGTTAACTATGACGACCTATGTGCAGGTACCCTTTCATGTATGGATAACGTGTTCGAGTTCATTTTTAAACCGATGGAATTTAAAGTCCGGCGATCAATGTCATTTCAAATGTTTTCGTGTTCGGTTGGACTTTGATGTTGCACGGTCGTGTAGATACTTTGGTGTTAACAAAACATCATCGGCGAATAAGTCGTGACGGCAAATTAATTAGCAAATTATACAGCTCGTTTGGCCGGTTGCCGGCCATGGACGTGCGCGCCATCGTGTCGCGTACTCCGCGGGCCGGCTGGACGGACGCCGATGGGCACGCTGCCATGCCACACAGATGACACTGTCGCACGTACGTCCGTAGACAGCAGCCTGGCAACAGCGCGCGTGCAGGCCTAGGCGCCTAGGCCCCCGCAAGTTAGCTGACCGGGCCGCTCCGCCGCCGTCGAACTCGAACGGCGGCGCAACCCCCGGCAGTTAGCAGGAGCAACCAGCGGCTTTGGTGATCAGAGTTGGTTTCCCTGTATGTACTTGCTCCAATCCGGATGTGTTGGCAGCCTCGACGCCAACGGCCAACGTGACCTCTGCATCATCTTCAACTCTACATAAGTGCATACAAATTTCGGCAAAGTTCAGCTGGAATTATCTCGCTCCTTCACAATTCACAAAGCTTTATTAGAGTTAGAACTTTCCCTGCAGCTTCCAGCGTCCTTGCGGTTATACCTTGTTATCATGGGAAAACGGCTCGATGCCTTCATAAACGGAATGAAAACCACCGCCTCAAAATAGCTGTGGCGGGCTTCATGGCAGCTTCCCCGACCGTTTGGGACTTAAGACTTAAGAGGGAAGGAAGCAAACCCGACCCCCTTATAAGACGTGACATCTTCCTCCTCCAGAATACCAGCAGCTGTTTCAATCCAGCTCAAATAGTATTGACTGATTTATTGTGAAAGAAAAATACTATTCGTTAGCTTAAAAAAAAAGTAAGGCTTGTAGCAAGCGAACAGGAACCCGTGAGCTCAAAGAACCACGGTCGCCATCATCTTCACAGGCGTCGCATCGTCTCTCCTTGACCCGCACACTCTGCATTCACGTGGGTTGGATCGATTCACCGATTCATCGCTGCCTTCCTTTTTTTTTCAATCGGGTTTTCTGGACAAATCGGAGTTGCCTGCTTGTGCTCACCTTCCTCTTTCGGTGGAGGCTCGTCTTCATTCCTCTGCACAAATGGAGTGCGCTGACTACCTGATCGAGGTGGGCAGAATGGCGACGGTGGCGGACCCGCTGCGGTGGACGAAGCAATGGAGGAAGGCCACCAACGTCATCCGGACGTGCCACAGGCTGGCCCGCCTCACTCTCTCCCGGGCCATCCTGCGACGGACCGGCTCCTACGTCGAAATCAAGATCCACGACGAGACCGACGGCGACTGCGACACCGGCGCCGCCGCCGCCGCCAGCACGTCGCGGTACGGCGACGCTTACGCCGCGCCGGCGGAGTTCTCTGTCGCCGCGGACGACGAGGGCTTCAGGCGCCTGGTCAAGGACAAGCGCCACGACTCCTTCCGCCGCCTGGGCGGCGCCGCCGGGATCGCGTCCGCGCTGGCGTCGGACGCGGAGGCCGGCATCCGCGGCGACGACAGCGACGTGCGGCGCCGCCGGGAGGCCTTCGGAGGGAACACGTACCCGCGGAGGAAGCCCAAGGGGTTCTGGACCCACGTGTGGGACGCGCTCAACGACGTCTTCCTCCTCGTGCTGCTCGTCTGCGCCGCCGTCTCGCTGGGCTTCGGCATCAAGGAGCACGGCCTCAAGGACGGCTGGTACGACGGCGTCAGCATCTTCCTCGCCGTCTTCCTCGTCGCCGCCGTGTCAGCGATCAGCAACCACGGCCAGGCCAGGCGCTTCGACAGGCTCGCCACCGAGTCCGACAACATCGCCGTCGCCGTCGTGCGCGGCGGCAGGAGGCAGGAGGTCTCCATCTTCGACGTCGTCGTGGGAGACGTCGTGGTGCTCAACATCGGCGACGTCGTGCCTGCGGACGGCGTCTTCTTTCAGGGCCACGCGCTGCAGGTGGACGAGTCCAGCACGACCGGCGAGCCGCACCCTGTTGACGTCGACGCCGAGAAGAGCCCCTTCCTCGCCTCCGGCGTCAAGGTCATCGATGGATACGGACACATGCTCGTCACCGCCGTCGGCACGGACACCACCTGGGGCGAGATGATGGGCAGCATCACCAGGGAGAAGACCGAGCCGACGCCGCTCCAGGAGCGCCTCGAGGGCCTTACCTCCAGCATCGGCAAGGTCGGGATCGCCGTCGCGGTGCTCGTCTTCGCCGTGCTCACCGCGCGGCACTTCACGGGAAGCACCAGGGACGAGCAGGGCAAGCCGACGTTCGACAGGCAGCACGTCACCTTCAACAGCGTCTTCACCGCGCTCGTTGGCATCTTCCAGCAGGCCATCACCATCATCGTGGTGGCGATTCCCGAGGGCCTCCCGCTCGCGGTCACGCTGACGCTCGCCTTCTCCATGAAGCGGATGGTCAAGGAGCACGCGCTGGTGCGCACGCTCTCGGCGTGCGAGACCATGGGCTCGGTAACCGCCATTTGCACCGACAAGACGGGCACTCTCACGCTGAATCAGATGAAGGTGACGGAGTTCTGGGTCGGCACCGACCACCGACCCAAGGAGATCACCGGCACCGTCGTCAGCTTGCTGCACCAGGGAGCTGGGCTCAACACCACCGGAAGCGTGTACAAGCCGAACAACGCCTCGCCGCCGGAGATATCGGGCAGCCCGACGGAGAAGGCTCTGCTGTCCTGGGCCGTGGAGGAGCTCAGCATGGACGCCGACGCGCTGAAGAGGAGCTGCAAGGTGTTGCACGTCGAGGCGTTCAACTCCGACAAGAAGCGCAGCGGCGTGATGATCATGGACAACGCGACTGGCGCGGTGACCGCGCACTGGAAAGGCGCCGCGGAGATGGTTTTGGCGAGCTGCTCAGCGTATGTCGGTTCAGACGGCGCGGCACGCGAACTCGAGGCGGGGAAGAGGAGGAAGCTCGAAGAGATCATCAGTGAGATGGCGGCCGCCAGCCTCCGGTGTATCGCCTTCGCCTACAAGCATGTCGACGGTGAGGACTCCAAGATCGACGACGAAGGGCTGACACTGCTCGGCTTCGTCGGCCTGAAGGACCCCTGCCGGCCAGAGGTCAGGACTGCCATTGAGGCCTGCACCAAGGCGGGCGTCGCGGTGAAGATGGTCACGGGCGACAACATCCTCACGGCCCGTGCCATCGCCATGGAGTGCGGAATCATCTCGAACAGCGACCGTGACGCCATTGTGATCGAGGGGCAAGAGTTCCGCGCCATGTCGCCGCAGGAGCAGCTGGACATCGTGGACCGCATCCGCGTCATGGCGCGGTCTTTGCCCATGGACAAGCTGGTGCTGGTGCAGCGCCTGAAGCAAAGGGGCCACGTGGTCGCGGTCACCGGCGACGGGACCAACGACGCGCCGGCGCTCAAGGAGGCCGACGTGGGCCTGTCCATGGGCATCCAGGGCACCGAAGTCGCCAAGGAGAGCTCCGACATCGTCATCATGAACGACAACTTCGACACGGTGGTGACGGCCACCCGGTGGGGCCGCTGCGTCTTCAACAACATCCAGAAGTTCATCCAGTTCCAGCTCACCGTCAACGTCGCCGCGCTCATCATCAACTTCGTGTCGGCGTTAACCTCTGGCAAGATGCCGCTGTCCACCGTGCAGCTGCTGTGGGTGAACCTGATCATGGACACCATGGGCGCGCTGGCGCTGGCGACAGACACGCCCACCAAGGGGCTCATGCGCCGCCCGCCCATCGGCCGCACGGCGCCGCTCATCAGCAACGCCATGTGGCGCAACCTCGCCGCGCAGGCGGCGTTCCAGGTCGCCGTCCTCCTGGCGCTGCAGTACCGCGGCCGGGAGATCTTCGGCGTCAGCGAGAAGGCCAACGGCACCATGATCTTCAACGCCTTCGTGCTCTGCCAGGTGTTCAACGAGTTCAACGCGCGGGAGATCGAGCGGAGGAACGTCTTCGCTGGCGTGCTCCGCAACAAGATGTTCCTGGGCATCATCGCCGTGACGATCGCCATGCAGGTGCTCATGGTGGAGCTGCTCACGAGGTTTGCCGGCACCCAGAGGCTTGGCTTGCCCCAGTGGGGTGTCTGTGTCGCCATTGCCGCGATGTCGTGGCCCATTGGATGGGCCGTCAAGTTCATCCCCGTGCCTGAGCGGCCGCTACGTCAGATCTTAGCAACAAGGAGGAAATTATTCTAAGCATTATACTAGGATGAGGACACAATAATGTTTTTTTAATTGAACTAATTTATTATTTTTATTGTAAAAAATACAGTTTACTGAGTTAATGGATTTGTTATAGACAGAATTATGTATTTGGCACTGAAACAAATTAGTATTTCGTATTTGTCACTTAAAAATTTGAACTTTCTTATCTGGCACCAAGTTAAAATTTTCTTTCCTATATGGCACTACCGTCCATTTCATACATTCATCTGTTAGTTGACTTTTTTTGACCGTGTCAGTTTTTTTTGTTAGTGTGACCAACATACCCTCTGTTACTCACGCATCCAATTTCTCCTGGACTTCCCGAGCGGCCGAGCGCTCCTGTCTCCCCGAGACGCCGGCCCCGGGCGCTCCCAGTCCCAGTCCTAGTCCTAGGCGGCGATGGCACGGGGTTTTCCGCATCGGCGACGGCGAAGGTAGCCACGGCGACTCCGCCGGTGAGTTGCTCTCCTCGCCGTCCCCGTTGGCGTAGTACCTCACCGGCGAGGGCCCCCGATCGCTGACCCCGCGGCACGAGCACCGTAGCGGGGACGGCGGCGGCAGAGCGGTCTCCTTGTCCTTCCTCCTCCCGCGGGCGGCGTGCGGCACGATCCCCGTGAGCCAGTTGGAGGACCTGTACCTCCGCTTCTTGTCGCCGCATCTGCTGTCGTCCGGACTGTGGCCGAAGAGCACGGCGAGCACGGAGAACCTGCTGCGCCACCTCCGGAACAACCCGATGTCGCCATCCTCGAACCCGGCTGCTGCTCCCGGCGACGTACGCGGGGCTGACCTGCGGCGTTCGGAAGAAGAGAAGGCTGCCCGGCAGGCGCCCCTGCGGCGCCGACAACGCGTCGGACTTGCGGCTGCGGCACACGTACGACGACGACACCGACCTCGGGAACATCGGCTCTGGCTCGAGCTCCGGTGGGGGTAGGGGCGGGGGCAGCGAGGACGTCGCGTTCTGCGCGGCGGCGAGCGCGAGCAGGCGATCGCGAAGGCACGGCGCGCGGATGCCCACGCCGCCCTCGTACGGGTGCCTGGCGCACCTCATCGCCCTCCCCTTGCCGCTGCATCGGCCATTGCTCTCTCGTGATCTGCTCTTGCCGAATTTGAAATTTATTATTTATTTATTTGCAGACTTCGATTATCAAAATCCCATGTTTTAGTTCACAATATATTTATGATATTTATAATTTTCTTATTTGACCATATGTCCATCTATTATTTCCCTATTTGGCATCATGTATTTCTGCTACAAAGAAGGTCATTCATGTCATTTTACCAGCCACTTGACGCCGTTACTAGCCCAAATGGACGGTAGTGCAGTCTAGGGAAGGAAATTTCAACTTGGTGCCAAATAAGAAAGTTCAAAATTTTTAGTGCCAAATGCGGAAGACTGATTTGTTTCAGTGCCAAATACATAATTCTCCCTTTGTTATATGCTCATCTACTGTATTCCAAGTCCTCCTTTATCCTTTTGGTGGACGGATGTTCTGAGATTGAGCTCACTCTATCGTAGCATCACTGTGTGTAGTCTTGGAGATGTCTCTGTTAGGTTGATCTCCTCCGACTCGGACCAACGACCGAGTCAGGATCCCGCGTCCTGATCGGGGGCGCCCAGCCATACACTTGGCTGGTGGGCCTCCGTCACGTAGCGCTATATAAAGGAGGTGGGGGCTGGGGGCTCGAGCTACGAGGTTCGTCGTCGCCCACAGTACCCACCTACAAACCCTAACCGATCTAGAGGAAGGCGCTGACAGCGATGGGAAGCTCCACCGCCACTGTCCTCGACACCCGCCGCCGTCACCGGACTTCACCATGGGATGCCGCCGTCATTGGACACTGTCGCCATGGCTTCCTCCTCCACCATGCCCGATGGTCAGCGACTTCTGACCCTCTGTGTGGGGACCCGCCATGTTAATTCGCCTAAATCGAGTGTCATCCACTTGACTAACCCAATTTAAGCAAACCAACATCGGTGACTCCCCAGGAGCGCACGTAGCAACTCCTCTTCAGGATCAGGTTGAGTATCATACCACAACAGCCTCCACCACTCAAGATCACATCTCATCATCGGAGCACATAATAATTCAGTGGAAGCATATATTCGAAGTCTTGTTGAATATAATCAATCAATTATACAACGTAAGACTAAATGTAGTGTGAACCAAACGACTCTCTTAACAACATCGCTATGCTACGGATCACTCATATAGCTAATAACTAGTGGTCGCCTTGCCCATGGGTGTGCCACCATAATCTGGACGGCTCCTGCCATTCACCCACTTTGCCACCGAACGGGGTGAGATGGCCACCAATGTCCTTTACTTGCAAAACAACTTAACAGCAGCACCGTGAGTGCATTGCGTACTCGCAGGACTTAGAGCATGTTCGTTTGGCTGTGGCTTGTCGTAAACGATCATAAATTTTCAGCTGGAACAGTATTTTTCTCACACAAACCAACCAGCAGTACTTCTTCACGAACCAGCAACGATACGAACCAGCCAACCGAATAGGCTGTTAATTCCAACATATAATATTTGGTGGATGCATAGAGTGATTATCAGGTATTTTGTATAAGTGCAGAAAGCAATGATGTTCATTAAGAATATGACATGCTATGCTCAACATAGAAGTAAAGGTATTTATCATTATAACAGCCGGGTAACTCTCTGTCTATGCTCTTGGGTGGTCAAAAAAGGAGTCTATGCTCTTGGGTAACTCTCTGTCTGTGATTTATAATTCATCGGACACTCCAGTGCGTGTGGCGGAGCCTCAGGTGAATTATAAGGGCTTAGCCTCCTCCGGTGGTCAAAAATGAGATATGCCCTTTGGTGCAAAAGTTATGTCTAGCTGATAGAGGACATTCTATGGAGCACAATGAAACTCGTTTCACCATTTTTGGAGGTCAAATGCACCTTCTATGGATTTTACAAGTGTAGGCTGTGCGCAGGTGTAGAGATTATAGGACACTCCGAACTAAGATCGGAACGTCCGATAAACACAAGCTGCTCTTGGGTTTTGGCTATAATTCAATGGACACTCTGCCAAAATGATGGACCATCCGATAAATGACGAACAATAGCTGTGCCAACATGTTGGGATCGATTCTCGGGGCATCCAGACTCCGAATCGAGTGCGATTTGTTTCTATGGGTTTCTAGTGATGTGGGAAACCTTCTACAGGTGTTGGATGTGACATGCATAGTGTGTGTTGAGCTAGACCCCATCCATGGTGGTGGTGGCCATGGATGAAGGTGAAGCTCATGGGTATCGCCATGGGTGGTTGGGTCCTAGGGAATGTGCTCACAATGTCTTGGGGAAGCTCCATCTACAGCAGTTCGGACCGGAACGCCTCGTGGTGGGAGATCGACGTCGGGCTTGCTCCATGGCTTGAGCTTGAAGAAGATGAAGCTTGGGGCTGCCTCCATCTCCAGTGAGGTTGACGGCGTGGGGAAGCAGCAGCTCGCCGGTGACGACCTCTAGAAGCTGGTGGGCGCCATCCTCCTCTTCCTCTCCTTCTTCTTCCTCCTCTTCCTCCCTTCCCTTCTTCGTCTCTTCTTCATTTCCTTTCTCTGGTGCTTGTGCGTGAGTGCGAGAGGGAATGAGGGAGAGGGCTGGTGGGGAGGGTAGATATTTGTGAGTTGTGTGAGTGACAGGTGGGGCCATGTGGTGTGTGTGTGACACTGCATCAAACTGCATGAGACAGGTGTCGGTGTGTTTTATCGGACAATCCGTCAGGTGCGGTGGATTCTCCGATAGACTGGCTGAGTATGCTACGGTTTTGATGGACACTCCACTATGAGTGATGGATGCTCTGGTATGAACTGGTCACTCTCGGGTTGCTAGGTTACTGTCCTCTATAATTCATTGGACACTCCACGAGATACCATGGACACTCCGTCAGTGCACGGGTTAGCCAAGATTATCCTAAGTCTGTGAGATGTCTTGACGGACGATCCGATGGTGATATCGGATGATCTGCCAAAACTGGCAGTGCTCGGTTTTGGGTTGGCCTAGGCACAAGTCAGATTCTAATTTCGATTATGACATGCACACTAGGATGGTCAGAAATGACTGCCTACATTGTAATGATTTTTGGGTCGTTACACTCTACACCCCTCTCTCTTTCTAGTTCATGTCGTAGCACGATCTACTTGTTTTACCCGCTAGATTTGCAACTAAGTGATCCTCAGTTCTAACAATGGTATTGGTTAGCCTACCTAGCATGTAGATCTAGTGTGGGGAAGAAATTGAATAGAATGAAGAAGGAGATGATTCGAATCAGATCAAACCCTAACCCTAATTCTAGTAGAAAGGACGGAGAGGGGAGGCCTACCTGGGTTCCCTTGCCGCCGTCGCCACTGCCATCGTGTGGGAAGAAGATCCCACCATCACGCAGGAGAATGAGCCGAGCCACGCAGGCTCAGGCTCATGACACCACCGTAAGGCCGCTCGATGGTGGCGCACTCACCCTTGGGCGAACGCACGTGCCGGCGACGGGGCCAGTGGTGGTGCCGCCACCTTTTCCTCCCGCCACCATGGGCGACCGCCGCTGCTCGCCTACGGTGCTGAGATAGAAAGGGGAGGAGAAGTGTGGCAGAACCTCCTAAGAAATCGGGCCCACGTGCACCTATCGATGTCTCAACAGACCTCAGATAGCGTACACAAGTTCCCAACAACTTAACAGGTCTGTCGGGTGTCCTCGGAAAACCCAAATCATCCACGTTTCAAACAGGATCCCAATCACAGTCATTGCAGATTACAACATTTTTCAATATACATACCAGAGGTAAATAAGCGGAAGACTTAAGTTTAATATTACAAACCAGTTGTTTCAAACTTACATAACCATAAGTGTCATACAACCATAGTAGCTAGATAATATTACATTAACATTATTTATTTCACACAAACTAGTGCCTTGTCCAAAGGCCATTCATCATTCCTCATCGTCATCGACTTCATACACTGACATGCAGCAGGGACCAAAACAAGCCTGCGCATGCGACTCACCTGCAATAAGGGTTAACAAACCCTGAGTACAAAAAGTACTCAACAAGACTGACCCGACGAAAAAGGGTGAAGGTCTTAGGGATGCAGGTGTTGGGTCAAGGTAAGGATGTAGAAAGATTCAAAAATTCTTTGCCAAAAGCTTACTATTCTTGATCCTAGTTTCAAGTTTTACCACTAAGTATTTTAGTTCAATATCTCCAACTAAGTGTTCATATCCCATGTTGCAATCCTTCTCATTCCATTCTTTTTCTCATGTTTTAGTAATTCACCAGTCCTACATTGCTTCTATAATGAATCGAGTCTCCATATTCGCGGAGCACCGGCAATTTGAATTGATTCAAGTCCCAGCTGGGGATTCCTTATCACACGACATATGTAGAACTTAATCTTGCATATATCAACCTCGCTACCGGATCCTCCCATACTAAGCCGTCTCCACACCACCCGAGAGCACAGCACGCCTCAAATCCGGCCACATTCAAGCCACGAGGGTACACGCTACTCCCGCCATCTCACCACTCCCAGTGCGTGGGCATTCGTCTTAGTATCGGATTAGCCGAAGTAGGCTTACCGGAGTATGTGACAAGTAGCACAAAGTGTCTCGTTCAGAAGATCCACAATGAGTGGCCTTTAAGCGACATAGTCGGCAACATTACCCAACATTCAAGATAAGCCACCCGACTAGTCTCTAATTCATTCTATCTTCTTTCTTTCTTTCTTTGGCCAGTATGCCATCTTTGATTGTATCGAAACTTTTACTTTGAAAGCCTACCACAAAGCATACTAAGAAATTCTACGCCTTTGTAAATGAAATCATCTTCAAGGATGGTAAACAATTAACAAGGTAGGCAATGCATCAAGTAGGTAACATTTGAATAAATCAACTTAATGCAATAATTAACATAGGTGATAAACTTTTCAAAGTAAACAGGGTAATGGTTTAATGCATAAACCAGGGCTTGCCTTCGTTGACGATCTCAGGTTCCGGATCAGTACCACAATTACCAAATCCCGCGACAACCGGGTATTCTTCCAGCACTTGTTCAACTAGAATCGTTTCACTCTCGGGATCTACATGAAATGATAACATATGCTTTAACATGATGATAATGTAAACATGATGCTTTCACAGTACATGAAATGTAACAACACCCCGCAAATAATTTTATTTCACGGTACAGTTGCAAGCCAACAAAACCAACTTGCAATCCTACCATCAAGAACCATACATGGGACTTAACCAAATGGATCTTGAAACCCTACTGGTCACACAACCTGACCCAAACAAAAATTAAACCCTAACCCTAACAATTAGGGTTGCTTTTATTAAATTTTTAATTAATTTAAATTAAGCCCAAAAATAAACTTGATCAAAATGACCTCAAAATTTTATGTAATCTTCCTCATAACAAATTAGTGTACCAAAATAAATTTCAAAATTTTTGGATCTATACAGTGGCCTACAAAAATCATGGAAATTACATTTATTAATTAATGGACTGAATATTTGAACATTAAAACTTTATTCAAATTTCAAGTTTCAAATTTTTAAACCATACTAGAGCATGTACAGAAGCTACACAAATTTTTTCAGAATTTTTGCAGCTATCATGAATTTCCTACAAATTCCCAAAGTTTCAGCACTATTCACAAATTCAGAAAATAAAAATCATCACTGTTCTTCTTCCTCACTCGCACTGACAGGCTGACCCCACCCGTCAGTGACTCAAACCTATCACGACGGTGCTGCCCTCACTGACCGGCCGCAAAATGCGCCGACGGTGACGCTCCGGCGAAACAGACCTCACCAAAATGATCTACTACTTCCCCCGAACCAATCTCAGCTATCAGAAAGGAAAAATGTGCCCTAGAGACACCTCCACGCCGGGCATGGCGGACTAGGAATGACGGTGTACGACGTAGCCAAGGTGACGCTGCAGTAGGGACTAAAGCGAAACGGTTTTCACATTCAGAAGCTCACCGTGATCACGTAGGTAGGCTCGGTGAAGGTGGAGATGTACCGAATCAACGGGACCACGTGAGACCGAGGATGGTGGAGCTCCGGCCGGCTCCGAAGAAGACGAAGTCATGCAGCGGCGCTGGACTTCCAGGAGCGACACGATCGGGCTTGGGATGAGCAGGAAGACGAGATGGAGCTTCTGGCCAAAGCAATTGGCCCTAGATACTACGGTGAGGACGAATTGCGCGAGTGCGGGCAAGACACCGGCGGCGAGCAGTCGACGGAAAAACTCCGAAATGATGACGGCGTGCTCCTATTTATAGCAAGAAGGAGGGCATGCGGTGTTGATAGCACACGGGCGAACTCGCCACGGAGGTATTGGCGTGTCACTGCGCGTGAAAGCGGCGAAATCCGATCGGCGGTGATCTCCGCGTGGCACCGGTGGCAAGCAGAGAGGTGGAGGTTGATTTTTGAAAAATTTACAGAACTGCCACTGCGTCCATTTTTTTCAAATTACTCACAAATTTTCTAAAGAAGTTGAAAATCTCCAAAAATGAAAGTTGTTTAATTTTTCAAACTCTACAACTTTGCTTCTAGAAATATTTTCAAATTCTGCCTCCATTTTGAAATTTGAATTTGGGGTGCATTTGAGCATTTGAATAATTTCAAAATTACTCCAAATTTTATATGTAAACTTGAAAAACTTTGAATACCAAAGTTGATCCTTATAAAATAAGCTCCAACTTTGATTTTTGTCACAACCCCAAATTCCAAATGGATTTTGAAATATCTAAAAGGGGCAAAAAGGACTTTTATAATTTAAATTTGAATTCAAATTTGATTTGTCTTTCTTTTACTTTAACTTTGATTTTTGACCAGTAACATGGCCCATTAGGGTTGTTTGAGTCAAATGACACATGGTCTCACATGATCACATGAAATTTGACCCTTGTGGTCATGATCTTTGTTTAACGTTTTGAATCACATTGCATCACATAAAATAACAACTTATGAAACAAATCTTATTTAGTGAATGCATTCCAAATTTTCTTCTTTATGAATGCTTTGCAATGCATATGATGACATGCCAAGTTTTAGTTCTAGGTCCAAACACCAGAGGTGTTACAACCCTTCCCCCTTAAAGAAATCTCGTCCCGAGATTTAAAACTTAAGGCTAAGTAATGGAAAAGAAAATGTGTCAAGTTAACACATCATAACTTTATTCAAAAGACTAGTGAGGGGGTTTTCCATTCTTTTGACACAATAAATAAGTTACAATATAGACGAGGTATTGCAACTAGAGAGAAGCAAAGAAGTCAGGAAAGTTTTATTCTAAGTAATCCTCAGACTCCCAAGTAGCTTCTTCTTCAGTGTACTGGTTCCATTGTACTTTGTAGAACTTGATTGTACGCCTTCGAGTGACTCGATCCTTGTGATCTAAGATTCTAATGGGGTACTCGACATAAGTCAAATCAGGTGCTAGTTCTACATCACCAAAGTCAATCACTTGGTCAGGTACTTGAAGACACTTCTTCAACTGGGATACATGGAAGATATCATGCACAGCTGACATGTGATCTGGTAGCTTAACACGATAGGCGACTGGTCCACATTTTTGTTGGATTTGAAACGGACCGACATAACGGGGCGCCAACTTTCCCCGAATCCCAAAACGATGAACTCCTTTCATTAGCGATACCTTGAGGTAGACATGATCTCCCACTATGAATTCTAGAGGTCGCCTCCTCTTATCAGCATAGCTTTTCTATCGAGATTGAGCTACCTTCATATTAGCTTGTATGAGTTTAACCTTCTCTTCTGCTTCCTTGACCACATCCGGTCCAAAGAACCAATGTTCTCCAACATCTGACCAATGTAAAGGTGTCTGGCATCTACGACCATACAATGCTTCAAATGGTGCCATTTTAATGCTCTCTTGATAGCTATTGTTATATGAGAATTCAGCTAAGGGAAGGCATTCATCCCATATAGCACCATAGGAGAGAACACATGCTCTTAACATATCTTCAAGAATTTGATTTACCCTTTCCGTCTGTCCATCGGTTTGCGGATGATAAGCAGAACTACGGATAAGTTTAGTTCCCAAAGACTCATGTAGACTTTTCCAAAACTTGGATATAAACAATGACCCTCTGTCAGAGACAATGGTCTTGGGTGCCCCATGCAGACTGAAGATTCTATTCAGATAAAGCTTTGCATACTGCTCCGCTCGATATTTATCTCTCGATTTGGTAAGAAATGAGCTATCTTGGTTAGACGATCAACAATAACCCATATTGAATTGTAGCTGCAGATGTCCTAGGCAACCCTACTATGAAGTCCATATAGATATCTTCCCACTTCCAAGATGGGCGGCAAGGAATGTAATGGACCCGTAGTCTTCATGTGAATCGCTTTGACTCTCTCGACAAGTATCACATTTGACCACATATTGAGCTATTTCTATTTTCATTTTGGTCCACCAATATCTCGTTCTCGATCATGATACATTTTGTTGCTACCGGATGAATGGAGTATCTTGTAGAATGAGCTTCATCAAGATCTGCTTTAGCAGACTCCGGATGTTTGGGTACTACCAATCTATCTTTGAACCATACGACATCCGATTCATCAATCTTGAAACATGTTGATCTTCCGGATCGACTTTATCCTTGATATGGGCTATGCCCTTACTTTTCTATTGAGCAAACAATGATCCGATCTTTGATAGTGGACTCAAGCGCAATATTGGACACGGGAACCTTGTTCTATGATTTGTAAATTCAGATGCTCCATCTCTTGACACAATGTTCGTTGCATAGGTTTCACAATGACAATGGCAATGACTCTTGCGACTCGGGGCATCGGCAACCACATTAGCCTTGCCGGATGATAATGCACTTCTAAGTCATAATCTTTGATAAGTTCTAACCATCTTCTTTGCCTCATATTCAACTCTGACTGAGTAAAGATATATTTCAAACTTTTGTGATCCGTATAGATATGACATATATTGCCCAATAAATAATGTCGCCAAATCTTGAGTGCATGAACAACAGCGGCTAATTCAAGATCATGGATTGTGATAATGTTCTTCATGCTTCTTGAGTTGTCTGGAAGCATATGCTATGACTCTGCCTTCTTGCATAAGAACACAGCCAATACCAATTCCAGATGCATCACAATAGATATCAAATGGCCTCTCGATATCAGGTTGTGCTAATACTGGTGCAGTTGTCAGCAACTTCTTCAATGTCTGAAAGGCCTCTTCACATTCTGTTGACCATACAAACTTAGTTTGATTTTTCAGCAACCCAGTAATTGGTTTCGCAATTCTAGAGAAGTTAGGGATGAATCGTCGATAATACCCTGCCAACCCCAGAAAACTACGAACTTGATGAACAATGGTAGGTGCTTTCCAGTCAAGGACTTCTTCTACCTTGCTCGGATCAACAGCTATACCTTCAGCAAATAACACATGACCTAGAAATTGTACTTCCTCTAACCAGAATTCACATTTGCTGAATTTGGCATATAATTGGTGGTCTCTTAATCGTTGTAGAACAATACGGAGATGTTCCGCATGTTCCACTTTCCTCATAGAATAGTTAAGAATGTCGTCAATGAACACCACTACAAACTTATCCAACTCAGGTATGAAAACTGAGTTCATCAGGTACATGAAGTGAGCTGGGGCATTGGTCAACCCAAAAGACATGACTACATACTCATATAGACCATATCGAGTAGTGAACGCTGTCTTCGGCACATCTTCTCGTCTGATCTTAATCTGGTGGTAGCCTGATCTCAAGTCTATCTTCGAGAACACCTTAGCCCCCGCGAGTTGATCAAAAAGCAAATCAATTCGGGGTAAGGGATATTTGTTCTTTATGGTGACTTCATTTAATGGCCGATAGTCAACACATAACCTTAAGGTTTGATCCTTCTTCTTCACGAAAATAGCAGGGCATCCCCAAGGTGATGAACTGGGTTTAATGAAACCCTTGTCTAACAACTCTTGTAGTTGCATTTTTAATTCTGCTAGTTCTTTGGGTGGCATCTTATATGCTCTTCTGGATACTGGTGCTGTTCCTGGTTTTAGATCAATTCTGAATTCTACGTCTCGGTCTGGTGGCAAACCAGGCAGATCATCGGGAAAGACATCCGTAAACTCACATACCACTGAAATTTTCTCGGCTCCTTCAACAATAGTTGCATGATTGCTTCCAATTGTACTTTTAGGAAAGGGAAGTTGGATGAGAAGTTGGGTTTTGCTGCCAGGTACATTTACCCTTATGGTTCTACACAAGACATCTATGATAGCCCCGTGTTGGGTTAACCAGTTCATACCAAGGATCACATCTATATCTTGATCCTTTAATATTAGCATATTGGTAGGGAACTCATAACCTCCCAAATCAATAGGTACATGCTGAACTACCTCCCTTGTACAGATTCGTCCCCCAGGCATTTGATATGATAGGGCTCTTTTGTTTCCCCAATAGTTATCCCATGCTTCACAACAAATATACGATTGATGAATGTATGGGATGCACCAGAATCAAATAAGGTAATTGCAGGATGCTTAGCAATGGGAAACATACCCATCATTACTGGTTCTCCTTCTAGAATAGCTTCCACTTGAGTATAGAAGACCCTTCCAGCTTTTCTTCTCACTTTGTCCCCTTCGATTGTTACGAGCATTGCCCTTGTCTTGATTCTCGAAATTTGGAGTAACAGGGCTTTGGGTGCATCAGATTGTTCTTCCTAGGATATGGACATTCTCGTGAAAAGTGTTTGGGTTTACCACAATTATAGCATGGATAATTGTGATTTCGGGAGTAGCATTGCGGTTTGCATTATTTGTATTGTTTTTTTGCTGCGGCGCTTTGATGAGTATAAGGCGATTAGTTGGTGGCGAATAAAGATTTGTCTTTGCTTTGCTTTGGCTTTGTTGTGGGCGGAATGGTGCACGACCATGATTCTGAGGATGGTAGATCACCTTTTGACGCTTTCCACTTGACGATCCGGAAGCAAATGACCTCTTTTTCTTCGCCTCCTTGTGTCGGCGATAATTCTCCTCTGAAGCGATAGCAATGTTGACAGTCTCATGATAAGTTGCGTTGCCACAAGTTGCCATCATGGTCTGAAGCTTGGTGTTTAGACCTCTCATGAAATGATTCTTCTTTTTCCTGTCAGTATTCACATACTCTATAGCATACTGCGACAGGTGATTGAAATGCCCAACATAATGCATCACCGGGTGCTCCCCTTGCTTAAGAGACAAGAACTCTTCTAACTTCATGGTCATCACACCGTCTGGAATATAGTGTGCCCTGAAGGCATCCTTGAACTCCCTCCAGTTGATTTGGTGACCAGTGGGCTGTACTGCTACCAAATTTACCCACCAAGCACCAGCAGCTCCTCGGAGTTGCTGTGCCGCAAACCTTGGTTTCTGAATCTCGGTATAGCGAATCAGCTCAAACTTTTGCTCCATTGTTCGGAGCCAATCGTTAGCTTCTAAAGGCTCTTCTGCCTTAGAGAACATAGGTGGACGTGTGTCAGTAAAATCAATATAGGTTGTCTCATCATTTCCATTATTACGGCGGCCATGATTAGGGTATGGTGCCTGCTAGTTCTACGCCAATTCCCTTAACAGCCTAGCATTCTCTGCCGTTGCATTGACGAGTGCGGCTATGGCATCTGCCATAGTCGAAGGCATTGGTGGAGGATTTGGGCACTCATCATCGTCATGTGAGCCACTAGCACCAGTTCGGGTGATAGGACGAGGCATCTGTTAGAGAACACGTTTACTTACATTATTCTTTATTAAAAGCATTTAAAAGGTTTCATGCTATAAAGGGTTACTTATTTAAATTACATGTCTTGTATCCCACAAGACAACCCTGGTTTACTAAGAAAGTAGTAAAGGAACTATTACTACTCTTAGCTCTCAGTTATCGGCATCCGTGCCCATATCGGATGAAACCTCACTTTCATCCGAGAAGTACACTAACTCCTTAGGATCCTCCTCCTCTTCTTCATTCTCGACTTCTCCTGGAGCTACAATCATTTCTTCATCTGTAACTTCACCATCCCCATGAGGTGGATGAAGTTGAGCGTACAACAGGTGGACATTCTCATGAAGAATGGCATTGTCCATCTCCAGGTCTTCTACGTAGAACTCCAACTCATGGACGCGTTCATTGGCCACATCCTCTCGTGTCCAGGCTTCATTCCTCAACTCGGTATTCTTGGTGATGTCCCTTTCCATTTCCGCCAGCTTCTCTTGATCTTTGGCATGAGCTCGACCAAGAGTGTTGAGCTCCTTGGTAAGGTTCTCAATGTTGGCGGGATTGCTTGAAGATCCTTCACCTCCTAGGATCTTGGAACTTCCTTCACCAAGCTCACGGTTACGCGGTGTCAACTGATGATGAGGGACTCCGTGAGGTCCAGTGGACTTGCGTGCAGTTATCTTGATCTTTGCCATAGCCTGTAGAATTTAGGATAGGACTATAAGGATAGCTTGAGGATAATGGAGGTTAGCAAGAATGTGATTGACATTACTTACCCAACCACTTTTAAGGAGAATTATTATGCAAGGTGTTCAAGCATGATGCATGAATCGATCTTACGAATCCGAGTACAAAAGATTTATACAATCAACAGTACTAGATTTTTAACACATAGGACAAACCTAATCATATTATCCGCCACAACTTTCAAATAAGATAGGATTGAGGCTAGATTAGAGGAAAGAAGAAAGAAATTTGAACTTTAAAATATCAAGTTTACTTTCTTTGATCCAAATCAATTTGAAGGTTTTCCAAAGTAACCTACAATGATCTTAGATAGGACCTGCTCTGATACCAGCTGTGGCAGAACCTCCTAAGAAATCGGGCCCACGTGCACCTATCGATGTCTCAACAGACCTCAGATAGCGTACACAAGTTCCCAACAACTTAACAGGTCTGTCGGGTGTCCTCGGGAAACCCGAATCATCCACGTTTCAAACAGGATCCCAATCACAGTCATTGCAGATTACAACATTTTTCAATATACATACCAGAGGTAAATAAGCGGAAGACTTAAGTTTAATATTACAAACCAGTTGTTTCAAACTTACATAACCATAAGTGTCATACAACCATAGTAGCGAGATAATATTACATTAACATTATTTATTTCACACAAACTAGTGCCTTGTCCAAAGGCCATTCATCATTCCTCATCGTCATCGACTTCATACACTGACATGCAGCAGGGACCAAAACAAGCCTGCGCATGCGACTCACCTGCAACAAGGGTTAACAAACCCTGAGTACAAAAAGTACTCAACAAGACTGACCCGACGAAAAAGGGTGAAGGTCTTAGGGATGCAGGTGTTGGGTCAAGGTAAGGATGTAGAAAGATTCAAAAATTCTTTGCCAAAAGCTTACTATTCTTGATCCTAGTTTCAAGTTTTACCACTAAGTATTTTAGTTCAATATCTCCAACTAAGTGTTCATATCCCATGTTCCAATCCTTCTCATTCCATTCTTTTTCTCATGTTTTAGTAATTCACCAGTCCTACATTGCTTCTATAATGAATCGAGTCTCCATATTCGCGGAGCACCGGCAATTTGAATTGATTCAAGTCCCAGCTGGGGATTCCTTATCACACGACATATGTAGAACTTAATCTTGCATATATCAACCTCGCTACCGGATCCTCCCATACTAAGCCGTCTCCACACCACCCGAGAGCACAGCACGCCTCAAATCCGGCCACATTCAAGCCACGAGGGTACACGCTACTCCCGCCATCTCACCACTCCCAGTGCGTGGGCATTCGTCTTAGTATCGGATTAGCCGGAAGTAGGCTTACCGGAGTATGTGACAAGTAGCACAAAGTGTCTCGTTCAGAAGATCCACAATGAGTGGCCTTTAAGCGACATAGTCGGCAACATTACCCAACATTCAAGATAAGCCACCCGACTAGTCTCTAATTCATTCTATCTTCTTTCTTTCTTTCTTTGGCCAGTATGCCATCTTTGATTGTATCGAAACTTTTACTTTGAAAGCCTACCACAAAGCATACTAAGAAATTCTACGCCTTTGTAAATGAAATCATCTTCAAGGATGGTAAACAATTAACAAGGTAGGCAATGCATCAAGTAGGTAACATTTGAATAAATCAACTTAATGCAATAATTAACATAGGTGATAAACTTTTCAAAGTAAACAGGGTAATGGTTTAATGCATAAACCAGGGCTTGCCTTCGTTGACGATCTCAGGTTCCGGATCAGTACCACAATTACCAAATCCCGCGACAACCGGGTATTCTTCCAGCACTTGTTCAACTAGAATCGTTTCACTCTCGGGATCTACATGAAATGATAACATATGCTTTAACATGATGATAATGTAAACATGATGCTTTCACAGTACATGAAATGTAACAACACCCCGCAAATAATTTTATTTCACGGTACAGTTGCAAGCCAACAAAACCAACTTGCAATCCTACCATCAAGAACCATACATGGGACTTAACCAAATGGATCTTGAAACCCTACTGGTCACACAACCTGACCCAAACAAAAATTAAACCCTAACCCTAACAATTAGGGTTGCTTTTATTAAATTTTTAATTAATTTAAATTAAGCCCAAAAATAAACTTGATCAAAATGACCTCAAAATTTTATGTAATCTTCCTCATAACAAATTAGTGTACCAAAATAAATTTCAAAATTTTTGGATCTATACAGTGGCCTACAAAAATCATGGAAATTGCATTTATTAATTAATGGACTGAATATTTGAACATTAAAACTTTATTCAAATTTCAAGTTTCAAATTTTTAAACCATACTAGAGCATGTACAGAAGCTACACAAATTTTTTCAGAATTTTTGCAGCTATCATGAATTTCCTACAAATTCCCAAAGTTTCAGCACTATTCACAAATTCATAAAATAAAAATCATCTTCGTTCTTCTTCCTCACTCAGACTTTGACAGTGACCCCCACCCGTCGGTGACTCAAACCTATCACGACGGTGCTGCCCTCATCGACCGGTCATAAAATGCGCCGACGGTGACGCTCCCGAAACAGACCTCTCAAAATGATCTACTACTTCCCCGAACCAATCTCTTTACCTATCGAAAGGAAAAATGTGCCCTAGAGACACCTCCACGGGCATGGCGGACTAGGAACGATGGTGTATGACGTAGCCAAGGTGACGCTGCAGTAGGGACTAAAGCGAAACGGTTTTCACATTCAGAAGCTCACCGTGATCACGTAGGTAGGCTCGGTGAAGGTGGAGATGTACCGAATCAACGGGACCACGTGAGACCGAGGATGGTGGAGCTCCTACGGCTCAAGAAGAAGACGAAGTCATGTGTGTTGGACTTCCGTGAGCGACACGATCGGGCTTGGGATGAGCAGGAAGACGAGATGGAGCTTGGCCAAAGCAATTGGCCCTAGATACTACGGTGAGGACGAATTGCATGAAAAGGGCAAGACACCCGTGCATGAAAGCGATCGGACGGAAAAACTCCGAAATGATGACGGCGTGCTCCTATTTATAGCAAGAAGGAGGGCATGCGGTGTTGATAGCACACGGGCGAACTCGCCACGGAGGTATTGGCGTGTCACTGCGCGTGAAAGCGGCGAAATCCGATCGGCGGTGATCTCCAAGGTGGCACCGTGGCAAGCGAGAGAGGTGGAGGTTGATTTTTGAAAAATTTACAGAATCGCCCTGCGTCCATTTTTTCAAATTACTCACAAATTTTCTAAAGAAGTTGAAAATCTCCAAAAATGAAAGTTGTTTAATTTTTCAAACTCTACAACTTTGCTTCTAGAAATATTTTCAAATTCTGCCTCCATTTTGAAATTTGAATTTGGGGTGCATTTGAGCATTTGAATAATTTCAAAATTACTCCAAATTTTATATGTAAACTTGAAAAACTTTGAATACCAAAGTTGATCCTTATAAAATAAGCTCCAACTTTGATTTTTGTCACAACCCCAAATTCCAAATGGATTTTGAAATATCTAAAAGGGGCAAAAAGGACTTTTATAATTTAAATTTGAATTCAAATTTGATTTGTCTTTCTTTTACTTTAACTTTGATTTTTGACCAGTAACATGGCCCATTAGGGTTGTTTGAGTCAAATGACACATGGTCTCACATGATCACATGAAATTTGACCCTTGTGGTCATGATCTTTGTTTAACGTTTTGAATCACATTGCATCACATAAAATAACAACTTATGAAACAAATCTTATTTAGTGAATGCATTCCAAATTTTCTTCTTTATGAATGCTTTGCAATGCATATGATGACATGCCAAGTTTTAGTTCTAGGTCCAAACACCAGAGGTGTTACAAGAAGAATGAATTAGGGTTCGGGGGAGGCGGCGGCGAGGCGCGTTTTGTTTGCCCGATCTGCGCAAATGACCGTCGGATCTAGATCGATGGCCGGCAGAGCGCGGGCCTTTTTCCCTGCTGGGCCACGAGTCCTTTTACTGCTGGCCCAAATGAACAGTCACGTTTATGAATTTCGTTTATTCTTTTCAGAAGCAATTTTTTGAAGAATTTGACTCAGTTTTCATCTCTATTAAATTTGAACCAACGGGATAATTTGTTTAGACAGTAGATAAGTACACAGTGTTGCTTCTGAATAAGTATTATTTTTCAAGAATTTTTCATGTTTCCGCTGCTATGATTATGTTTATCCTCTAATTAAATTGGAGCCAACCAGAAAATTTTAATTGGAGTAGTCATTTTTTGTTTAAGTTAAATTATGATATTGTTATTTTTTTGACCAATGTTGATGATAATAATATTGTAAGTTTATTCATGAGTTTTCCATGCATGAATGTAGAATTAATGTAGAAGAATGTTGTATTTATGATATTGCTATTTTTTCCAAAGTTGATGATAATGATATTATAATTTTCATTTATGAGTTTTATGCATTAGTTCTATTTCTACCCAATGGTGATGTAGAGTTAATGTAGAAGCATATTGTATGTTTTAATTTTGACCAACGTTAAATTACGACATGCAATTATTATGTCAAATGCTTCTCACTTTCTCTGATCTTGTTTTTAGGATACAACCTAATGATATTTATCTCGTCGATTTCGCCTCTCAATGGAAGCAACTATAATTTATGGCGAGAGAAGCTTGAGATAGCACTTGCGCTGTCCAACAATGATCTAGCGCTAACCTCTCCCTATCCCACTAAGCCTGAGGACCCGGTGAGGGCAGAAAATGAGATTGATGCAGCTTTCGTTACTCGGGAGCGTTACCATGCTTCAGTGAGAATGAAGTACGATCTTGAACGTGCGAAGTGTTTGATAGTGATTAAGGGCTCCATTGAGGACCCAATAAGGGGATCAATCCCAGAATGTACCACCACCACTGAGTATCTCAAGAAGGTGGAGAGTCAGCTTATTGGCTCTTCAAAGGCTTATGCAAGCACTCTTATTAAGAGGTTAGTCAATGAGAAATACACTGGTGGAGGGATAAGGGAGCACATACTGAGGATGAGCAACATGGCATCCAAGCTCAAACTAATGGACATGGGGCTCAAGGATGAGTTCCTAGTTCATTTGATTTTTGTATCTTTGCCCAAAGAGTATGAGACCTTTGTTGTTAATTACAATTTATAGCCATATAAGTTGGACATTGAGAAGCTCATTGCCATGTGTGTGCAAGAAGAGGAGAAGCTTAAGAGCTCACATGGCGACTTCGTCAACCATGTGAAGGAAAATAAAAAGAACTTTAACAATAAGAACGCTAAACCACAAGGGAAATCTTAGTGGGACAATAGCTCCTCCTCTAAGCCACAAGGAAAGCCTCCACAGAATGATCACCATTAGAAATCAAACCATGTTCAAGTAGACAAGGATACTATAAATAGTGCAATAAGAAGGGACACTACCAGAAAGATTATCTAGAGTTCCTGAAGCACCTGATGAGAAAAGGTGAGGACATTATTACTTTTGTATGAGTCCTTGTATGTAAGTTATGCAAAATCTACTTGGTGGATTGATTCAGGTGCAACTATTTATGTTACAAATTCATTACAGGGATTCAATACGAGGAGGACCCTGCAAAGAGGAGAAAGACACATTAAGGTAGCAAATAGAGTTAAAGCTGAAGTTGAAGCCATTGGAGAACCCCCATTAGAATTAAATGATGGCTTTGTACTTAAGCTTACTGTTGACACAAAAATGTGGCGATGTGATAAACACACAGTAAGCCAAATGATCTTGACGGAGTGAACCCAAAGATCTGCTTAGCTTCAACACAAGAACGGTCGGTTTTGGGACCAAAGGCGTGCCAGTCAATTTGACCCTGCAATTGACAAGGAGTGAATAATCAGTAGTTTAAGGTGGAACATGTCGGTGTTGCATCAGACAGTTCTAATATGTGGCCAAATAGCCGATTGATATGGCCATCGAGTACAGAGTTGACATCCAGCAATAAAGGAATATAAGAAAACATCATCAGCTAAATAGAACATGATCAGTATAAAACATTGAGCCGATAAGTTTGATGAAAAGAGTATAACACACGAACAATCGACTGTTTACCATAAATGAATCCATAAACAATCTGAATCTAATCTATTATCATCAACCGTGAGGTTCGATCGGATCGATGCAGCTATGATAATGATAACAAACTAAAGCCAAAGAATCTATAAAACCATCTATATGTTAACAGATTCATGAAAACATGCTATATGTGTGAGAGCATATGCAATCAGCTAAAATAGCCAATGCAGGCATAGCAAACAAACAGAGTACATATCTCGATCATGAACAAAACCACTAATCAATAATTTCTAATCTAAACTCTTACCAGTGAGGTTCGATCGGATCGATGTAGCTATGGTAGTGTCATTAGATTAGATCTCTTTAACTAGTGAGTTTATTCAAGATTGAAACATGTATTTGGATGCATACTATGTTTGATTGGAATAGAGATAAAACAGCCGATCTAGCAGAATTAAGTCATCAATTATGAGATTTAAAGCGTGACCAGATCAAAGGATGACCAATTAAGATGATATAATGCCAATCTATCTCTATCTCAATCAGGTGATTTGTTATAATTAATAAAACATTAATTATAACAAGATCGATAACTGGTGAATCAACCAAAAACAACAAGGAAAATCTTACTAATCTTAGCAGATTCGATAACTGGTGATATTGTATTAAACAACAAGTTATTTAACACAAGATCGATAACTTTGATCTATATTATGATTCGTAAGAGATCAATCAGCTGATGCAGCCGTACAAACTATAATACAGATCGATAACTAACTTATATTATGGCTCATAAAAGATCAATCAACTGATGCAGCTTTACAAGCACAATACAAGTCGTGACAGTACTCACAAGCAAGCTGGAGGTCGATCAGCCGATGCAGCCCTGTTTGCTGAAGAACTCACCGAAAAGCTACATTACTCTTACTCCTAAGGATTGGCGTGAAGCCGAAAAAGTAAAGACTGATTTTGATTGATGTATGGATGTCTCGTTATAATGGCCAGGGTACATATTTATATCCTAGACTAATGACTCATGATAAGACCTGTACGTAACTTCCCTAGCAAAATATCTAGACAAAAAGAAATACTAAAATACATGGACTCTAATTTCCCTTTTTTTAGAATCCTTGCTAATAAAGCTTCTTCCTTAGCCGACGTGTCTTCTCTTGTTTAATTCAACCAGCAAAGATCCTATATGCAAACATACCACCTTGCCGAGCACGTATATGAATATGACACCTAGCCGGTCATGTGCATGCACATACATGATGTACATGATATGTGTCCTCGCTTCCTTATGTGCGCTTGGACGTCGTGCTTATCCCAAATAATATTCCTTTTCTTCCATGCATGGACTTCATTACTTGCAGTATATATCCATGAAACAAATAGGAATAACCATGGCCAAATATGTTAATTGGTCGTACTTGCATGCCTCCTCCTAATAGTTGAACATGCAAGTCTACATATGCATGTATATCTCCTTTGATTTAATCGTGAACTTGGTCTTTGATTCGGTTATGGCAAAGTAACTAGCCTTCCATCTGCATATACACACAGATGTCCTTTATGTACCCTCTTTGCGTAGAAACTTAATAAGTGTCTCATGTTTAGACGATGATAGATATGATTGTCATTTTGGTAATGGCCAATGTAAGATTATGTTTAATTATAAGTGTGTTGGTCTTGCCTTCCGACAAGACGAGCTTTATTTGTTATCACTTTGTGAGAATGTGAATGTTGTAAGCACTAAGAATGAGAATGCCTCCTCGTCTATGAATGTAAGTAATAAGCGGAAGAGAATTCATGATGTATCATCGAAATTATGGCACTGTCGTTTAGGCCATATTTTGAGGGGGAGGATAGAACGACTGATTAAGAAATCAATTCTTCCGCCGTTACAATTTTCAGACTTAAAACAATGCATTGATTGCATTAAAGGAAAGTATGTTAAGAAAATAAAGAAACAAGGAATGGTAGTGAATAGAGAAAAATTTCTTTTGATTTTCTTGTTCCTAAAAATATTCGATCTATCTCCTAAACGCCATAGAGAATTGAGAATTTTCATGTCTTTCAATTCTCGTACTTGTAATTGGAAAGTTACAGAAGGAGATCCATCATTTTGCAATGAAAACAACATAAAAACTCTGGACAATTTCAAAATCAGACCAAGCATGACGCTAAACGAAGCGCATGAATTTTGGAAATAATTACACAGATATCTGTGGTCTGTTTCATGTGAAAAGTGTGGATGGTTTTGATTCATTTATAACATTCACATATGATTATTCTCGTTATGGCTATATTTATCCAATTAAGGAAATATCAGAAGCATTGGATAAATTTAAGATATTTAAGGCTGAAGTAGAAAATCAGCATAATTTAATGATTAAGATAGTAAGATCCAACCATGGGGGGAGTACTATGGTCGACATACCCCATATGGACAAGTTCCTGGAACTTTTGTAAAGTTCTTACAGGAAAATGGCATAGTCGTCCAGTACACTACACCGGGCGAGACTCAGCTGAATGGAGTAGCTGAAAGACGCAACCATACATTAATGGATATGGTGAGAAGTATGATAAGTTACTCCACTTTACCGATAAGTTTGTGGATGGAGGCATTAAAAACCGCCATTCATATTCTCAATCGAGTACTACGCAAGTCGGTGCCTAAGACAAAATATGAGTTGTGGACAGGAAGAGAACCTTCACCTAACCATTTACGTGTGTGGAGCTGTCCAGCTGAGGCTAAAGTATTTAACCAAACATTGGGAAGTCAGACTCCAAGACAGTGAGTTGTCATTTCATTGGCTATCCAGATAAGTCAAAAGGTTATCGTTTCTATTGTCCTGACAGACATATGAAGTTTGTAGAAACAAGACACGTTGTGTTCTTCAAGGATGAGATGGTCAGGGGGAGCATGGTAGCGCAAGAAATTAACTTTGAGGAGAAGTGTGTAAATGTGAAACAATCCACGATTTCCTCGAAGGGAAATCCACAGATTACATCATAATGTGGTAGTCTAGGAAGTCCAAACTATCACATTATCATTATTCAATTGATATCACAATTCATACATCGTGGAATTACAAGATTACAAGGCATTACAATACTTGGTAACACACCTAAGTACATCATTATTCTAGCAGAAACATACACAGATCTTCATCAGAGTCAACGTAGCATGTTAGCGGGTGAAGGCTCCTCCTTCATGAGCAATCTTCAGAGTCAGCGTAGGATGTCAATGGGCGTAGACTTCATCTCCTCAACCAAACTTGAGCGCAAGAACGAGACCACCTAATCCTTCTAATCTCTGTTGTTGTCATTGTAGATGTCATCCGAACCTGCCAAATAACTTTCAAAATGATTTGTACTAGCCACTGGCTTCCACCCTATGCTTTGTGTTGCTTTGTGGTAGGTGGCATGCAAGGGTAGAGCAAAAGACCTATTTATGGCTGTAGTTTTCCTACGCAAGTTTATCATTATTTTATAATAGTTCATCAAGTTTTGACCCATCTCATCCACATGTTCACCCATCCCATCACACCCATCTCACCACACTCCCACTCTCTAGGCGACAAGGACAACTCCCTCTCGTGCCTTGCCTCAATGACCAAAGCCAGAATCCAACACAAGATCCTAGGGGGAGAGAAGAAAGGATTCCACTTACTAATCAAGGAAAGCGTAGGTCATAGGAATGTCCATATCCGAGGACGCAGCTATACGTATAGATTGATCAACTCTACAGAGCGTGTACACCTGGAACCACAAGATCACCATCATCGGCGGTGCCCCGCCTAGGCTGAGATTGGGCTACCTTCCAATCGGTGGGATGCCACCCTACCACTCAGCCCTAGGCCACCCCAGAGTCCACCAAAATGCTGAGACTGTGAGACATAGTACTAGGCCCAGAGGTCACTGCGCTGTCTTAGGAGGGTGTGGGTCACAAGCCCGTACCTCCCTACACTATCTACTTCCAACCTAGTAGTAGTGGCACCATCCTAGCTGGTTAGCATCCGTCCCCCACCCATTCAGGAACAAGTGGCATGCACGTAGGGTCCTATGATCCGGTTCTCTCGACATACCAGTCCTTAGGGGGACCGGATAGGATATCTTCACAAGAGGCCAACCAATGCCCCATGCCTCGATGGCACCTCCATCCCAGGGCTTCATCCCACAAAGACACTCTACCCTAGGGTCTCCTCATCTCACATGCACCCGCCACAGGTACCTCTCGTAGGGGATGCCGAGGTCGCACCCCCCCGGCAAGACTCGTCGAACGATTCGTCGTAAGATCCTGCCCGATCGACTCAACCCTCACCACACACCCAAGACGCATGCCAAGATCTCCCCGGTTGTTACCACATTATCGGCACCAAGTGTCTTAACCACTCACAAACAACCCTCCACCAAGCATCACATCATAGATATAATGCATAGTAGAAGTAGTAGCAAGTAAGTAAGCGAGTGTCTAGCTTAACAGCGGGTGTGCAGGGGTATAGATTGTGACAAGGTAATGGCTCACAAGCAATTCTACTATGCAACCTATCATAGATCATTTGCATAAAATAAAGCACTAGCTTCTACTTTATAGCATGTCTAATAGGATTCTACAAGGTGGGGTTGGACGTGGCACCTGTTGATTGGTCATCCTCGAGATCGTGAGCATACTGGTAGTTGTTCTCCCCAAGGTCCTACTACCATCCGCACTTCCTTCCTCCAACGGGTTCCGGTCCAATCAATGCCATCCTCGATGCAACTATCGCAATAGAGTGACACATAAGACAAAAGAGCAATCAGTCCCTAACCCAAGAAAGATTACTAATAACGAGGCAACAAAACATGGGAAGAGCGAATAAACACCAAAAGAACACTGAAGGAAAAGGACTTAGCCCTCATGGAGGAAGTCCGAGCCTTGGGCTGGAGAGAAACAGAAGTAGTTGTCTGTTAAGTACAAGCTCGAGTCATAGCCTAGCAAGTACTTCCCGGGCCGATCGTGTCGACCTATACGGCTTCACGAATAATGGCCTAGACCCTAGCTTGACTTAAGCAAACACCACAGAAAAACAAGGCTAGCCCTCATGAAACAAGTCCATTTTTCTCGGGCTAAAAAGGGGCGAGGGAGAAAATCAGCTAGGCACATCCATGTCTCATCCTCAGTAGAGATGGTACTCTAATGGTCGATCGGGTCGACTCGCATGGTTCTGAGAACATGACATAGACGCTAACCTCCCCAACTAAAAGTGTTAGCCTGTTCTTTGATCCGATCATCATTGTTAAGGATAGGATCGAATAGAGCGGGCTAAGGGGAAAAGGAAGCAGTTCTGGTCTCTCTCAATCCATCCGCCATTATAATTGACGAGAACCAAGAGAGGGTAGAATAGGGAGAGAAGAGAAGGGAGGTGGTCTACTTCTTCCAATCCACACGCCATGGCAAGAGATGGGGCATTAAAAAGGAGCAATGCACAAGAGAATACGAGTGCCCACACTACTTGTAGGTTAGAACTTAACGGCTCTTTCTGACACAGTGGTGGGGATAACTGACCAGAGCGTCCGGTCACCCCGCAGAGTGATGACTCAGCCTCCAAACGTTATGTTTTGAATGAGGGGGTATAAATACTTACTCCACTCGTCCAAGGGTGGTCTCTTACCCATTTGTTCAGCTGAGAAACACCCTTGAGAGTGCAAAGGAGAGCAAGAGCCTAGTGAGGTGATTGAGATTTGAGAATCCAAGATTAAGGCCTCCTTAGTGCAAGGAGAGTAGCAAGTGTGCATCCACCCTTCTCATTAGGCTTGTCGTGGTTAAGTGAGAGTTTGTGCTTGTTACTCTTGGTGATCGCCATCACCCAGATGGCTTGGTGGTGATCAGGAGGTTGGTGATCATCCGGTGGAGCTTGTGGATGACCCAACTCAAGTTGTGAGCGGTTGTGGGCGATTCACCGCGACGGAGTGTCGAAGAATCAGCCTGTAGAGAGCACTTGATCCTTGCACGGATCAAGGGGGAGCTACACCCTTGCGTGGGTGCTCCAACGAGGTCTAGTGGGAGTGGCGACTCTCCGATACCTCGGTAAAACATCGCCGCGTTCCTTTCTCTCTCTTTACTTTAAGCACTTACATGTGAGCAATTCATTTCGTGTCTTTATATTTCTAGAATTGTCATGCTAGAGTAGGATTGGAACTTAGGTTGCAAAACTTTTGTGCGGTAGAATAATAGAAACACATTCTAGGCACAAGGGGTGAAGAAGGCTAAGTGTAGGGTTTAATTATTGCAAAGAATTTTAGAATTAACCCAATTCATCCCCTCTTAGGCATCTTGATCATTTTATTTCCAACGGCCAACACCAGGGCAGATAGAAAGCTCTTCTCGGACGCTGGAGTAGGACCGTCCTAGCAAACCATTCGAAGCTCTTCTTGGACATCGAGCCAAGTTGATGCCCTGGACGGTTTCATATGTTGCAGCGCTGCCCTTAGCTCGGTTGTAGACCTTTTATGTAATATCAAAGCTTCGAATTGTTTGCTAGGATGGTCCAGTTTACGGCTGTAAGACCTCCGAGGGCGCTCCTCTGAAGCGCGTCGTTTGTATGATTAAACTCTTGTTCTTAATTGCAATGATCCGCAAATCTTTTATATATTCGGGAGAAAAAAAAGAAATGAACCTAGTGGTTGCTGAACCTGCTAATATGCTTAATAATGAATTGACCAAGGCCCAAGGGAATGTGGATGGTTGTTTGATGAATAGAATGGGCATATACTTCCTTTAGCGGTATGTGACCTAAATTTCAGCTTGACGCGTAATTCTCATTCATACCTCTGGAAACCTTGGTTGAAGCTCTTTTGGCTGTCAGTCATAAGATACAGCAGCTTGTTTCAGTTGTTGGGCAGAAAGACCAAGGGCATTACGCAGTTGAAGACACGTTTCTCAGAATAATAAAAAGCCTAACCAACCTAACTCAGTTTTTCAGCTGAAGTGCCGTAGGGGGCTTGCAAGAAATTGCTCCTTCAGTTCCAGACGTTTGGCACAAGGGATCTGGGCTAATTCAGGTCAGAATGGCCGGAAAGAAGCTTAGAAAATGCTCCCTAAACGTTTCTTTCAGCATGGCTGCTTCTACAGTCTTGACTGCGCTTGCCTTTGCTTTGCACATTGCTTTGCGGATCCTGGAATATGAACATGCTTAGAGTATGCTTCGGTTCAGCAACGCACCTTTTGACAATCTTGCAGCGCATCAGATCCTTTCTATCTGCTACGCACGTCTCCATATTGTTGTTTTCAAGTCGCTGGTCTGGCGTTTCACAAGTCCTAAAAAATATGTCCTGTTTTTGTTATGTCTAATATTCAGTTAAATACTTTATTTAGTTTATTGTTAATTGTCCTTTTTATAGCTTGTAAAGTGGAATTTCCTTGCAAAGTTCAGGCAGGACCGCAGCATGTTAGGCCTACTGCTCAGCAGCACGATGTACCAAGTCAGGATGAGGATTCAAGGGGGGCGAGCGTCAGTAGAGGCTGGGCCAAGTAGCAGGCCGTTACGGGCTACGAAGCGTAACATGAACATGTATGGACCGCACCTCAGTCCCTTCCATTCCATTCCATGCGCGAAGGCCCCTCCCCACCCTGCCGATGTGCAGCGCAGTACCGCACCTGACGCCTGCGCGCTCGACTCCTATTCAGCCCTCGCTGCTGCGTCTGCGTGCGACTCTTTTTTTTTCCGCGAACATGCTTGGCATATATTTCATTAAGATGGTACAAAACGCCTATCACTGATGAGCGAGATGCCCAGCGACATGCACCGGCACAAACAGAAGAAGCTACACAAGTGTGAAGGAACTTAAGTCTATTACAGATGGTAGTTTTTTGCAACAGATTGTCACCAGGATGGCCGACGGCGAGGCAAGTGTGAAGGCCAAAGCTATGCGCCAGAATGGCCGATGGCGAGGCAAAACCTGCTTCGACCCAACTGTTACTTCTTTCACGATGTCCCTACATGCTGCCTTCGGCGTTTCTGAAACTCCATTGAAGACTCTTCTGTTCCGTTCCTTCCAAACAGACCACGCGATCAGATCGAAGCCTCTGGCGCAGCGATGACTGAACTCACATTCGGGTGCGCAGCCACCACGGCACTAGCTCCTCAATTGACAATTGACGCCGGAGTAGGCCGACAGGTTGCAGTATGTGTATGTAGCACCATACCTCCCTTGTATAAACACACGACAATAGCAAGTGACTGCAGGTCTCAATCTCCAGATCACAAAGCGCGCAGGTCGGCATCTTGCAGCCCATGCCGTTTCTTGCGATCTGCCGTCCACAGCCCAACTTGACCTTAGGCGGCACTGCGACCTGCCAGATTTCCTTAGCCCCTAACATGGATGACGTTCCGATGAAAAATGATCTGCGCGCAGAGGAGGCTGAGTAAGTACCGTTTTCAGTCCACTTCCAGACGAATCTGTCTGACACCGTCGGTTGCAACTGAACTCCTTCCAGGATCTCCCACAGACGCACATAATCGCAAAGCACTGGTGCTGTCACTGAGCCAACAATATATCAAGTACCCAACGCCGTTGGTAGAGTGCCTCCTTGACTGATCGTCGCAGGCTATCTGGTTGCCATCTCTGAACAAGCTCACTTTAGTACTCCCCCCGTCCCCAAATAACTGTCGCTAATGGTTTGCGTGCTGTAAGTTTAACTCGATTTGTAGAAAATACGTGTAATATTTGTATTTCCAAATAAATTTATCAAAAAACTAGATTCAATGATCTTTTCAATCGGGTCTGTTTGTATGGTATTAAAGCCGGCTGAAGCTGATTTATTGTGAGAGAAAAATACTGTAGATTCTAGCTGATAAGCCGGCTGATAAGTTCAAGCGATCAGATCTATATTAATATTTTTTAATACATATTTAGTCAAAGTTGTTTTTCTACTTAGGGAAAACGAAAACAACTTATTAATGTTGATACTTAGGGACAAAAGTCAAAGTTGGGCTACATATGTTGGTTGAGCTGGCTCAAAAGAAAAGATATTAATGACCCTAAAAAAATGCATCTTCCTTTATAACCTATTTTTTCCGAACTTACCTGTGAGGCTAAAAACGAAAATTTCTTTCCTCTGTTGCCTTCCGTCAATTCTGGCAGGGTGTGCCGTCAGTTGGGCTACTGTTTCCTATGCGAAATGATAGGACTACCCTTACTTCTTACTTCTCCTTCCTTCCTCCGTGCTGCATCGGCCAGGGAACGAACGGGTGGGGAGAAAAAAAAATGCGAGCCACTCATGGGAACCATGGAGGACCGGGTCGACGGGAGCCGCCGGCTGCCGCCGGATCCAGCCGGAAGACCCACACCCAGCGAGCAGCACTGAGGTCGAGCGCGCGCGGCCAGCCCGACGATGAGCACTGAGCAGGTCCCCGTCGTCGCCTCCGAATTCTATGTGCGTTCCAGAATCAGAGTTTGAGATACCTAGCAGCGCCATCTGCAGGAGGTACGATGAGAAATGCGAGAAACTCAGACACCAGGAACCTCGACATCAAATTGATATTCATTTCAACCGTGCTTGTGCTTCCAGAGTTGCAAAGGCCTGAATTGGACATCAACCGTGCTTGTTCGGGAGACCGCCATTGGATCGTACGATTATTTAAACTCAGACAGTTTGGAATGTGAGAGAAAAACATCAAATTGATGAAAATTTAAGATGCTTGTGCTTCCAGAAGTGAACATGAATTGGACATCAAATTGATATTCTCCAAATCTAAAACAAAGTAAACTCTATAATGTGTTTATTTTTTTGCCAGGGGTAAAATATCCATTTTACCTCACACTCAACACCGTCGAAGGCCCAAATTGGACGGAAGGCTATACAAAGAAGAAATTTTTGTTTTGAGGCCATACATGTAATTTTTTTTTTAAAAAAAAGAGCCATGAAAGGAAGGTGTATTTTTTTAGGCCATACAAGTAAATATCTCTCAAAAGAAAGGCAATTAAAGTGACAAATATAATTATAACCATAGATATTTATTCCAGTTTTATAAACAAGTTGACCAACTCCTCAAGATATGGAAATTGTTAATCTTTGTCAATTGCTCATATATCATTTTTTATTTACTCCTAATCATGCTTGGAAATATTGTAGATAGCCCAATTTTACTTCAACATAATAGCATTGCACAACTTCTACTTCACTGTTATCAATGACATGGCTGCACTTTGGGCACTCTTTACTTGGGTTGCTGATCCATTTCTGTTTACTGGGATCTGAAGACCCAGGAACATTTTTTTATTTTGGTGGCAATCTTTAGCTATCAATTATCCAAGTTGTCATATTGTTGACCCATGAAGCAAGGGTTATTAATCTTCACCTCGTCCAGCACCACTGACAGCAGGACGACAACCTTAATCGTCGGGTTCTCCAACACCACTTTAATATGTGCATTTAAGCAGAGATAGTGATACTCTGCATTAGCAACAATTTTTCCAGATTTATATGCAGTTGCTTACTGTTTCAAACAAAGGGAATCATCAGGATGGACAAATCAAGCAAATAGAAGAAATAATTTGATAAAAAGGTGATACAGCAGCACAACAATAGAGTATGGATTCCACAGATGCAGCAACGAAAGGAAATTGGAATATCATGGCCCCACACTGTTCTGCATCAATTTGTGCATCACGCTCACATCCAAAGATCAATAGCACCTCCTATACCTGAGAATCCTGCATCTTCCACTTCAGATCGATAGCGCATCTAACCAAAGATTTTTTATTGCAAAACATAGATTGCGAATCGATTAATCAGCCACAAGATTAAAGAGAAAATTGCAATTATAGGACGCGAAACAATGCGCTTCGTTATAGGACTTCAAACATCGACTTCGCTAAAACGACTCTTGAAACGTTGGCATTTTGTTATACATGACATTTGATATTTTTAATCACTTTTCTCAACTAAAATACATGTATTTTGCTATGATGTGACCGTATTGCCCTCAGGGCTTCAATTGACATGGGATGGGGCTGCTGACCACTCGCCTAGACTGCTTGACCGACACGGTGGCAATCCTGCTGAAGTGGGTGATGGCGCGGATGGTGCTGCACCCGGGGATCCAGTCCAAGACGCTGGCCTCGCTAACTTTCTCCTTATCCATGAATATGCTCTCCTTTCAGAAAAAAAAAATCAATTTTTTTTCCACGTTGACAAAATCGATTTCAAACAAATGGAAAAAGATACATATCAAGTATGCAGTAAGAAACACATTGTAATATTACTGAAACATACTCTCCACATAGTTCTCATCACATATCCGGTACTCCTAACAGTGGAGCACTGTGAACACTCCTTACCAATCGCAAACAACAAAATCAGTAACGTAGACAAAACCACAAATGCAGATTGAACACCATCTCTCGACTAGAAAAACAAATTATGCGGCGTAATGAAACGCTAATAATATAATTATGCATGGAACTCGATCGCGCGCCAGCCATGCGTAGTTTGTGCTTTCAGCGATCACCACCTGGGTGTGGGCTTGCACACGAGGGGCTTCTCCATCTCCAGCGACATCCCAAGGTGCTCCGCCAGGTCGACGCCGCCGTCCGCCGGTGCCCACAGGAAGCGGTGTAGCAGCTGCGCGAGCCAGAGGTGGACGGTGGCGAGCGCCAGCATCTTGCCAGGGCACACGCGCCGCTCGGCCCCGAACGGCGCTAGCCGGAGGTCCCCGCCCAGCACGCTCACGTCCTCCTGCTCGAACCGCTCGGGCCGGAACGCGGAGGGGTCCGTTCACACCGCGGGGTCGTGCGCGATGGCCCACATGTTGACCATGGCCATGGTGCCCGCGGGGACGAGGTGGCCTCCAACCACCGCGTCGTGCACGGCGAGGCGCGCTCACAAGAGCAGCGGGCCGGGCGGGTGCACGCGGAGTGTCTCCTTCATGACGCGCTGCAGGTAGGGCAGCCGGGCCACGTCGGCATCGGAGATGGCGCGGCCGCGGCCCACGATGGTGTCCAGCTCCGCCTGCGTCTTGGACTGGATCCCCGGGTGCAGCACCATCCGCGCCATCACCCACTCCAGCAGGATCGCCACCGTGTCGATCGGGCAGGCCAGGCGAGCAGCCAGCAGCCCCATCCCACGTCAATTGAAGCTCTGAGGGCAATACGGTCACATCATGGCAAAATACATGTATTTTAGTTGAGAAAAGTGATTAAAAAGACCAAATGTCATATATAACAAAGTGTCAACATTTTAAGGGTCGTTTTAGCGAAGTCGATGTTTGGAGTCCTATAATAGCGAAGTGCATTGTTTCGTGTCCTATAATTGCAATTTTCTCCAAGATTAAATAAATATAAATAAAGCGTAGTTTTAGTCACCGATTGGCGAAGCGGCCGTGAGGCCGGCATGCAGCCGGGAATTGTTCTCTAGTGAAGAGTGAGAGAGAGAGAGAGAGAGATCCAGGACGCTGGTTGTCGAGGGAGGAGAGCGTCGAACTTGATTCGGTGTCCGCCATCGTCGATGAGGTAGGGGACGCTGCCGGGGCCGGTAGAGGAGGAAGGGTCGCCGTGGGCGGTGGAGGAGGGCCGCGGTGGCAGGGAGGGGCGCCGCCACCCGTGAGGTCGAACAGTAGGCTCCTAATGTCCTGAACTCTAGTCTCCGGATCAGGCTCCGGTGGTGCTTCGAGAGCGCCATACACGCGATCGCGTTGTAGGCGGGCAGGCGCGCCAGGATGGTGCCGACGAGGTCGTCATAGGCACCGACGACGGTGGGGACTTTTTGTCTTCTTCTTCCTCTTCCTCTTCCCCTTGTCAACGATCTCATCTTAGGGCGGTTACAGAATGCGGGTAGGATATGGTGTAGTGAAAAAAACACCGCGAAGTTGCGTGACGTCGGGAGCGGCGGCGGAGGCGGCGTGAGCGATCGCGGTGTGGCCCATGATCTCCCTGGCGTCCAGATCCGGGCTGGAGGACGCCATCGGACCAGGACCGGCCTCGGCAAGTGTAGGTGCCTATGGCTCTCGCCTGCTGCGGAACGCGCGGTGGACGGCCGCCTGCTGCTTCACCGGATTGCACTCCGGCGAGGCATAGCAGTAGGCAGCAGCAGTCCGCGCCGGTTCCAGATCCAATGACTTTGCTTGAGCAAGTCATGCTGTAACTTTCCCACCATCTCGTCCATCCATTCTGCATCCGATGGCGCTAATTGATGGCCTTCCATTCTTTCCTCCCTCGTCTACTTCCACGGCGCGAAGAGCGGGCGGTGCTCGGCGACACCCTCACGCCCACGCCCACGCAGGCGCCACCATCCTCGGCACGGCCTCGGCTCTTGGACACTGTCCTAGGCATGCTCGACGGCCTGCTCGCCATGCCACGGCCTTCCACGACGCCACAATCTCCTCGTGCTCGCGGATGCGCTGGACGTTCGAGTCGACGCTGGCACGCTACGCTGGACACGCCGCAGGCGCCACCTCCTCTACTCTGTGACCCCGACACGCTGGAGGACCTCCTCTGCTCCGGGGCGCCGGCCGCGTAGGCAAGATCGATGATGGCGCTCAACCACATCTCCAAGTCCCGCTCTACAACAACGTCTGAGGCAGAGTCCGTGTCGCAGCTGCTCACGCACATGAAGCTTCTTCATCCCGGTGCTGCACGCACGCGTCGATCTGCTCGAGTCGTTCGGTGCGCTCCTGTACGACGCCGCGCTCTGGGACGGCAAGCTGTAGGGGCCGAGCTGGCACCCGCAGGGTGGCGTCCGGTTGGGGAGATTGCCGGCGCGCACCACACGTATCCAGTAGCTCCGTAGCCACGTTGCCGTCAGCGAGGGGTGCAGCATCGACTACTACGCCCTCCTCGGGGTGAAGCGTGTCCGTGTCCCTGTTCTTCCGGGACTACACAGCAGCCAAGCTCCAAGGGAGGTCGTGTCCTTGTTGCTGCCCTTCACCTGGAGCACCTGCGGGCTGCACGCGGGCTCACCCGGGTGAGGCTGGCGTGGACTGTGAGGCTCACGTTCCTAAACCGATGCACGGACTGACGGACACGGTGTGGCTGGCCGGACGTCTGTCCAGCATAACGGGCGGCAGCATCTAGGCGAAGGTGGGCAAGTGTGAGGAAGAAGACCTTCTTGGACCCCTCCACAGCGTCCTTCATGGCTTTGTGCAAGCTTTTCTCTCCTCCATGGCGCAGCGCGAGTATCTTGCAGACGCATGGTGCGGTGCGAGTGGCCTGTGGCGGGGCGAGAGGACACGGCGGTGGCTCGACGCAAGTGTCCTATAGCGGCACGAGGAGATGCGAATGGCCTGTAGTGGCGCCCAACGGCGCGGCGCTAGAGGCCTGCGGCTGCTCGGCATGGGAGGTGTCAGCATGGGAATGAAAGGTGCCCGCTCTAGGTGAACTTCCAACTGTAGCCAAGCTTCAACTTTCGCTCGTGCCTGCCACCGCCGCCTGACTCCTCACCTGCACTGATGACTGCCGTCAAGCCGGCCTCTGCATCCCGAGGACGCTTGCAAATCGTGGGCTCGCGGCCACACAAGAGGACTGCAGTCTGCAGAGCTGCTGAACAAGGCCCTCCAAGCTCTAGATCCTAGCAATGCGAAAGCGAGCGGCCCGCCGTGATGTGGCACTCCACCAAGCCCCACGACGGTGGCAGCCCTGCAAGGCGCCGGCGCTGCTCCTCCGCCTGCTTGCTTGCCACTGGAACCAGAGAAATAAATATAAATAGGATTAACTCCACTTTTGACCCCTAAACTATTGTGTTCGTCTGATTTTACCCCCAACTATAAAACCATCTAGCGTTGTTACCCTAATTGTCAAAACCATTCACTTTGAGTACTTGGACGTGGAAGAGGCTATTTTATCTGGCGTGGAATGGGTTTGACCATGCCACGTTGGCCCTTCTCTTTCCTCCCGTCACCAACGACGAGCAGGCTATGGCGGCAGCGTGCAAGCAGCATGGTAGTACGTGAGCAGGTTGCGGCGGCGGTGGCACGCGAGTAGGGCGGTGGCGCTTCGAGCAGGCTACGGACATGGACGCCGCCTCCCTACGCCGCAGCCGAGCTCACCGCAGATGCCACCTCCATGCGCCTGCAACCGAGCTCGCCGGTTCATGGCGGTGGCGGCGCATGGCGTTTCCATGGACAGCGCCTCCTTAGTCCAAATTGCTCAAAGGGCATGTGTATAGCAGAAGGATGGAGCCAAAACATTGCAAGAAAAAGGAAGGGAGTCAGCAGAGAGGGCGCAGCCATCCACGAGCTCGGTCACGACAACAATGGTGGCCGGGCACGGGCCCGACGTTCATCTGTGGCTTTTGTAGCCGAACGGCGTCGAGGCGAGGCCAGGGCTAGCTGGGACTGGCGTGTAGGGCACAACGAGGACGTCCACCTGCGCGTGGAGCGAGCTGTCGTGGCACGCCCAGCCAGGTCACCTTGCCGGAGCCATTAACGTCGAAAATAGAGCTTCCTTCGTTCTCAAATTCGTACAGCCCGGATCATCTCAACCCATTTCCTTCCACCAATAAGAAGCCATGGGAGTTACCTAGCTGCCCTGCCCACATCGAGAGCCATCCGTGACCTATAGGCAACGAATTTGAAGTTTCCCTTCCCGCCGGGGCAGCCAGTGGAGGCAGTAGCAAGGCGTCCCGCTCGCGCACTATCGTCGGCCATGGCGCGCCGACCTACTCCTCTGGTGGCCCTAGCGCGTGAGCCCGACGGTGGCTTAGCTAGCCCGACGCAGCAGCCCGCGTGCACGCTCGCTCAGCGGCGGCGTGGCAGCCAGACGGCGGCGAATGATTGCAAGGGGAGCAGCAGCTACAGTGCAGGGCTGGTGGTGCTCGAGCTCGGCGGAGCTAGACGACACACGAGGCGGCGGATTCGACGGCCCTCGCCCGCCTCGCAGCAGTAGTGCAGCAGCTGCGCTCGCCGGCCATGGCGCAGCAGCCTGCTTGTCCGGTGGCGGCGGCGACGACTCGACTGCACTGTCCGAATGCTGCTGGAGCTGGAGGAAGGAGGGGAGGGAATGAGTGGGTGACGCGCGGGCCCCGCATATTATTGAGATGCATGCCAGCGTCCTACGTGGCGGTCAATGCCGGCGTGGTATGGTCAAACCCGTTCCACGCCGGACAAAACAACCTCTTCCGTGCAGGTGCTAAAAGTGAACGGTTTTGACAGTTAGGATACCAACACTAGACGGTTTTGTAATTGGGGGTTAAAATCAGATGAACACAATGGTTGAGAGGCCAAAAGTGGACTTAATCCATATAAATATGAAGTTTGGAAGTTTTGCTTTAAACCTGTGTGAGCCCTTGGATCGAGATTGTACGCTGGAGATGGAGCGAAAGTTACGTCGTGACTTCATTCAAGGAGTAAAGTTACTGAATCTGAGTCCGTCCGCGCCACCGGTGGATGTCGATGACTTGCACAAGAGCCAAGCGGTGGTGGAGTGTGTCAGGATGCTGGTGGGCTGCAGCCCAAATAGACCATGGCTGTGCCGGTTCAGAGTAAATAAAGGGTACAAAAGGAAACGACTCCGCATAGGAGAGGCATCGGATATTCAGAAACCAAAAGATTATCTTCCTTCTCCAGAATCAGAAAATTGTATATTTGGGACTCTAAACAATGCGTTATGCAGATTTGGAACTCCAAACATCCACTTTGTAAAAAATGGTCTCCAAACGTTGCACGATTGATTTCCTTGCTATTATGTGTATTTCATCTTTTTTTTTAAAGTTGTGTACATGTATTTGGAGACCTGAAGGGACTCTTTTGCCCTTCTGCTGTTACGTACAGGGTCTGGGGTGCGGGTCACGTTGGTTGGCCGGTGGCTGGCCTTGTTGGCTCACCTGGGCTGGCTGGCCGCCGCCTGGGCAGTAACATGTAATAATTCACAGATTAATATATAATAAAAATTAACAAAAATGAGGCATATGCAATAACATGTAATAGATAAAACCATAAATTTACCACAAATGAGTTCATCTCATAAATCCATGATTTTAGCGTAAACCAGTTCATCTCACAAAACCATAGTGTTGTTCTAAATGAGTCCCATCTCATATCAAATAAAGCATGAGTTTATATCCGCCACAGATACGATCATTCATCCAATATATAGGATTCTCTTTGGTGTCATCTATTTTGGTGTAGTCGCAGTAGTGGTGTCGGTTTGTGTAGAGGTGCCCTCTCCTAAAATGAGCGCAAGCCCGCTACATAGAAATATGGTACGACAATTAGATGTATGGAAAGAATTATTATATGGTAAATGTGTTAATATTCCTTACCTTATAGTGATCATTCCTGAACTATCCCGTAGTATTTCTTCTCTAGTTGGCCTCTGTGGAGTGCTAAGTGCTCCTGGCGTAGCTTTTTGTAACATTTTTACTAGGTTGCTTCCGCATCCTACAAGTAAAATAAATAAATTAATAATGACATGTTGATTCAAGTTTTTGATAAAGAAAATCAATACTTACCTCTTTTTTGCTGTCCCATTGAGTGGACACTTGGCGCTAGCTTGCCTATGACCTTTTTCACCGCATTTCTTGCAAGTCATAGGTCCTCTAATCATCTTCTTTCCCTTTGCATTGGTTGCAAGTGACCTTTTCCACCGCATTTCTTACATGGCTTACCAGTGTGCTGCCATTCAAGACGAGTACATGTCCTTTGGTTTAACTTGACAAGATGCCTCTCAACTTTCTAGCTATGGTCCCACACCTCTGCACTCCAATTACCAGCTGGTACAATTTTTAAGTGGCCCAAACCTCTAGTATTTGCCTTCAGTTGAAGTATAATAGCTGGAAGTATCCTGCCTTCAGGTAGCCTATATGCAATATTTCTTCTCTTGTTCCATAATATCATGATCATTTCTCTAATCTTATCAGCAAGGTCAGCAACAGGTAAGTCTTTATGGTCTCTAATCCAGTTATTAAATGACTCTGCAATATTACCAGTTGTGTAGTCACATTTAATTTCTAGATTCAAAGCACACCTATATCATTTAAGCTTATGATTGGTTTGTAACCATTTCAATGCTTCTGATGGTTCACTTACAATTTTTGCCATATGGTCATAGAATATGTCTTCTATGTAAGCCCTTGCTATAGGATACATCTGTCCAAACCCTCTAAACCTCTTCTAAATTTTTTTCACATGATTATAAAAGCATTCTCTTTGCTCTACATTTGGGAAGACATTCTTCACTACGTTCTCTAAGCCCTTGCAAGCATTAGAACAAACAACAAGGAGTGGAGGATTACCTATTGCCTTCTTTAATTGGTCCATGAACCAAGTCCAGTTGTCTGTTGTTTCAGAAGCTATGAAGCCATAAGCGAGTGGATACATCCAATTATCATCAACGCTATAGCTGCGGCCAAGTGGTCATTCCACCTTCCATTAAGTGTTGTAGCATCTATGCTTAAATGATGCCTACAACCTTCCAAGAAACCATCAATGCATGGTTTAAGAGCACAGAAAAATGGTGGAAATATACTTCACCATCCACTTGAAGTACCTCAATCTCCATGACACTCCCGGGACACCACTTCATTACCTCGGCCTTCCACCTGAACAAGAGCTCAAAACTCTCTTCCCATTTACCATAAACCTCAGCAAGAGATTTTTCTTTACCCTGCCAAACAATATCATATCCAATTATGACCTTGTGTTCTCTCTGCAACTTGTCCTGTAATTCCTTAGCACCCATATTTGAAAAATCTCTAAGGATATCAACAACCTTGCTAGCTACCCATTTCTAAGATGTAGTTTTAGTTCTCATCCTCATGCTAGAAACACAAGTATGTTCATTAACCAAAACAGTAACCTACAAAACAGACAAACAATGAGAATCATAATAATTTACACAAAAAAATAATAAAAAACAAATCAACTCACCTCTACAATGCTTTGTCCCTTATGTTTGGTGCCATTAATTCTCCAAGAGCAGTCGTCACTTGACTTGCAATAACACCTATACCTCCTCGTATCTGACTTCTCTGTCCCTATATCAAACTCTTATTGATGGCAAATTGTCACACTGCCTTCTTAAACTCCTCCATTGATGGGTAGATTGTACCAATATCCATTGGTGAGTTATTGTTATCATATGAAATCACCATCTCACTTGCTATGACATCACTAGTAGGAATGGCAGGTACATTTGTTGTCTCCTCTTCTCTCAAGCCTAAAAATTCATAAATCTGATTTTCACTCATAAGTGCAATACGACCTTCCTCATCATGTGTCTCCACTATCTATAAGCTATCCCAATGGACTCTTGCGACATGATCTACTTCTGACCTGAACAACACTACTACAGATTGATTTATCATTGTCGCCACTTTCACTGCCGTAGTGATAAAAGTGATGGTGTTATACTTCCACCGCCAGTTGGACCGATAGCGAGGCCTCCTGCGGAAGAAAACCGGTAGTTGAAACTTCTACCACAGATGGGTTAACAATAGATGCAGTAGTGGTATTTTCTCAGTTGTATGAAAAGCCAAGCCGACTAGGATACGGGTTATGGACACTGGCCCTCCATGATTGTTTGTTCTTTCGACGGTAAAGTCAGCGTGAGTTATTTTCCAACTACCCACAACATAGTTGCATCACCATTACTTGCACTTCTCCATCTTCAAGGTTGGCCTATTTAACCAAGGTCTAGATGCACCTCTTGGGCTCAATCCACACACACACACACACTCTCTTGAATCCACACACTCATGAGCTACTGTATCTTTCCTCATCACCAAGAAGTGTTTGTCTTCATCCTTGCACCTCTCATGGCCTCCTCTTGGCCGTGAGAAGTGCAAGATGGAGATAAAGCACCTCACCAGGTGTTTGGAGAAGGCCTTCAAGATTGGGTGCTTTAGATTCCATAACCTTGCTGCCCCTTAGCATCGAGATGCAGATATGCATCCCTCAACGCTAAGAGGTAGCAAGATTATGGAATATAAAGAACCTCACTGAGATGCAGGTGCAAGTTTTGTGAGGTTCTCCTTCTCCATCCTTGGTGAGGTGCTGCCGCTGAACAGGAGCTTGACCTTGATGATTGCAAATCTTCTTGCAGATCTTGTGTTAACAGAAGATTTGTAATCATCTGGTTCTCTCCTATTCAGGGGCTCCATACTCGATTGGGGGTGCTTTAAGTTTGCAAGGTGTTCATTCTTCAAGATTGGGTGCTTATATTCCATCTTGCATCTCTCATGGTCAAGAAGCAGATCACATCCCTTGATCGTGAGGTACATCTTGCAGCTCTCACGGTCAAGACACATATCACATCCCTTAACCATGAGGGTTGCAAGATGGAAGGTAGAGCACCTCACTGATGGTGAAGTTTTGTGATATGCTGCATTGTTCTTTAGATTCCATGATCTTTGTACCTTGGAGGATCGAGATGCAGATCTGTTGGTTTATATGTGCAAACCGCCGTATGATACATATCTATTATCGCGTAGACCTCAATGGAAAATACGTAAAGAAGTACTATATATACCCAAGTATTTGGGTCTATGCTTGATAGCCAAGTCTCATCGGCTCAAAATATAGCTGACACCTAGAGTATCGCCTTTAGAACAAAAAATAACAATAAAAGACATAGGATCAAAAGTGACACTCAAATAGTAGATTCTTTACTTATAAGACCCTAGATATAATCTATGGTCCTAAGAAAACATTGTTTACAACATCTTCTGCATGGATGATCACTATGATAGCCTCGGCAGCATCAGTGAAGTCTCCAATCTGGTCCTATTGATCTTCCAGCCAATCAGTGTCCAGAAAACTAGGTTCTAGGTGACGAAGCTCATGCCCTGAATGTAGTTGCGCTGTAGCCAGAGTGGCACCGGCACCATAGCGGACCCCATGAGTTGCCACTTCTCTGGCACGAGCCAGGATATCCTGTAGGTGATCTTCAAGAGAAACTCCCCTGGCGTTTACTACTGCAACTGCACCATGTGCTGCCCGTTGGAGGATCTCGTGGCGACTCTCTAGGTCAATCTTCTGGCGATGAGCCTCCTCGATCTCACAACAAGAAGCAACTAGTTGTTCCTCAAGATCTAATGAAAATGAAGGGTTATCGGATAAAGTTGCGAATATAAAAGGAAAGACTCTTTAAAGAAATTTTACCTGCTGCCCTAGCATGAGCTTCATCAGCCCTCATCTGAACAACATTGGTCTCTTCTTTAGATGTAGAGAGGGCTGTTTTAACGGCATCGAGACATTGCTCGAGCCGACCTACCTCAAGCGTGGCTTCAGAATACAGGTTTTTGGCCTCTCTCCTTTCACGGATAAGATTCTAGATATCCTAACCTGACTCGGAGGATGAAGATGAAGATACCATGGGCCCAACAAGATGTGCATTGATAGCACGCACAATCGATTGTTGTCCAACCTCCACCGGAGTTGGTCGATGTACCGCAGCATGAGAGGTAGCCCTGCATATTCAAAGGATTAATGCAAGGCAACCATAGAGATAAGAAATCATTCCCTCTCACCCTTGACGATGAAGAGGGACACGAAGGTGTGGAGGCAGATCTGTGGCTTCTAGAGTTTCCTCCCTTGGACGCTTGCCATGAGCCATTGTTCAGAAGAAGATTGGAAGGAGAAAACAAAGAAGAAAAGATATGTGTCACAGCACAACAAATGAACACAAGCAGTATTCTTTCTACTCCGCCTTGCCTCCAAATTTATAGCCCCAGGGGACCTCTATAGTGGGTTCATCGAGTTACGTGTGAGAATGTGGGGCATGTGTTCACACCAAAATTTGTTAAGATGCACACGAAGTGCAAAACTCAAGGAAGCGTGCGTGAGTGTTGAATGTCGTCCCAACTTCCAACACCGTCCCCACGACTTCTTACGCCGAGAACCATCGTATACCTCATCTTCCCTGATACGTGCTCCCAAGATCACGCATCTTAACTGCATTGAGTCTAGGTGCTGATAGGTCCTAATGGCTAGAGGGGGGTGAATAGCCTATAAAAATTTCTACAACAACACTTGAACTATGTGGTTAGTCAAATAAATGGTGAAGCGAGAGTTGCGCTAGCCTACTAAAAATGCAAGTCACCTATCACAATTCTAGTTGCTATAGACTCTATCCACATAATGGCTATGGCACTACACTAAGTTAGTGAGCTCTCAATGACTAACTAAAGAGCCTCACTAACCACTAGACCCGACGCAAGCTAGCTCTCAAAACCAATTACACTAAAGAGCTTAGCTTACACACTAGGAATGTAAATACAAGGGGTGATGGTGATGATTATACCGCTGAGTCGGGGATAGAGCCAATCACAATATGATGGAGCCAATCAACCACAATCAATCAAGAAATCCTCGGACAATGATGACACAAGATTTTTTACCGAGGTTCACTTGCTTGCCAGCAAGCTAGTCCTCGTTGTGGTGATTCACTCACTTGGAGGTTCACGCGCTAATTGGCATCACACGCCAAACCCTCAATAGGGTGCCACACAACTAACACAAGATGAGGATCACACAAGCCGCGAGCAATCTACTAGAGTACCTTTTGGCTCTCCACCGGGGAAAGTTTAGGAACCACTCACAATCACCACGACCAGAGCCGGAGACAATCACCAGCCTTTGCTCAACGATCCTCGCTGCTCCAAGCCATCTAGGTGGTGGCAACCACCAAGAGTAACAAGCAAATCCCGTAGCAAAACACGAACACCAAGTGCCTCTAGATGCAATCACTCAAGCAATGCACTTGGATTCTCTCCCAATCTCACAAAGATGATGAATCAATGATGGAGATGAGTGGGAGGGCTTTAGCTAAGCTCACAAGGTTACTATTGCAATGCAAATGGCCAAGAGAGTGTGCTAGAGCCGGCCAAGGGGCTTAAATAGAGGCTCACAAGAAATAGAGCCGTTGGCTCCCTACACCTCACTGTTATCGAGGTCACTGGATGCGCCGGTCAAAGTGATCAGACTGTGGCACCCCAGCATCCGATCATGGAGCGGCCTCCATGTGTCCCCATGTTTGACCTCGGCTGTTTGATTCCAACGGTCAAGTTGATCACGTTCACCCGTTAATTTAAAACCGGACGCAGCACAGAGTGACTGGACGCGCCGAAGCAGCGTTAGGTCACGCGTGCGCCCGAGTCCCCGCGCCATCGACCGGACGCACCACAGCACTGACCTGACTCGTGCCAACGCAGAGTCAGATCGTTTCTAGTAAGTGTATCACCTTGTGCACGTGTGTTAGCATATTTTCTCAAACATTTTCAAGGGTGTTAGCACTCCACTAGATCTAAATGCATATGCAAAGAGTTAGAGCATCTAGTTGTACTTTGATAACCGCATTTCGATACAAGTTTCATCCCTCTTAATAGTACGGCTATCGATCCTAAATGTGATCACACTCGCTAAGTGTCTCGATCACCAAACCAAAAAGCTTCTATGGAATATCACCTTTGCCTTGAGTTTTTTTGTTTTTCTCTTTCTTCTTTTCTAAGTCTAAGCACTTGATCATCACCATGGTCACACCATCATCATCATCTTCACCATTGCTCCACCACTTGCAATAGTACCACCTATCTAATAATCACTTAGATAAACTAGGTTAGCACTTAGGGTTTCATCAATTCACCAAAACCAAACTAGAGCTTTCAATCTCCCCCTTTTTAGTAATTGATGACAACCCTTTCACAAAGATATGAATTGAAATTCATTTGAATCCATGTTGCTTGCCCAAGAATATTTACCATGTGTAAAAGGATATAGACAAGTTCCATGAATCCCAAATGGTAGCATTAGCTCCCCCTACATATGTGCTAAGAGTTTGGATTGAAGCTTGCACATATGCATGAATTAGAAATGTGGGAGGGCAATGTCTACCAAATGATGCTAAGGTATAAGAGATGGACCTTTGAAGCGTGATACCAATCGGAGTGCACCATTATACCATCCTTAGCACCATTAGTAACTAGACATTCACACAAACTAGAATACCCGGTGAGATCAACATTAGAAGCAAGGGTCTAGTTTTCACAATGTAAACACAAGTCTAGTTACTCAACCTATGCATGCTAGTTTTTCAATTCAACATTCAAGCCTACAACTAGCATTCACCACACAAGCATGAAATTTTAATTTAAAACTTGTGCCATGCAATCAAACATATGAAAATGCACATTCAAATGCATCAATCAAGTTTATGAGCTTGCTCCCCCTACTTGTGTGCTCAAAATTTTAATTGATCCCTTTCCTTTGTCATATCTCTCCCCCTATGTCAAAGTTCTCCCCTTTGTTATCTTTTCAATATCTTTGTGCACTATTTCTCCCCCTTTGTCATCAATGACCACAAAGGTTTAATTTTAGATAGGTTAGGATAATCAATGTCAATCAATGGGGTGAGGATCATTTTCCCAAATTTGGTTCAATCTAGAACAGTTGCCTAAGATATTTAACTCAGTTTGATCCAAGGACAAGCTTCTTCACACCTCATTGCAAGGGTTATCTTGTACCATGTTGAGTTAAACACTTGTAGCTCATTTTATAGATCAAACACTAGGTTCACAAGCCCACAAACATGTCATATGCTACCACTAGATCAAGTCAAGCATAGAAGCAATAGTGGTACCATACAAGCATCAAATTCTCTTAATTTTCATGAATGAGCATATAAAACATGAGGAATGACTAGATGCACTAAACAAGTCCTTAGCAAAGGATGTATGCATGCCAATCAACTTTTACCTTGGTTGCTCGAAGGAGAGGCATGTCATATAAGTGGGGGTGCATCAACACATATTTGAGAAATCCAATATGTTTAACTCATTCCTTAGCTTGCAAAACCTTTTCTCATCTAATGGCTTGGTGAATATGTCGGCAAGTTGATCTTTGGTGCCCACACTCTCAATGCAAATATCTCCTTTTTGTTGATGATCTCTTATGAAATGGTGGCGGACATCAATGTGCTTTGTTCTTGCATGTTGAATCAGATTGTTGGTGAGCTTGATTGCACTCTTATTGTCACATAGCAATGTCACTTTCTTGAACTTGATTCCAAAGTCATTCAAGGTGGCCTTCATCCAAAGTATTTGTGCACAACAACTACCGGCGGATATGTATTCGGCTTTGTGTACGCTTCATCCAAAGTATTTGTGCACAACAACTTGATAATGCAACACTATTTTGCTTTTTTGATGACCATGAAACAAGTGATCTTCCCAACAATTGACATGTGCCTGAGGTGCTATTCCTTTCAACTTTGCATCCTGTATAATCCGAGTCGGAGTAACCAACTAGCTCAAACTTTGCTCCTTTGGGATACCACAAACCAACATTTTGTGTACGCTTCAAGTACCTCAATATTCTGTTTGTAGCCTTCAAATGACTTTCTCTTGGTGAGGATTCAAATCTTGCACACATGCATACACTAAATATGACATCCATCCTTGATGCGGTCACATAGAGTAGGCTTCCAATCATAGACCGATACAACTTTTGATCCACCATGTTGCCACTTGCATCACTATCCAAATTTCCATTTGTTCCTATTGGTGTACTTATGGCCTTTGCTTCGTTCATGCCAAACTTCTTGAGCATGTCTTTGATGTACTTGCCTTGACTCACAAATGTACCATTCTTCAATTGCTTGATTTGAAGACCAAGGAAGTAACTCAACTCTCCAATCATGGACATCTCAAACTCATTAGCCATCATCTTCCCAAACTCTTCACAAAAGTCTTGATTGGTTGATCCAAATATGATGCCATCAACATATATTTGCAACACAAACAAGTCCTTGACAATCTTCTTGGTGAAAAGAGTGGTGTCAACCTTGCCCATCATGAACCCTTTAGAGAGTAGGAAATCCCTCAACCTCTCATACCATGCTCTAGGCGCTTGCTTCAAGCCATACAATGCTTTCTTCAACTTGTACACATGGTCAGGCTTCTTGTCATCTTTAAAACCAGGAGGTTGCTCAACATATACTTCTTCATTGATGTAGCCATTGAGAAATGCACTCTTGACATCCATTTGATAGAGCTTGATGTTGTGGGCACAAGCATAGGCTAGCAAGATTCTAATTACTTCCAATCTAGCAACTGGGTCATATGTTTCTCCAAAGTCAAGACCTTCCACTAGAGTGTATCCTTGTGCTACCAATCTTGCTTTGCTACTTACTACTATCCCATCTTGATCTTGCTTGTTTCTATAGACCCATTTAGTTCCAATCACATTACGTCCTTTTGATCTTTCCACTAACTCTCATACTTAATTTCATGTGAAGTTGTTCAATTCTTCATGCATAGCATTCACCCAATCAACATCCTTCAATGCTTCTTCTATCTTCTTTGGTTCAATGGATGACATAAATGAGAAATGCTCACAAAATGAAGCCAATCTTGATCTAGTTTGCACACCTCTAGAAATATCTCCAATTATAGTGTTCAATGGATGATCCCTTGCAATATGAGTTGGTTGTAGTATTTAAACTTGATTGCTTGTACTTGCTTGATCATTGGTTTGAGATAGTGTACTAGCCACTTGATCTTGTTCATTGTCATGAGGGCCACTTGTACTTGCTTGATTAGTGTAATCTTGCACATTTGAGTTAGTGAGCACTTGCACTTGATCATCTTCTTCATCATTCACTTGCCTATGCCTTAATTCACCAACATCCATGTTCTTCATGGCATTTGAAAGTTGAATACCTCTAACATCTTCCAAGTTCTCATTCTCATCTTGGGAACCCTTGGTTTCATCAAATTCAACATCATGAACTTCCTCAAGAGTACCACTTGCTAAATTCCAAACTCTATATGCTTTGCTAGTGGTTGAGTGTCCAAGCAAAAATCCTTCATCATATTTCTTGTCAAACTTGCCCAATCTAGTGCCTTTCTTCAAAATATAGCTTTTGCAACCAAAGACCCAAAAATATGCAATGTTGGGCTTTCTACCATTCAAGAGCTCATAAGGTGTCTTCTCTTTCAATGGATGATAATATAAGTGGTTGCTACAATAGCAAGCCGTGTTGATAGCTTTGGCCCAAAAAGATTGACTCACATTGTACTCACTCAACATTGATCTTGCCATATCAATCAAGGTTCTATTCTTCCTCTCAACAATGCCATTTGATTGTGGAGTGTATTTGACCGAGAATTGATGTCTAATTCCAAATTCATCACACAACTCATCAATTCTTGTGTTATTGAACTCACTACCATTATCACTTCTAACTCTCTTGATGGTTGTTTCAAACTCATTCTGAATACCCTTGACAAATGACTTGAATGTTGCAAACACATCACTCTTGTCCACTAGAAAGAATACCCATGTGTATCTAGTGTAGTCATCCACTATCACAAAGCCATATTTGTTACCACCGATGCTAGTGTATTATGTTGGCCCTAAATAAATCCATGTGCAACAACTCAAATGCTTTACTAGTGCTCATCCTGCTTTTCTTAGGATGGGTGTTTCCAACTTGTTTGTCGGCTTGATAAGAGCTACAAAGCTTATCCTTCTCAAACACAACATCTTTCAATCCTCTAACCAAGTCATGCTTAACCAATCTATTCAATTGTTTCATTCTGACATGACCAAGCCTTCTATGCCATAACCAACCCATACTAGACTTAGTGAACAAGCATGTTGACAATTGAGCTTCACTAGCATTGAAATCAACCAAGTATAGATTCTCATATCTAAAGCCTTTGAAGATCAAGTTGGAGCCATCTACACTTATGATCTCTACATCATCTACCCTAAATATGCATTTGAATCCAAGATCACACAATTGAGCCACGGATAGCAAATTGAAGTTCAAACTCTCAACTAGCAACACATTGGAAATGCTCATGTCATTGGATATTGCAATCTTACCAAGCCCTTCGACCTTGCCTTTGTCATTGTCACCAAATGTGATACTATCATAACCATCTTTGCCATTGGTATTGATTGAGTTGAACATTCTTGCATCACCGGTCATGTGTTGAGTGCACCCACTATCAAGAACCCAATGCCTTTCTCCAGCTTTATAATTGACCTACAAAAGAAGATCAATTCTTTTTAGGTACCCACACTTGCTTGGGTCCTTGGAGGTTAGTAACCAAGCTCTTTGGCACCCATATGACTTTCTTCTTTGAGCCCATCCATGGTGCACCAATGAACTTAGCATGAACACCATTTGTACCCTTAGTAAGCACATAGAAAGAATCAAGCTTAATTGAGGATACATTAGCATTCTTGTTCTTGTTCATGTTTTTTGCTCTACATGACCAACTTTCTTGCAACTTTTGCAATACCAGCCATTGTTCCTCACAAAACTAGTTTTGTGATTAGCAAAGGCAGCCTTGCCTTTCTTGGGGATATAACTCAATCCCTCTTTGTAGAGAGAAGCTCTTTGGCTACCCAAGCACATAAACAAGCGGTCCTCACCACTATAGGCTTTGCCTAAGGCGCGAGTGAGCTCATTGACCTCCTTCTTGAGGGTCTCATTCTCAACCATTAGCGAGGCATCACAAGTGAAACCATCACAACTAGATGAGGTAGAAGTAGATGTGCTACAAGAAGAGTTAGTAGGAGCAACAATGATAGGCTTATAGAATGATTCATCAATTATATCATAAGTTAAGCCTTTGTCACATGTTACAACATACTCGTTCTCATTTTGCTCATTAAGTAAAGAGGAATGAGCTTTTTCAAGCTTCTTGTGAGCCTTGCCAATCTTCTCATGGGCTTCTTCTATCCTCTCATGAGATGCATTGAGCTCATCAAAGGCTTGCTTAAGGGCTTTTAGTTCCTTTCGCAAGTCTTTGCATTACCTTCTCTTAATGCCAAAATGTTCTTTAGCATCTTCTAACATGTCAATTAGTTTATCTTTAGTGAGTTCATCATCATTGTCACTTTCACTTTCACTTTCATTATCATGTTCCTCATCACATCCATCATCACAAGTTTGTACCTTAGTAGCCTTAGCCATGAAGCATGATGGAGAGTCGAAGAGAGAAGGCTTCTCATTGATAGCAATCCTTGCAAGAGCCTTCTTCTTGGTTGTCTTGTCATCATCACTATCATCATCATCACTTGAGGAAGCATCACTATCCCAAGTGATCACTTATGAACCACCCTTCTTCTTCTTGATGGTCATCTTGTCCTTCTTCTCTTTCTTTTCCTTCTTGTCCTTCTTCTTGCTCTTCTTGTTGTCATCATCATTGTCGCTATTGTATAGGCATTGAGCAACAAGATGATCCTTGCTTCCATAATTGAAGCACCTTCTTTACTCTTCCTTGTTCTTGGATGAAGACTTCTTTCTTCTAGCACGGTAGCCCTTCTTCATCATGAACTTGCCAAATCTCTTGACAAAGAGAGCCATCTTCTCATCATCCATCTCATCAAAGCTCAAGTCTTCATCTTCACTTGATTCTTGCATTGCCTTGGCCTTGGATGATGTGGCCTTGAATGCCACACTCTTCTTCTTGTCATCCTTCTTCTCATCTTTCTTCTCCCTCTTTTCTTCCTTCTCATCATCATCTCTATAAGCATCATCGGTCATGATATCTCCAAAGATTTGGTTTGGTGGCATTGTGTCCAAACTGGTCCTCACTAGCAAGGTGACCAACATGTCAAATCTTGTGGATAAGCATCTCAAGAACTTATGAGAGAAGTCCTTGTTCTCTACCTTCTCACCAAGTGCTTTGAGATCATTGATAAGCACTTCCATCCGATGGAACATGTTTGACACACTCTCATCTTCCTTCATCTTGAAGCTAGCAAATTTCTCCTTGAGAATGTATGCCTTTGCACCCTTTATTGCCTTGGTGCCCTCGAATGATTCTTCCAACTTCTTTCAAGCCCCATGAGCCATCTCAATGTTCTTGATTTGCTCAAATGTTCTCTCATCAATTGCATCATGAATGGCACTTAGAGCAATGTCATTGTTTTGGAGAAGCATTTCTTCGGCCGCGGTGGGATTCTCTAGATCGGCAATCTCAATTTTGGTTTCTACCACCTTCCACACGTTTCTATTGATTGACTTGATATGTGTGGTCATCTTTGACTTCCAATATGGATAATTTATGCCATCAAATTGGGGTGGCTTTTTGGTATTGTTGATTTGAGCCATTTTGACATCGAAGGTTATTAAGCCTCAAATCACGGTGACCACAGCTCTCATACCACTTGATAGGTCCTAATGGCTAGAGGGGGGTGAATAGCCTATAAAAATTTCTACAACAACACTTGAGCTATGTGGTTAGTCAAATAAACGACGAAGCGAGTGTTGCGCTAGCCTATTAAAAATGCAAGCCACCTACCACAATTCTAGTTGCTATAGACTCTATCCACACAATGGCTATGGCACTATACTAAGTTAGTGAGTTCTCAATGACTAACTAAATAGCCTCACTAACCACTAGACCCGATGCAAGCTAGCTCTCAAAACTAATCACACTAAAGAGCTTAGCCTACACACTAGGAATGTAAATACAAGGGGGGATGGTGATGATTATACTGCCAAGTCGAGGATAGAGCCAATCACAATATGATGGAGCCAATCAACCACAATCAATTAAGAAATCCTCAGACAATGATGACACAAGATTTTTTAACGAGGTTCACATGCTTACCGGCAAGCTAGTCCTCGTTGTGGTGATTCACTCACTTGGAGGTTCACGCGCTAATTGGCATCACACGCCAAACCCTCAATAGGGTGCCACACAACCAACACAAGATGAGGATCACACAAGCTGCGAGCAATCCACTAGAGTACCTTTTGGCTCTCCGCCGTGGAAAGTTCAAGAACCACTCACAATCACCACGACCGGAGCCGGAGACAATCACCAACCTTCGCTCGACAATCCTCACTTCTCCAAGCCATCTAGGTGGTGGCAACCACCAAGAGTAACAAGCAAATCCCACAGCAAAACAAGAACACTAAGTGCCTCTAGATGCAATCACTCAAGCAATGCACTTGGATTCTCTCTCAATCTCACAAAGATGATGAATCAATGATGGAGATTTGTGGGAGGGCTTTGGCTAAGGTCACAAAGTTACTATTGCAATGCAAATGGCTAAGAGAGCGTGCTAGAGTCGGCCAAGGGGCTTAAATAGAGGCTCACAAGAAATAGAGCCATTGGCTCCCTACACCTCACTGTTATCGGGGTGACTGGACGCGCCGGTCAAAGTGATCAGACATGCGGCACCCTAGCATCCGGTCATGGATCGGCCTCCATGTGTCCCCACATTTGACCTCGGCCGTTTGATTCCAACGGTCAAGTTGATCACGTTCACCCATTAATTTGAAGCCAGACGTAGCACAGAGTGATCGGACGCCGAAGCAGTGTCAGGTCGCGCGTGCGCCTGAGTCCCCACGCCATCGATCGGACACACCGCAACACTGACCTAACTCATGCCAACGCAGAGTCAGATCATTTCTAGTAAGGTTCCTAAGCAGCAAAAATGCGACTGGACGCGTCAGGTCAATCATGACCAGATACACCCTCTATCCGCTCAATCCTTTCTCGCCTCCACACTTGCGTCAGTGTACGTCAAAGGTGACATGACACCCCCCTGCGTGTTTGGTCCCACTTTCTTCTCAGCGTCCAGTCATGAGACCGAAGGTGGCCTTCACAACGTGCCACTGACCAGATGCGGGGTTAGAGTCCGATCACTGCCCAAGGCAGAGTCTAGTCACTATGAGACTTCTCTATTTGACCCCAAACTTCATCACCCTTGAACAAATGTGCCAACCACCAAGTGTATCACCTTGTGCACGTGTGTTAGCATATTTTCTCAAACATTTTCAAGGGTGTTAGCACTCCACTAGATCTAAATGCATATGCAAAGAGTTAGATCATCTATTTGCACTTTGATAACCGCATTTTGATACAAGTTTCATCCCTCTTAATAGTACGGCTATCGATCCTAAATGTGATCACAGTCGCTAAGTGTCTCGATCACCAAACCAAAAAGCTCCTATGGAATATCACCTTTTCCTTGAGCTTTCTGTTTTTCTCTTTCTTCTTTTCCAAGTCCAACCACTCGATCATCACCATGGTCAGACCATCATCATGATCTTCACCCTTGCTCAACCACTTGGAATAGTGCCACCTATCTCATAATCACTTAAATAAACTAGGTTAGCACTTAGGGTTTCATCAATTCACCAAAACCAAACTAGAGCTTTCATGTGCATCTTCAAGGTTGGCCTATTTAAGGCGGGTCTAGGTTTACTGAGTCTCTCACCCCTCCCCTCCCCTCCCTCCAAATCCCTTAGCATTAGACTAAGTGAGAGAGTGGCAACTCCTTTCGTCCACCATAGTTCATGGCGTATTTCGGTGGCTCCACCGTTGCTGGGAGAAGGCTTTCAAGATCGGGTTCTGCAGTGGCCTGCTAGTGGCCATTCATCTTGGGTGTTAGTGTAAGTTCTGCAAAGAGATGGGGAAGAACAATACCATCTTCAGTGGCCTAGGTTGCTGGTGACACAGCGGCTAGGCTCATTGATGGTCAGCGTGTGGGATACTTCCAAGTCAGAATATCTGTAGGAAATCCTTGAGGGCGGAGGGTTCCTTGTTGTTGCCAAGAAACCTTTTGAGCCCATAGATCTTGACCTAGGATCTTCCGATGCCATGCCATGTGTTCCTATAGGGTCGAGATGGTGGACTAGAGGGGGGTGAATAGTCCTTTCTAAAAAAAATAAACACATCAGCTAACCGAAACAAATGCGGAATTAAAACTAACGGTCTAGACAAGACTACACCCCTCTATCTAAGTTCTCTAGCACCTTACAAAGATACTAAACTAGCAACAAATGTGCCGGGCTAGCTAGAGCTCACCTAACCAATTTTAGGAGCAAGGTCACACAAACCTATGCCACTAGTACTTCAAGCAACCGAGGGAGCTCCTACACAATCTAGTAAGTAAAAGCACAAAGCTCATAAGCTCACTAGCAATGCTCAATAACACGGCTACACAAGCCAAATTAGAGAGCGCAAATTACTTAGCTACACAAACTAAGTAATGTGACTAACAAGGTTACTCAAACCGAATTAGTCACGCAAGGGAGCTACTTCTATGCTACACAAGCAAGAAGGTAACTAGGAAGCAACACAAGCTAACTAATTACAAGAGTAACTACATAAGCACAAAGTAAATAAAGTAAATACAAGCTTGTGTAATGAGGATGCAAACCAACGGGAAGAAAAGGTTGACACGGTGATTTTTCTCCCGAGGTTCACGTGCTTGCCAACACGCTAGTCCCCGTTGTGTCGACCGCTCACTTTTTAGGTTCGGCGGCTAAATGACATCACCCACCAAGCCCACATGTGGGGCACCGCAAGAACCTACCCCAAAAGTGAGGGTAGCTCAATGACAACTCAACTAGAGTTGCTCTTCGTGGCTTCCGCGGGGTGAGCACAATATCCCTCACAATCACTTCTCCAGAGCACCACACAATCTTCTTTGCATGCTTCAATGGAGACCACCACCAAGCCATCTAGGAGGTGGAAACCTCCAAGAGTAACAAGCACCACTGGCTTCCAACTTGATCACCTAGTGCCACTCGATGCAACCTCACAATGCAATCACACTAGAATCACACTCACACTCAATGGGATGATCACAATCAAGCGTATGTGAGTTAGAGGGCTCCCAAGCACACCTACACAAGCCACCAAAGCTTAAGGGTGCTCAACAACCAGCCCATGGCTGAGCTCCACCTCTATTTATAGCCCCCAAGCCAAATAGAGCCGTTGGAGCAAAGGAGTTGGTTTCTATGAAACTAGCCGTTGGTCACCACACAGGGTGGCGGTGACCACCTAGCTAGCCACCCAAAAACACCAGCCTCTAGAAAAAAGCAGTGGCGCACCGCCCTAGGTGTGGCGGTGTCCGCGATGGTGCCCGACTTGGCTACCCTGCTCTCTGTCAAAAAACGGCAGTGGCACCGTACCACGCACGGTGGTTCACCGCCCTCACCATGGCGGTGTACACCGCCACTGATGGTGCTAGCCCTAGCTCCATCTCCTCTCGGCCAAGTCTAGGTGGGCACTACCCTAGGGGTGGCGGTGCCATCGCACAAGCAGTGGCGGTGCCCTTAGGTCATCACCCAAACTTCTCGCTCTCGGCCTTGACCTGCCGGTCACTACCATAGGGGTGGCGGTGCACCGGACAGGGGGTGGTGCCCCTAGGGCAGCACCCTAAGCCTAGTTTTGCCTCCTTTTCTTCACCTTTTCCAACACCTTTGCAAATGTGCTAACATCACCAAGTGTTCACCACCTTGTGCACGTGTGTTAGCTTTTCACAAATATTTTTCCAAAGGATGAGCACTCTTTTCACCACGCCACTCGATCCTAACACGTATGCAAAGGTAGATCACTCAAGTGGCACTAGATGACCGATATGCAAACAAGTTTGCCCCTCTCGATAGTACGACCATCTATCCTAAACCCGGGCATAAACTTCTCTACACACCTATGACCGGTGAAATGAAATGTCCTAAGGTTATACCTTTGCCTTGCGCATTCCATTCCATATCCTCCAATGTCGATGCAACACATGCACTGACATGATCACAAATGATATGATCCACTTCATATCATCACATGACCATATTGGTTCATCGATCTTGACCTCACTTGCTCTTCACCATTGCTTTGGTCCATCGGCGCCAACTCATCACTCAACTTGCCCTTCACACTTGCAACCGGTCCATCGAGCCAAGTGTTGTCTTGATCTTCTCCACCTTAGTCACATGACTCAATGTCATGTCTCATATGCAATGAGCTCCTTCATCACATGTGTGAGCTTTGCAACAAATCCAAGCCATCTTTACCATCATGGCATGAGTTGCTCACACAAGTGTACCTATGGACTAATCATCTGTGTATCTCACATTTAAACACATTAGTCCAACTAGGTTGTCACTCGATTACCAAAACCAAACAAGGACCTTTCAATCTCCCCCTTTTTGGTAATTGATGACAACTCTACAAAGATATGTAAATTAAGCTCTTTTGGATTCATGTTGCTTGCCCAAGCAATTTTACCATGTGTAAATGATTTTGGACAAGTACCACAAACCCGAATTGGCAGTATTATCTCCCCCTACATATGTGCTAGAGTGTTTGGTTTAAAGCTCACACATATGCATAGATTGGAATTATGGGAGAGTAATTACTACCAATGATGCTAAGGTGTATAGAATAAACTTTTGAAGCATGATACCAATCGGAGTGCACATTTTAACACCATCCTTAGCACCATGAGTAGCTAGACAACACTAGAAACCCTGTGAGATCAACATTATAAGCAAGGTTCTAGTTTTTGCTTGAAAAACACAAGTCTAGCTACCATCCTATGCATGCTAGTTATCAAATCATCAAGCATACAACACACAAGCATGCTTATCAAATTTAAAAACTTATGCAATGCAAGCAAGCACATGAATATGCACATATTAAATGCAACCAATCAAAGTTCATGAGCTTGCTCCCCCTACTTGTGTGCTTCTTTTGTCCAAGAATTTTGATCCTTCTCCATTCTTCAATGTTGCTCTCTCTTCCATTCTTCAATGTTGCTCCCTCTTTGTCCATGTCCAACTTCTACTTCTCCCCATGATGCATTTACATATGTTTGTTCCAACTTCTCCCCCTTTGTCATCAATTTCCATAAAAGGTGTGCATCTCATAGATACAAAGGAGTGCATTGGGATAGATGGTTGATACTTGAATCTTGTATTTTTTATGGACACCACCACATATGATGGAATGACACCGCTTGTAACCCTTGAGATACCTAATGTAGGATCTTTGACCTTGATACCAATTGGTGGGACACCGCCCCCTAAGTCATTGCATGGGTCATCCATTTGATAAACTTGAGCTCTTGTATGTGAGGGAACTTGCTTCACTTGATGATCACTTAAAGTTAAGGATCACTTGTGGAACCACCATCTTATATGATTGATACCACGTGTAGAAATCTAAAACCACTTAGAAGAATTTTCTAGGATGGAACCACTTGTAGGATTTGTCAATTATAACCATTTCTTGAACATTCTCTATCTTCATGAGTACCACTTGTAGGATATCACTTATAAGAACAACCAAACTAGATATCCATTTGCATTGTTGTCTTGTTCTTGTACTCTTGTCACTATCATGAGCTTCTATTCTTGACTTGAACTAAATTGATTTGCCTAAGTTTCCAAATCCGGTTTGAACCAATGACAAGCTTCTTCACACCTATTGCAAGGGTTATCTTGCCAATATTGTACTTGTCACTTGTTAGCAATCCAAATTAAATCAAGTACTTGGGTTCACTAGCTCATGAACAAACTCATACACTACCACTAGATTCAACTAATCATTCAAGCAATAGTGGTAGGCTATGAATTTTAAAATTTTATTTGTTATGCATGATCCTAATAGACATGTACTATATGCACTAACCGCATACTAGTAAGGGATGAAAATGATCATGCACATTACAATGATACCTTTGCTATCTTGGAGTAGAGGATAGTAGCATAGATTTCAATTCATTACTCCAATAGCAATGTGAAGTCCAATTTATAGCTTGGTGAAGACCAATCATCATAGATAAGAGTCCATTCTTCACCCATATGATTTAAGAACCACTAATGATCAAGTGCACTATTGAGTTGTGGTTGGCTTGCTCCATCCTTTGATCAATGCTTGCATGAGAGAACTACTTAGAGTACCACTTGAATTATCATGACTAGCTCTCTTTTGGGTGTTGCTTACTTGCTAGATCAACCCTTTTGATTGCTTCAACTAAGCATCTTGAATATCCCTTAGATCACCACTTCCATGTTAGCCTTCCAAATACCACACTTGGTTTACCTACAAAAGGCGGCAAGCCCCTACACTAGGGAGAAGTGACCTCTCTTCAAAGAACCATTCTTGATACTCACTTGAAATAACTTGATTGATTGATCCAAGTGATGGACTTAGCTTGATGTGTAACCTTGAATCTTTCTTTTTTAAGTCCTTTTCTTTCTACTTATTTAAGTCCTTTTCTTTCTACTAAATGATCTCCAATTGTCACTAGAACTTAAACTTCATCTTCATCTTGAGTTTGATCTTGATCTTCCAATTTGAGTACCAAATGTGCGCCAAAAACACTACACAATCAAATGACCTTGTACTCATCACTTGTCATGCTTCTAGATCAATTCAAAACCAAACTTAGGTACCTCAAACACTTATAAACATGATTCCAACTTGAGGACCTTTCAATCAAAGTGACTCTTGATCAACCCAATAATTGTCACTTTTCTGACAGATTCTGTAGCCTTCAAAAAATAATCCATATCTCCCAATGTACAGATCCAAATACCACAAATTTTTGTGGAGATGTGCTTTACTAAGTCATATAGCATCTGTAAAAATTTGAGCTTCATTTGACTTCTAGATTGATACCATATTTTACATCTTCTCACACTGCTACATGCTGAAAACTGCTGCACTAAGGTTGACAAGATCCACTCCAAAACCGAAGCATTTCTTATCCAATTCTCATGAAGTTCATGCAGCAACTAATAACATAAGTCTAGAGCATTCATACTAAATTTCAAGCTAATCGAAATAGATTTGACCACTCGAACTCAGACTTGATCTCGGCTAGCTCAGTTTTTGCAATTTTGGACAAATTTCATACTTGAGCTAAACTTCATCAAAAGTGAATCAAACTTGAAGCTAACTTATTTGAATACTTTCACAAGATATATATCCATTCAATCCACTTACTAAAGGTCATCTTATGAATTTATCCAACTCAAATCAATCCAAATTTGATTACTAATCAATTAATTCATTCAATCATCTTATAGCAAGAAACAAATGCATATATATCCAATTCAAGGATGGTTAGTCCAAGATGCGGAACAACAGAGTTTTCTTTTGGAGAAACACTATTATTATGGAGCTACGCGGTAGAAAAATTACGCCAATCCGTTGAGATATGGTATGCTACAAGTGAATATTTGAAACAAGAAATGAATTCGAATTTTCGAACTCATACGCACCCAAATCAAATAGATCAACTAGAGATATACCTTTATAGATCATGATCATCCACTAGCAAGCTTCAACTCAAATATGTACAAGCCACCGAATATATCCAATAAGTCATCACAACTTGAATTATAGCACTTGTATGTTGTAGCACTTGGACTTCACTAATTCTTGGCTTGGGTTTGGATATGCACTAAGCTTCATTACTTGACTCAACATATGATAAACAATATGTGACCAATTGAATCAAGCCTCCAATGCCATGGTATCTACAAACAATCATCCAATTTTTGATGGTATCCAAACAAGTTTGGGTCCTCTCAAGTTAGGAGCAACATACTTAGGCATAGCCTTAGTATGAATAGCGGGATGTTTTGTAATTGCAACCAATGAGGTATCATTGCCAACCTTTCTAAGCACATCATTATCATTAATTGAAATAGGCTTAGAATTATTACCTAGGGAACATGAATTAACCATGTGTCCCCTTTCCTGGCATGAGTAGCACTTTCTCTTTGATTGAGCCTTCTCTTCCTTGCTCATGTGGTGCTTCCCATTGCATTGCCTCTCATGAGTTGCTTGAGCCTTTTTATCAAGCTTGGTAGGACACCTCGAGGCAAAGTGTCCCATATATTCACATTTGAAGCACTTGATGTAAGCATACACCTTCTTCTCATCTTGATTCTTGCTCATTATCTTGGCATCCTGATCAAGCTTTTGATGCCTTGTATTTCCATCCCTTCTTGTTTTCTTCTTTTTCTTCATCAAATCGCCACCATCTTCATGGTTGATCTTGATTTGCTCTTGGGGTGTCTTTTCTTGCTCAACTTGTGGCTTTGGTTGAGGTTTCACTTGTTGCTTCACCAATTTTTTGGTTGGGCACATAGGGGTGAGATGACCCCATGTGCGGCACTTGAAGCACTTGACATGCTTTAGCCTCCCTTCTTCTTTCTTCAACTTGAGCTTTTCTTCATTGGGGCAACCATTTGCAAGATGTCCCACTTCATGGCACTTGAAACACATGAAATCAGATAGCCTCTTTTGTTGTTACTTCTTTGTGTTTCTCTCTTTTTCTTTCACCCTTTGTCATGCTCTTATTGAATCCAATGCCACTCATATCACTATAGCTTATTTTGTTGTTCGACATATGCTCAAAGGTGATTTTGGTGTTGTAGCACCTCTCTAGCTTGTTGCTCAAATTCTTTACTTCTCTTTTGAGCTCATTGTTCTCTTTCAAAATGTTAGTCTCACAGGACATAGAAGTAGAACAAGCATCTATATGTGAAGAACATGGCATATCTAATAAATTATCACAAGAGGTGGATACATGCTTCTTGCCTACATCATACGGGTTAGCAACATTATGTGATTGGTCATTTGACCCATGTGATAAGCTCTCATTATTTTTAATTTTCTTGGAAAGCACTTTAATGAGAGAAGCATGTTGTTCTAATAATTCTTCATGAGACACAAGAAGCTTCTCATGAGTCAATTTTAGCTCATCATGTGTGTTGACATTTCTTAATATCACTCTTTACTAAGTTATCATCCCTAGCAATGATGCCAGAAATACATTGTTGGTAATTATTGAGCAGACTTGTAAATTTATATAAATACTAAGTAATCCGCAAGCGCACAGATAATATACCATTATAGCATTTCATCCGGGAGTATACCAGGTATCCTTATTTATATTTTGTCCACAGGGAGGAGGGGTGGGGTGGCTAGAGATATTGACAAATATGTATACTTATGATAAGATCATTAACTCTCATGCTATAGCAAGGGTAAGTCAAATGATAAATATATGATAAGTGTAAGGCATTGATAGTATTCCAGAGATAGAAATAGATACTCATAAATGTAGTATGGCTAAGCAGGAGTTTAATTAAGAGCAAAGATTCCTAAGTCATTCCTTATTTACTAAGTCTGTTGTACACCCAAGTATATACACTCTCATCTATAGCATAATTAACTCTGTATCTATGCATAAGGAACATCACTAAGGAAGATCAAGAACCGAGCTTGACTCCCTTCGCAACTGGGTTCTACTTGTTCTACAAACGGGAAGTGGACTACAAAGGACTCAACGAGAGTGTCACACTCGCGATCTACCACATGGCCTAGAGTGTATAGTGCATCCGTAGGTAAACAATATTTAAGCACAACGCTTACATAATGTCAACCACTTAACCCACTCGAGTACTAAGCTAAGCGCTTTGCGAATATATGCATAAATTCATCATCAATCATAACTATATCAAGCATACAACTAGAGCAAACTAGGAACATAATAAATAGCAACATAGTATTGAAGTAGCACAAAGTCAAAAAATAAAGAGAGATACAATGGCTTTACCAGCCTCCCGACGGTGAATCCAGAATCCTGAGCAAATGCCCAACTCTACTTAAATCTTGCTAGCTAGCCTATACTAGAACTTGAAGAATTGGAGCTCTATTCTCTTCTATCTGGAAACCATAATTTTTGATCTGATCTTAACTTATGAACTCTTGCCCCGAGGGAGGGGGGCAGGGGATGGTATATATAGGCCGAAGCGTCAATCCTGAGCTAGAGAACTGACGTGCAAAGCTGAAGGCTAGTAGGTGGGTTAGGGGACCAGCCGGCCAGCAGGTGGGACCAGCCTGGCATCCTCTCAGACCCCACTTTGGTGGAGTGTCTTCTGGTGTCCTCTGGAACCTTCTGGAGTTGTTTATGGCATGGATAAGCGTGATTTAATTTGATGAATTGATCCACCTTGACAGTTTTCTAGATAAACCCTGCTGAAAACACAGATTCACCAAAACTCATGGAATTTGTCAGTTTAAACCCCTAAGTCTATGTTGGTGATCATTTTTACTCATTTATTCAAGTTACATTGATAGTTTATGATGGATGATAACTACTGTCAACAAACTCCCCCAAGCCTTAACCTTTGCTCATCCTTGAGCAATGCCAAGCTCAGTAATAGATCAGGAGTTTTAAGATTTTTGAGAACATTGATGCAACTCCTCAAAAGTACACATACGTTCAAATAAGAATTCTCCTCTGGATTAGAATTAACCGATCTGACTTGCAAACTTACCCATATTACCTTCAACCATGGGGTTTTGAGATTTTACTTGAGTCTTTGAGCAATTGAAAGACAGAACGATCAAATCAAGCACTATGTCACAAGTTCTCTGTTCAACCATTGTTCTAGAGTTTTTTTATAAGTTTTCAAAATAAAACTCAGAGATTCCATTATATTCATGGATCCTCACCAAGGCAATAATGATGTTATGCCTTTCTTGTAGCAGAACCGTCCAATTTATAAGAGCACAAGTACAATGGCAGCCCGCAAGCGATCACACTATCATACTTGAGCCCATATAAACCCGGTAGTTCATCGAGTACAATGAAGGGTCTCGATTAACCATCAACATACAATAAAGATCGTACATGATTCAACATACATATCACACGTTACATAAAATTCACAAATACAGTTCCATACATCAGAGTAGATTAAAGTTATTACAAACCAAGTTCAGATAAAATAGTAGCGGAAGCAATTAAAGTTTGAAACCAACATCTCCATCATTGTTCAAATACTATGCTAGCTCATGATCACAATCCCCCAAAAGCATAAAAGAGGGATTAACAAGAGATGCCTTGCCTAGGGCCCTACTCCTTGTCCACGTCGGGACAGAAGCAGTTGTTACAGTAGCCATGATACATCGTATTATCTGCAACAATGGGAAATAAACCATGAGTATAAGAAGGTACTCAGCTAGACTTACCCATCATAAACCAAAAATAAAGTGACTCCAAGGATCATGCAAGGCTTTATAAGTGGAGCAGCTTAACAACATTTTGCATCAAAAGTCACTAATTCAACTATACCTTTTATAATTCGGTCATCAAGTTAATTATAGCTATTCATCTCTAGATTAGCGACTAACCTGTGCCAAACATATAGTATATTGTTAATGATAGCACAATAATAACCATAGCCATTTAATATTTCATTCTCAGAACCATTCCACTTGCCATTAACACTACGATAGAAGGAAGCTCAGTCAAGTTTCTCACTGTCCGGGAAAGACGACGATTCGAATCGATTTCAACCAGCTGTGAATTTATTCCTAACACAAACTTAGGCAGACCAAATCAATGGTCACCTTTGGTATAACTCAGGTCCACATTTTGCGGGTTCGATCAGCGCCGCACAATCAGGGACGACCAGCTGCCAGGATGTTCAGGCTCGGCCTGCCCTTGGGCTCACGTCTGGCTCCCCGCAGATCCTTACTACCATCCAGAGTGCGCACTCTTACAGAATGGGGCCTGGCCTAAGTTGAGCTACTCGGCTTCGTGGTTGGAACGAGTTATCCGGTCAGCTAAGTGAGAGGCATGCGTTCAAAATAATCGAGGACCAACAATGGTATGGTCCTTAATCGGCGCAGACAAAATCACACGAGTCAACCTACAACATAGACTCCGTCTGGCCTTGATTTACAACATCCATGGTTCTTTTACACGATAGCAAATATAGCCAACCATGGTTCAGTGCCCACCTATATCTCGCAGGTGACAGGAAATCACCCGACTTCTACTGGTCTAAGCATAGCTAAGCATATATTCGATCCTGGACCTACATAGGGTTAAAGGTATATATCTAGACAAGGTAGTTCTATGCATCAAGTGTTTCCAACCAACTCTTATAACCTAATGCATCAAACATAAAAGACTCAAATGATATTTTATAAAACATAGGAGACTTAGAATGCTCCGGGGCTTGCCTTTGATAAAGGAAGTTGACATGTGGTCTGGGCACTTGGGTAAGTCTTAAAGAGTTTGCTCCTCTCCTTCTAGAGCTATGGCCTGAGGTGCCTCCTATTGTTCCTCCGGCTCTTCTTCGAACTCCAATAGAGTTATCCCTTCGGACGATCCTATATGCATGAGCACGGAATAAGATATCATGGATGCATATATAATGACATGTATAATATGATATGATGTGATGAATGCATCCTCATAAGTGTTCTCAGCAGCATTGCATTAAGGTGATAACAAGTTACATTTTTTTTTTATTGACTAGGTGCATATCTCTTCTCTAGTAACTTAAACAAACACTTATGTAAATCATTTTCTAGACTACAAGATAGTAGCCAATTGTTTTGACCATAACTGGAGTTAGAAACATCAAAATAATATGGTCATGGACAATCTGGAAAGCTTATGAAATTTCCTACAACTTTATTTTAACCATCTTAATGTGATTCAACAGTTATCTAGGTCAAACAATTCAATATTTTAGATCTATCCAGAGAGCAAGCATTTCATAAAACAGAATTCCGACCACCATAATTCTCAAACTATAAGGCTTATGACTATGAAAAATTAACACAAGATAGATAAGTAAGTTATCTATAACTTTGTTATTAACCATGTTTACAGAAAAGATCATTATCATTATGAAATCTTCACCACAATAGAAACTACACATGTAGTCATCTAGTTGAATTATAAAGCAATAATTAACTAGTTGCCTATAAACAAATAATTCTAAGCCTCACTAATAGTATCAACAGATTATATGCATCACACACACCACAAAAAACAACATGGTTAAGCCTAACTAATTTATTTATATTCATTTATTAATTTCCTTAGATAATAAGGTGATTTAAAGGATAAATATTTCAACAACTCAATAAATTCTGAGAAAATTACAGTAGCCTAAAAATGACCCTAATAGTCTACTATATAATTTTCGTGCCATTTGGATAAGTATAGCCACCTCTACAAAAATGACAAGCTACAGATGGTTAGTTTAGCAAAAATAGTTTAGCATAGTGAAAAGTGTCAAGCAATAGATCTAATATTTTTATTACTTTCCTCCTATCACTAGAATACTATATAAAAATTTGCATTATCATATGTTATGTATTTTTGCCCCATTTAATTTCACTAGAAACTAGCAATTAATTAGGATTAAATATGAAGACCATATTTCAAGTATGCCTACTATAGGTTTAGTATTTTTCCTAGCTATAGCATGCCAACACAAGACCAGAAAAATTGGAATCATAATTTTATCACTTTCCTAGCTCAAGTTATGCATTTTACAAAATATAAACTACTTTAAAAGCACTTATCTTGCTCAATTTAATTCTTCCAGAAGAATACTGTCGGTGCGGGACCCACGGGATATCCCGCAAGGAAGGGAGAAGATCTAGTTTAACTAGGATTCTTCCCATGTAATCTTAGTAGTAGTATTATTCTGTAATCCTACTAGGAACTCTCATTATAAACCGATTAGGATTCTGGCCTCCTAAATATATAAAGGAGGGCAGGGTTCCTAGAGGAGGGGACGGACACAATACTTCACAATCAATCCAACGTAAGGCTAACGCCGACTGGACGTGGGGCTATTACTTGATCAACGATCAAGGGTCCGAACCAGGATAAATCGACTATCTCTTGCGTTCACCGTCGAGTTCCGCATACGCCGAAGCCCGAACAAACTGCCCTGGGTACCCCCGTGGCAGGCTATCGGTGGTAAAACATCGACAGCTAGCGCGCCAGGTAGGGGCTTTTGGCGAATTTGCATCAGAGAGCTCGATGGACCTTGACAACATGATCTTCTCGATGGGATCAACCTTCATCTTCAGCTCATGGATCTGCGAGGCAGACGACAATGGCAAGCTCCAAAGCCATCTCCTCGAAGATTCGAATCACCATGAAGACCATTCTATTTCGGTGACTACGACAGGTCAACTCACTGGAAGATTCGTGCAGCTCGCGATGTCCGATTCAACTCAGGTTTCGTGATTTTGCGTATCCGACTCAAACTCAGGTTCCGCATCCAAAATGGAGTCTTACCCGAGTTCTTCCGGGAAACCAAATTCTTTTCCGATGGGGCTTAAGAACGCGGCCTTGGCCTATCAAGAATACAACTCGGAGTACAATCAGAGTCTTTTCAAGAAGCCGGTCCTTTTCCGTTTGGACTCCACAACATGGCAACATCTTATCAGACACGGCCCGAAGGATTCCTCATTCCGGTGCTTAGAATGCCACTAAAAGGAGCTCAAGAAGGTCTGGTACTGACTATAACATCTCAAGACTGCATCATCCATTGGCCGGGTTCTGTTCCTGAGGATAGCGGTACCCGACTAGTTGACACGACGACGACAACAATTCTACCCTACCAAGAAGGAGACTCGATCTACGACCTCGAAGCCTCTACTAAAAAGTCATCAGCAACTCCGATAGTTTGAAGACCGACGTTGATAGTAGGACAATTCACGCACGCGAAGTATTCATGGTTTCGCCGCCCTCGATCACCATTGGTCCCCCCAGAAGCACCCGATGTCAGGTCATCGGATGAATCTGAGTCCAACATATCACCCTTTATCTAGGGGCACGATGGCGAGACCGAGAATCAAAAGCAAGTCAGAGAAAGAAAAAACAAGTTGAAACAAGGACGCCAACACCGTGCTAGGCAGCGCAAGGAAGCTTGGATTAGATATGAGTCAGATCTAGCCGAGTACAATAGAAGAAAATCAAAACAAGAAGTCAAAGAAAGGCACACAGCGAATACACCCTATGATAAGATCCGAGAAGCACTAGAAGAACTCAGAGCGACCTCACATCCCAGTGAAAGACAAGAACAACTCCGAGACTTTCTCTGGTCAACAGTCCTAAGGACGCACGATGGAAGGACCCGCTCAAGACTACCTGCCAGATCAACATCTCATGAGTAGGGAGATCAAAATCAAAGAAAGTCCACTTTCGAGAGACTTAGACCAAGTGGAAGTCACAACAGAGAAAGTAGAAGGAGTCATAGTCAAAATGACCGAGTCGAACAACCAAGAAAGGTCAGAAGCAGAGTACCTATTTAGACAGCCACGTAGAACTACTGCCACCAGAACAATAGTTGGCAAGAAGGAGGTACAGAATTAGAATACACAGAAGCCAGAACGCACGATAGATTCCCCTATTTTGCAAACAAACTTGCTTCAATACGACTACCCCACAAGTTCAAGCCATCCAACCACTCTAAGTATGATGGCAAGACCGAACCAAGGCAGTGGCTCAGGATTTACTCACAATCAATTGAACTGGCTGAAGGAGACGATGATATCAAGACTTTGTTCTTTCCCATGGCCCTAGAAGCCATGCCCCTTCAATGGTTCGACAAATTGAATCTAGGGTCAATCAGAAATTGGGAGGACTTACAAAAAGCTTTCTATGAAAATTTCGCGGGTATCATTACACACCTAATCACCCATGCAGAGTTAAAAGGACTCAAGCAGAAAGGAGGTGAAAGTCTCAGAAATTACTATCGATGATTTGGCGAACTACGAGCTCAAGTACATGACATCACCGTATGAGAAGTAATCGAAGCATTCTCTCACGGAATCATAGCAAGGTGGCAATTTCAAGACTTCTGCAAAGAAAACTCGAGAAACAATGAAGAATTCAGACAAATAGTAGAAAAGATGATTACTGCAGAGGAGAAGACATGAGAAAGGTTCCCGGATAGAAACAACCGAGACAACCTGGACAAGCAAAATCATCGAAACAACAGACTTCAGGAAAGAAAACATGGACCAGACAACACAGTAGCGGTGGCTGACAAATCAAAAAGGTTGTCAAAACCCAGAAGGTATGACGACATTGAAAACATGCATTGCATCTTGCACCCCAATGGAAAGCACACCATCGGAAATTGCTACACCTTCAACGAACGATACGCAAGGAAAGATAGTAAGGGGAACACTAAAGAAGACAGTCAGAAAAAAGAAGAAGACAACCACAAAGACAAAGGATTCCAAAAGTCAAGGGGGGACAGTAGCAGTGATCTTCGCCGGGGCCCCAGATTCCAGAAGCAAACATCAAGAAAAGCTAGCCCTACGAACCATCATGGCAGCAGAACCGGCTACTCCAAGATATCTCAATTGGTCACAGTATCCAATCCAATTCTCAAGAGAAGACCAATGGACTAGCGTAGGAAACGCAGGCCATTACCCACTGGTCCTAGATCCAACTATTGCCGGTATGACTATCACCAAAGTACTAATCAACGGGGGAGCTGGACTCAACATCATCTTTTCAGAAACACTAAGGAAGGTGGGACTATAACTCACCGGGATGATTACACCAACGAGTACCCCTTTTTATGGCATAGTACCCGGCAAGGCAGCCATGCCACTTGGACAAATTACTCTACCGGTTACTTTTGGAACTCCCTCAAACTACCATACAGAGTTCATCAAGCTTGAAGTTGTAGACTTCGATTCATCATATCACGCAAACCTCGGGCACCCAGCACTAGCAAAATTCATGGCAATACCGCATTATCCATACCTGTTGCTTAAGATGCCAAGGCCTAACGGTGTCCTTTCCCTTCGAAGTGATTTGAAGCGCGCTTTTGACTGCGACGTTCAGGCAATCCAAATTATAGCAAAAGCACAAGCTGCCAATGGTAGAAAAGAAATAGCCACTATTGCAGCAGAAATGAACCCAGAAGAGCTAGAGATACCGGCTAAAAAACCCAACATCCTCGCACCACCAAAAGAAGCCGACGTCAAGCAAATCGACCTGGGCACTGGTGATCCCTCCAAAATGGCAACCATCAGCGCCCACCTCTCGGCAAAATAGGAACTCGCGCTCACCAACTTTCTTTGAGACAACAAAGATATCTTTGCTTGGAAGCCGGCCGACATGCTAGGTGTCCCGAGAGAGTTGGCTGAGCACAGAATTGATATAAATGAAGGCTCCAAGCCTATGAAGCAACGGCTACGATGATTCTCACCCAACAAGAAGGCATCAATTAAAAAAGAAATCACAAGGCTAATGGCAGCCGGATTCATCAGAGAAATCCTTCACCCAGATTGGCTAGCAAACCCAGTTCTAGTACAGAAAAAGAATACGGACGAGTGGCGCATGTGTGTCGGCTACATAGATCTCAACAAACACTGCCCGAAAGATCTGTTCTGGCTACCACGCATTGATCAGATAGTTGATTCAACAGTAGGATCTACCCAATTATCCTTTCTTGAGCTCTATTCAGGATATCACTAGATCGCATTAAAGGAACAAGACCAGAGCAAGACATCTTTCATCACTCTTTTTGGTGCCTACTGCTACAAGACCATGTCGTTTGGACTCAAGAATGCTGGTGCCACTTATCAAAGAGCTATCCAAACATGCCTCGGTGATCAGATCAGAGAGAACGTAGAGGCATACGTGGATGACGTGGTAGTAAAAACAAAGAACCGAACACACTAATTGAAGACTTAAAGCAAACCTTCGAGAACCTGAAAAGGTGGAGGTGGAAATTGAACCCAAACAAGTGTGTATTCGGAGTTCCTTCAGGACAACTACTCAGATTCTTGGTCAGTCATCGTGGAATCGAAGCCAGCGCTAAGCAAATTCGAGCCATAACAGAGATGGGCCCTCCTCGAAGTGTCAAAGATGTGCAGAAACTAACAGGTTGCATGGCGAACCTCAATCATTTCATATCAAGGCTCGGCGAAAAAGGGTTACCTTTCTTTAAACTACTAAAGAAGAAAGATAAGTTTGAGTGGACAGAAGAAGCCAACGAAGCTTTCAAAAAGCTTAAGGCATACCTCACCTCCTCGTCCGTTCTCACACCTCCAAAGAAATATGAAGACATGATGCTATACATTGCGTGAACTTCTACTGTGATAAGTATGGTGATAGTCGTAGAAAGAGAAGAAGGGCGCGTGTACAAAGTACAATGCCCCGTATACTACATCAGCGAAGTTTTGTCAGAATCAAAAATCCGGTACCCGCATGTGCAAAAAATACTCTACGCCCTCCTGATCACTTCACGAAAGCTTCGCCACTATTTTGAAAGCCACAAGATTACCGTGGTGACAGATTTCCCACTCGGAGACATCTTGCACAACAGAGACGCAACAGGGTGCATATCTAAGTGGGCAGTTGAACTTGGTGCTCTCAATATCGATTTCACCCCACGGAAGGCAATTAAATCTCAAGCCCTTGCTGATTTTGTTGCCGAGTGGACAGAGATTCAACAACCTATGTCAAATACCATCCTTCACCACTAGAAGATGTACTTTGATGGGTCACTCCAGCTAGGGGGAGCCGGTGCAGGCGTCCTCCTCATTTCTCCAGATGGAAAACAACTCAAGTACATCCTTCAAATATTATGGCAAGCTACCAACAATGAAGCAGAATACGAAGCTCTCATCCACGGGCTCCGAGTGGCAATTACCCTTGGAATCAAACGATTACTCATATACGGTGATTCGGTAGTAGTCATCAACCAAGTTAACAAAGATTGGGACTGCACCAAAGAAAACATGGGTGCTTACTGTGCTAAAATACGAAAGCTCAAAAAACATTTTCAAGGGTTGGAAATTCTACATGTCCTGTGTGATTCTAATATTGCGGCAGATGTCCTCGCCAATCTCGGATCGGACAGGGCAAAGATCCCACCGGTGTATTCATAGAGGAGTTATCAGCTCCCTCTATCAAACAACCCGGTGAGATAAACCCAGAACTCCTAGCCAAAGGCAACCAGATTATGGTAATCAACACCTCATGGACACAGGCTTTTATTGATTATATCAAAGAGAATAAGTTGCCAGCAGATAAAGAGGTAGCTACCCGAGTTGTTCGCAGAAGCAAGAACTACTCCTAGTGGGGGATAAGCTACAGAAGAGCCGCATCGTCAGGAGTACTCGTAAAATGTGTCTCATTTGAAGAAGGCAAAGAGATCTTAGATGAAATACACTCAGGCTGCTATGGAAATCATGCTGCTTCAAGAACACTGGTAGGCAAGGCATTCCGCACCGGATTCTACTGGCCAACCGCTTTGAAAGACGTAGAAGAACTCGTCAGAAAATGCAAAGGTTGTCAAATGTTCGCAAGACAAGCTCATGTGCCAGCTCACAATCTCATCTGCATCCCACCCGCTTGGCCTTTCTCCTGCTGGGGGCTGGATCAAGTAGGACCTCTCAAGAAAGCAAAAGGCGGTTTCAAGTACATCTTTGTAGCAATCGACAAGTTCACCAAGTGGATTGAGTACAAACCACTCGCAAAATACAACGCAGCCAAGGCAGTCGAGTTCATCCAAGACATTATGCACCGCTTCGGCATGCCCAATCGAATCATCATAGATTTGGGTTCTCCCTTCATAGCCATAGAATTCCAAAGTTGGGCACATGGCTGCGGCTTCAGCATAGATTACGCATTAGTCATACATCCAGAAGCCAACAGATAGGTAGAAAGGGCTAATGGACTCATACTAGCAAGATTAAAACCAAGATTGTATGAAGAACTAGTGGACTATGGATCAAAATGGATTGAAGAATTACCCAAGGTCATATGGGGGCTATGAACTCAAATAAGCAGAGCCACCGGATACTCGCCTTTCTTCCTAGTTTACGGGTCAGAAGCCGTACTACCCGCCGACTTGATCTGGACGTCACCAAGGATAGAACAATATGATGAAGGAGAAGTAGAACACACCTGAAGATTAGAGCTCAACACTACAGAAGAAGTCAGAGTAAACGCTACCCTTCAATCAGCAAGATACCTCCAAGGATTAAGACGACACTACAACAAGAATACCCAGCCTCGGTCACTACAAGTCAGAGACCTGGTGAAAGCTCTAGTTTGGTTTTGGTGAATTGATGAAACCCTAAGTGCTAACCTAGTTTATCAAGTGATCAATGATATAGGTAGCACACTCCAAGTGGTGAAGCAAATGAAGATCATAGCATGATAAAGATGATGGCATGGTGATGATCAAGTGCTTCGACTTGGAAAGAAGAAAGAGAAAAACAAAAAGCTCAAGGCAAAGGTATAATTTGTAGGAGCTATTTTGTTTTGGTGATCAAGACACTTAGAGAGTGTGATCACATTTAGGATTGATAGCCATACTATTAAGAGGGGCGAAACTCATATCGGAATGCAGTTATCAAAGTGCCACTAGATGCTCTAACTCATTGCATATGCATTTAGGATCTAGTGGAGAACTAACACCCTTGAAAATGTTTGTGAAAATATGCTAACACATGTGCACATGGTGATACACTTGGTTGTTGGCACATTTGAGCAAGGGTGAAGAAGTTAGAAGTGAAATGGAGTTGGTCGCAATGATGCTGGCGTCGGTCAACTGACGGACGCTGGGTCGCTCTGTGACCGGACACTGAAAGGATGCGTCCGGTCGAGTGGTCGGTCGGCATAGTGGTTAGGGTTAAGCACCGGACGCTGGGTTGTGTCCGGTCGACAAAAGTCGGTTTTGGAACCTTACTGTAAACGACCGGACGTTGGGGGTTCAGCGTCCGGTCAATTTCAGCGCAGTGTTCGGTCAAGGCAAATGACCATTGAAATTGGTACACGTGGCTAACAACGAGCAACCGGACGCTGGGGGCTCAGCGTCCGGTCAACTGACCGGAGCGTCCGGTCACCCCGCGTTTTACCCAGTGAAGGGGTACAACGGCTCTATTTCATGGGGGCTTCTATTTAAGCCCCATGGGCTCAAGCTCACTCTCTTGGCCATTTTCATTGACATAGCAACCTTGTGAGCTTAGCCAAAGCCCTCCCACTCATCTCCATCATTGATTCATCATCTTTGTGAGATTGGGAGTGATCCAAGTGCATTGCTTGAGTGATTGCATCTAGAGGCACTTGGTGTTCGTGTTTCGCTGTGGATTTCACTTGTTACTCTTGGTGGTTGCCACCACCTAGATGGCTTGGAGCAGCGAGGATCGTTGAGCGGAGGTTGGTGATTGTCTCCGGCTCTGATCGTGGTGATTGTGAGGGGTTCTTGACCTTTCTCTGGCGGAGCGCCAAAAGGTACTCTAGTGAATTGCTCGTGGCTTGTGTGATCCTCATCTTGTGTTGGTTGTGCGGCACCCTATTGAGGGTTTGGCGTGTGATGCCAATTAGCGCATGAACCTCCAAGTGAGTGAATCGCCACAACGAGGAGTAGCTTGCCAGCAAGCAAGTGAACCTCGGTAAAAATCATTGTGTTCATCATATTGATTCCGATGTGATTGGTCTTCATTGTTATCCACACTTGTGATTGATTGGTTCATACATCTACACGGCGGTATAACCTTCTTGCCTACTCATTACATTACCGCAAACTAGTTGTCAAGCTCTTTAGTGTAACTAGTTGTGAGAGCTTATTAGTTTAGTTAGTGTGGCTCTTTAGTTAGCTTTTGAGAGCACACTAACTTAGTGTAGTGATATAGCTATTGTGTGGATATACTTCATCTAAACTAGAATTGTGGTAGGTGGCTTGCATTTTGGTAGGCTAGCGCATAACTCGCTTTGCCTCATAATTGTCTAATCCTTTTGTTAAGTGTTATTGTAGAATTTTTATTAGGCTATTCACCCCCCCTCTAGCCATTAGGACCTTTCACCTGGTACTAAGAAGAATACAAAAAACTAACGGACGCCATAAACTACTCAATCCATGGGAAGGTCCTTTTATTATCGCAAAGGTCACCGGACCAGGCACGTACTAGTTGATAACTGAAGATGGAAAAGAAGTCAACAATACATGGCACATCAGCCAGCTAAGAAGATTCTACGCATGAAAACAACTCAAGGAAGAATATATATACAAGCCACAAGAGATCAATGTTCATGATCAATAAAGATGGTGTTCCTCGACAACATGTGTATTATTATGGCTTATCAATACTCATGATCAATAAAGATGGTTTTTCGACAACAAATGTCCTATCATGGCTTTCCCCGAGTTATTTCCAATGAGCATACCGGCCGAGAGGAAAAGAGCTAAAAAGATGCTTGAGCCCACCGATGAGGGTAGCTAATAAGCTAACACCCGAACAAAAAAGCAAAATGGCCAAAATACGCCTGAGAATACCGGCCGAGAGCAAAAGAGCTGAAAAGATGCTTGAGCCCGTCGATGAGGGTAGCTAATAAGCTAACACCCAAAACAAAAAGCAAAATGACTGAAACTAAGCCTAAGCATAAATCAGAGCAATTTCAAGACAAGACCCTCCAGCTCTTTGTTCCAAATAGCAAGAGGCTCGAGGGCTACACTCAGATGGATGTACTCAAAAAGCACAAACCACTCGAAGATGCCTAGAAGCGATACACGGTTTTGCTCAGAAAAGCACTCGAGACGACGCCTGTACCTACTCGGTAGGACCTGAAGGAACAAGACGAGGCTTCCAGAACTCAACCATGAAGTACTCGGGGGCTTATCGATCCTAAGATGTTTTTGCAACCAGGGAAAGGACCAGATGCTGACCACATCTCGAGTTAAGCGAAAGGCTGAAAAGAAGAAGCTGAAGATACTTGAGATCACCGGTCCTAAGTCTTTTAGTACTAACAAGAGCACAAAGTTTGTCGAGACAACGATATATACCGAGTTGTTTACACGGCGCAGATGAAAGCCAGACAAGAACTCAACATCTACATACACCAAGTGATTTGCACAACGCAGATGAAAGCCAGAACAAACAACTACTCAGAGAAAATTCTGATCACTTGGACAACTCATTTAAAGAACAAGCAACGCGAAGGCATCCAGGCAAAGAAGACATGAACAAAAATAAAGAATCTTCATTCAGAAGGAAGTATAATATCCTATTACAGAGGCTGGAAGTACAAAGGTTGATTATGTCAAGCATCGTCATCAAGAGAAGAAACATCAATATTAAGATTATCCACAATCCTACTAGCTAAATCTTCGACCTCAGGCTCCACCTTTTCAATAGCATCCATATACTCTTGACTCTCAACTTCCTCTGCAACCTTGGACAAAGGGAACTCCGAAGCAAGAACCCAGACCTGGGCAAGAACATTTCTGGTACATAAGCGGGCACACCTCTTCACGAACTCCTAGAAACGAGTCAGAACTTGGGGAATAAATTGAGCCCAAGGTTGACCATCATCTGTTGGAGTCTGGAGAAGGTCGGCTACTGACCGAAAAGATTTCCACAAAGCATTCTAGTTCTCAGTAGCCATCGCCAACTTGCCAGTCAAGACTTCAATAGTTTTCTGGGCCTGCACAAGATCCCTGTTAGCTCCACGCCTAATCAACTTAGCAAGAGCGAGTTCTTCTTCAGCTCAAGTAATTACCTCCTCAGCCCTATTGTGGTTAGTGCGAACAAGTGTCTTCATCTCCTCGATGCCCTCCAAGAGCTTCTGCTTTTCAACTCGGAGAGCTAGGCTAGGCAACAAAAACAAGTCAATAGAAAGGGAAATTTGAATACAAAAGGAAACAAAAAAGAACTCACAATACCAGTACACTCTTTCTTCATGGCCTCCACATTCTTCAAGGTCTCCTAGGCAGCTGAATCCCTTTGCTTCTCTGCCTCAACCACCCAGGCATGGAGAGCCTTCTCCTCCTTCTAATGCGTCTAACGCTCGGTCTCTAACTCGGCCCGACAGAGGTCAAGCTCTGCCTTTAGGGTGCTCACCTCAGAAGACAACTTTTTCTCGGTTTTAGATGAGAAAAAGAAGCCGGTATGATCCCGAGAAAAAGACTAAGCAAAGAGAGAGAGAGAGAGAGAGAGAGAGAGAGATAAAGGGCATAAGAACAAGACAAAGATGAACATCCAAAGAAAGAACTTCAGAAAAACTTAACTGGAGCTTTTCCCCAAAAAAAGTCGCAAAGGCTCCCTAGGCAGCAGTCAGCTCTGATAACCGATGAGTGGCGTCAAACTGCTGCAGCACATCATCGTCCAAGCGCTGATCTCCGGTTCCAAGAGGAGCAGAGGGAGAAGCCACCCGATGCGAAGAAGGCAAGGCCAGGGCCATATCCTAGGAAGCCCCGGCTACCTCTTCAGAAGAACCCACCGCCATGGCCACGGTCACTTCTGGAGCCACTGAGTCAGCAGCAGCGTGATCTTTAGGGAACCCTGTCTCCCTCACAGCCACCTCGCTGACTGTACATGCCAAGTCCCCAGACTCAGCACATAGAGGCGCATCAGAGGACTGACAAGAGGTCGGCAGAGGGTTAAGGGAGGGCGAGGGCCTGCAAGACGATAAGGAAATTCGACGATAAGAATATAAATCAGGAAAAAAGAAGTAAAGAAACGAAGCCTAGGGTCACTCACTTAGCAATCTTCTTCTTCAAAAAATCCCCAGAACGAATAGAGGATCTCAGAGGAGGAACTATCGCAGCAAAGATATCACCACCACCCTGCGATAGGAGTGGCGTGGTCGATACTGGAGCCCCAAAAGAACTCGAACCCGACGACCGCTTACTACAAAAGAACAAGACCAAAGTCAAAACAAAGAGAGGGGTTCAAACAACAGGAAAACAAGAAAACAACTCACCGACGAGTAACCAGGGCAGCATCATCATCCTCTTCTTCCTCACTCTCGACCAAGGCCACCATAGCACCAGCTGAAAAAGGACAAAAGTACTCGGTCAAAGACAAAAACAAAAAACAAAAGGACAGAGCGTATTAATATGCTCACCTAAGAGCATGCTAGCTACAATTGGAGTACCTGGATGAGTACTCGACTGGCGAGATTTCTTGGCAGTAGATAAAGGAGAAGAAGAACCCTCAGCTTGCCCCCTCTTTCCGACAGTACGAGGAGCTCGAGGAACTGGACGAGGAACATACTCTACATATACATCAAGGTTTGCGGAAGAAACACCAGGAAATATCATGGTGGTTTGAAACTTACTGGTCAAGGATGCCCTAGCAAGACTGTCCCCAGCCTCCACATTTATAGGGCAATCATCAAGAGGAATCAAATCAGCGAAGTTACACCCCAATTCCTAGAAAAGAGTAAAACAACAAGACAAGGAAGATTAAGCAAAAAGTGGATACAACAAAAGACACACAAAAGTACCCGCATAGGAAAAGAACAACTCACAGCAGGGGGGTTCTGAGCACTATACTCAAGGACAGCAAGCGGGACGACGCTCACTCCTTTCAGTATCTTCTGAAGATGCTCGAGCACCTCCTCATCAGTCAACTCAAGGGCAGGAACCATACGAGAAGGGTCCTCCGCCCTAGAGTACTCAAAACCATAATTTTCCCGCTCCTTCAGAGGTTGAACTCGGCGGCAAAGAAAACTAGAAATAATAATCCCGAAGCCAGTCAAGCCTTGCTGTTTCAGAGTACAAATCCTCTCAAGAAACGGCTTGATCGCCTGGACCTCAGCCGTCGTCACAGGGTTCTTATCCCATCGGTCATTAACCAAGGGACCAGATCCAGAATGAACAGCAAGAGGAGGAATCAAATTGGCGGCGTAAAACCAGTTGGCACGCCAATCCCTCACAGAATCAACTAGGTCATAGTCAAAGAATTTGCTCTTAAGACCCTAGCGAAACTGAATCCCGCAGCCACCAAGAACGCTGGTGTCATCGTGGCGAGGTTGTGGCTTCAAACAAAAGAAGTAAGGAAAGAGAGAAAGAGAAGGAGGAATTCCAAGGAAAGTTTCACAAAGATGAACAAAGACAGAAAGATGAAGGACATCATTGGGAGCAAGATGATTCAGGCTAATCCCAAAATAGCTGAGAAATCGAGGAAGAAAAGCAGAAGCCGGAAGGCAGAGTCCGGCACGGATAAAGGAGACGAAAAGAATAATCTCACCAGGACCTGGAGCAGGGACTCGATGCTCGCCTGGAGCTCTCCAATCAGCAATATCCTTGCTCTGGATCAGACCATCACTGACAAGCTCACGCAGCTGATCTTCAGTTGTAGTCGGAGCCAGCCAGATCTTCTGAGCGGCCCTCATGGCCATGAACTCTTGATTCTCGATCACGGAAAGCGAGGCCTCCTCATCCACAAAGGCTGCCTGGGACTTGCTCGCTGACTTCTTCCTACCCATATACTAGCGAAAGCAATAAAAGCACTAAGGAAAGGGGATGCTTAGGCGGTGGCGCTTAGATGACGGTGACAATGGCAGCGGCGGAGTGTTTAACACTAGGGTTTCAAGACAAAAGCAAGGCAGTAAATAAAAAGAAGAACAAAGGCCTTTAAATAGATTTTACAGCAGTAAAATGCGGCCCACCGGGCCCGTTTTAACACGGCATGAGAACACAACGGTCCATTTACTGACATAGCTAAAATGACGGATGGCACAAATCCACACAACGGTACAGTTCAACGGGCAGATTTTAGACTTATCCATCCAGCACCACAGCGGAGTTATCATATTGCTACAAAAAGAACCCATCAACCATGAAGCAACGAAGGGCTACCTCACAAGGAACATAAGAACCTGGTTCTTATAAAAAGAACTCGGGAATATCATAAACAACCAGGACTTCAGCAGAAAAAAGAATGACAACTCAGAAGACAGGATTCTTTCCATTACAAATGGCTTCAAAAAATAGAAGATTACACATCTTACAAGACCCAACGAACTCGGTACTACAACAAGCAAGGTAGCAAAGAGGAACCCGGACACAGCTAGGCTCTGAAACGACTACGTGTTCCAAATTGCTACTCGGTAGAACAAACCGCACTCGGCGACACTGTTTTCTTCAAAGGACGGACGCAGTGCATCCAAGGTGGAAATCAGCAGCACGGTGGGACAACATAGACCAGGAGAAGTTGGCAGGCATCTGTCTACCCAAGTCCGATGTGATGCTAGATATGGTGTTGATTTGCATCGGATAGTCTTAGGGCAGACGATGAGGATCAACCCAGAACTGCTGGATGAAGGAACGTATCCCACATCACAAGACTTCCTTCAACTATCGCCACATACTTCCAAGTACAATGCCGCTGCGGGATTAGACTACCTCTAATCCCTATCACAAGACTCCCTCCAGCTACGACAAGATACACAAGAACTACAAAATATGCCTGGGGCTGCTCTACTTCACAAACTATCATATTCATGACTACGGAGATTTCAGACCACGCAACAAAATGCTCGATGAATCAAAACATCACACCAAGAGGGTATTTATAGACCAAAGAAGCGGTGCACATGGACCGGGAGCATCAATGGAAAAAACCTAACAAAGGACACAGTGAAAAGACAGAATTCAATGAAAGAAGACTAAAGCGTGAAGGAGCAGTACTCAAGAACGAGCATATTCGGAAGAATATACCAACTCTGTACAGCTCGTGGCCAAACATCATTTACTCTCAACTACCACCATACAACTACATCTGACAACAGCAGGCTACCATAGAACATGCCAAGATCCTGTATCCGAGTTCTTTTCGAATAAAAGAACCCAGGTATATGCTCGGGGGCTGCAACAGGAGAGGTTTTCAGTCCTTTGAACAACTCAGATTCAAGACCCTCCAACTCTTTGTTCCAAATAGCAAGAGGCTCGGGGGCTACACTCAGTGAGTGCACTTTTTTCTTCGAAAAAGCGCACATCACTCAGAAGACTTCTTCAAGACAGCAGTTTTCAAAACAACATAAGATTCAAGACCCTCCAACTTTTTGTTCCAAATAGCAAGAGGCTCGGGGGCTACACTCGATGAGTGCACTTTTTTCTCCAAAAAAGCACACATCACCAAGAAGACTTCTGCAAGACATATCACTTCAAGACCTCACGACAAAAAGAACCTGGACCTAGCTATATCCGAGCTCTTTTTGATAAAGAACCCGGGTATATACTCAGGAACCCTCAAGAGAAGACCCTCCAGCTCCTTGTGCCAAAAAGCAAGAGGCTCGGGGGCTACACCTTAATGGGAGTACTTTTTTCTTTAAAAAGGTGCACATCACGCGAAGATCTCAGGAAACGCTACACGGTTTCGCTCAAGAAAGCACTCGGATGACGCTTGTTCCTGCTCAGCAAGACCTGAAGGAACAAGACGAGGCTTCTAGAGCTCAACCATGAAGTGCTCGGGGGCTTGTCGGTGTGGGACCCATGGGATACCCCGCAAGGAAGGGAGAAGATCTAGTCTAACAAGGATTCTTCCCATGTAATCTTAGTAGTAGTATTATTCTATAATCCTACTAGGAACTCTCATTGTAAACCGACTAGGATTCTGGCCTCCTGAATATATAAAGGAGGGCAGGGTTCCTAGAGGAGGGGATGGACACAATACTTCACAATCAATCCAATGCAAGGCTAACGCCGACTGGACGTAGGGCTATTACTCGATCAACGATCGAGGGTTCGAACTAGGATAAATCGACTATCTCTTGCGTTCACCGTCGAGTTCAGCATACGCCGAAGCCCGATCAAACTACCCCGGGTACCCCTGTGGCAGGCTATCGGTGGTAAAACATCGACAAATACCCTAAGTAGTAGATTTCATATTTTTCTAAAATAGTACTCTTCAAGATGAATCCAACAAATTTTGGTTCAGCCCATTTGGATAATCCTAGCTCTGGATATGAAATTTTTGAAGTTTATATTCAAATCTATGAAAATAATTCAAAAACCAACTAAACCATAAATGCTAGGTACACCCGGTCCATACACCCCGCTGTGACTGACACGCGGGCCCCAGAAGTCAACCAACCCCACACGTTAGTGAGACAGAGGCAGGGCGGCGCTTTGACTGGCGAGAACTCACCGACGGTGAGGTCACCGGCGACAAGGTCACCATCGTTGTGTTCCCCATTCCCACGCACATCTACGAGTGCCCTTGGTTGGCCTAGAGGCTCCCCGGAGCTTGCTCGACAGTGGCGATGGCGGCTCGACGGTGGCGCTCTGGTCGTTTTCAGCCACGGCAAGCTCAGACGGGCACGGCTACACCTCTACAGGTATCTAGCGGAGACATAGGGTTTGGATTAGGGCTTGTGAGGGCGTCGGTGAGGCATGGCCACATGCATGGCAGCATGGCGGCGCGCGCGCAACGGCGGCACGGTGGCGTTCCGCTCTGATGAGGCCGACATTGGCTCAACGACCAATGGCGTGAGTTGGACGTGACCCTATGCTAACCCTAACGAGGGAAGAGAGTGAGCGAGATGGCTTGGTCGAGCACGGCCACGGTGAGCGTGAGCTTGGCGGTGCTCAAGCGATGGCGCAGCGATGGCGAACTCGAACTGTGGCCTCACCTGAGCTCGAAAGGTGGCACAAGCGGTTTGGGGAGGTGGAGGAGATGATGGTGGAGCTATGGGCAAGATGTAGTGGACGGTGGTGTGGTGGTGGCAGCGAGCGAGCATGGCGGAGCTCTGCGACATTGGCGATGGCACTCGGTTTCGCTCTGGCGCGGCGAGAGCGGGAGCGAGAGTGAGGCAGAGAGAGTGAGCGTGAGTGAGAGAGAGCAGGAGCATCACATGGTTTTGCTGCCCGCCCTGACCTGATGCTGGTTGGCCACGACACGCACGCGGAGCCGGTTCAGACACCACTGAACTCGACTGACGAAGCAAGTTCAAGCGATCAGAACTCCTAATCCGTGGCGATTTAGCAAAAACTTCCTTAATAAAAATTGTAGAGCTACGTGAGTACTACAAGATTTCTTAAAGGAGTTTTGTCTAATTCACAATGGTTTTGAAACAAAAAAGCTCTAAAGTGAGGCACCTTGAAATTGAAATCAGCATTCTACACTTAGAAAAATTTTAAGTCACAAAACAACATTTTGTTGGAACTTGTGAGCTCTATTTGGCCAAGTTAGACACTGAATTAGCTCATGACCCTTAAATAAAATTTGTTACCCATGATGTGAACTACAACTTTTATTTAGGTCACATAGCCATGCAAACAATCTAAGCTACTATTCAACTTTGGTCAATCTAGCATCATGAAAATGGCATTACAAAGTAAACTAGCACTTAGAAGCAAAATTGGCTTGTCATGAATATAAACATTGTTCCAAACATCATTATAGATGCGTCTAAGGTATTTTGGTGACCTCACAACCATTTCATGCATTGGTTACATATGATCACAAGCATAATTAAGTATATGAGCAACATCACATGTGATAAAGAGAAGGTAAATGAAATGAAACTTCATATGCTCATGCTCATGAATGTTTGGATGATGCTTGTGCTCATAAAATGAAAATGCCAAATGCAATGCTTAACACTGGGGTGTTACAGCCCCTCTCCCTTATAGAAATCTTGTCCCGAGATTTGCAAGACCTACCATTCTTCATAAAAAGCGGGATATACTTCACGCAAATAATCCTCCTGTTCCTATGTGGCATCTTGTTCAATGTGGTTATTCCACACCACCTTGTAGAACTTAATGACCTTGCTTCAGGTTACTCTTTCCATTTCTTCTCGCACTCAGATTGGCTTCTCTTCATAAGTCAAATCCGATTGGATCTTAATGTTGGTGGGTGCAATAGCTTCATCAGGTATGTGGAGGCATCTTTTTAACTGAGAAACATGGAAGATTGAATATAGTACTCATCTCTAGAGGAAGTTATAACTTGTAGGTGACATTTCTCTTCCGTTTAATAATCTGGTATGGCCCTACATATCTATCGGTGCGGGACCCACGGGATACCCCATAAGGAAGGGAGAAGATCTAGTCTAACTAGGATTCTTTCCCTGTAATCTTAGTAGTAGTATTATTCTATAATCCTACTAGGGACTCTCATTGTAAACCGACTAGGATTCTGACCTCCTGACTATATAAAGGAGGGCAGGGTTCCTAGAGACGGGAGGATCACAACTTTTACGACTGTAACGACACAATACCAGACAATCAATCCAACATAAGGGCTAGCGCAGACTGGACGTAGGGCTATTACTCGATCAGTGATCGAGGGTCCGAACCAGGATAAATCGACTATCTCTTGCATTCACCGTTGAGTTCTGCATATGCCGAAGCCCGAACATACTGCCTTGGGTACCCCCGTGGCAGGCTATCGATGGTCAAACATCGACAGCTGGCGCGCCAGGTAGGGGCTTTCGGTGGATTTGCATCCGAGAGCTCGATGGACCTCGACAACATGATCTTCTCAATGGGATCAACCTTCATCTTTGGCTCGTGGATCTGTGAGGCAGGCGACGATGGCAATCTCCAAAGCTGTCTCCTCGAAGATTTAGTTCTCCAGGAAGACTTTTCTATTTCGACAACGAAGACAGATCAAATCACCGAAAGATTCACGTGGCTCGTGATGTCCAATTCAACTCAGGTTTCATGTCTTTGCACATCCGACTCAAACTTAGGCTCCGCATCCGAGATGGAGTCTAACCCGAGTTCTTTCGAGAATCCAAGTTCTTTTCTGATGGGTCTCCAGAATGCAGCCTTGGCATATCAAGAATACAACTCGGAGAACACTCAGAGTCTTTCCAAGAAGTTAGGTCCTTTTTTGTTCGGACTCCACAACATGGCAACATCTTATCAAACATGGCCCGAAGGATTCCTCGATCTGGTGCTTAGAATGCCACTAAAGGGAGCTCAGGAAGGTCTCGTACTAACTATAACATCTCAAGACTGCATCGTCCACTGGCCAGGCTCTGTTCCTGATGGTAGCAGTACCTGACTGGTCGATGCGACGACAACAGCAATTCTACCCTACCAAGAAGGAGACTCGATCTGTGACCTCGAAGCCTCTACTAAAGTTATCAGCAACTCCGACAGTGTGGAAACTAACGCCGATAATAGAACAGTTCACGCATAGAAAGTACGCATGGTTCGCCGTCCTTGATCACCATTGGTCCCCCCAGAAGCGCCTGATGTCATGTCATCGGATGAATCAGAATCCAACATATCACCCTTTGCCTAGGGCTACGATGGTGAGACCGAGACTCAGAAGCAAGCCAGAGAAAGAAAGAAAAAGTCGAAACAAGGACGTTAAAAACATGCTAGGCAGTGCAAGGAAGCTTGGATCAGATATGAGTCAGAACTGGCCGAGTACAATAGAAGAAAATTAGAACGAGAAGTCGAAGAAAGGCACACGACAAATACACCCTACGATAAGATCAGAGAAGCACTAGAAGAACTCAGAGCGACTTCACATCCTAGTGAAAAACAAGAATAGCTCCAGGACTTTCTCCGGTCAGCAGCCCTAAGGACGCACGATGGAAGGACCCGCTCAAGACTACCCGCCAGGTCAATGTCTCATAGGCAAGAAGATCAAAATCAAAGGAAGTCCGCTTTCGAGAGACTTGGACCAAGTGGAAGTCATAACAGAGAAAGTAGAAGGAACCATAGCCAAAACTACCGAGCCGAATAACCAAGAAAGACCAGAAGTAAAGCACCTGCTCAGACAACCTCGCAGAACTACTCTCATCAAAACAACAGTTGGCCAGAAGGAGGAGCCAAATCAGAATACAAAGAAGCCGGAACGCACGATAGATTTTCCTGTTTTGCAAACAGACTTGCTTCAATACGACTACCTCACAAGTTCAAACCGTCCAACTACTCTAAGTATGATGGCAAGACTGAACCAAGGTAGTGGCTCAGGATATACTCGCAATCGATTGAACTAGCTAGAGGAGACGACGATATCAAGACCCTGTTCTTTCCAATGGCACTAGAAATCATGCCCCTTCAATGGTTTGACAAATTGAATCCAGGATCAATCAGAAATTAGGAGGACTTGCAAAGAGCTTTCTATGAAAATTTCACGGGTATCATTACACACCCAATCACCCACGCAGAATTAAAAGGACTCAAGCAGAAAGGAGGTGAAAGTCTCAAAGATTACTATCGACGATTTCTCAAACTACGTGCTCAAGTACATGACATCACCGAACGAGAAGTAATCGAAGCTTTCTCTCATAGAATCATGGCTAGGTGGCAATTTTAGGACTTCTGCAAAGAAAAACCAAGAAACAATGAAGAATTTAGACAAACAGTAGGAAAGATGATTACTGCAGAAGAGAAGACACGAGAAAGGTTCCCGGATAAAAACAACCGAGACAACCCGGACAAGCAAAATCATCGAAACAATAGACATCGGGAAAGAAAATGTGGACCAGACAACACAGTAGCGATGGCTGACAAATCAAAGAAGTTTTCAAAACCTAGAAGGTATGACGACATTGAAAACATGCATTGCATCTTGCACCCCAATGGAAAGCACACCATCGGAAATTGCTACACCTTCAATGAACGATACACAAGGAAAGATAGTAAGGGGAACACTAAAGAAGACAGTCAGAAAGAAGAAGAAGACAACCATGAAGACAAGGGATTCCAAAAATCAAGGGGACGAGTAGCAGTGATCTTTCCCGGAGCCCCAGATTTCAGAAGCAAGCATCAAGAAAAGTTAGCTCTATGAACCATCATGGCAGCGGAGCCGGCTACTCTAAGATATCTCAATTGATCACAGTATCCAATCTAGTTTTCAAGAGAAGACCAATGGACTAGCATAGGAAACGCAGGCCATTACCCACTGGTTCTAGATCCAACTATTGTCGGTATGACTGTCACAAAAGTACTAATCGACGGGGGAGCTATACTCAACATCATCTTTTCAGAAACGCTAAGGAAGATGGGACTACAACTCATCGGGATGATTACACCAACAAGTACACCTTTTTATAGCATAGTACCCGGCAAGGCAGCCATGCCACTTGGACAAATTACTCTACCAGTTACTTTTGGAACTCCCTTGAACTACCGTACATAGTTCATCAAGTTTGAGGTTGCAGACTTCGATTCATCATACCACGCAATCCTTGGGCTTCCAGCACTAGCAAAATTCATGGTGATACCGCATTATCCGTACCTGTTGCTTAAGATGCTAGGACCTAATGGTGTCCTTTCTCTTCGAAGTGATTTGAAGCGCTCTTTTGACTGCGACATTCAGGCAATCCAAATTGTAGCCAAAGCACAAACCGACAATGGTAGAAAAGAAATAGCCACTATTGCCGCAGAAATAAGCCAAGAAGAACTAGAGATACCGGCTAAAAAGCCCAGCATCCTCGCACCACTAAAAGAAGCCGATGTCAAGCAAATCGACCTGGGCACTGGTGATCCCTCCAAAACAGCAACCATCAGTGCCCACCTCTCAGCAAAATAGGAACTCGCGCTCACCAACTTTCTTTGGGACAACAAAGATATCTTCGCTTGGAAGCTGGCCAACATGCCAGGTGTCCCAAGAGAGTTGGCTAAGCACAGAATTGATATCAATGAAGGCTCCATGCCCGTGAAGCAACGGTATGATGATTCTCACCCGACAAGAAGGCAGCAATTAAAAAAGAAATCACAAAGCTAATGGTAGCCGGATTCATCAGAGAAATCCTTCATCCAGACTGGCTAGCAAACCCAGTTCTAGTACAGAAAAAGAACACGAATGAATGGGCACATGTGTCGACTCCACAGATCTCAACAAACACTATCCGAAAGATCCATTTGGGCTACCACGCATTGATCAGATAGTTGATTCAACAGCAGGATCTGTCCTATTATCCTTTCTTGATTGCTATTCAGGATATCACCAGATCGCATTAAAAGAACAAGACCAGAGCAAGACATCTTTCATCAATCTATTTGGTGCCTACTGCTACAAGACCATGTCGTTTGGACTCAAGAATGCGGGTGCCACTTACCAAAGAGCTATCCAAACGTGCCTTGGTGATCAGATCGGCGAAAATGTAGAAGCATACGTGGATGACGTGGTAGTAAAACAAAGAACCCGGATACACTGATTGAAGACTTAAAGCAAACCTTCGAAAACCTGAAAAGGTGGAGGTGGAAATTGAACCCAAACAAGTGTGTATTCGGAGTTCCTTTAGGACAATTACTTGGATTCTTGGTCAGTCATCGCGGAATCGAAGCAAGCGCCAAGCAAATTCGAGCCATAACAGAGATGGGCCCTCCTCGAAGTGTCAAAGATGTGCATAAACTAACAGGCTGCATGGTGGCCCTCAATCGTTTCATATCAAGACTCGGTGAAAAAGGGTTACCTTTCTTTAAACTATTAAAGAAGACAGACAAGTTCGAGTGGATGGAAGAGGCCGATGAAGCTTTTAAGAAACTCAAGGCATACCTCACCTCCTCGCCAGTTCTCACACCTCCAAAGAAAGATGAAGACATGATGCTATACATTGCGGCAACTTCTACCGTGATCAGCATGGCGATAGTCGTAGAAAGAGAAGAAGAAGGGCGCGTGTATAAAGTACAACGCCCCGTATACTACATCAGTGAAGTACTGTCAAAATAAAAAATCTGGTACCCGCATGTACAAAAACTACTCTACGCCCTACTGGTCACTTCACGCAAGCTTCACCACTACTTTGAAAACCACAAGATTACCGTGGTGATAGATTTCCCACTCGGAGACATCTTACACAACAGAGACGTAATAGGGCGCATATCTAAGTGGGCAGTTGAACGTGGTGCTCTCAAAATCGATTTCACCCCATGGAAGGCAATTAAATCTCAAGCCCTTGCCAATTTTGTTACCAAGTGGACAGAGATTCAACAACCTATGTCAAATACCATCTTTGACCACTAGAAGATGTACTTTGATGGATCACTCAAGCTAGGCGGAGCCGGTGCAGGCGTTCTCCTCATTTCTCCAGACAGAAAACAACTCAAGTATGCCCTTGAGATATTATGGCAAGCTACAAACAATGAAGCAGAATATGAAGCCCTCATCCACGGGCTACGAGTGGCAATTACCCTCGGAATCAAGAGATTACTTGTATACGACAATTCGGCAATGGTCATCAACTAAGTCAACAAAGATTGGGATTGCACCAAAGAAAACATGGGCGACTTACTGTGGTGAAATATGAAAACTCAAGAAACATTTCCAAGGATTAGAAATTCTACATGTCCTGCGTGATTCCAACATTGTAGCAGATGTCCTCGCCAAGCTCGGATCAGACAGGGCAAAGGTCCCACCCGGTGTATTCATAGAAGAGTTATCAGCTCCCTCTATCAAACAACCTAGAGAGATAACCCCTGAACTCCCAGACAAAGACACCCAGATTATGGTAATCACCACCTCATGGACCTAGGTTTTTATTGATTATATCAAAGAGAATAAGTTGCCAGCGGATAAAGAGGAGGCTACCCGAGTTGTTCGCAGAAGCAAGAACTACGTCATAGTGGGGGACAAGCTTTATAGAAGAGCCGCATCATCAGGAGTACTCCTAAAATGTGTCTCATTTGAAGAAGGCAAAGAGATTCTAGATGAAATACACTCAGGTTGCTGTGGAAATCATGCCGCTTCAAGAACACTAGTTGGCAAGGCATTTTGCACCGGATTCTACTGGCCAACCGCTTTGAAAGACGCAGAAGAACTTGTCAGAAAATGCAAAGGTTGTCAAATGTTCACAAGACAAGCTCATGTGCTAGCTCACAATCTCATCTACATCCCACCCGCTTGGCCTTTCTCTTGTTGGGGGCTGAATCAAGTAGGACCTCTCAAGAAAGCAAAGGGCGGTTTCGAGTACATCTTCATAGCAATTGACAAGTTCACCAAGTGGATTGAATACAAACCACTCGCAAAATACAGTGCATCCAAAGCAGTCGAGTTCATCCAAGACATTATGCACCACTTCGGCATGCCCAACCCAATCATCACAGATTTGGGTTCTCCCTTCACAGCTACAGAATTCCAAAGTTGGGCACAGGATTGCGGTTTCAGCATAGATTACGCATCAGTCGCACATCTAGAAGCCAACGGACAGGTAGAAAGGGCTAATGGACTCATACTTGCTGGATTAAAACCAAGATTGTATGAAGAACTAGTGGACTATGGATCCAAGTGGATTGAAGAATTATCCAAAGTAGTATGGGGGCTATGAACTCAAATAAGCAGAGCCACCGGATACTCTCCTTTCTTCCTAGTTTACAGGTCAGAAGCTGTACTACCTGCCGATTTGATCTGGACGTCACCAAGGATAGAACAGTATGACGAAGGAGAAGCAGAACACACCAGAAGATTAGAACTCGACAATACAGAAGAAGTCAGAGTAAACACTACCCTTCAATCAGCAAGATACCTCCAAGGATTAAGGTGCCACTACAACAAGAATACACAGCCTCGATCACTACAAGTTGGAGACCTGGTACTAAGAAGAATACTAAAAACTGATGGACGCCATAAACTACTCATTCCATGGGAAGGTCTTTTTATTATCGCAAAGGTCACCAGACCAGACACGTACAAGTTGATAACTGAAGATGGAAAAGAAGTCAACAATACATGGCACATCAGTCAGCTAAGAAGATTCTATGCATGAAAACAACTCAAGGAAGAATATATATACAAGCCACAGTAGATCAATGTTCATGGACAATAAAGATGGTGTTCCTCGACAACATATGTATTATTATGGCTCATCAACGTTCATGATCAATAAAGATGGTTCCTCAACAACATATGACTTATTATGGCTATCCCCGAGTTGTTTCCTTAGAGCAAAATGGCTGAAATATGCCTGAGCATACCGGCCAAGAGCAAAAGAGCTGAAAAGATGCTTGAGCTCGCCGATGAGGGTAGCTAACAAGCTAACACCCAAACCAAAAAGCAAAATGGCTAAAAATACGCCTGAGCATCCCGGCCAAGAGCAAAATGGCTGAAAAGATGCTTGAGCTCGCCGATGAGGGTAGCTAACAAGCTAACACCCGAATCAAAAAGCAAAATGGCTAAAAATACGCCTGAGCATCCTGGCCGAGAGCAAAATAGCTGAAAAGATGCTTGAGCCCGCCGATGCAGGTAGCTAACAAGCTAACACACGAAACAAAAAGCAAAATGGCTGAAAATACGCCTGAGCATCCCGGCTGAGAGCAAAATAGTTGAAAAGATGCTTGAGCCCGCCGATGAGGGTAGCTAACAAGCTAACACCGAACCAAAAAGAAAAATGGCTGAAAATATGCCTGAGCATACCGGCCGAGAGCAAAAGAGCTGAAAAGATGCTTGAGCCCACCGATGAGGGTAGCTAATAAGCTAACACCCAAAACAAAAAGCAAAACGACTGAAACTAAGCCTAAAGCAAAAATCAGAGCAATTTTAAGACAAGACCCTCCAGCTCCTTGTGCCAAAAAGCAAGAGGCTCGGGGGCTACACTCAGATGGATGTACTTTTTCTTAAAAAAAGCACAAACCACTCGAAGGCCCCAAGAAGTGCTACACGGTCTCGCTCAGCAAAGCACTTAGACGATGCTTGTACCTCTCGGCAGGACCTAAAGGAGCAAGACGAGGCTTCTAGAGCTCAACCATGAAGTGCTCGGGGGCTTACCGATCCTAAGAAGTTTTTGCAACCAGGGAAAGAGACAGATGCTGGACACAGCTCGAGTTAAGCGAAAAAGCTTAAAAGAAGAAGCTAAATATACTTGAGATCGCCGGGCCTAAGTCCTTTCAGTACTAACAAGAGCACAAAGTCTATCAAGAAATGGATTGATCGCTTGGGCCTCAGCCGTCGTCACAGCAATGTTCTATACCGAGTTGTTTACACGGCGCAGACGAAAGCCAGACAAGCACTCGACGGATTAAGAAAGTCTGCCAAGAAGAGCACTCGACATCTACATACACCAAGTAATTTGCACAACATAGATGAAAGCCAGAACAGACAACTACTCAGAGAAAATTTTGACCACTTGGACAACTCACTTAAAAAAATAAGCAAGGCGAAGACATCCAAGCAAAGAAGACATGAACAGAAATAAAGGATCTTCATTCAAAAGGAAGTATAATATCCTGTTACAAAGGCTGGAGTGTTAAGGTCAATTACATCAAGCATCATCATCAGGGGAAGAAACATCAATATTAAGTTTATCTACAATCCTACTGGCTAAGTCTTCGACCTCAGGCTCCGCCCTTTCAACAGCATCCAGATACTCCTGGCTCTCGGCTTCATCTGCAACCTTGGACAAAGGGAACTCTAGAGCAAGAACCTGGACCTGGGCAAGAACGTTTCTGGTACATAAGCGGGCGCACCTCTTCACGAACTCCTGGAAACGAGTCGGAACTTGGGGGATAAATTGAGCCCAAGGTTGACCATCATCTGCTGGAGTCCGGAGAAGGTCGGCTACTGACCGAAAAGATTTCCACAAGGCATTCTAGTTCTCAGTAGCCGTCGCCAACTTGTCAGTCAAGACTTCAATAGTTTTTTGGGCCTACACAAGATCCCTGTCAGCTCCACGCCTAATCAACTTAGCAAGCACGAGTTCTTCTTCAGCTCGAGTAATTACCTCCTCAGCCCTATTGTGGTTAGTATGAGCAAGTGTCTTTATTTCCTCAATACCCTCCGAGAGCTTCTGCTTTTCAACTCAGAGAGCTAGACCAAGAAAAACAAGTCAGTAGAAAGGGAAATCAGAATACAAAAGGAAACAAGAAGAACCCGCAATGCCTTTGCACTCGTTCTTCATGGACTCCACCGCAGCATCCTTCTGTTTCTCTGCCTCCACCACCGGGCACGAAGAGCTTTCTCCTCCTTTTGGTGCGTTTGGCGCTCGGTCTCCAACTCGGCCCGACAGAGGTCAAGCTCTACCTTTAGGGAACTTAACTCAGAAGACAACTTCTTCTCGGATTCAGACAAGAAAAAGAAGTCGGTATGATCCCGAGAAAAAGACTGAACAAAAAAAGAGAGAGAGAGAAAAGGCATAAGAACAATAGAAAGACGAACATCCAAAGAAAGAACTTCAGAAAAACTTACCTAGAGCTTTTCACCAAACGAAGTCGAAAGGGCCCCCCAGGCAGTAGTCAACTCTGACAAACGATGAGTGGCGTCGAACTGCAACAACACATCGTCATCCAAGCGTTGATTGCTGGTTCCAAGGGGAGCAGAGGGAGAAGCCGGCGTAGGTAAAGAAGGCAAAACCAGGGCTGTATCCTGGGAGGCCCCGGCTACCTCCTTAGAAGTACCGACCGCCGTGGCCATGGTCACCTCTGGAGCAATAGGATCAGCGATAGCAGGGACCCAGCTTCCCTCACAGCCACCTCGCCAACCAAGCATTCCAAGTCTCGAGGCTCAGCGCATAGAGGCAGGTCAGAGGACTGAGAAGAAGTCGGTAGAGGGTTAAGGGAAGGTGAGAGTCTGCAAGATGATAAGAAAAATCAACGATAAGAATATGAGTCAGGAAAAAATGAAAAGAGAAGCAAAAAAGCATAACAAGGAATCACTTACTCAGCTATCTTCTTCATAAAACCAAAAGAAGACCTTATAGGAGGAACTATGGCAGCAAAAACATCACCACCACTCGGCGACAGGAGCGGCGTAGCCGGTACCGGAGCCCCAGAAGAGCTCGGTACCGGAGCTACAGAAGAACTCGATGCCGGAGCCCTAGAAGAACTGGTACCCGATGACCGCTTACTACAAAGAAATCAAGACCAAAGTCAAAACAAAGGAGGGGTTCAACAATAGGAAAACAAGAAAAGAACTCACCGACGAGTAACAAGGGCAGCATCATCATCTTCTTCTTCCTCACTCTCGACCAAGGCCACTATAGCACCAGCTGAAAAAGGACAAAACTACTCGGTCAAAGACAAAAACAAACAACAAAAGGACAGAGCATATTAATATGCTCACCTAAGAGCATGCTAGCTACAACTGGAGTACCTGGACGAGTACTCGGCTGGCAAGACTTCTTGGCAGCAGGCACACCAAAAGAAGAACCTTCAGCTCGCCCCCTCTTTCCAACAGTATGAGGAGCTTGAGGAACTAGACAAGAAACATACTCTGCATATACGTCAAGGTTCGCGGAAGAAACACCAGGAAATATCGTGGTGGTTTGAAACTTACTGGTTAATGATGCCCCAGCAAGATTCTCCCCATTATTCACCACGGTAGGGAGGTCATCAAGGGGAATCAGATCAACAAAGTTACGCCCCAATTCCTAAAAAAGAGTAAAACAACAAGACAAGGAAGATTAAGCAAAAAGTGGATACAGCAAAGGAAATACAAAAGTACCCGCATAAGAAAAAACAACTTACAGCAGGAGGCGGGTTCTTAGCACTGTACTCAAGGACAACAAGCGGAACAATGCTTACTCCTTTCAGCATCTTCTAAAGACGCTCGAGCACCTCCTCATCAGTCAACTCAAGGGCAGGGACCATACGAGAAGGGTCCTCCGCACCAGAGTACGCAAAACCATAGTTTTCTCGCTCCTTCAGAGGTTGAACTCAGCGGCAAAGAAAACTAGAAATAATCCTGAAGCCGGTCAAGCCTTGCTATTTTAGAGTACAAATCCTCTCAAGAAACGGTTTGATCACCTGGACCTCAGTCGTCGTCACAGGGTTCTTATCCCAGCGGTTATTAACCAAGGGACCAAATCCAGAATGAACAACAAGAGGAGGAATCAAATTGATGGCGTAAAACCAGTCGGCATGCCAATCCCTCACAGAATCAACCAGGTCATAGTCAAAGAATTTGCTCTTAAGACGCTGGCAAAACTGAATCCCGCAGCCACCAAGAACGCTGGTGTCATCGCTGCGGGGTTGCGGCTTCAGACGAAAGAAGTAACGAAAGAGAGAAAGGAGGAATTCCAAGGAAAGTTTCACAAAGATGAACAAAGATAGAAAGATGAAGGACAGCATTGGGAGCAAGATGATTCAGGCTAATCCCAAAATAGCTGAGAAACCGATGAAGAAAAGTAGAAGCCGGAAGGCAAAGTCCAGCACGGATAAAGGAGATAAAAAGAATAATCTCACCAGGACCTAGAGCAGGGACCCGATGCTCGCCTAGAGCCCTCCATTCAGCAATGTCCTTGCTCTGGATCAGACCATCGCCAACAAGATTGTGAAGCTGGTCTTCAGTCGTTGTTGGAGCCGGCCAAACCTTCTGGGCAGCCCTCATGGCCATGAACTCTTGGTTCTCGATCACAGAAAGTGATGACTCCTCGTCCACAAAGGCTGCCTGGGACTTGCTCATGGCTTTCTTCCTACCCATGTACTAGCGGAAGCAAAAAGGCACTAGGGAAAGATGAGGCTCAGACGGCGGCGCTCAGATGATGGCAACAATGGCGACGGTGGATTTCTGAATACTAGGGTTTCAAGGCAAAAGCGGAGCAGTAAAGAAGAAGAAGATGAAAGGCCTTTAAATAGATTTTACAGCAGTAAAACGCGGCCCACTGGGCCTATTAAAACATGGTGTGAGAACGCAATGGTCCATTTACTGACACAGCTAAAATGACGGAAGGCACAAATCCACACAACAATATAGTTCAATGGGCAGATTTCGGACTTATCCATCCAGCAAAATGGCAGAGTTACCATTTTGCTGCAAAAAGAACTCATCAGCCATGAAGCAACGGAAGGTTACCTCACAAGGAACATAACAACCCAGTCCTTATAGAAAGAACTCAGGAATCTCATAGACAACCGGGACATCAGCAGAATAAAGAATGACAACTCAGAAGACAAGATTCTTTCTATTACAAATGACTTCAAAAGATACAAGATTACACATCTTACAAGACCCAACGAACTCAGAACTACGACAGGCGAGGTAGCAAAAAGGAACCCGGAAACAACTAGGCTCTAGAACGACTATGTGTTCCAAATTGCTACTCAGTAGAACAAACTGCACTCGGCGACACTATTTTCTTCAAAGGACGGACGCAGTGCATCCAAGGCGGAAATCAGTAGCACGGCGGGACAACATAGACCAGGGGAAGACGGCAGGCATCTGTCTACCCAAGTCTGATGTGATACCAGATATGGTGTTGATCTGTACCAGACAGTCTCAAGACAGGCGGCGAAGATCAACCCAGAACTGCTGGATGAAGGAACGCATCCCACATCACAAGACTTCCTCCAACTACCGCCACATACTTCCAAGTACAATACCGCTGCGGGATTAGTCTACCTCTAATCCCTATCACAAGACTCTCTCCAGCTACGACAAGATGTACAAGAACTACAGAATACGCCCGGGGGCTGCTCTACTTCACAAACTATCATATTCATGGCTACGGAGATTTCAGACCACGCAACAAAATGCTCAATGAATCAAAACAGCACACCAGGAGGGTATTTATAGACCAAAGAAGCAGTGCACATGGACCGGGAGCATCAACAGAGCAAACCTAACAAAGGACACAGTGAAAAGGCAGAATTCAATGAAAGAAGACTCAGGCGTGAAGGAGCAGTACTCAAGAATGAGCATATTCGGAAGAATATACCAACACTATACAACTAGTGAACCAACAACATTTACTCTCAACCACCATTATACAACTACATCTGACAACAACAGACTACCAAAGAACATGCCAAGATCCTGTAACCGAGTTCTTTTTGAATAAAAGAACCCGGGTATATGCTCAGGGGCTGCAATAGGAAAGGCTTTCAGTCCCTTGAACAACTCAGATTCAAGACGGGGCTACAACAGGAGAGGTTCTCAGTAACTTGAACAACTCAGAATCAAGACCCTCCAACTCTTTGTTCTAAATAGCAAGGGGCTCAGGGGCTACACTCAGTGAGTGCACTTTTTCTTCAAAAAAGCGCACATCACTCAGAAAACTTCCTCAAGACAGCAGTTTTCAAACAACATAAGATTCAAGACCCTCCAACTTTTTGTTCCAAATAGCAAGAGGCTCGAGGGCTACACTCAGTGAGTGCACTTTTTTCTCTAAAAAAGCGCACATCACCAAAAAGACTTCTTCAAGATAGATCACTTCAAGACCTCAGGACAAAAGAACCCGGACCTAGCTATATCCGAGCTCTTTTTGATAAAGAACTCGGGTATATGCTTAGGAACCATTCAATGAAGAATCAGAGTGAATTCAAATGAAGACCCTCCAGCTCCTTATGCCAAAAAGCAAGAGGCTCGGGGGCTACACCCAAATGGGAGTACTTTTTTTCTTCAAAAAGGTACACATCACGCGAAGATCTCATGAAGCGCTACACGGTTTCGCTAAAGAAAGCACCCGGACGACGCTTGTTCCTTCTCGGCAAGACCTGAAGGAACAAGACGAGGCTTCCAGAGCTCAACCATAAAGTGCTTGGGGGCTTGTCGGTGCGGGACCCACAGGATACCCCGCAAGGAAGGGAGAAGATCTAGTCTAACTAGGATTCTTCCCCTGTAATCTTTGTAGTAGTATTATTCTGTAATCCTACTAGGGACTCTCATTGTAAACCGACTAGGATTCTGACCTCCTGACTATATAAAGAAGGGCAGGGTTCCTAGAGACGGGAGGATCACAACTTTTACGACTGTAACGACACAATACCAGACAATCAATCCAACGCAAGGGCTAACGCCGACTGGACGTAGGGCTATTACTTGATCAGTGATCGAGGGTCTGAACCAGGATAAATCGACTGTCTCTTGTGTTCACAATTGAGTTCTGCATACGCCGAAGCCCGAACATACTGCCTTGGGTACCCCCGTGGCAGGCTATCGGTGGTCAAACATCGACAATATCTAGGCGCAAGCTTCCTTTTCACTCCAAATCTCTGCACTCCCTTCATGGGTGAAACTTTTAAGTACACATAGTCTCCCACTTCAAAGGTTAGTGGTCTTCTTCTTTTATCAGCATAACTCTTTTGTCTAGACTGAGCTGCTCTCATATGCTGTTGAATGATGCGTACTTGCTCTTCCGCTTTGGTGACAAAATCTATGCCATAGTATCTTTTTTCTCCGGCCTCAATCCAATTCAAGGGAGTTCTACATTTCCGACCGTACAAGGCTTCAAAAGGAGCCATTTTGATGCTCTCTTGATAACTATTGTTGTAGGAAAACTCGGCTAAAGGTAGCCACTTTTCCCATGAACCCTTGGAGGATATAACACAAGCTCTCAGCATGTCTTATAAGATTTGATTCACTCGCTTAGTCTATCCGAAGGTTTGAGGGTGATAAGCTAAGCTTCGCACAAGGTTGGTCCCTAACTGCTTGTGCAAGTGCTCCCAAAATCGAGCAGTGAATTGAGAGCCTCTATCTGATACAATGGTTCTTGGCACCCCATGCAAGCATACTATCTGAGCTATGTAGATTTATGCATACTGATGTGGTCGATAGTTGGTTCTCACAGGAATGAAGTGCGCGGACTTGGTCAGGTGGTCTACAATTACCCATATTGAGTCAAAACCCTTCTGAGTAGTTGGGAGTCCAACAATAAAATCTATGCTGATTTCCTCCCACTTCCATCCTGGAATAGATAAAGGTTGTAGTAATCTAGTGGATTTCAAATGAACAGCCTTGACTCTACTGCAATTATCACACCTAGCGACATAGGCGGCGATCTCTTTCTTCATCTTGGTCCACCAAAAATAGGTCTTCAAGTCTTGGTACATCTTGTTGCTACCTGGATGGATAGACAACTTGGATGAATAAGCTTCATCTAAAATTTGATTTCTAAGTTCTCGGTCTTTCGGTACCACAAGTCAGTCCTCAAACCATAGCATCTCTTTCATCCAACCTAAAATGCTTGGTTTCCTATTCTTTCATCTTTCTCTTAATGTGAAATACACCTACATCTGTCTTCTATAGTTTAATGATTTTGCTTTCAAGTGAACAACTGACAGTGATATTGTGTAGCACAACATGATGTAACAAATTAAATCCATCTTCCTATAAGGATTCTAAGGTGTTACAATGAGATTTCCGACTAAGTGCATTTGCTACAACATTGGCTTTCCTAGACGGTAGCGCACTTCCAAATTATAGTCCTTGATTAGCTCTAACCATCTATGTTGTCTCATGTTCAGTTCAGGTTGAGTGAAGATGTATTTGAGACTTTTGTGGTCAGTGTATATGTGACATATGTTTCCCAACAAATAATGTCTCCATATCTTCAATGCGTGAACAACTGCAGCGAGCTCTAAATCATGGGTGGGATAGTTGACTTCATGCTTTCTCAATTGTTGAGAAGCATAGGCAATAACTCGGCCTTCTTGCCTGAGCACACACCCCAAACCTATACCCGATGCATCACAGAACACATTAAAAGGATTCTCAATGTCGAGTTGTGCTAAAATAGGAGCTGTAGTTAATAAGGTCCATAAGGTGTGAAAAGCAGCTTCACACTCTGGTGTCCAATTAAACTTCTCATCCTTCTAGAGTAGTCTGGTCATGGGCTTAGCTATCTTGGAAAAATCAGGAATGAAACAATGATAGTAGCCTGCTAACCCTAGAAAACTCCAAACTTCATGAACCAAAGTCAGGGCCTTCCAATCCATGACCTCTTGTACTTTAGATGGGTCTATAGAAGTTCCATCTTTAGATAAGATGTGACCCAAGAAAGGTACTTTCTTCAACCAGAATTCATATTTGCTAAATTTGGCATATAATTTATGCTCCCTTAATCTAGACAAAACAACTCTCAGATGCTCTGCACGATCTACCTCATTCTCCGAGTAAATCAAGATATCATCGATAAACACGACCACAAACTTGTCGAGCTCGAGCATGAATACTGAATTCATCAAATACATGAAGTAGGCAGGAAGCATTTGTCAGTCCAAAAGACATGACCAAATACTCGTACAGGCCATACCTAGTGGAGAAAGTTGTTTTAGGTACATCCTCTGGCCTGATCTTAATCTGATGATAGCCTGATCTTAAGTCAATCTTAAAGAATACATTTGCTTTTGCCAGTTGATCGAATAAAATATCGATACTAGGCAAAGGATACTTGTTCTTAATGGTCACAGCATTAAGTGGCCTATAATCCACACACATCTGCAAGGATTTGTACTTCTTCTTTACAAATAAAGCTGGACAACCCCATGGAGACGAACAGGTCGAATGAGACCTTTGTCCAATAGTTCCTATAGCTGAATTTTAAGTTCGGCTAACTCATTTAGTGGCATCCTAAGGGTCTTCTCGAGATAGGTGCTGTACCCAGCACTAACTCGATCTTAAATTCCACATCCCTATTAGGCGGTAAACCCAACAACTCATTTGGAAATACATCCGAAATTCACATACTTCTAAAATATCGCATAGGGTGGTGGCTTGAATAGCACAAGACAAGTTTTGAAGATCAAAACTCTAGGGGAAGTGGTACTAGAAAAGCATTACTCCTCTTTGGTTCTCTCAACATAATTGTTCTAGTGGTAGTGTCAATTAGAACTCTATGACCACTAATCCAACTCATGCCTAAGATCACATCTATGGCTAGTCCTAGCAATATTATAAGATCCGTAGTGTACTCCCTCTCTTGTGTAGAGATGAGCACATCTCTCACTAATTGATTAGTAGAAATAGGGGTCCTAGCTGAACTTATACTATAACCACCCTTGTCTACCTCAATTATCTTCTGATGATGCTTAGATGCAAATGTTTGGCTCATAAATGAATGAGAAGCTCTAGAATCAAATAAAACAATGGCGAGATGTTAGTTAATAAGAAACATACCGGCGGTCACAACTTCTCCCATAGGAATTTCTTCCATGGCTGTATAATGCATGTATCCAGGACATACTTTTGGATTGGCTTGTTTCTAATTACCCTGATTTTGATTGCCATTCTTCTTGGGATGGGGCACTCCTAGGCCCAATGACCCAACTGATTGCAGTTGAAGCATGGCTGGTTGTTCCTTGGTCCTACTGAGCTGCCTTGGCCTATGTTACCCTTGGGTAGGGCAATGGTGAATGCCCTGCGGAATGTCTTCTGAGGGCGATTGGCTTGAGCTTTTGGCTGAGGAGGCCTATACTTAGGCGCTGGTGGACAAAATTGTGGCCTAGCCACCACTAGAGCTCTAGCCTGAGATGATCCTGAGGCACCCGCCTTAGCTGCTCTTTTGCGGCCCTTTGCTGCTGCATGCAAGTTATTCTGATTATCTTGGGTTAAGGCATTACTGACAAACTCATTATATGTGGTACAACTTGAGTTGGCCATACTCTTCATTTGCTTAGTGCCAAGGCCTCTCTTGAAGCTCTCTATTTTGTTTTCCTCTGTGTTGACAAACTCTAGGGCATATCTAGGCAGATTGTTGAAGGCATGCATATACTCGGTAAGAGTTTTGGTTCCTTAAGTAAGTCTCATGAACTCAGCGGCTTTCATGCGCATCAGCCCCGGGGGAATGTGATGTCCCCAAAAGGCTAACTTGAACTGTTCCCAGGTGACCTGCATGTTGTTAGGTAGAGAGGACAGGAAATGAGTCCACCATATCCCTGCCGGTCCCTGCTATTGATGAGATGCATACTTGGCCTTCAGATGCTTAGTAACCCTCAACAGACAGAACTCCTGCTCTATTGTGTTCAGCCACTCATCCGCCTGGAGTGGTTCTTTGGCCTCTTTGAAGATAGGAGGCTTGGTGTCTTGGAAATCTTTGAATGAGCTATATGGATTCAGTTTAGGCCCTTGATGTTGCTGACAGGCATGAGCAGGGTTCTGCACAATGAAGCATAGTGTTTCTTCCATAGCTCTCTGATTTCCCAAAATTGCGCGAAGAACTATTCGTAGAAATAGAGGGGCGGTTTGGTATATCCCGCATAATGCAGGACCCTCTAAAGTAGGGCTGGGGTACCAAACATTTCTAGGAAAGGCTCACTCCCAGCTGATGCTGCCATCTGTTCCAACAAAATGGTGCAACTCTCATGAGAACAATGTTATAATAGAAAAGAGTTACTTAATCGAATAAGAGACTTATAAGGGGACGAACAATGCAAGTGTGTAATGAATGATTGATCATGATGCATGTACGTTTCATACGTCCTCACAAACTTAGGAAAATTAAACTTCTAACGACATACACGGTGGCATACATGCGTTCTCTCATATATAACATAGCTAGTCGGGCTACATGTTTCGCTGTTAGTGTACCTGCACAAGAAATTCATTTCAGCCCAACCCCACAAGTATATATGCAGGACTAAAAATCTAGGCTCTAGGTTGCAAGCTAAATACTTCCATATATATATATATACCCATATATATACTTCCGTATCAAAGCTACCCGAAAGTAAATATGTCCCATATATACATATAAATATGCATATATAGTCGTATCAAAGCTAACCCACAATTAAATACCTCCGTATATATATGAGACATATAATTAGACCGCACGCTCACATCTTGCGGTCATGCCACTCAACATCTTACCTTGGGCGTAGAGGCAATTGATCCATACATTACCACTCAAGTGAATGGCATCCATACAACAGCACGCCGTATGGACGACGAAAATAAAACCCCCCAAGTTAGTACTTAATTAGCCACCTGAAATCCTTAACTAGGCATAAAGAAAGTGATCGCTGGCACACTTTAGATTCAAACTTTAGATTTAAACACCTATATATATCTATGAGTTCCAAAACTGGTTTTGGACAAACAAAAACCTTTGTTTTAAATACACATGTGGAAATTAATGTTGAATCTTGCTCTGATGCCAGCTATAGCAGAACCATCCAATTTATAAGAGCACAAGTACAATGGCAGCCCGCAAGCGGTCACACTATCATACTTGAGCCCATATAAACCCGGTAGTCCATCATGTACAACGAAGGGTCTCGATTAACCATCAACATATAACCAAGATCGTACATGATTCAACATACATGTCATACGTTACATAAAATTCACAAATACAGTTCCATACATCATAGTAGATTAAAGTTATTACAAACCAAGTTTAGATAAAATAGTAGCGGAAGCAATTAAGTTTGAAACCAACATCTCCATCATTGTTCAAATACTACGCCAGCTCATGATCACAATCCCACAAAAGCATAAGAGAGGGATTAACAAGAGTTGCCTTGCTCAGGGCCCTACTCCTCATCCACGGTGGGACAAAAGCAGTTCTTACAGTAGCCATGATACATCATATGAAACATCCTCAATTTTCCTTGAAGGGAAAATCCACATAATGAATTTTAATATGATAAAACCAAGAACTGATTCCATCATATTATCATATTTCAGTCAATGTCACAGTCATACATCGTAAGATTACAAGAATACAAGATATTACATCACTGGGGAACACAACTATTACAGAGTTAATCTAGCGGAAGACTATCGAGTGAAGGCTCCTCCTTCACGGGCATCATCAGAGTTGGCGTAGTATAGCATAGATTCCATCTCTGAACCAAACTTGAGCGTAGAAACGAGACCTCCTAATCCTTCTAAAGTTAGCATCTCTGAGAAGCAGGAAATCTACACACCGCCAGATGTGTGCAGGCCATGGTCAGCACCGATGAGCTTTAGTGGAAAAGATAAACAAGGGATCTGGCGATCCTAATATTTGGCTGTGGTTTGCATTCTTAGCGCATGAGAAGTAAATAACATTAGTAATATAATATTAATATCCAATTTTTAACACATTCACCACCACACCATCCATATCCAACCACCAACCATCCATCCCAACCCATCTCCACACCACCACACCATATCTCATCTCACACACTCAAGTCGACAGGCCAACTCCCTCTCGGCCTTGTCTCAACGGCCCGCAGCCCCCAAGGCTCACGACCGGAAAATACCCCAACCCTGGAGGGAGGAAAGGACTCATCTCCTATCTAGTTTAAGCGAAACCCAGAAAAGGTCCACAGCCGACAAGTCGGCATATGTATCGATCGATCAACCATACACTCTGTAGAGGTTTTACATGCCCACAAGATTAGCCATCCTTGGAGTCTAGAATCTCCTAGGCAGAATTCCGGTCGCTTGCTAGCCTAGAACGATGCCACCCTACCTCTCAGCCCTGGAACATCACAAGTCTAGTCTGGGATGGCTGATACTGTGAGTCATAGACAGAGCCGGGGCCCTCTAGATGTCAAGAGCTGGGTCCACAAGGCCTCCTGAAGTCTCAGAAGGGTGTGGGGGGAAACCGCGCGCCCTGTACCTCCTTGCACACGTTCACCTAGCAGTAGTGGCATCGCTCTACCAAGTAGTCCGACCGTCCCGCACCATATAGGGCGAGTGGGATGTAAAGGATTCCCGGTGAATCTGAGTACTAGTAAGTCCTTAGGGATTGACCAAGCTAGAATGTCTTCATCAGGGTTTCCATTTTACGTGCCACCACAGCACCTCCACCCTGGGCTCCTCCCATCACAGGTTCACACCCAAGGCCACCTCCAATTACCATTTACCCGCCACAGGTATTCCATATCCAAGTGCCCAGGTAGCACCACATGGCAAGACTCACCCCAGGCTCATCGTTATTCTAGCTCGGTCGACACAACCCTCACTCTCCATGCACCCAAGTCACACGCAGCACGCTCACACACCACCAAGTCTGGCACCCATAGCCAAACCATTTCCAGGGGGTTCACCACTAGCATCACATCCCCGACATAATGCGAAGTGGAGTTAATAATAAGTATAGTGGTGTAATATACAAGCAAGCAGGCAAGTAAGCATATATAAGCGAGCGAATGCGCAAGGCAGGGTGACATGGTAGAGTGGGTTGCATCAGGGTAATAATGTCTCAGGTAGTAGCATGCATAAAAGTACTAGCAAAGGAATAATTTATAAAGTGCTAGCAGTTCTAGATATTATGCAATGTCTAATAGGATTCTCCAAAAGAGGGTGTTGCCATGACACCTGCGATGTAGAGGTACAATTCTCCATTCGTTGGTGTTCCATTAGCAGGGTCACCTCCTCCTGCGTTGACTCCATTCCGCAGTCCTTGTCATTGTCCACGTTCTCTTGGTCCGATCATCAGCTACTCCGCGAAGCGACACGCAAGGCAAGAGAGCACTCAACCCTCGAAAAGACGACAAGATGCAGGAAAATCCAATAACACCAGTGAGGCAATAAGAGATACACGGCTTAGCCCTCTCGGTGGTTGTCCGATTTCCTCGGGCCAAAGAATCACAAGTGATGGTTTGCTAAGCACAAGCTTATGTCCTGGCCAAGCCAGTATGGCTTTACGATAAATGATTAAAGCCAAAGCTTATCCAGAGCAAACACCACGGCTCACGATCTTTCGATCCGGTATCATTGAATTGACGGGGATTGGAAGTCGGGCCCCAAGAAAGAAGAACAATGGGGTTCGGCTTTTATAGTCTTATCCCATAAGTCACTATTGGATACAAGAAGCAGACAAGAACGAATAACACTATTGTGACTGGGCTCCAATGTACTTCGGCTCGTCCGCTATGGTAGAAAGCGGTAGCCCAAAGAGATTGGACAGCAACGGGTTCTCTCGATCCACACGACATAATAACGTCGGGAGCCGAGAGGAGAGTTGCTCAGCAAAACAAAAGAGTTGGGGGTTAGCTAGGCACATCCATGTCATGTTCTCAGACACATCTTCGGGAAAGATGGTCTTAGATGGCCGATCGGGTCAACACGCATAGGTCCAAGGTGCGACATAGACTATAGCTTCGCTAACTAAAAAGAGATAGTCTGGTCTTTGATCCAATCGCCATGGACAAGGTGGAATCGAACAGAGCGGGCTAACAGGGCAATAACAGCAAAGAACGGAGGTCTGCTCCTTCCAACACACACGCCACGACAGAAGACAGGGCATCAGAAGGAGCGACTCACTAAAGAATACAAGTGCGCAAACCACTCATAGGGTACCCGACCTGGGTGCACTGGCACTAAGTCATCTCTCTGATTCATAACGGTGCGGTGGTCACCGCGAGAATCAAAGAATCGCGATGGTCGAATGGGGTACAAGCATACAAGGGCTTGTGCATGAAGAAGCAAACAAAAGCGAAAGAGAGGCGTAGCTCCATGGTCATGGCGAGGCGAACTTGCGGCCACAAGCTACACCAACGAGTTGGCACACATCGTTCCATGATTGTTATCTCTAGGTCATCTCCCATAGGACTTGGTCATGGAGGGCTCAAGGCGTGCGGGTGATATCCGCATCGATGTTAGTATCGACATCGAATCCATCACCACCATGTTCTAGGGCCGAAGGTAGGAGCTAACACTTGTGGTACTATGAAGTCAACTAAAAAGCGAGGGGTCGAGTTACACTCGGCATCACGGTCATGGCGAGATGGATCCCACGATCGTAACGTCCGAATGAGGTACGATCCCTCAGCCGGCTCGAAGGCTCGTCACACAGGTAACAACACCAAAAATCAGCGATAAGAACCAAACACGACCGAAGACGCAACAACTCGACACGACTACGGAGTAGCACATTCCATAGCGAGGGGCATGGGTAGACCTGCACAAGGGCACGGTGCAGACAGATATAGATAGATCAAGATCATGTATTGTAAGTGTACGAACGAGTATAAGAATGAGCAGGAAGGGGCTTTCGTCGGTGTCGGGAATGGCGTTCGACTAGGATTCGACTTCGCGACAAAGATGAAGATGGCCAGAGGCAGTTGTGACTTGTCCCGGAGGGTTGTGGCTTCTTCTGGCCAGCTGAGGCCAGCTACGGCCGGCTGTGGCTAGCTGTGGCTTACTACGGCTTGCTGTGGCTAGCTGCGGCTGGCTACAAGTGGCTATGGTTGGCCAAAGGCTGGCTATGGCTGGCCAGGCATGGTAGCGACTGACTAAGATGTGCCTACTGCTATCATACATAGCTAGGATTGGCGACGAAGGTGTTTCGCAAGACGGTAGGGCCAGACCGTAGGTCTAAAAGAGAGACGAGTATCGGTCTCGTATTGTGCGACGTAGAATGGGTAGACAAGGACATGTCCATGGCGTAGAGCTTGATTTTAGAAAAATGTGAGAACGAGTTTCACATTTTTCTGAGGTCGTATGAATTTTCTATGAATTTCCACAGTTTGGATCATTTTTCGGAAAAAGAAAAAGGATGGATTTTCCTGGGATTGACACGTGGCAACGCAGGATTGGTCCAGCGGTAATAGTGGCTGAGAGGTGGGCCCTCGGTACTGGTCACTGACATGTGGGCCCGGTCAACGGTCATCGTTGCTGGTCAACAGTCAACAGTGACTAGGCTCTTAACGGGCTCAGGTGGGCTAGGCTTGGGCCGAGTTGGGGGCTGGTCCATGGTGGACGACACGGTGTGGCCTAGTGGAACGCTGGGAGGGTTATTGGTGGACCACATCCACGCGGGCGCAACTGAGTGCGGTGCATCGTGCACCCAGTGCACATGGTAACAGGGAAAAAGGGCGCTTGGATCCCCTGTTTCTACTCCGGTATCTCGCCGGCGGCAGGGCATGCAGGGTTGGTTTCGGTGGGATCCAGTGGCTGGGTGGTGCACGTCATAGGGCCACATGGAGCATAATGTGGAGTTTAAAGGCGGGCCTCTAGGTGGCGGCTCCGATGACCAAGACTCATGGAGGAGTCCACTGCGGCGCGAGAGACGCGACGGAGCTCCGGTGCAGTCTGGTCGACAGCGACGAAGGGGTTTGGCTAGGCTAAGGACTCAACAAGCTAGGTGGCTAAGTGCGGTTGGCCAAGCTGGAGTTTATCGGTGCGACCATGTCGAGCGAGGTGGCCGGAGACAAGAGGGACGTGCATAGCATGGCGGTGCCCTGGAGCGCGTCCGCGCCGACGAGGTGGAGGGTAGTCGGGGTACTTGGGCTCCTCTTTGGCCAGGGGCTAGAGTGGGGTGTGTCCCATGTCGGGGCGAGGACGTAGAGGCCGTTCCTAACACCTAGGTCTTCGTGGTAGGGCCGGAACGGAGCAACGCCATGGCGGGGTTTGGCCATGGCGAGCGTGGCGGGCATAGGGCGGTGGCGCCAGTGTTCCCGAGACACTAGGGCTCGGCAAGGCGTCTTCTTTGGCCGTGCATGTGCAGTGCGTGTATGCGTGTGCAGAGGGGCTCTAGGGGTGCTCGACGGCCCTTCCTCTCGGAGCGAGGTGGCCGGAGCTGGCAGGGACGATGATGCGGGAGGCGCTCTAGAAGCAGCCGGGCCAGCGTGGTGGCTACTGCCCAAGGCATCTGGGGCTTCTATGGCAAAAGGGGAGGTGCTTGGGGCGTTTCGAGGCATGGCCGACTCGACAGATAGGTCAAGGGTGCCGCTGACAGCGTGGTGTGTCCGGAACATGGCGGCGTCATGGCTGGCTATCGGCCACGGCAAGACATGGTGGCGGCTGCGTTCTCGGGCGTCATCAACCTAGCAAGGCAGGGCCTTGGCCACGTATGTGGGTGCATGCGTGTGCGTGTCCAGGGGGATCTGGTCCGTGCAAAACGGTGTGTCGTCTAGGGAAGCTCTGGGGTCAAGTCGGCGTGAGGGCAGTGTCGGCGTCGAAGGCCGGGACAGGCAGGCAACAAGGGCATGAACAAAGGTGGGGGCTTAGGAGTCCAGTGCTCACCGTTGGGCTTGGCGCCGGGCGTCCGCGTGGTGTAGGCAGGGCCCGATGCAGGCAGATCATGCGGTGGTGGCCGGGTGTAGGGGAAGTAGATGGTCGGCGTCCCATGTAGCGGGGCGCTGCACGGCGTGGTGGTTGGGCGTGACATCGTGGCGAGGAAGCAGTGTCCATGGTCAGCAGAGCTGGATGGCACGAGGTGGAGCATGAGCTCACAGCGGCCTGCAACGAGGACATGGACAACGTCGTGGCACAGCGCGAGGTCATCGACGTCATGGCGGAGCAGCTCGCGATCGTCATGCTGGTGGCGCAGCACGGGGGCGGAGCATGCGGTCGCTGGCGGCCTGGCCAGCTTGATGTCGTGACGCGGACACAGCGCCGCGCCCTGGGGTCACGGCTAGCGGCAGCTGCTCGGCGTGGGCAGAGGCGGGCTCCCGGTGACCCATCGTCGAGGGCCAAGGCCACAGGGCACCGTGGCGGGCACTGTGCTTGGCGTGGCTGCGGTTGACTGCGATATCGCGGTCGCGGCTCCGAGGTAGAGGTGGGTGGCGTGGACGCGGCGGCCGACGAGGAGGGCTCCAGGCGCTGCGCTTGGACTGGAGGGCAGCGAGGACGAGAGGAATGGAGGAAGAAGGGAATGGCGGTGGCTACAGTAGGGAATGGAGAGGGTGCCAGCTGCTTCGTCCTTTTATAGCGGCATTGGCTAGGGTTCTGATGAGATGGACGGTGATGAGCCTCGGCTTTCGTACACGCGGACGCGTGGCACGTATCAAGCAGCACGGACTCCAAGAGGGAGCAGGTGAGGGCGCTGGTGCAGAGGCGTCGTGCGGTTTGCCTTCGCGGGGCGGCAGCGGCGGCGTCTGGGAGCAACTTGCTCCTAGGGTTGGAGTGGGGGCGCCGGCTTCTTCTGTGGTGATGTGGGCGCAGCCGCACGCGAGCTGGGCCTTGGCCTACTGGGCTATGTACGAGCACATGCGGGTTGCGGGCGAGCGTGAGCGCGAGCTGGGCCACGTTGCTAGCTGGGCCAGGAAAAATGGAGAGAGGTCGGGTGGGCCGGCAGGGCAGTGGAGGGCAAGCTGGGCCTGTGTAGCTAGCAGGCCAGGCGGGCCACGGGTGGAGCGAGTGGGCCAATGGCCTTTTCCATTTGCCCATTCTTTTTCTAAGCCTTTTCTATTTCTTATCACTATATCTAATGTACTGCATGGCTCCTATACATGTGTGCATGTGTTGCCAACATATACAAACCTTTATGGGGGTCCACTAGGGTTCTAGGGTCCACGACAGGGGTTGGAAACACACGAGCGTTGATATCGTAAAGAAGTTGATTGATTGAGTGAATTGGATCGAAGGATTCGAATGAGGTTCAGGGATATTGGAATGAATTGAGAGAGGTAAAGGGATTCATAAGATATTCTAGAAGGGATCAAAAGGATTTGCTACGGACTTGCGCTCTAACACAAAACCCTACCTCAACCAAGAAACTCCGGCAAGCTCCTACAAGCATTACTATATGTATGCAACAATTTATTTATAAATTGTTCTCAGTTTGACCTAGGTTTGACCTAACATCTACATGCTTCACTCATTGCAGGAAAAATTTTAAAAAGTTTGTATTTTTGGCTTCTCCAAAAACCCGGGTTGTTACAGTCCACCCTCCTTACAGGAATCTCGTCCTCAAGATTTAAGGTGTTGCTCAGTCGGCGAAGAGGTAGGGTGTTGCTTCTTGATCGGGGTAGTTGTTCCATAGAACCTTGCAAAAGGAATTGTCGTCCTTTTGTTTTCTTCGATAACTCAATCCAAATTTGTACGGGGTGTCCAAGGATCTCTAGAGGTTTTGCCTAGTCATATGGCGGTCTTGGTTCATAGCCTGCTGGGTTAGCCAGGGTCCTGGAGTCACATGTAAATAAAATAGCTTCTATATTCTTCACTCAAGCAATATAATCACAAGAAGCATAAGAAGCAAAAAGATCCAAGCACTCAAGCAACATTACAACTCCTATATGCATAGTGTTGACTTAAGGCGACTCCTAAGCCTTTGAGTCTCACACATCTATAGATCTTGTGTGGGCAACATAGGGAATCATTTCCTAGTGGTCAACTTTTCAGATCGGGGATAGTCAGTTAGTAGTAGAACTCAAGGTAGAGACGGGGAATCAAGTGTTAGTAGCTATGACTCCACTACAGATAGAATGTTGGGCTTCTAAACTAGTGTTTGGTACTAAAGGTCTTGTCCTAAGGTCAAGTATGGCTCTAATACCAACTGAAACATCCTCAATTTTCCTTGAAGGGAAAATCCACAGAATGAATTTTAATATGATAAAACTAAGAACTGATTCCATCATATTATCATATTTCAGTCGATGTCACAGTCATACATCATAAGATTACAAGAATACAAGATATTACATCACTAGGGAACACACCTATTACAGAGTTAATCTAGCGGAAGACTATCAAGTGAAGGCTCCTCCTTCACGGGCATCATCAGAGTTGGCGTAGTGCAGCGTAGATTCCATCTCTGAACCAAACTTGAGCATAGACACGAGACCTCCTAATCCTTCTAAAGTCAACATCTCTGAGAAGCAGGAAATCTACACACCGCCAGATGTGTGCAGGCCATGGTCAGCACCGATGAGCTTTAGTGGAAAAGATAAACAAGGGATCTGGCGATCCTAATATTTGGTTGTGGTTTGCATTCTTAGCGCATGAGAAGTAAATAACATTAGTAATATAATATTAATATCCAATTTTTAACACATTCACCACCACACCATCCATATCCAACCACCAACCATCCATCCCAACCCATCTCCACACCACCACACCATATCTCATCTCACACACTCAGGTCGACAGGCCAACTCCCTCTCGGCCTTGTCTCAACGGCCCGCAGCCCCCAAGGCTCACGACCGGAAAATACCCCAACCCTGGAGGGAGGAAAGAAGGACTCATCTCCTATCTAGTTTAAGCGAAACCCCGGAAAGGTCCATAGCCGACAAGTCGACATATGTATCAATCGATCAACCATACACTCTGTAGAGGTTTTACATGCCCACAAGATTAGCCATCCTTGGAGTCTAGAATCTCCTAGGTAGAATTCCGGTCGCTTGCTAGCCTAGAACGATGCCACCCTACCTCTCAGCCCTGGAACATCCCAAGTCTAGTCTGGGATGGCTGATACTGTGAGTCGTAGACAGAGCCAGGGCCCTCTGGATGTCAAGAGCCGGGTCCACAAGGCCTCCTGAAGTCTCGGAAGGGTGGGGGGGAAACCACGCGCCCCATACCTCCTTGCACACGTGCGCCTAGCAGTAGTGGCATCGCTCTACCAAGTAGTCTGACCGTCCCGCACCATATAGGGCGAGTGGGATGTAAAGGATTCCCGGTGAATCTGAGTACTAGTAAGTCCTTAGGGATTGACCAAGCCAGAATGTCTTCATTAGGGTTTCTATTTTACGTGCCACCACAGCACCTCCACCCTGGGCTCCTCCCATCATAGGTTCACACCCAAGGCCACCTCCAATTACCATTTACCCGCCACAGGTATTCCATATCCAAGTGCCTAGGTAGCACCACATGGCAAGACTCGCCCCAGGCTCGTCGTTATTCCAGCTCGATCGACACAACCGTCACTCTCCACGCACCCAAGTCACACGCAGCACGCTCACACACCACCAAGTCCGGCACCCATAGCCAAACCATTCCCAGGGGGTTCACCACCAGCATCACATCCCCGACATAATGCGAAGTGGAGTTAATAATAAGTATAGTGGTGTAATATGCATGCAAGCAGGCAAGTAAGCATATATAAGCGAGCGAATGCGCAAGGCAGGGTGACCTGGTAGAGTGGGTTGCATCAGGGTAATAATGGCTCAGGTAGTAGCATGCATCAAAGTACTAGCAAAGGAATAATTTATAAAGCGCTAGCAGTTCTAGATATTATGCAATGTCTAATAGGATTCTCTAAAAGAGGGTGCTACCATGACACCTGCGATGTAGAGGTACAATTCTCCATTCGTTGGTGTTCCATTAGCGAGGTCACCTCCTCCTATGTTGACTCCATTCCGCAGTCCTTGTCGTCGTCCACATTCTCTTGGTCCGATCATCAGCTACTCCACGAAGCGACACGCAAGGCAAGAGAGCACTCAACACTCGAAAAGACGACAAGACGCAGGAAAATCCAATAACACTAGTGAGGCAATAAGAGATACACGGCTTAGCCCACTCGGTGGTTGTCCGATTTCCTCGGGCCAAAGAATCACAAGTGATGGTTTGCTAAGCACAAGCTTATGTCCTGGCCAAGCCAGTATGGCTTTACGATAAACGGTTTAAGCCAGAGCTTATCCAGAGCAAACACCACGGCTCATGATCTTTCGATCCGGTATCATTGAATTGACGGGGATTGGAAGTCGGGCCCCAAGAAAGAAGAACGACGGGGTTCGGCTTTTATAGTCTTATCCCGTAAGTCACTATTGGATACAAGAAGCAGACAAGAACGAATAACACTATTGTGACTAGGCTCCAATGTACTTTGGCTCATCCGCTATGGTAGAAAGCGGTAGCGCAAAGAGATTGGACAGCAACGGGTTCTCTCGATCCACACGACATAATAACGTCGGGAGCCGAGAGGAGAGTTGCTCAGCAAAACAAAAGAGGCGGGGGTTAGCAAGGCACATCCATGTCATGTTCTCAGACACATCTTCGAGAAAGATGGTCTTAGATGGCCGATCGGGTCGACACGCATGGGTCCGAGGTACGACATAGACTACAGCTTCGCTAACTAAAAAGAGATAGTCCGGTCTTTGATCCAATCGCCATGGACAAGGTGGAATCGAACAGAGCGAGCTAACAGGGCAATAACAGCAAAGAACGAAGGTCTGCTCCTTCCAACACACACGCCACGATAGAAGACAGGGCATCGGAAGGAGCGACTCACTAAAGAATACAAGTGCGCAAACCACTCATAGGGTATCCGACCTAGGTGCACTGGCACTAAGTCATCTCTCTGATTCATAACGGTGCGGTGGTCACCGCGAGAATCAAAGAAACGCGATGGTCGAACGGGGTACAAGCATACAAGGGCTTGTGCACGAAGAAGCAAACAAAAGCGAAAGAGAGGCGTAGCTCCATGGTCATGGCGAGGCGAACTCACACCACAAGCTACACCAACGAGTTGGCATCCATCGTTCCATGATTGTTATCTCTAGGTCATCTCCCACAGGACTTGGTCATGGAGGGCTCAAGGCGTGCGGGTGATATCCGCATCAATGTTAGTATCGACATCGAATCCATCACGACCATGTTCTAGGGCCGAAGGCAGGAGCTAACACTCGTGGTACTATGAAGTCAACTAAAAAGTGAGGGGTCGAGTTACACTCGGCATCATGGTCATGGCGAGATGGATCCCATGATCGTAACGTCCGAACGAGGTACGATCCCTCAGCCGGCTCGAAGGCTCGTCACACAGGTAACAACACCCACAATCAGTGATAAGAACCAAACACGACCGAAGATGCAAGAACTCGACATGACTGTGGAGTAGCACATTCCATAGCGAGGGGGATGGGTAGACCTGCACAAGGGCATGGTGCAGATAGATATAGATAGATCAAGATCACGTATTGTAAGTGTACGAATGAGTATAAGAATGAGCAGGAAGGGGCTTTCATCGGTGTCGGGAATGGCGTTCGACTAGGATTCGACTTCGCGGCAAAGATGAAGATGGCCATAGGCGGTTGTGACTTGTCCCGGAGGGTTGTGGCTTCTTCTGGCCAGCTGAGGCCAGCTACGGCCTGCTATGGCTAGTTGTGGCTTACTACGGCTTGTTGTGGCTGGCTACGGCTGGCTACAAGTGGTTATGGTTGGCCAAAGGCTGGCTATTGCTGGTCGGGCATGGCAGCAACTGACTAAGATGTGCCTACTGCTGTCATACACAGCTAGGATTGGCGACGAAGGCGTTTCGCAAGACGGTAGGGCCAGACCGTAGGTCTAAAAGAGAGACGAGTATCGGTCTCATATTGTGCGGCATAGAATGGGTAGACAAGGACATGTCCATGGTGTAGAGATTGATTTTAGAAAAATGTGAGAACTGGTTTCACATTTTTCTGAGGTCGTATGAATTTTCTATGAATTTCCACAGTTTGGATCATTTTTCAGAAAAAGAAAAAGGATGGATTTTCCTGGGATTGACACGTGGCAATGCAGGATTGGTCCAGCGATAACAGTGGCTGACAGGTGAGCCCTCGGTACTGGTCACTAACATGTGGGCCCGGTCAACGGTCATCGTTGACTGGTCAACAGTCAACAGTGACTAGGCTCTTAACGGTCTCAGGTGGGCCAGGCTTGGGCCGAGTTGGGGGCTGGTCCATGGTGGACGACACAGTGTGGCCTAGTGGAACGCTGGGAGGGTTCTTGGTGGACCACATCCACGCAGGCGCAGCTGAGTGCGGTGCATCGTGCACCCAGTGCACATGGTAACGGGGAAAAAGGGCGCTTGGATCCCCTGTTTCTACTCCGGTATCTCACCGGTGACAGGGCGTGCAGGGTTGGTTCCGGTGGGATCCTATGGCTAGGTGGTGCGCGTCGCAGGGCCACATGGAGCATGATGTGGGGTTTAAAGGCGGGCCTATAGGTGGTGGCTCCGGTGACCAAGACTCACGGAGGAGTCCACTGCGGCGCGAGAGACGCGGCGGAGCTCCGGTGCAGTCTGGTCGACGGCGACGAAGGGGTTTGGCCAGGCTAAGGACTCAACCAGCTAGGTGGCTATGTGCGGTTGGCCATGCTGGAGTTTATCGATGCGACCATGTCAAGCAAGGCGGCCAGAGACAAGCGGGACGTGCACGCAGCACGGCGGCGCCCTGGAGCGTGTCCGCACTCTGAGGTGGAGGGTAGTCGGGGTACTTGGGCTCCTCTTCGGCCAGGGGCTAGAGCGGGGTGTGTCCCATGTCGGGGCGAGGACGTAGAGGCCATTCCTAATGCCTAGGTCTTCGTGGTAGGGCCGGAACGGAGTAGCGCCATGGCGGGGTTTGGCCATGGCGAGCGCGGCGGAGCATAGGGCGGTGGCGCCGGTGTTCCCGAGCCACCAGGGCTTGGCAAGACGTGTTCTTGGGCCGTGCATGTGCAGTGCATGTATGTGTGTGCAGAGGGGCTTTAGGGGTGCTCAACAGCCCTTCCTCTCGGAGCGAGGTGGCCAGAGCTGGCAGGGACGGTGATGCGGGCGGCGCTCTGGAAGCAGCCGCGTCGGCGCGGTGGCTACCGCCAAGGCATCTGGGGCTTCTATGGCAAAAGGGGAGGTGCTTGGGGCGTTCTGAGGCATGGCCTACTCGACAGATAGGTCAAGGGTGCCGCTGATAGTGTGGTGTGTCCGGAACGCGGCGGCGTCATGGTTGGATATTGACCACGGCGGCCACGGCAGGACATGGTGGCGGCTGCATTCTAGGGCATCATCGGCCTGGCAAGGCAGGGCCTTGGCCGCGTACATGGGCACGTGCGTGCTCGTGTCTCAGGGGGGCTCAGGTCCATGCAAAACGGTGCGTCGTCCAGGGATGCTCTGGGGTCAAGTCGGCGTGAGGGTAGTGCCGGCGTCGAAGGCCAGGATAGGTAGGCAACAAGGGCATGAACAAAGGTGGGGGCTTGGGAGTCCAGTGCTCACCGTCGGGCTTAGCGCCGGGTGTTCACGTGGTGCAGGCAGGGCCCGATGCAGGCAGATCATGCGGTGGTGGCCAGGTGCAGGGGAAGTAGACGGTCGGCATCCCATGTAGCGGGGCGCTGCACGGCGTGGTGGTTGGGCGCGACATCGTGGCGAGGAAGCAGTGTCCATGGTCGGCAGAGCTGGACGACGCGAGGTGGAGCATGAGCTCGTGGCAGCCTACGGCGAGGACGTGGATGACGTCGTGGCACAGCGTGAGATCATCCACATCATGGCGGAGCAGCTCACGATCGTCGTGCTGGTGGCGTGGCACGAGGGTGGAGCACGCGGTCGCTGGCGGCGTGGCCAGCTTGACGTCGCGACATGGACACAGCACCGCGCCCTAGGGTCACGGCTAGCGGTAGCTGCTTGGCATGGACAGAGGTGGGCTCCCGGTGACCCGTTATCGAGGGCCAAGGCCACAGGGAACCGCGGTGGGCACTGCGCTTGGCGTGGCTGTGGTTCACTACGACGTCGCGGTCGTGGCTCGAGGCAGAGGTGGGTGGCGTGGATGCGGCCGCCGGCGAGGAGGGCTCCAGGCAGCTGCGCCCGAACTGGAGGGCAGCAAGGATGAGAGGAAGGGGGGAAGAAGGGAATGGCGGCGGCTACAACAGGGAATGGAGAGGGTGCCGGCTGCTTCGTCCTTTTATAGCGGCATTGGCTAGGGTTCTGATGTGATGGACGGTGATGAGCCTCGACTTCCGTACATGCGGATGTGTGGCGCATATCAAGCAGCACGGACGCCGAGAAGGAGCAGGTGAGGGCGCTGGTGCAGAGGCGTCGTGCGGTTTGCCTTCGCGGGGCGGCGGCGGCGGCGCCTGGGAGCAACTTGCTCCTAGGGTTGGAGTGGGGGCACCGGCTTCTTCTGTGGTGATGTGGGCACACGGCGCATGAGCCGGGCCTCGGCTCTTTGGTGTGTGTGTGTGCGCATGCGGGTTGCGGGAAGCCTTGAGTGATGGCGCGTTGCTAGCTAGGCCAGGAAAAAGGGAGAGAGGTCGGGTGGGCCGGCAGGGCAGTGGAGGGCAAGCTGGGCCTGTGCAGCTAGCAGGCCAGGTGAGCCACGGGTGGTGTGAGTGGGCCGATAGCCTTTTCCATTTTCCCATTCTTTTTCTAAGCCTTTTCTATTTCTTATCACTAAATCTAATGTACTTCATGGCTCCTATACATGTGTGCACATGTTGCCAACATATACAAACCTTTATGGGGGTCCACTAGGGTTCTAGGGTCCACGACAGGGGTTGGAAACACATGAGCGTTGATATCGTAAAGAAGTTGATTGATTGAGTGAATTGGATCGAAGGATTCGAATGAGGTTCAGGGATATTGGAATGAATTGAGAGAGGTAAAGGGATTCATAAGATATTCTAGAAGGGATCAAAAGGATTTGCTACGGACTTGCGCTCTAACACAAAACCCTACCTCAACCAAGAAACTCCGGCAAGCTCCTACAAGCATTACTATATGTATGCAACAAGACCTAGGTTTGACCTAGCATCTACATGCTTCACTCATTGCAGGAAAAATTTTAAAAAGTTTGTATTTTTGGCTTCTCCAAAAACCCGGGTTGTTACATCATATTATTTGCAACAATGGGAAATAAACCCTTAGTACAAGAAGGTACTCAACTAGACTTACCCGTCATAAACCAAAAAAAAAGTGACTCCAAGGATCATGTAAGGATTTATAAGTGGAGCTAGCTGGACAACATTTTGCATAAAAAGCCACTAATTCAACTATACCTTTTATAATTCGGTCATCAAGTTAATTATAGCTATTCATCTCTAGATTAGTGACTACCTTTGCCAAACATGTAGTATATTGTTAATGACAGCACAATAATAACCATAACCATTTAATATTTCATTCTTGGAACCATTCCACTTGCCATTAACACTATGATAGAAGGAAGCTTAGTTAAGTTTCTCACTATCCGGGAGAGACGGCGATTCGAATCGATTTCAACTAGCTAGGAATTTATTTCTAACACAAACCTAGGTAGACCAGATCAACAGTCACCTTAGGTCACCTTTGGTATAACTCAGGTCCACATTTTGTGGGTTTGATCAGCGCCGCACAATCAGGGACGACCAGCTTCCAGGATGTTCAGGCTCGGCCTGCCCTTGGGCTCACATTTGGCTCCCTGCATATCCTTACTAACATTCAAAGTGCGCACTCTTATAGAATGGGACCCAGCTTGAGTTGAGCTACTCGGCTTCACGGTCGAAACGAGTTATCCGGCCGGCTAAGTGAGAGGCATGCGTTCAAAATGACCGAGGACCAACAACGGTACGGTCCTTAATCGGTGTAGACAGAATCACATGAGTCAACCTACAACATAGACTCCATCCGGCCTTGATTTACAACATCCATGGTTCTTTTACACGATAACAAATATAGCCAACCGTGGTTCAGTGCCCACCTATATCTCGTAGGTGATAGGAAATCACCCGACTTCTATCGGTCTAAGCATAGCTAAGCATATATTCGATCCTAGACCTACATAGGTTTAAAGGTATATATCTAGACAAGGTAGTTCTATGCATCAAGTGTTTCCAACCAACTCTTATAACCTAATGCATCAAACATAAAAGACTCGAGTGATATTTTGTAAAACATGGGAGACATAGAATGCTCCGGGGCTTGCCTTTGATAAAGGAAGTTAGCCTATGATCTGGGCACTCGGGTAAGTCTTCAAGAGTTTGCTCCTCTCCTTCTTGAGCTATGGCCTGAGGTGCCTCCTGTTGTTCCTCCGGCTCTTCTTCGAACTCCAATAGAGTTATCCCTTCGGACGATCCTATATGCATGAGCACGGAATAAGATATCATGGAAGCATATATAATGACATATATAATATGATATGATGTGATTAATACATCCTCATAAGTGTTCTTAGCATCATTGCATTAAGGTGATAACAAGTTACATTTTCTTTTACTGACTAGGTGCATATCTCTTCTCCAGTAACTTAAACAAACACTTATGTAAATTATTTTCTGGAGTACAACACATTAGCCACTTGTTTTGACCATAACTGGAGTTATACATATCAAAATAATATGGAGGTGGACAATCTAGAAACCTTATGAAATTGCCTACAACTTTCTTTTAATTATCTTAATGTGATCCAGCAGTTATCTAGGTCAAACAATTCAATCTTTTAGATCTGTCCAGAGAGCAAGCATTTCAGATAACAGACTTCTGGCCACCTTAATTCTCAAACTATAAGGCCTATGACTATGAAAATTTATCACAAGGTATATAAGTAAGTTATCTACAACTTTGTCATTAACCATGTTTACAGAAAAGATCATTATCATCATGAAATCATCACCACAATAGAAACTACATATGCAGTCATCTAGTTAAATTATAAAGCAATAATTAACTAGTTGCCTATAAATAAATACTTCTAAGCCTCACTAACAACATCAATAGATTATATGCATCACACACACCATAGAAAACATCATGGTTAAGCCTAACTAATTTATTTATATTCATTTATTAATTTCCTTAGATAATAAGGTGATTTAAAGGATGAATATTTCTAGTGCTCAATAAATTCTGAGAAAATTATAGTAGCCTACAAATCACCCTAATCGTCTTTTGCAGAATTTTCGTGCCATTTGGATAAGTATAGCCACCTCACCAAAAATGACAAGCTACATATGCTTAGTTTAGCAAAAATAGTTTAGCATAGTGAAAAGTGTCAAGCAACAGATTTAATATTTTTCTAACTTTCCTCCTAGCACAAGAATACTATATAAAACTTGGAATAATCATATGTTATGTATTTTTGCCCCATTTAATTTCACTAGAAACTAGCAATTAATTAGGATTAAATATGAAGACCATATTTCAAGTATGCCTACTATAGGTTTAGTATTTTTCCTAACTAGATCGTGTCAACACAAGACTAGCTAAAGTGGAATCACAATTTTATCACTTTCCTAGCTCAACTTATGTATTTTACAAAATATAAACTACTTTAAAAGCACTTATCTTGCTCAATTTAATTCTCCCAAAAAATACCCTAAGTAATAGATTTCATATTTTTATCAAATAGTACTCTTCAAGATGAATCCAACAAAATTTGGTTCACTCCATTTGGATACACCTAGCTCCAGATATGAATTTTTGAAGTTTGTATTCAAATCTGTGAAAATAATTCAAAAACCAACTAAACCCTAAATGCTAGGTACACCCGGTCCTTACACCCCGCTGTGACTGATGCGCGGGCCCCGGAAGTCAACCGACCCCACACGTTAGTGAGACAGAGGCAGGGCGGCGCTTTAACCGGCGAGAACTCGTCGACAGCGAGGTCACCGGTGATAAGGTCACCACCGTTGTGTTCCCTATTCCCACGCGCATCTACGAGTGCCCTTGGTTGACCCAAAGGCTCGCGGGAGCTAGCTCGATGGTGGCGATGGCAGTTCGGAGGTAGCGCTCCGGTCGTTTTCAGCCACGGCAAGCACAAACAAGCACGGCTACACCTCTACAGGGATCTAGTGGACACGTAGGGTTTGGATTGGGGCTTGTGAGGGCATCGGTGAGGAACGGCCGCATGCATGGTAGCACGGCGGCGCGTGCGCAACGGCGGCACGGCGGCGTTTCGCTCCGACGAGGCTGACATTAGCTCAACGGCGAGCAACGTGAGTAGGACGTGACCCTATGCTAACCCTACCGAGGGAAAAGAGTGAGCAAGATGGCTCAGTGGAGCACGGCCACGGCGAGCGCGAGCTCAGCGGTGCTCTGGCGATGGCGTAGTGACGGTGAACTCGAACTACGACCTCACCTAAGCTCGGATGGTGGCACAGGCGGTTTAGGGAGGTGGAGGAGATGATGGCGGAGTTGTGGGAGAGATGTAGTGGACGGTGGTGCAGTGGTGGCAGCGAGTGAGCATGGCGGAGCTCGGTGGCAATGGCGATGGCGATGGCGCTCGGTTTCGCTCTGGCGCGGTGAGAGCGGGAGCGAGAGTGAGGCAGAGAGAGTGAGCGCGAGTGAGCAGCGGCGTCGCGTGGTTTTGCTGTCGGCCCCGGCCTGACATGTGGGCCCAACGCCGGTGGATGGCCTCCATGCGGCGGCCATGGCCTGACGCCGGTCGGCCACGACGCACGTGCGCGGCGCCAGTTTAGACACCACTGAACTCGACTGATGAAGCAAGTTCAAGCAATCAGTCCTCCTAATTTGTGGCGATTTAGCAAAAACTTCCTTTATAAAAATTGTAGTGCTACGTGAGTACTACAAGATTGCTTAAAGGAGTTTTATCTAATTCGCAATGGTTTTCAAACTACAAAGCTCTAAAGTGGGCTACCTTGAAACTGAAATCAGCATTCTACACTTAGAAAAATTTGAAGTCACAAAACAGCATTTTGTTGGAACTTGTGAGCTCTATTTGACCATGTTAGACACTGAATTAGCTCATGACCCTTAAATAAAGTTTGTTACCCATGATGTGAACTACAACTTTTATTTAGGTCACACAGCCATGCAAACACTCTAAGCTATTTTTCAACTTTGGTCAAACTAGCATCATGAAAATGGCATTACAAAGTAAACCAACAATTAGAAGCAAAATTGGCTTAAGTCATGAATATAAACATTGTTCCAAACATCATTCTAGATGTGTATAAGGTATTTTGGTGAACTCACAACCATATCATGCATTGGTCACATATGATCACAAGCATAATTAAGTATATGAGCAACATCACATGTGATAAAGAGAAGGTAAATGAAATGAAACTTCATATGCTCATGCTCATGAATGCTTGGATGATGCTTGTGCTCATGAAATGCAAATGCCAAATGCAATACTTAACACTGGGGTGTTACAGCTCTCTTCCTTCAACTAAAGCTTATGTGGAGCTTACATGAATGGTGATAACATGGAAGAGCATACTTGCAATACATATATTGTAAAGTCAAACAACGGATCCAAAGAGAGTTAAGTCATACAATCAAATCAAGATGTGAATGTGTGTGGAATATATGGTGGATATATATGGTGGCTAACCTAATTCTACTATGCTTCTTGAAAACATATCTCTCATTTGAAACTTGAAATATTTTTGCAAGAAAACATGGGCTATCTTATTCGCCTTTTTCTGTTTTTTCAGGCGGGCATCTAAGTACCCATTATTTTTGATATTTCAGACACTTGTCTATTTTTTTCAACTCTTTTATTTTTTTCTTTTTTATATGAATAACTTTTGCATAGCCCATGCCTCTTTTCTGTAAGAAAACTTTTGAGAGATATTAACAAGAACTTGGAGCATTTATTTGGTGGAAAACCTATCAAACATATGTTTGGTGTTTACTCCTAGTGTTGGAGTGAAACATTTTTTGTTGGATCTAGATGGAATGACAAGTTTTTGTGCCTACCCCTAGTGTAGGAGTAGTGCATATGTGGGTGGAGCGTATGCGATCTTAATTTTAAGAGTATGACAAACCTCTCATAAGGATCAACAAAGCTTGACTAAACTCAATGCAAAACAAGTAGCATATATAAGTGGAAGTTTTCCTAGCCTAAATATATGTTGGCTCTGGTAGGAATTCAAGCTTTGTCATATAGAATCTCATCATGTAACATTTTTATGTTTTTCAAAAGAAATCTCCAGAACTTAGTATCACTTGGAACAAGATAAATAGCGGCTCAGACCTTCTTATATCATATCCGTCAATTACCTAGACTTAGATCAACCATATGCTACCCACGAGTTTTATGTTCAGAGCAAATTCTCATGTCAAAATAGTCATATCCAAAACTCGGGAGAGTTCATGGCTAAAAACTAGGTACTAGAAAAGAATTACAATAGAGTAACTATTCATCATTTCCATTATGAGAGATCATCTTCAAGTTCTTTTTATTTATTCAGCTCTTAGAAATAGAAATTAAAGCAAACTTTATACACACTCTTTTTATTTGGTTTTCATTTTCTCTCTTTTTTTATATCACTCCTACTAAAATATATAAAAGATAAAGACAAATTTTTATTTTGTTTTTAGTTATGCATCTTTTTAAAAAAAGAGACAAACTCAAAAATAAAAGGAAAAGAAAATAAAGTACTAGAAAAACAAAGAAAACTTACCTTAGATAATGGAGGATCCTCCTCCCCCAAGTTGGGTGTTGCTGCAGTCCTTCAAAATGGCGGGTCGAAGTTTAGCTTCCTAAACAAATAGTTCTAGTTCTCATTCTCTTGTTGCTGGTGTTGTTGGATGTTGGTGAGGCGGTCTCCTACTTCTGCTTGCCACTAGGAGTGTTGGTGAAGTGTATTCTAAATGTCTTGCTATGTCTCTTCAATGGTAGTCAACCTGGTGTCAAGGCGGGAATGCTCCATCTGCTGATCATGGTAGCCCATGTGCTGGTCATGGTAGCCACAGGCAAAGAAGGACATATGTCCTCCCTGGTGGCTGCTTAAGACTTTTTCATAGGGCTATTGCTGATAGTAGTCAAAGTTGCCATACTACATTGCCCGCTTGAGCCCTATTGCTAGGAGCTCTCAGAGTGCTGAGGAGCGGGCTGCTCCCAACCAGCATGCTTAGGTTGGTGCACATGTGATGAACCTAGATCATCCTAGCCTACATAACTGGTGAAAGCCGGTCCCTCTAGAATCAGGTCATCATCACGGTACCAGGGCTGTGGGTTGCGAGTTATTCTCGCATAAGCACTTCTACGAGACGCTGCTTCCTTAACCTGTAAATCAAAGACAAAAGAATTCACCACATACAAACCGAGGTTCCGATCTGGTAACTATTGATGGTCACTAACACCTGTTTTGACCATCAACATTCCAACCAAAAGCATGGTAAAGTGAGGTAAATCATCATCATATGTGAAGAATTATGTTTAAATTTCACCTAGTTCCACTTGTGCTTGTAAAATTATTTGTATGCAGAAAATATGGCAAATTTTGGCCAAAATGGTGACAAACATGGACCAAGGAAGCAAGTGGATGTGGCAGGGCCCATTGTCATAGGATGCGTTGATCTAAGTTGGTTTCAACCGATGGTCATGATGGAGAGGCCATGGATCCATGGGCCCATTGTCAAAGACTTGGAGCTTCACCAACCGACTTACCAGCCAAGTTTCACCACGTGATATCTTCACAACCGCCTTGGAGGAGCAACCAGCGCCCTTGGATGCAAAGGCGGTGCATCCAAGGGCCAGGTGGTGCCCCCTAGCCATCGCATGGCGCCCCTAGAGGCCACCGACCTCCCTGTTACCTACAAGTACCCCTCCCCTCACTCTACACTATAAATAGTGGGTGTGGAGCTCGGTGGAAGGAGCCCCCATTCATTTCCAAGCTCTCTAAGCTTCTCTTAGCTTTTTAGCTTAGCATTACCTATAGAGTAGTAGTCTAGTAGTGGAGTAGAGCAAGAGCGGAGCTTCTCGGAGTCCGAAAGAGTCTTCTAGGTCTGGTATAGCTCCTTTGTAATTCTTTCATTTCTACATTACTTTATTTAGTATTTATTTTAGTACTTTATTCTAGTATTGCTTGCTTTACTTTAAGTACTTAGTCATTAGTGTTCGTCACTAGTGAGCTTAGGTGCTTATTGTTTGGCATTAGTAGCATAGGTTATGTTATCATTAGTAATCTTTCGTTAGTACCGGTTCCACCATTTGGTTAGGGTGCTTTGATCTCATTTCATCAGAGCTCAGATCGAAGTAGTAAGTTTATAGATTAAGCATTATGGTTAGGCTATAGATTACCAGTGGATATAGCTAGGCCTCTGGATTGATAGTGGTAGGTGACAAGTGGTGGCAACCTTGTCCATCCTCTGTATTCCACCACGATAGATCTAGTTATTAAATCATAGGGCTCATGGTAGACCTTATCTATTTATCTCTCCTAATTGGTAGGCGGGCTATGCCCCAAAGTACTATTGCATTTCTCCTAGTTATTTATTTACCCTTAGTTACTAGAAAGATATATCGCTCACTCTCCCATCTAGCTATCTCTGGTTAGCTTGTATTTAGTAGTTTGTTTAGGTAATTCACACCCATCCTTCACTATCATTCACCTACCTAAGATCAACTTAAGACCTACCTTTAACAAATCCGAGTACTATATAAATTCTAGCCTTCCGCCTTCCTGTGGGGAAAAATATATATTCGACACTCGATACTCACCGAGCAAAGTGCCACGCGATAGTTCTGTGTGCTTGCGGAATCCTCCAATAGTCGTTAAGAAGTATCAACAAGCATTTCTAGCACCGTTGCTGGGGAAGGCAACTGGCATTGAATTTATAACGCTAAATTTGTTAGCTAGGTTGGTTTTAGTTATCCTAAGTAGTTTATTCCTCATATCCTATCACTACCCTACACAATCATGGGTGATAAGTCCACTTGTGATTTTTTTGCACCCTCGACTGCTAATGTAGCCACTGGACCCAATGTTATCAATGGGGACGCTAACTTTGAGCTTAAACCGGTGTTAATTACAATGGTTCAAGCTAGTTTGTTCTGTGGGAAAGCCCATGAGGATGCAAATGCTCACCTCCAACATTTCTTGGAGATTTGTAGCACAGTCACTATTAAGGGAGTGAGCCAAGAGGCTATACATCTTTGCTTTTTTCCCTTCTCTTTATTAGGAAAGGCTAAGCAATGATTTTACTCTAACCGCAATGATGTAGATACCTGGGATAAGTGTTCCAACGCTTTCCTAGTTAAGTTTTTGCCCTAGGGGAAGACTAATGCTCGGCACAATAAGATCTCTAGTTTTCAACAACTAGCAGATGAATCGATTCCCGAAGCCTAGGAACAAATGCAAGAGTATGTCTCTGCATGCCCACACCATGGCATGAAAGACTGGCTTTTGATCCATAACTTCTACCATGGATTAGTGTTGTTAGATAGGAGCCATTTAGATGCTGCTACTGGTGGTGCATTCTTTTCGCTAAGTGTTGCCGATGTAAAGACACTGATCGAGAAGATGGTCTCCAGCCAAGGATGGAGCAATGATCGACTCCAACCCCATAAACGAGGTATGCATTCAATTAAAGAAATTGGCATGCTTGCAGCTAAGATGGATCTACTCGTGAAGCGAGTGGAACATTATGAGAAGGTGAGTGCCCAAGAGACACTCAAAGCCATGGATTCCCACATGACTTGCGAAGTCTGTGGAGATGTTGGATATTCGGGCAATTCCTATCCTGAAACCCAAGAGGACCTCAACTTCGTCAACACCAACAATGGGTTTTGTCCACAACATCAAGGTTGGAATTAGCGCTCCAACAACCAGAGAGGTAACAATTATTACTCTTTTTTCGTTTGAATAATCAAGGTAATAATAGTTATGCTTTCCTGAAAGATCTTGTTTACAGTCAAAGTAGAATGATTGATAGTATAAATAAAAAGTTGCATGCTCATGACAAGATGTTGGAAAACATAAATGCTAAATTGGATTAATTTTCTTCTATCTTAAAGAATCAACTTAGTTTTAATAAGATGATAGAAACCCAATTAGCTCAAAATTTGCTGCTATCCCATCCTATGAAAAAGATAGAATTCCTAGCAATCCTGAGGGAACAATGGAGACAACCAACCTTGTTACTACAAAGTATGGCTATGCTTTAAATTCTTGGGGTTCCTATTTATTAGATTCCCCATTTACCATTAAGAAAGGTGATCCCGGTACCCCCGCGATTACCTGCTCCATTGAAACTCATACCTTCCATAATGCTCTATGTGATTTAGGCTCTAGTGTTAACATAATGTCAAAAACAACATATGACAAATTGCTCTACACTACCTTAGTGCTAACCTCAGTTTACATGCAATTAGCTGATCAATCTACCCGTTATCTCAAGGGAGTAGCCACTGATTTATTAGTTAAAGTTAGGAGTGCCTACAATCCTACATATTTTATGATCTTAGACATGGGTAACGTCGAGGATACACCTTTAATCCTTGGTCGTCCTTTCCTCAGTACTACAAATGCTTGCATATATGTGGCTTCTAGGCAAATCCAATTCCACTTTGCTGGAAGAAAAGAAATATTTGCTTTTGTCTCTACTAGCAATACATTGGATATGCTCATGTCATTGGATATTGCAATCTAACCAAGCCCTTTGACCTTGCCTTTGCCATTGTCACCGAATGTGATACTATCATAACCATCATTGCCATTGGTGTTGATTGAGTTGAACATTCTTGCATCACCGGTCATGTGTTGAGTGCACCCACTATCAAGAACCCAATGCCTTCCTCCGGCTTTGTAATTGACCTATAAAAGAAGATCAATTCTTTTTAGGTGCCCAAACTTGCTTGGGTCCTTGAAGGTTAGTCACTAAGCTCTTTGGTACCCAAATTGCTTTCTTCTTTGAGCCCATCCATGGTTTACCAATGAACTTAGCCTTCACACCATTTGTATCCTTAGTAAGCATATAGCATGAATCAAGCTTAAGGGAGGATACATTAGCATTTTTATTCTTGTTGGTGCATTCATGCTCTTTATGACCCACTTGCTTGCAACTAATGCAAAACCAACCATTATTCTTCACAAAACTAGTCTTGTGAGGAGCAAAGGCTGCTTTGCCTTTCTTGGGGGTATAGCCCAATCCCTCTTTGTAGAGAGAAGCTCTTTGGCTACCCAAGCACATAAGCAAGCGGTCCTCACCACCATAGGCCTTAGCCAAAGTGTGAGTGAGCTTGTTAACCTCCTTGAGATTCTCATTCTCAACCACTAGTGAGGCATAACAAGTGAGATCATCACCACTAGATGAGATGAAAGTGCTACAAGAAAGGTTAGTAGAAGGAACAATGATAGGCATAGATAGTGATTCATCAATTATATCATAGGTTAAACCTACATTGCAAGTTTCAACAAGCTTCTTTTTATTTTGCTCATCAAGCAAAGAGGAATGAGCCTTTTCAAGCTTTTTGTGAGCTTTTCCAAGCTTCTCATTGGCTTTCTCTAGCCTCTCATGAGATGCATTCAGCTCATCAAAGGCTTGCTTAAGGGCTTTTAGTTCCTTACGCAAGCTTTTGCATTCCCTTCTCTTGATGTCAAAGTGTTCTCTAGCATCTTCTAGCATGTCAATTAATTCATCCTTAGTAGGTTCATCATCATCACTATCACTATCACTATCATTTTCATTTTCATTTTCATTATCATCATCATGTTCTTCATCACTTTCATCATCACAAGTTTGTACCTTAGTGGCCTTAGCCATGAAGCATGATGGAGAGTCGAAAAGAGAAGGCTTCTCATTGATAGCAATGCTTGCAAGAGCCTTCTTCTTGGTGGTCTTGTTATCATCACTATCGTCATCATCATCACTTGATGAAGCATCACCATCCCAAGTGACCACATATGAACCACCCTTCTTCTTTTTGAAGGCCACCTTGTCCTTCTTCTCTTTCTTTTCCTTCTTGTCCTTCTTCTTGTTCTTCTTGTTGTTACCATCATTGTCGCTATTGTATGGACATTGAGCAACAAGATGATCTTTGCTTCCACACTTGAAGCACCTTCTTGACTCTTCTTTGTTCTTGGATGAAGACTTCTTTCTTCTAGCATGATAGCCCTTCTTCACCATGAACTTGCCAAATCTCTTGACAAAAAGAGCCATCTTCTCATCATCATCATCATCCCATGAATCATCTTCTTCACTTGATGTTTCTTGCTTGGCTTTGCCCTTAGATGATGTGGCCTTGAATGCCATGCTCTTCTTCTTATCATCCTTCTTCTCATCTTTCTTCTCCCTCTTTTCTTCCTTCTCATCATCATCTCTATAAGCATCATCGGTCATAATATCTCCTAAGATTTGGTTTGGTGTCATTGTGTCCAACCTGGTCCTCACTAGAAAGGTAACCAACATGCCAAATCTCGTAGGTAAATATCTCAAGAACTTATTAGAGAAGTCCTTGTCCTCTATCTTCTCACCAAGTGCTTTTAGATCATTGACAATCACCTCCATCCAATGGAACATGTCCGGCACACTTTCATCCTCCTTCATCTTGAAGCTTGCAAACTTTTCTTTGAGAATATATGCCTTTGCACCCTACACGGCTTGAGTGCCCTCAAATGATTCTTCCAACTTCTTCCAAGCCACATGAGCTCTCTCAATGTTCTTTCTTGATTTGCTCAAAGGTTCTCTCATCCAAATCATCATGGATAGCACTAAGAGCTATGTCATTGTTTTGGAGAAGTATTTCTTCGGCGGCGGTGGGAGCATCTTCATTTTTAATCTCAATTTTTGTTTCTACCACCTTTCAAATCTTCCTATTGATTGACTTGATATATGTTGTCATCTTAGCCTTCCAATAAGGATAATTTGAGCCATCAAATTAGGGTGGCTTCCTGGTGTTGTTGATTTGAGCCATCTTTACACCGAAGGTCGTTAAGCCTCAAATCACGGTGACCTCGGCTCTGATACCACTTGAAAGGTCCTAATGGCTAGAGGGGGGTGAATAGCCTAATAAAAATTTCTACAACAACACTTAACAAAATGGTTAGACAATTATGAGGCGAAGCAAGAGTTGCGCTAGCCTACTCAAAATGCAAGCCACCTACCACAATTCTAGTTTAGATAGTATCTATTCACACAATAGCTTTGACACTACCATATGTTAGTGTGCTCTCAAAGGCTAACTAAAGAGCCACACCAACCAACCAAGCAAGCTCTCACAACTAGCTACACTAAAGAGCTTGACAACTAGTTTGCGGTAATGTAAAGAGAGTGACCAAGAAAGTTATACTGCCGTGTAGATGGATGAACCAATCAATCACAAGAGTGAATAACAATGAAGACCAGTCACCTCGGAACCAAAGGATGAACACAATGATTTTTACCGAGGTTCACTTGCTTGCCGACAAGCTACTCCTTGTTGTGGCGATTCACTCACTTGGAGGTTCATGCGCTAATTGGCATCACACGTCAAACCCTCAATAGGGTGCCGCACAACCAACACAAGATGAGGATCACACAAGCCACGAGCAATCCACTAGAGTACCTTTTGGCGCTCCGCTGGGGAAAGGTCAAGAACCCCTCACAATCACCACGATCGGAGCAAGAGACAATCACCACCCTCCGCTCGACGATCCTCGCTGCTCCAAGCCATCTAGGTGGCGGCAACAACCAAGAGTAACAAGCGAATCCTGCAGCGAAACACGAACACCAAGTGCCTCTAGATGCAAACACTCGAGCAATGCACTTGGATTCTCTCCCAATCTCACAAAGATGATGAATCAATGATGGAAATGAGTGGGAGGGCTTTGGATAAGCTCACAAGGTTGCTATGTCAATGCAAATGGCCAAGAGAGTGAGCTTGAGCTGGCCATGGGGCTTAAATAGAAGCCCCCATGAAATAGAGCCGTTGTACCCCTTCACTGGGTAAAACGCGGGGTGACCGGACGCTCCGGTCGGATTGACCGGACACTAGCCCTCAACGTCCGGTCACATGATTTATGCCACATGTCCCCTACTTCAAATATTGTTCGTCAGATTTCAATGGTCATCTGTTGACCGGACATAGCGCACAAACTGACCGGATGCTCAGCCTATAGCGTCCGGTCGTTTCTAGTAAGGTTCCAAAAACGATATTTCATGCCGGACACAGCCAGCGTCCTATCATTTGTTGACTTTATACTGTGTTGTTGGTCAATACGACCGGACACAGCCTTCCAGCGTGCGGTCGTTTGACCGACGCTAGCGTCTTCGCTGTTACAATTGACCTAATGCGCTGGTTCCTTAGAGACCAGCGTCCGGTCACTTTGTGACCAGCGAGACCAACTCCTCTTCACGTCTATCTTCTTCACCCTTGCTCAAATGTGCCAACCACCAAGTGTATCACCTTGTGCACATGTGTTAGCATACCAGCATCCTATCACTTGTTGACTTTATACTGCGCTGTTGGTCAATACGATCGGACACAGCCTTCTAGCGTCCGGTCGCTAAGCGACCCAGCGTCTGGTCATTTGACCGACGCCAGCGTCTTCGCTGTTACAATTGACCGGACGTGCTGGTTCCTCAGAGACCAGTGTCCGGTCACTTTGTGACCAGCGAGGCCAACTCCTCTTCACGTCTATCTTCTTTACCCTTGCTCAAATGTGCCAACCACCAAGTGTATCACCTTGTGCACATGTGTTAGCATATTTTCACAAACATTTACAAGGGTGTTAGCACTCCACTATATCCTAAATGCATATGCAATGAGTTAAAGCATCTAGTGGCACTTTGATAACTGCATTCCGATATGAGTTTCACCCCTCTTAATAGTATGGCTATCAAACCTAAATGTGATCACACTCTCTAAGTGTCTTGATCACCAAAACAAAATGGCTCCTACAAAATATACCTTTGCCTTGAGCTTTTTGTTTTTCTCTTTCTTCTTTCCAAGTCCAAGCACTTGATCATCGCCATGGCATCACCATCATCATGTCATGATCTTCATTTGCTTCACCACTTGGAATGTGCTACCTATCTCAAGATCACTTGATAAACTAGGTTAGCACTTAGGGTTTCATCAATTCACCAAAACCAAACTAGAGCTTTCACCTATGCAAAAGGCAAGCTTGGGGGAGACGTCTCTCCCCGCTCAGGTATGAAAATCTTAAACCCTCTCTTTACAAATTTATGTTTGCTTTATATTTCAATATTCATGATCATAGAATGTAGAGAGGAGTGCCTTTAAATTATTTTGAGAGAAACTCTGCTCTAATAAAATCATGATAAATTATTTAGAGATGATGAATAGTTGTTCTATGATACTTTGCAAAAGCTTGTGATACAACCTTATACTTCTTAAGTTTTGAGCATGATAAACTTAGAGTTCATCTCAAGTTGAATGCTTTCGTGGGTTGCAAATGCTAGAACCAAGAATAGGCTTTTGTGAAATATGTTGTCTACCATGATTAGAGTAAATTTGAACCTATCTAAGGAATGGTAAACACAACCTAGAGTTTTGTTTTGCAAAATGCTAACTCTCTTGCTAGAAGTTCCTCAATGATGATAAATTCCAACTAGAGCCAAATAAATATTCACTCATACATGATAAAGCCACCATAAAAGCTACTTGTTTGTTTTGAGCTTTTTCAAGCCATTGTTGATCTGAGTAGAGAAACTTTTCATGCTTTTTTATTAAGATCACGTACACCCACATATTTATGCTTTTCCTACACTTGGGATACGCATCAATATATGCATTCCATTTATTATTGCTCTATGAGAATCAAAGTTACCTCTCTATGCTACCTTACATCAAAAGAGACGCATGGGCTATAGAAAAAGAGAGAGAGAGAATAAAAGAGAAAAAAGCTCTAGTGTTCAAAAAAAGAAAGAGAGTGAGAAAAAGAAAGTAGCCATGCCCTCTCAAAAAGAAGCTAGAGAAGGGAAACTTCTCAAAGGAGTACCACTTCCACCAAATATACCACACACATGCACATCTTGATCAATTTGTATGACTTGTTGCTCCTTGTGATCCAAGTGTTTGACTTAGCAATAGATTCAATTCAAGTAAGCTATGCTTTTATCCCTACCTTGAGCTCCACATAAGCTTTAGGATAGAAATTAAGGCTAAAATTCATGGCTTTGGTGAGGATTTCACACACCATTGAGTGACTTGAGTGTACCATCCGAAGAACATAGGCAAGATTTCTTTTCAAATCATGTGAAAACCTCTAGGAAGTTTGAGCTAAACCAAAGTCAGCAAAAAGTATCTATCTAGCTACACATTCTTGCAACTGCTTGTATCAAGGTGAAGGCCATAAGCTCCACATTGCTAAGACTGATGGTGAAATTTCTAAGTGCTAACATGTTCAACTCAAGAGATAGTATTTGTTTGTATACAAGTCTTTGCAGGGCATTACATAGTAGCAACTCCTGATCCAACAACCTATTCCACGCTAAACCCACATCTTTGCTGAGGACAGCAAAGGGGTAGCTTGGGGGAGCTTGTTGATGGTCACTCACACCTATTTTGACCATAAACATTCCACCTAAAAGCATGGTAAAGTGAGGTAAATCATCATCACATGTGAAGAATTATGTTTAAATTTCACATAGTTCTACTTGTGCTTGTAGAATTATTTGTATGCAGAAAATATGGCAAATTTTGGCCAAAATGGTGACAAACATGGACTAAGGAAGCAAGTGGACATGGCAGGGCCACCTGGGCCCATAGGCCAGCGTCGCCTGGCACCACCTAGGCCCTGCCCGGCCCCACCTGGTGCCAACTTGGCACATTGCCACGTCACCAATCCATGGGAGCTCTTCCACAGCCAATAGGAAGCTTTGATCTAAGTTGATTTCAATCGATGGTCATGATGGAGAGGCCATGGATCCATGGGCCCATTGTCATAGACTTGGAGCTTCACCAACTGACTTACCAACTAAGTTTCACCACGTGTTGTCTTCACAACCACCTTGGAGGAGCAACCAGCACCCTTGGATGCAAAGGCAGTGCATCCAAGGGCCGGGCAGCACAACCTAGCAGCCGCCCAGTGCCTCCTATGGCCACCGACCTTGCTGATGCCTACAAGTACCCCTCCCCTCACTCTACACTATAAATAGTGAGTGTAGAGCTCGGTGGAAGGAGCCCCATTCATTTCCAAGCTCTCCAAGCTTCTCTTAGCTTTCTAGCTTAGCATTAGCTATAGAGTAGTAGTCTAGTAGTGGAGTAGAGCAAGAGCGGAGCTTCTCGGAGTCTGGAAGAGTCTTCTGGGTCTGGTATAGCTCTTTTGTAATTCTTTCATTTCTACATTACTTTATTTAGTATTTATTTCAGTACTTTATTCTAGTATTGCTTGCTTTCCTTTAAGTACTTAGTCATTAGTGTTCGTCATTAGTGAGCTTAGGTGCTTATTGTTTGGCATTAGTAGCATAGGTTATCTTATCATTAGTAGTCTTTCGTTAGTACTGGTTCTACCATATTGTTGTGCTTTGATCTCATTTCATCAAAGCTCGGATCGAAGTAGTAAGTTTATAGATTATGCGTGGTGCTTAGGCTATAGATTACCTGTGCATATGGCTAGGCCTCTAAATAGATTGTGGTAAGTGGCAAGTAGTGATAGCCTTGTCCATCATTTGTATTCCACCATGATAGGTCTAGTTATTAAATCATAGGGCTTATGGCAGACCTTGTCTATTTAACTCTCCTAGTTGGTAGACGGGCTATGCCCCGAAGTACTATCACATTTATCTTAGTTATTTGTTTACCCTTAGTTACTAGAAAGATATATTGCTTGCTCTCCCACTTAGCTATCTCTGGTTAGCTTGTATTTAGTAGTTAGTTTAGGTAGTTCACACCCATCCTTCACTATCGTTCACCTACCTAGGATCAACTTAAGACCTACCTTTATCAAATCCTAGTCCTATATAAATTCTAGCCTTCTGCCTTCCTGTGGGAAAAAATATAAATTCGACACTCGGTACTCACCGAGCGAAGTGCTATGCGATAGTTCTGTGCACTTATAGAATCCTCTAATAGTCGTTAATAAGTATCAACAATAACGGAATCTCAGTTGTATATCCCAGATATATCATGACAAGTTACCCATTATTGTTCTTTTTTAGCATATGAGCCTTGACAAAATATTCATAATCAATGTACCAGCGATCAATGTCATCAATGAAAGAAAGTGAAGCATTTTTCAATAGTCCCAAATTTTGGGCAATGCGAATGACCAAAAAGGTACACCCGCCATCTCCCTTGGGCTCAAAAACATCCTTCCATTGATCCATCGTGAATTTAACAGGTGAAACTTTTCTTCTCCTAACCATGGCATAAAGTAATTTAAGTTCATCCATCCTTACGGTGCAAAAGTCATTTCTAGGAAATAATGAAAATCCTAGCCACTTATGTATGAAACGCAAGGTTGGGTGATGAATGCCGTTAGTGTGAGGATGGTGACAATTGGGTTCTTTGGATATTTCCTCCAAAATTTCACTCTATCATAATCTTGTAGAGCAGTCTATGTGAACTACGCATTGTGCATTGAATCCCAAAAGCTCAATAAACTGCCTCGAGAGGATAGAAAAATATTTCCCAAAGAGTCTAAATGTAACCTTAGAGTCAGTGGTTTGTAGGGTGCATAGAAATTCAGCGGTTAAAAGCTTAGACCCCGGCTCATCAATATGCCAAATATTTTCCCACCCAACAGTTTTAAATATGATGTCGAATTCAGCATCCATACCTATTGCATGCAGAAGGGTTGGGTCATAAGCAGAAGAAAGAATGAACCTTCGAGCCTTCAGCTGCTTATAGGCCTCTTTTTCCATCTTGTTCCGAGACTTGAGGTGTTTGTCCTCTAGCAGAATGTTCCTCAGCTAATGATGACTGAGGCGGTGCCCCGACAGCAGGAGATGGATCGGCGATCTACATGTCAGCACTTGCTCTGGAAGAAGAGCTTCTCATCGAATGGGACGATGCCACACGCTTGAGCTTCCCTATAAACTTGCTCATCTTCCTGCAAAATAAACAGACAACAAAACTCATAGAACAGATTAGAAAATAAAATGTCAGCGGTTAACCATCCAGAAGTTAGTCGTTCGAGGGTTGCCTAATGGATTTTCTAATCAAGATTTTGGCAGAACTTTTAACCTAATCTTTTTTATTTTCCTTCTTAATTTTTTTACGGCACTTCCACTCTTAATCTTTCCCACTCTTTCTAATTCCAACAGCACTTCTACTAAGTGGATTTTAAAACTATGAAATTGGAATTTGAAATTTTGAACTTAGATGTTGGATTGTGAGTGTGTGTGAGGCCGAGAGCAAGCAGGAGGTGTGCCATTTATAGGCGGCGTAGCAGTAGAACGGCCAGCGAAGTGGTGGGGCCGGTCGGCCCCACATTGTGGCCAAATGGCCTCTCCTTCCTCCAGATATTTTCTTGCTTCACACATAAGCAAGAATGGATGGTCGTCTGTGGAAATTTGGTGGAGACATGACCTAAGTGGAGATGGAGGTGGAAATGGAAGTGATGGGTGGTGGTTGAGTGGGTCCTCCATGTTTCTTGTGGGTCCCGGTTGTCTGTATTTCTACCGTATACATGTGTATATATATGTAATGCAAAAATTAATTTATGATACTATGAAATATAAGAAGATGAATGAACGGTATTTTTAAATTTTTATACCTCCATGGTAAATATTTCTTATGGGTTTTTACGCTCCATAAAAATTATTTACATGGGGCTTGAATTTTATAATGACATGATGAGAATTTTTTTATTTTCAAATGCAGATGTTGAAAAGTAAATATGCTAAGGCAAAATAATTAATGCAATGTGAAAAAGTAATTTTGGATAACTACCAATTTTACCTCCCGGTGAGGGTTTAGGATTTTTAGTCTACCAAACCGGACTTCTCCAGTTTTACTCATTCCATGGGTGCATCAGTCGGTCCCTAAAGATGGAGACCCTAATGGTTGCATTTGTTTCTCCTGCCATTCCAAATTGGAGCATTGTTCCGGTCTTGGCTTGAAGGCAAATCACTCTTCCTTGCCATTGATATGGAATTTCATTTCTCCGACTCTGACATCGATGTGTGCATTTGTAGTGCTCAGGAAGGGTCTCCCAAGTATGAGGGGTGTCTTCATATCTTCCTGTGTGTCAAGTACTACAAAATCCACTTGAACAAAGAAGTTTCTTATTTTTATCGGAATATTCTCGGCGATTCCTATAGGATAGCGGGCCGATTGGTTGACTAGTTGCAGGCACATTGATGTTGGCATGAGCATTGAATAGTTGATCTTGTCGAAAACCTTCTTGGGCATGACACTGACCCTTGCTCCAATATCACATAGCATATTCTCAAAATTCAGGTTTCCGATCGAACAATCGATAGTGGGACATCCTGGATCCTTCTTCTTGACAGGTGATGTATTCAGGATGACGGTACTACACTCCTCTGTTAACTTAATTACCTCAGTTGTGGGTAGTGGTCTCTTGTTGTTGAGGATGTCTCGGAGATACTTCGCATAGGTAGGTACCTAAATATCATCTAACAGAGGAATATTGATATATAACTTTTGAATTACCTCTACAAACTTACCAAAGTGCTTATCCATTTTAGCTTTTTGATTTCTATGTGAAAACGGTAGGAGGTTGATGTCATGAAAATCTTGCATCATTTCTTGTGCTTGTGGCTCAACTTCTTCAAGTTCATCGTCTTTCTTCTCTTCTTGCAATGTTGCCGGTGTCTTACCTATCCTTGTTGGATATGGAGGATCACGAGTAGACTTGCCACCTCTTGTGGTTATGGCATTGACTTTTTCAAGGTTAGTGGCAAAAGGCAGAGCAGCAGCCAACTGGGCTAATTGAGATTCTATCTTTTTATTATAGCTAAGTTGGTCTTTTATGGCAGAAGAAAAACTATATATTTTAGTATTTATATTTTCTAGGACCTTATCATTGAAAGCAAGCTTTTTAGAAATATTCTCATTAATCCTAGCTTGTTCTAAGATCAAGTCTCTCAAGGATGGCTGTTTAGGATTAGAAGAATTATAGTAATTACCTGGGTACTTACCTTGGTAAGTTGACCGTTGTTGTTGTTGCCCCATCCTTGTCTCTATTGTTGTGGAGTAGAGTTGACAATATTTGCGTCTTCTTGATATTCAAGGAAATCAACCCCCAAATATTCTCCACATATGTTTTGGGAATTAAAGGCATCTTGTATGGCCTGACGATCTTTCTTGTAATTGACTCGTTGTTCAAGCCAATTCAACAAGACGTCCATCTTGGTTGACAGTGCACACACCTCTTCTGGTACTTCTTCACTCTTATTGCATGCTTGAATATTGCATTGGGACCAGCCTTGATTATAGGCTATCTTTTCCATAAGAGTTTTAGCTTTTTCAAGGGGTGAGTGACATAAATGCTCCTCTAGCAGTTGCATCCAGTTGTTCATGAGCTTTTTGAGTTAATCCTTGGTAGAAACTTTATATGAGCAACCAATCTTCCATCCCATGATGAGGACAATCTAAAATGTATTCTTGGAAATGTTCCCATGCTTCTAGAATGGTTTCTCCTTTCTGTTGTTGGAAGTTGGAAATTTTTCCTCTTAAGGCATTGGTCTTGCCTATAGGGAAGAACTTTGCTAGGAAGGCCTTCGAACACTTTGCCCATGTGTTGATGTCATCTTTGTTGGTGTAGAACCACTGCTTCGCCCTTTCCACTAGTGAGAATGGAAAAAAGCGGAGTAGTATGATATCTTGAGCGTCGTCCATGATGACGATTGTGCTGCTAATCTCTAGAAATTTCTAGAGATGAGCACTAACATCTTCATGTGCCTTTTCGCTGAATGGGGTATCTTGCACCATATTGATGAGGCTTGGCTTGAGCTCAAACTCAAGGTTGTTGGTTTTGAGTGTTAGTCTAGTGCGGATGTTCTCGGTGCTTGAAGTAGAGAATTCACGCATAGTCTTTTTAGCCATAGCTTCAGAAACTGGTGTTGAGCTGCCTCTTGATTGGTTTGATTGTGATTGATGAAATTTGTTGATGGATCAAAACCAATCCTACAATACCCTATATAAGATATGAACAAAGACAAACAAGGGTAAGCCTGCTAAAGCAGAGGTGCTAGTTATGATTTCATCAAAAAGTATTTATTTGATCAATTCTCTTAGCCTTGTGCCCCTCCCCGGCAACGGCGCCAGAAATGCTTGTTGACATTTCTGTTGACATTTCTTAGCATCACTCTTAACTAAGTTGTCATCCCTAGCATGATGCCAGAAATGCGTTGTTGGTAATTATGAGAACACTAGTAAACTATATATATAAGGTATCCGCAAGCGTACAAATAATTTACCATTGTAGCATTTTACCCGGGAGTATACCGAGTATCGTTATTTATATTTTATCCACAGGGAGGAACTATGGGATTGTGTTGGCATAGAGATATTGACGAATATGTATACTTATGATAAAACCACTCTCATGCTATGGCAGGAGTAAATCAAGTGATAAATAAATGATAAGTGTAAAGTAATAATGGTGTTCCAAATATAGAAATAGATACTCATAAAATGTAGTAAGGCTAAGCAGGAGATTTGTTAAGAGCAAAAGATTCCAAAGTCAATACTTATCTACTAAGTCTTTTGTACACCCAAGTATATACACTATCATCTATAGTATAACTAACTTTAGATCTATGCACAAGGAACATTACTAAGGAAGATTAAGAACAGAGCTTGTCTTCCTTCGTAATCACATTCTACGTGCTCTACAAACGGGGAGTGGACTAAAAAGGACTCAGTGGGAGTGTCACATCCGCGATCTACCACATGACCTAGAGTGCAGAATGCATCCATAGGCAAACAATATCTAAGCAACATTCTTACATAATATCGACCACTTAACTCACCCGAGTACTGAGCTAAGAGCTTTGCGAACATATGCATAAATTCATCATCAATTATAACTATATCAAGCATACAACTAGAGCAAACTAGGAACATAATAAATAGCAACATAATATTGAAGTAGCACAAATTTATAAATAAAGAGATACAATGGATATACTAGTCTCAAGACGGCAGATCCAGAATCCTGAGCGATAGCCCAAACTCTACTTGAACCTTGCTAGCTAGCCTATACTAGAAACTTGAAGAATTGGAGCTCTATTCTCTTCTCTTTGGAAATCCTAATTTCTGGTCTAATCTTGAGTTATGGCAGCGTGCTCTGGAGAGGGGGGCAAGGGCTGGTTATATAGGCCGGAGCATCAATTCTGAGCCCTCAGATCAAACCGACTTAAAGGATGGCGTAGATGCATCCTAAAAGGCGGTGGGAAACTGACATATGAAGGAGACTAATAGGTGGGTCCCCTAAGGGCCGGGCGGCCTCTAGGTGAGGCTAGATGGCCCCACCTGGCAATGGCTTGTCCCTCGCTTCGGTGTGGAGTCCTCTCGAGTCTTCTGGAACCTTCTGGTGTTTATGTTGACGATTTGATCCTCCTTGATGGTTTTCTGAAATAACCCTGCTGAAAACATAGATTCACCAAAACTTGTGGAAATTGTCAGTTTAAACCCCTAAGTCTATGTTGGTGATCCATTTTATGCATTTATACAAGTAAAGTTGACTGTTTATGTTGAATGATAACTACCGTGAATGATTTCTTAGCATCACTCTTTACTAAGTTGTCATCCCTAGTAATGATGCCAGAAATACGTTGTTGGTAATTATTGAGAACACTTGTAAATTAATATAAACACTAAGTAATCCGCAAGCGCACAGATAATATACCATTATAGCATTTCACCCGGGAGTATACCAGGTATCGTTATTTATATTTTGTCCACGGTGAGGAGCGGTGGGGTGGCTAAAGATATTGACAAATATGTATACTTATGATAAGTTCATTAACTCTCATGCTATAGCAGGGGTAAGTCAAATGATAAATATATGATAAGTGTAAGGCATTCATAGTATTCTAGAGATAGAATTAGATACTCATAATGTAGTATGTCTAAGCAGGAGATTAATTAAGAGCAAAGATTCCTAAGTCACTCCTTATTTACTAAGTCTGTTGTACACCCAAGTATATACACTCTCATCTATAGCATAATTAACTCTGTATCTATGCATAAGGAACATTACTAAGGAAGATCAAGAACAAAGCTTGACTCTCTTCGCAACTAGGTTCTACTTGTTCTACAAACAGAAGTGGACTACAAAGGACTCAATGAGAGTGTCACACTCACGATCTACCACATGGCCCAGAGTGTAGAGTGTATCCGTAGGTAAACAATATTTAAGCACCATGCTTACATAATGTCGACCACTTAACCTACTCGAGTACTAAGCTAAGCACTTTGCGAACAAATGCATAAATTCGTCATCAATCATAACTATATCAAGCATACAACTAGAGCAAATTAGGAACATAATAAATAGCAATATAGTATTGAAGTAGCACAAAGTCATAAAATAAAGAGAGATACAATGGCTTTACCAGCCTGCAGACGGCAAATCCGGAATCCTAAGCAAATGCCCAACTCTATTTAAATCTTGCTAGCTAGCCTGTACTAGAACTTGAAGAATTGGAGCTCTATTCTCTTCTCTCTAGAAACCCTAATTTCTGATCTGATCTTGACTTATGAACTCTTGCCCCTGAGGGAGGGGGCAGGGGCTAGTATATATAGGTCGAAGCATTAATCCTGAGCCCTCGAATTAAACCGACTTAAATAAACGGCGAAGATGCAATCCTTAAGGCGATGGAGAACTGACGTGTGAAGCTGGAGGCTGGCAGGTGGGCTAGGGGACCGGCCGACCTTGGGACTAACTAGTCCCACCTGGCATCCTCTCAGACCCTGCTTTGGTGGAGTGTCTTCTGATGTCCTCTAGAACCTTCGGGAGTTGTTTATGCCAAAGATAAGCATGATTTAATTTGACGAGTTGATCCACCTTGACGGTTTTCTGGATAAACCCTGCTGAAAACATAGATTCACCAAAACTCGTAGAATTTGTCAGTTTAAACCCCTAAGTCTATGTTGGTGGTCATTTTTACTCATTTATTCAAGTTACATTGATGGTTTATGATGGATGATAAATACCGTCAACAATGTGAAGATTTAATAACATCAAGTAAGTGCTTATGTTCTTCACATGAATTCTTTAGAAATGAGTTTTCATTTTCCAATTTCATTGTTTTAGCTTTCTCATTTTCTAAAGACATGGTCATGCTAGCAAGTCTACTAATAAGCTCATCATATGAATCAACATGATCAACCACATTAACATTAGATACCCTGGTGTCACCTTGTGACATAAAGCAATGTGGTGTAGTGGATGGGCTTGTAGTGGCATCACAATCATGGCCCGAGCATGAACCATCTTCATCACCAAGTATGCTTGAGGTAGAGTCATCATTTGCATCACTTAGGAAATCACCATCCATCATGTCAAGTGAACTTGTGGTAGATCGATCGTCGTCATCATCACTTGACCATGAGATGGAGCAATCTTCCACAATCACAAAATTGTGGTCTTGCTCAACATCCTCAAGCTCCTCCTTCGTGGTTTCCTCATCATCATCATTGGAGACACTTCCATATATCAAGTTGAGGTACAACCAAATATCATGGGCAGTCTTCATGTACATGATCTCCCCAAATATCTTATCACTGAAAGATTGATAAAATATGTTAGTAGCTTGGCAATCAAGATGTAGGCATTTCTTTTGAGCTTTAGTTGCATTCTTTTCATCCAACACATGAGAAAAGACCATATCTACGATCCACCACATTTGGGGGAAAATAAACTTAAAATTGCATGTCATCTAATTTTTCCACCGTGCAAAGTGTGTACCATCAAAAGTGTATGGACACTCAACATCTAGCCCATAAGCTGCCATCCTCTTGGGTCAGTGAAGACCACAAGTGAGAGACCTAGCTCCGATACCACGTATAGGGTCGAGGTGGCGTACTAGAGGCGGGTGAGTAGACCTTTCTAAAAAATAAACGCGTTGGCTAACCGAAACAAATGTGGAATTAAAACTAACGGTATAGCCAAGACTACACCCCTCTATCTAAGTTCTCTAGCATCTTACAAACATACTAAACTAGCAACTAAGGTGTCGGGCTAGCTAGAGCTCACCTAAACAATTTTAGGTCACACAAACCTATGCCACTAGTACTTCAAGCAACTGGGGAGTTCCTACACAATCTAGTAAGCAAAAGTACAAAGCTCCTAAGCTCTCTAGCAATGCTCAATAACAAGGCTACACAAGCCAAATTAGAGAGTGCAAATTACTTAGCTACATAAACTAAGCAATGTGACTAACAAGGTTACTCAAACCAAATTAGTCATGTAAGAGAGCTACTTCTATGCTACATAAGCAAGAAGGTAACTAGCAAGCTACAGAAGCTAACTAATTACAAGAGCAACTACACAAGCACAAAGTAAATAAAGTAAATACAAGCTTGTGTAACGAGGATGCAAACCAATGGAAAGACAAGGTTGACACGGTAGTTTTTCTCCCGAGGTTCACATGCTTGCCAACACACTAGTCCCCGTTGTGTCGACCGCTCACTTGGTGGTTCGGCTGCTAATTGGCACCACCCGCCAAGCCCACACGTTGGGCACCGCAAGAACCTACCCCAAAAGTGAGGGTAGCTCAATGGCACGCTCAACTAGAGTTGCTCTTCGCGGCTCCCGCGGGGTGAGCACAATACCCCTCACAATCACTTCTCCGGAGCACCACACAATCTTCTTTGCATGCTTCAACGGAGACCACCACCAAGCCATCTAGGAAGTGGCAACCTCCAAGCGTAGCATGCACCACCGGCTTACAACTCGATCACCTAATGCTACTCGATGCAACCTCACGATGCAATCGCATTAGAATCACACTCACACGCAATCAGATGATCACTATCAAGCGTATGTGAGTTACAGGGCTCCCAAGCACACCTACACAAGCTACCAAGGTTTAAGGGTGCTCAACAACCTACCCAAAGCTGACCTCCACCTATATTTATAGCCCCCAAGCCAAATAGAGATGTTGGAGCAAAGGAGCTGGTTTCTGCGAGGGCACCGGACACGGCGATGCCCCTCCCAACGGTCGAATTCCAATGGCTAGAAACCAGTCGTTTGTCACTGAACAGCGTGGCGGTGGCACCGCCCTAGGGGTGGTGGTGACCACCCAGCCAGCCACCCAAAAACACCAACCTCTAGAAAAAAGCGGTGGTGCACCGCCCTAGGGGTGGCGGTGCCCGTGACGGTGCTCGACTCGGCTACCCTGCTCTTTGCCGAAAAATGGCTATGGCACTAGACCACACATGGCGGTGCTCCGCCCTCACCATGGCGGTGTACACCGCCACTAACGGTGCCAGCCCAAGCACCAGCTCCTCTCGACCAAGTCTAGGTGGACACCGCCCTAGGGGTGGTGGTGCCATCGGACAAGCAGTGGCGGTGCCCTCAGGGCATCACCCAAACTTCTCACTCTCGGCCTCGACCAGCCGGTCACCGTCACAGGGGTGGTGGTGCACTAGACAGGGGGTGGCAGTGCCCCTAGGGCAGCACCTCGAGCCCGGTTTCACCTCCTTTTCTTCACCTTTTTCAACACCTTTGCAAATGTGCTAATACCATCAAGTGTTCACCACCTTGTGCACGTGTGTTAGCTTTTCATAAACATTTTTTAAAGGATTAGCACTCTTTTCACCACACCACTTGATCCTAACACGTATGCAAAGTTAGATCGCTCGAGTGGCACTAGATGACTGATATGCAAACAAGTTTGCCCCTCTTGATAGTACGGCCATCTATCCGAAACCCGATCATAAACTTCTCTACACACCTTTGACCGGTGAAATGAAATATCCTAAGGTTATACCTTTGCCTTGAGCATTCCATTCCATCTCCTCCAATGTCGATGTAACACATGGACCGACATGATCACAAATGATATGATCCACTTCATATCATCACATGATCGTATTGGTTCATCGGTCTTGACCTCACTTGCTCTTCACCGTTGCTTCGATCCATCGGCGCCAAGTCATCACTCAACTTACCCTTCACACTTGCAACCGGTCCATCGAGCCAAGTCTTGTCTTGATATTCTCCACCTTAGTCACATGACTCAATGTCATGTCTCATATGCAATGAGCTCCTTCATCACATGTGTGAGCTTTGCAATAAATCCAAGCCATCTTTACTGTCATGGTATGAGTTGCTCACACAAGTGTACCTATAGACTAATCAACTATGTATCTCACATTTAAACACATTAATCCACATAGGTTATCACTCAGCCACCAAAAACTAAATCAGAACGTTTCAGTTCCTCCCGCTACAACAAATCCTCGTATTAACAACCAAAAATTAGCGACCACAGCTAATATGTGGTCGTCGGGATTCATTTGCCATCCGTCCTAGTGTTTCTCAAGGTGCCCGACGACCAAATTGTAGCCGGTCGTGATCCAGGTTCCTTGTGGTCGCTACACCCAATTTCCCAGTTCGTCCCTCGCCCCTATGGATGAAAACGGTACGGATATTTATTCGACCGTCCGTTCGACCGAACAAATATGAACACTTATCTGGATAGTTACTCGGATATCCGGTTTTTTTTCGGATACGGATACTAAAACGGATATCTTAGGCGGATATCAAATACGGATGTAATATCATCGATATCCGGCGGATATCGGATAATCCGGATAAGTATCGGATATATCCGGATATTTAAAAACGGATATTATCCGGATATTTATTCAAAATTTAAAAATCACAAATTTGAACTATCCAAACTATCTCAAATGGAAAGTTGACCAAAACAACAATTGTAGATCTTGATGAGTTGAACAAACTTGGTATTCAAAACTTTTCAATTTGAAGTCATTTAGAGTTCATAATACTAGAGTCAAAGTGTTGTTTTTTCATTTGACCAAATTTGACTTGATCAAACTTGCTCAAATGAGACACTAAATGACCTCAGATGAAAAAACTCTGAATACCAAGTTTGATCATCTCAGCAAGATCTACAATTGTTACATAGCTCATTTTCCCATTTGAGAAAGTTTTATCAAACACTAGTCATAAATTCTTGAATCTCATATAGACTTTTCTGAAACTATGTCACACACTTGTGAAATTTGAACTATATTTTGTTCAAACTTTCTCAAATGAAAAAATGGCCTATATAAGGATTGTATATCTTGATGAGATGAACAAATTTGGTATTCAAAACTTTTCAATTTGAGACAATCTAGGGTTCCGAAAACTAGTTTGTAAACGTCGAAATTTAAAAATCACAAATTTGAACCGTCCAAACTATTTCAAATGGAAAGTTGACCAAAACAAAAATTGTAGATCTTGATGAGTTGAACAAACTTGGTATTCAAAACTTTTCAATTTGAAGTCATTTAGAGTTCATAATACTAGAGTCAAAGTGTTGTTTTTTCATTTGACCAAATTTGACTTGGTCAAACTTGCTCAAATGAGACACTAAATGACCTCAGATGAAAAAACTCTGAATACCAAGTTTGATCATCTCAGCAAGATATACAATTGTTACATAGCTCATTTTCCTATTTGAGAAAGTTTTATCAAACACTAGTCACAAATTCTTGAGTCTCATATAGACTTTCTGAAACTATATCACACACTTGTGAAATTTGAACTACATTTTATTCAAACTTTCTCAAATGAAGAAATAGCATATATAAGGATTGTAGATCTTGATGAGCTGAACAAACTTGGTATTCAAAACTTTTCAATTTGAGACAATCTAGGGTTAGAAAACTAGTTTGCCATCGAAATTTAAAATCACAAATTTGAACCATCCAAACTATCTCAAATGGAAAGTTGCAATAATTGTAGATCTTGATGAGTTGAACAAGCTTGGTATTCAAAACTTTTCAATTTGAAGTCATTTAGAGTTCATAATCAGAGTCAAAGTGTTGTTTTTTCATTTGACCAAATTTGACTTGGTCAAACTTTCAAATGAGACACTAAATGACCTCAGATGAAAAAACTCTGAATACCAAGTTTGATCATCTCAGCAAGATATACAATTGTTACATAGCTCATTTTCCCATTTGAGAAAGTTTTATCAAACACTAGTCACAAATTCTTAAATCTCATACAGACTTTCTAAAACTATGTCACACTTATGAAATTTGAACTACATTTTGTGCAAACTTTCTCAAAATGGAAAAATGGCCTATATAAGGATTGTAGATCTTGAATCCATGACCATGACTCCATGAGACCCATGAAGCAATGTGCTTGGCTATTTCTACTCATTAGCCAAGATTGGTGCTTATATGATGTTTGATATATGATGTATCGGGATCTTTATCTTATTTGTTGCCTCTTAGTCTTTTAGCTTAATCTAGATGGATTATGGACTCATAGAGTGGTGTAATGGTTTCACGTATGATATATATATATATATATGCGCTTTTACTCAATATCCGAATAGATATTTGTATTCGACCTTCTTGAATCCGATTCATACCGTATTCGGTCATTATTGATCCGAAGTCAATCCAGTATTCGTGATATGTATGGTCGCTATCCGTGTCCGAATCCAAATCCGAACATAAATATAAAAACAAATATAATATAAGTGATATCCGTTCGTATCCGATCCGTTTTCATCCCTACTCGCCCCCCACCACGGACTGCTCGGCTACAAACTCCCACGCCCGCATCGCCCGCGCCCACCTTTTACGCCACACCTCTCCGCCCTGACAACCGCCATCATCGCCACCGCCGCACTCCTCCTACCCTCCCATGCGCCTCCCCAAACGGATGTGTGCACAGCAGCGCCGCGGCGGCGTCTCCCACTATCCCGCCGCCATGGCAGGGGAGGACCCAGTGATGGCGGCCCCGTTGATGCGTACCCGCTCTGCGGCGAGGCCGGGACCCTTCGTAGGCCAGTGACCAGACACGGCGATGGCAACACATAGCCAGATCTTGACGAGCCCCTGCGGTAAGTCGTAAGCTTCATTAATGGAATCCGCATCTGCATCTTGAGAAGCCTGTCCCTCTTCAATCCCTCACTCTGTATGGCCCTGCCCCTCGCCACTTTCAGTCCATGATGTCCCTGCCCATCCGCCCTTGCATCAGTCATCGCCACTGCGCCCAGGGTCGATCCTGTGCCTGCATCTTATGTCCCCTGCAGCAGCAGGGATCAGGTCGCATCGTTCGCACGAGGTACTGGCTCGCTGCTACCTATTTCAATTAGTTAGGTTTTGACATTTGATTGTTGTGTTTTTTCAGAAGTTAATTATTGCGGATAGGTTCAGGTCTCAACTAGAACATAGATATGATTAGTTTTCTTTGTTCCAACTTTGTACCTGTACACTTGTTTCCTTCATGGCTACACTTGTTTCCTTCATGGCTTCGTTGTATATTTCTCAAATTATAGTAGGTCACTGATTACATCTTTTACCGAGACATATTAGGGCATTCAGTATCTTCCTGTATTAGCAGTTGCAATTAGTTTGTTACTTTATTACCTTCATATTACTATGATGATTATATTCTTAGGATATATGTTTAGTCTTATTTTCAGAGTTAGTGCATTGCCATTGAAGCTACTGCACAGCTAGTTTGTACTGATTTTACTTGGATATGGCTTTACCATGATTTTACTGTCATGTCGATGCATTTGATATTAAACTAACAGGTACCACATGTATCTTATATTCTATTATCTATAATTTATAACAAAGTACAATTGATGTCCTACATTATCTTATCTTTAATTAATTTCTTGTGTCAAATTCTTTGTCTCAACCTTTGTGTTATCATTTTTCAGCTTCATTCTAATGAACATTGAAATTAGCTAGCCTTTTCATATATCTGAAAATATCTTCGGCCATCAACAAACAAATATGATATCTGATAATGGTTGCAGATCCTACCTAGAATTTCTACAGCATGAATTCAATCAATTTTTGGGACTCGTGGTATATTCTACTCTGCTAGTCAATATCCATCACAGCACGCTGAAGACTTCAGGTTTCTTTCCCTTGTGATGCCTTATGCCTCTAGGTTCTATGGAATGAAATATGATTCTGTAGGCTTCAAATTTATGTGAGTTTATTCTCTTGTTCTACGGAATGCAGTTAATTTTTATTTAGTCTTTGCTTAAGTACTATGATTTTGACTTCACCTGTCTTTTATCAAACATATGCCATATTAGACTATTTTTTGTCAGTAACATGAAAAGGCTGCACGAGCCACCAAACTCCTCATTGAGATAGGTCACAGCGTCAATGATTATTGCTTCTAATCTGTATTCAGATAATGCATCATGTTTCAGTTTTTCTTATTAAATTCATTGCCTGAACCTTTGTGTTATCATGTTTCAGATTATTCTAGATAATTATTACTTCTAATCCTATTCAGATAATGCATCATGTTTCAGCTTCCGTGCCAAATTCCTTTCCTGAACCTTTGTGTTCTCATGTTTCAGCTTCCAGGCATTAACTTCTTCGAAGGGGATAAGTATCATAGATATATCAGCCTGTACAATATAATGTTGCTTCAACTAGTAATTTTTCTCTTACCATTAAGTAAAGGTTAGTTCCCAAATTTTTTTCTTGTTTCATATGATTATTTCCTTAAGTTTGTGCACAGTCTAATTTTACCACAATGTGCGCTTTCATCTATTGAAAATTTAAATTAGCTTCGTCCATCAGTTGAAAATAGCAGAGTTCATGATTCCTCGTCCTTATAAATAAGATAGGTTTGAGTTATGTGTATTGCAGGTGCTTTTTATCAAAGAGCAGCTATGCTCAGTTTATTGGAAAGGCACTTATTACCCATCTTGTTAATTCTTGTAATAATGGATATAGATATATACAAGTTAACAAGTTCCATTCCTTTAGATCTGGCAATTTGACATCAGTTCATTTAAATATTAATTGGTTATTATTTTGTTTGGGTCATTTATAGTATTAACATTGAAGTAATTACTGTTTGGGTCATTTATAGTATTAACATTGAAGTAATTACAGGCTTCTACTTGTTGACAAGACCAAGCTGTCGGAGGGCAACGTTGCAGAGCGTCTCCAGTTTAAGATTAGTATTTTAGTTATAGTAGTACGGGTAGTATGGTGTTCACCATCAATTCAAGCATAGCTTATTGCTGCTAATTCTTTGTAATAGGAATGGCCCTTAAGTTAGGCACGGTTAGTTTCAGGTTAGCTATTTTTTTCTATTTTTCGCAAAGATATATCTTTATGTATTGACAAATTGGACAAATAATAATTGCTTGCTGTTGCAAGTTTGTTAGATGTATTTTCACTGCTATGAAAAAATGTCATTTGTATATGGTGTCAAGTGGTGGCTGGTGATATAAATAAGTGACCAATGTGGAAAAAAATTATCAATGTAAGTTTGGCCAAAAATATTGTTGATTACCAAAAATGTGGTCGTTATTACTAAAACATGGTCTTTAGTGCCTCATGATAGATGGTGTAAAAAAATTAACGATGAAAAATGTGGTCGTTGTGATTAGAAATGTGGTCGTTACAACTTTGGTATCAACGACCACATAATGTTTGGTCGTTGAAAAAATTAACGACGGGAAATCTTATGTGGTCGTTAATTGTATTAACGACGGAACTTTTAACGACCATGGACGACCATATTTTTGTGGTCGTTAATAACTTTTAACAACCACATTTGGACTTTTAACGACCATATATCACGTCGTTAATACCTCTTTTTCTTGTACCCCGACTATGAAGAAGACAACGCGGGCAAGGCTTCTCGTGGGGCTCCTCATCCTCTAGGATGTTAGAGGGAGTTTCGCGAGGTGGTTCTTTCGCAGGCTTTTCCCAGGCGTCATCCCTGCTCGTGGCGAAGATCCGGATCCACTGTGAAGGTTTAGTTACGCCTTCATCTAGGTTCTACGCTTCACGAGATGTCCATCGCTGAGTGCAGGGATAAACCTATGCTCATCGCTGAAATTTGGCTTATGCTGATGCTTATGCTGATTTATTGTTAGAGAAAAATATTGTTCGTTCACTGAAAAGTACAATTGAAGTATTGCTAAAGAATATGGTCAAGGTTTTTGTCATCATAACTGTAGTTGCTGATAGATCCTTGTTATTGTATGCCTGGTGAATGAAAAATGTAACAGAGTTAATCGAAAAAGAATGTATTTTGTTGATTTTGAACGTTGTTACCTCACTGAGATGCTGGTGGAGTGTTGCTTTGTATGTGCAAACCACCGTATGATATGGCTTTATTATCGCGTCCATTGTTATTGTAGAGATTAGTACCTTTATTCTATCACCGTCGGATATAAGCGTTGTTGAAAAAATTGTATCACCCGTCGCTGTTCCTTTCCAACATCCCATTTTCGGATGACACGCCCATCGTTAGGTGCTACGTACCATCTTCTTTAAGACCTACCACCGACGGTAGCCTTCACCGTCGATATCGTCAAAATTTGCAAGCCAGCGCGAGACTCCCTCTTGTTTTTAGAAATTTTGGTGGAACTGTCTGTTCCCGCAAGTCCTACTTTGTAGTTAGCTTACAAAGACCGCTACCCACCCAGCCAACCTGTCCGTCTCCTCCTCAAGTGCTGCTATTCCTCACTTACTCATCGGCGTGCAAGTCGCCTCTCACCGCCGACAAGCTAGTGCTTCACGCCGGTACGCCTCACCGGCACGGCCGCATAGATCCACCAGTGACTAAGCTAGTACTCATCATCGCCGTGGCCGCTCGAGCTCACTGCCACAAGATCTAAAGGCAGGGGTAATGCTTTCTTGCACTTCCCTTATCCATGTTAATTTATTGGCTTTTTATTCCCCTCTTATCTCATTTGAATACGAATCAAGCTTTCATCTGATCATTAAGGAGCTCATGAGCACATCCCCGCAGGCGCTCCTACTCTGATTCAGACGACAGCGCCGCTGCTTCCATCGCCGGCCCCGTTCCACCAAATCCTAGTCAAGATACAGGAGGAGGCCACCAACAAGAGGAACGAAGCAGACATCCTGACAGATGAAGTCTTGGTCCTTATCCTCCGCCACCTCACCGCCCGCACCTTGTGCAGCTACAAGTGTGTGTGTCGCTCCTGGTACTGCCTCATCTCTGAATCCGAGTACCGTAAGGAGCTGCCCCAGTTTGTCGTCGAAGTCATGTATGGCAACTGGAAAGGAAAACGCCAATTCGCCAGCTTCACCGATGAATACCCCTCCTTTTCCTTCTTGCCTTCCCCATTCAGAATTTAGTGATCTCAGATTGCTGCAGAGGCCTCTTCCTCTACTGGTGCGTTGGGCTTCGCTATGTTGTCTGCAATCCGGTGACTAGCAAATCAGCGGTACTGCCGCATAGCAACCTCTGTTATGGTTTAGCTCGCTTGGGGTTCGATCTCACAATCTCCTCGCACTTCCATATGGTAGAACTGTGGGTAAGGTCGCCTAGGGTGTCAGTTGTCAACATCTACTCATCCAAAACTGAAGCATGGATTTATAAAAGAATCTGAATGGGGAGAGGATATTCTAGCATGCAAATTTTTAGGAATTATGTTTCTTAATGGTTTTATGCACATGTTGGAGGTGTCCCAGATAGTTGCTATTGATATGGAGGGAAAGACATGGATAAAAATTCTTAGGCCACCAGGTCCTGCAATGTCCATCCACGGAGATCAGGGGTCAGTTGTGTCTATGTATTGCTGATATTTTTAATAGGTCTGACCTTTCAATTCGGATCCTTGAAGACTAGGTACATGTAAATGGACATTGAAGCATATGGTGAACACGTTGTAGCTATTTGGACTGAACAATATTGGACTCGGTTCCGAGAGAGGCAATGCGGACTATAGAGTGGTTGTAGTTCACCTAGAATAGAATTTGATTTTCTTTGTCGGGGAGGACGGAACATTAATGGCATATGACATGAGCCACAGAAAAGTTCATGTCCTTCCTACCGGGTCATCCGCTATCCTAGAAGTACCTGGAGTATTTATTTGAACGGATCTCACTATGCTCCCTTTTCATTGGAGTCATTAGCAGAGCAATGAAGGTGCATATGCTGTATTTTGTTGTTAGGACATGTATTTGTTAAGGTAGGGAGTTGTTTTGAGTCTATATATATAGTCCAATTTTGTTCAGAGTAGTAAACCTTTGCATTGTGTAGGTTTTGGAGTGTCAGTGCTTTTGAATGATTTTCCTGCAATGGCTATGGGAGGAAGAAGAGGGGTTCCATGCTGCATTAGCTACCAAGTTGATCAAGGAGTGTCAATCTAAAGGAGCGGAGCACATCTACCTAGTTTTATTTACGTAAGTATGTAGGGAGCAGAACATTTATTATGCTATCTATGTACCGCTTGTGTTAATTCATCAGTTGACACAGTTGTTATGTTAGTGTCGAGCATTGTTATTATAACAAGTACTCTTCGTTGTGGACATGATGAATGATGTGTAATGATTAAATCTGTATGGTGTGTGTTTAGTAAGTTATTAAAGTCCAGCTGAATTAGTAAATACATTGTGAAAACCGGATGCATACCCATCGTTGGTGAAGCAGACGGCCATCACCACCGCTATTCGTTTGATGCAGCAAGGGTCAATAATGTATTACCACCGAATCATATAGTAACCAGACACTGACTAAAGGATCATCACGGGTGGATCATACTTCAACGCGACGATGATCATGCCTTATGCCCAGACGGTTCATACGCTGAAGCGACGGTGATGTTCGCCTTGACACAGGCGGGTCGCGCTCTAATGCGACGGAATAAGGATCTGATCACGGACGGATTATAAGCCATGTGGCGGTGTTAGTGCATACCCACACAGGCGGGTCGAGCTCCAATGGGATGGAAGTAAGGACCTTAGCACGGAAGGATCATAAGCGAATGCGGCGGTGTTAGTGTACACCATAGACGATCTCAGATAGCAACGGCGAGGTCTATGATCATCACTGCCGATAGCTTAATGCCGAGGCCAAAATTGGACTGTGGGGGGGTTACGACGTGGCTGTGAAAGGTTCGAGTGTAGTAGTGCAAGTGCAATCAATTTTTTATAACATGACTCTACTACTGTACAGGAACAACAATAGAAATAATTTAGGGCATCACCTTTGCACATCAATTATAGGAAGATTATACTCTATCGCCGGAGGAGCAATGGGCAGCAACGACCTCGCTAGGGCAATCGCAGTGGCCTCCGTTGATGCTTCAACATCCATGGCATTGGGGTTGGGCATAGCCATGCCACAGGCCGGCATGGCCAGGCCTGAGGGAGGCGGGGCGAGGCCAGAGGACGCCTACCCTAGGGCAGAGGTTGGCGTGGCCAGCCCAGGCAGGCCAGAGGCCGGCGGCCCTTCAGGATCCGACGGCAGCGAGTCGATGTCCTCCATGGGCGGCGCGTGGAGGAAGGGATCGGGCGAGCGGCGGCGTGCACACGAAAGGACGGATGAAAACGATGCGTCGAGGTCGGGCTCCATGCAATCGTTGGACAGAAGGGCAAAAGGGTCCGTTCAGGGAGAAAATACACGTATTTGGAATAAAAAAGAGACGAAACATACATAATGGCAAGGAAATCAACTGTGCAATGTTTGGAGGCCCTTTTTTGCAAAGTCGATGTTGGGAGAAAATTGCATATTTGGGACTCTAAACAATGCGCTTCGCAGATTTAGACTCCAAACATCGATTTCACGAAAATGGATCTCCAAACGTTGCACAATTGATTTATTTGCCATTACGCGTATTTCATCTTCTTTTTAAGTTGTGTACATGTACTTGGAGACCTGAAAGGACTCTTTTGCCCTTGTGCTGTTACGTACAGGGTCTGGGGTGCGGGTCACGTTGGTTGGCCGGTGGCTGGCCTTGTTGGCTCGCCTGGGCTGGCTGGCCGCCGCCTGGGCAGTAACATGTAATAATTCACAGATTAATATATAATAAAAAATAACAAAAATGAGACATATGCAATAACATGTAATAGATAAAACCATAAATTTAGCACAAATGAGTTCATCTCATAAATCCATAATTTTAGCATAAACAAGTTTATCTCACAAAACCATAGTATTGTTCTAAACGAATCCCATCTCATATCAAATAAAGCATGAGTTTACATCTCGTCTGAGATACGATCATTCATCCAATATATAGCCTTATCTTTGGTGTCATCTTTTTTGGTGCAACCGGAGTAGACATCCTGACAGGACTAGTGGTGTTGGTTTGTGAAGAGGTGCCCTCTCCTAACATGAGCGCAAGCCGGCTACATAGAAATATGGTACGGCAATTAGATGTATGGAAAGAATTATTATATGGTAAATATGTTGATATTCATTACCTTCTAGTGACCCTTCCTAGACTATCCCGTAGTATTTCTTCTCTAGTTGACCTCTGTGGTGTGCTAAATTCTCCTGGCGCAGTTTTATTTACATTCTTACTAGGTTGCTTCCATTTCCTACAAGTAAAATAAATAAATTAATAATGACATGTTGATTCAAGTTTTTTATAAAGAAAATCAATACTTACCTCTTTTTTTGTTGTCCCATTCAGTGGGCACTTGGCACTAGCTTACCTGTGACCTTTTTTACCGTATTTCTTGCAAGTCATAAGTCCTCTAATCATCTTCTTTCTCTTTGCATTGGTTGCATGCGACCTTTTTCACCGCATTTCTTACATGGCTTACCAATGTACCGCCATTCAAAACAAGTACATGTCCTTTGGTTTAACTTGACAATATGCCTCTCAACTTTCCTGCTATGGTCCCACACCTGTGCACTCCAATTACCAGCCAGTACAATTTTTATGTGGCCCAAACCTCTAGTATTTGCCTTTAGCTGAAGCATAATAGCTGGAAGTATCTTGCTTTTAGATAGCCTGTATGCAATATTTCTTCTCTTGTTCCATAATATCGTGATCATTTCTCTAATCTTATCAGCAAGGTCAGCAACAGGTAAATCTAATATTACTAGTGGTGTAGTCACATTTAATTTAATTTCTGGATGTGACACTCTTTTAAGCGTCATTATAAAAAAAAAGCTATGGTTATGGTATGGGCACACTGCAGCAGGCTCTAATCGGCCTGACCTGCTGATGTCAATGGGCTGGGCTGGATACTCCACGAATGAACTGTTTTGAGTCGACTGAATGAACTGTTCCAATTCCAACTCTCCCTCGCGGGCCGCCGCCACGCCGCCGCCCGCCATGGAAGAGGACGACCACATCAGCCGCCTCCCCGATGCCGTCCTCGGCGAGATCGTCTCCCTCCTACGCACCAAGGAAAGCGGCCGCACGCAGGCCATCGCCTCCCGGTGGTGCCACATCTGGCGCTCCGCACCCCTCAACCTCGACCTCCACAACCGGGCCCCTAGCGAGCGCCGCATCCCGCTGGCCCAGATCTCCGGCATCCTCTCCTCACACCGGGGCCCCGGCCGACGCTTCTCCATCCCCAGGCACTACTTCGAGAACGACGCCCACCCCGCCGCCACGCTCGACGCCTGGCTCGGCACCCCCGCCCTCGACGGCCTCCAGGAGCTCGACTTCCACTACGGCTCTTGGCACACGCGTCAGGGGAGCCCGGCGCGGCCGCTGCCTGAATCGGCGCGCCGTTTCTTGTCCACCCTTCGCGTCGCCAGCTTCGGCCACTGCACTTTCCCAGATGAAAACGGCCTCATCTTGCCGCTTCTCAAGCAGCTGAGCCTCATGCACGTCAAAATTTCCGAGAACTCTCTGTATGCCCTGCTCGCTGGTTTCCCTCTCTTGCAGAGCTTGATGCTAACTCAGAGCATTGGCTGCTCTCGCATCAGGATTGTGTCCCGAACCCTTAGGAGCATCGGTGTACATGCTTCTTGGGGAGACACCATGTTAGACCAGTTCACCATCGAGGATGCACCCTTTCTAGAAAGATTCCTTCTTCTTGATCTTTGGTTTCCCAAAAAAATGGTCATCTCAGTAGTCTCAGCTCCGAGACTGAAGATTTTGGGACCAGCTGCATATTAAAAGCCCCAGACTGGAGTTCGGCACCTCAGTTTTTATGGTACTGTCTCTGCATCCTTGGCACAATCACATTCCTGGGTGAGGAGATCTAGTTAGCTTTGCCCTCAGTATCTATTTATTTCGTGCTTAATTAATGCAGGGATCTGATGTTGTTAACTCGACAACGGTGCTGCCCAGTATGAGAGTTCTAGCTTTAACACATAACAACTTTAGTTTGGATGAGGTCATTGCCTTCATGAAATGCTTTCCCTGCTTGGAGAACTTGTACATCAAGATGTCAACAGCTTATGGCCAGGTGACTAAACATACTCCGTAATAGAGCTTCCATCTGCATTCTTTTCTCAGCTATTACTATTGCATCGATTCTTGTTCTAAAGTTAGGTTGTCAGCATTTTTATATTACTTCTGCCTTTTCAGTTAACAAAGACAAAGGTGACAAATGCATGGCGTCAGAAATATCGGAACCTTATTGGTACCCTTGACATTCGTCTAAAGAAAATTGTGTTGTCAGCCTATCTAGGAAACAATGCACATGTTAAGTTTGCTGAGTTCTTTGTATTGAATGCTAGAGTCCTCGAATCAATGGTGCTCCAAGTAGATGTTAGTAATTATCATAACAAAGCATGGATTGAAAGACAACAGACATTGCTCCAGATCGAAGAGAGAGCTTCAAGGGGTGCGCGGTTTGATTTTGTGTCTCATTCTAGTCGGCCTGTATCTTGTGAACATATCTGGTATGAGCAAGTACATGATTTGTCAAAAGCTGACCCATTTGTAGGGTTTGACTACTGGGCCACCGGTTAGGCTATACTGTTTTACAGAAACCTGATTAGCCACTTGTTTGCTGTGTTTTCACATTAAGGCATCTCTGTTCCTAATATTGTAATTTGTCAACAGACTAAGTGCTATATTTTGGTTTACCGTCCAAGTGTTTGTTGAGTATTTCTTGGTAGGAACATTTGTGGTATTATTGGTAACATTTGTGCTTTAAAGAGAAATTTGTTATAAGAACATGAGAGTATTATTCAGAAGCTAGTCATGTTCCATGCATTGTATCAAGTTGAGTATTTGTGGTATTTAGTAATAATTTCTCTCAAGTATACTTGCTTTGCATTTATATGTAACATGAGGAGTCTCACCTATTTATGCATATCTCTCCTTTCTTTTCTGCCATTTCTAAATGGGGAGCAGTGGTTATGTACTGATGTTACATGTTGAATTCGCATGCTCTGTTTGTTTTTCATGTCCAGATTTCTGTGCATGTGTTTTCATATAAAGAAATACAAAGGCATTGACAAGGTTTAGGGGTAGGGTGGGAATGATCGCCACTTGCAGACACATGGTGAGGAATTCACCTTCATAACATGATAAGGAACGTCATTGAGGGTGGCCCGATCTTCACGACAGTAGGTCACGAATCAAAGATAACTTGTTGCGAACAGCGGGGTAACTAGCTTTATACTTGACAAAGGTTGGATGCGACCAAGCGACGGGAAGAGAGGCACCAAAACCGCGAAGACTTCGACTCGATCTCCGAACGACCGCAGAACCACAATCCGGTACTAATCCACACAAAACGGTGGAGCCATACTGGAAACCGTAGAGCACGAACTAGGGGAACCCAGAGGGATCACTTCACAAGTCCAAGAAGAAGAAGGAAGAACAATAGGTTTGAGTAAGGCACTCAGCAGCTTGGCTGTAATATGAGGGGTTTATCAATTCATCTAAAGGTTCCTAATAGCTTAGAGGCAGGGGATATTTATATTAGGAACAACTCTCCTAGTTGAGTGTGAAAACGAAATGGAGTTTCTGAAGATAGGTTATGTGAAAGGTTATCACGAGATGGATTCCCGAAGTGGTCTCGCGTGACTGTTGGCTTCCTGAGCAGTCTCCACTAATCTAGCCATAACTCCTTATTGAGAAGTCCAAATGACGAACCGTTTGTTGGGTGTGAAATTAGACTCGAAGAGCTTTCCAGCCATGTGCAGCATGCACCTCGAAACTTTGTAGATTGGTACAATTTTGCACGGGAATTTGGACCAACATTCTATCCTGGGAAGACTGTTGACCTTCTGAGCAGTCTTCACTAATCTGCTCATATCTCAGCATTGGGAAGTCCAAAGTACTTGGAACTTGCGCCATTGGAAACTAGACTTGATAAGCTTTCCAAAATGTCCTCATGGGCCTCCAAAGCTTCACGGAGTTGAGAGTTATGAATATTTTCTTTGAGCTGGTCCGTTTTTCACTGTACTAGTCTGATTTGATGGTCCATTTTTCACTGTGCTGGTCCGATCTGATGGTCCGTTTTTCTCGGTGCTGGTCCGATGTAGAGTATCATCCTCCTCTTTATTTGTATACCTAAGTACAGCCAAAGTAGAACACTTAGGTAGTATAATATTCTCATGTATATTAAAGTTAATTTCAACTAGGAGTGAGTTCACCTCTTTTTGGAGTAGATTTGCATGGCTACGCATAATTGGCCCTTCATACACTTGTTTATGTGAAACTTGAGCAAGCGGTGGCATGTCCTCATCATAACAAGTCTCAGATAATCTCAGATTCTAGGCGGTATTAAATGATGCAATTTTGTGGGTTAGTTATATGTAGTTTTCTAGGATGATTTTTTTTTTGAAGAATCAGGAGGAGCCAAAGGCTCCTACTGCAAATGCATTAATAAACAAAGAGTGTAATTACAAACGTCCCAGGAGAGGGGAGGGATAAAAGAAAAAGAAGAAAGAGGATTAAGGGACAGCAAAAGAGTGGAAAAAGATCCACAAGATTATAAATTGGAATTGATCCATGATTCTAGAGGAGCAATTCTAGCTTTACATCTATGCAGAAGCAACAGTGTCTCCACTGTCAAATGCCTTTTGCAATCTTGCACCGAAGGATTCATGTTTCTGAAGATGACATCATTTCTTGTTATCCAAATTGCCCAACAGAGAAGGATGAAGATGTCCAGGGAGAATTCAACCTTTAGTAGAGATTTCCAGGCTTGAAAATTTTGTTGAATTGAGAGCTGATCAGCAAAGTGAAAATCCATCAAACTCCAACAGTCCTTGGCAAAAGGACAGTAGAAGAGCAGATGCATGACTGTTTCCCCAGTGGAGTTTTGACAGAGGACACATTGGTAATCACACTAGTAGAGAACAGGCCTTTAATCCTCGGTCAAAATAGGCTCTAGTCCCGGAATTTTTTACGCCCGGGATTAGAAATACCTTAAGTCCCGGTTGGTATCTCCAACCGGGACTAAAGGTCCCTGCCCCAACGGCTACTGCGCCAGACAGAGGTGGCAGGGACCTTTAGTCCCGGTTGGAGCCACCAACCGGGACTAAAGTATACTTTTACTCCCGGTTGGGGGCTCCAACCGGGAGTAAAGGTCTAAAAATGCGCCGGGTTGGAAAGTTACCTTTAGTCCCGGTTGGAGCCACCACCGGGACTAAAGGTCCCCCTTTATATCCCGGCCGGCTCCTCCTTCCTCCCCGAGCCCAGCTCAGCACATTTTGAAGCTCACTGCAGTAGTGTTCTTGCTTCCTCCTCCTCCATTGTTCCTCCATCCATTATTCGATTCCTCCATCGATTTCTTTGATTCCTCCGTCGATTCTTCAGTTGTAAAGGTTACCAATCTCATACTCTCATTTTTCACCATTGTCTTATCTCATTTTGTTCACTATATATATATGGTTCTTTATTTTGGTTTTTTTCATTTGTAAGCAATTTGAGCTCAAAATCACTTCAAGCTTGCATATTTACATGAAATAAGGTTAAAGTAGCTAGTTGAACTTATGGACCGTGTTCATCTCGGCGAGCACGTTCTGCCGAGCGGTAACGGACATCAAGGAGGAGCTTTGATTCTACAAGGGGAGAGCGGCAGCGGTCGTGGAAGACCGTGTTCCTTCCTCAGAATTGGAGCTCTTCCGTGGTCAAGCACGGTGCCGCCCTGTGGAGACATGCTCACCGAGATGATCACGTAAGCAAGGTCAACTAGTACGGATGGTTATTTATTCACATGTCCCGATATCGCCGCAGAGTCATCAATCACCGTACCAAACGTAGTATATATATAAATATAAACTTAGAAAATAGTTAGAAAATTATAGAAAATCCATACTAGTTGAACTTGCGGACCGTGTTCATCTTCTGAAGCACGCTCTTCTGCCGAGCGGTTGACGTCAAGGAGGAGCTTTGATTCTACGAGGGAGAGCGGCAGCGGTCGTGGAAGACCGTGTTCCTTCCTCGTAGAATCGGAGCTCTTCCGTGGCAAGCACGCAGTGCCGTCCGGTGGAGAAATGCTCGCCGAGATGATCACGTAAGCAAGGTCAACTAGTATGGATGGTTATTTATTCACACATCCCGATATCGTCATGCAGAGTCTGTTATGTGTGTACACTCCCATTCTTACGTTAATTTGCGTAAATATCATGTGAATTACTTACCGCCGCAGAAAAAAAAGCGAGAACACAATGACCATTAAAAAAATATCATTGTTTAGAGATCTAGATAATTTTATAGTTTCTTAATTTTATTTGTTTATAAAAGGAGAAATTTATAGTGTATTAAAAATGAGTATAGAGAGTAGATGGCAACTGCTTCCGGGTCCTCGGCCTCTCATGGGTTTCCAAAGCGACTTAGGCCGGGCCTCCCTCTCATTCCATGCGGCAAGTGTCGTGATGAGACGAAGATTGTGATGGAGTACCGAGTGAAGAAGGAGGGTCCCAACAAGGATCGTATCTTCTACAAGTGTCCGGATCGCAATGTGAGTTATTTTATCGTATTTAATGATTATGGTTAGTTTATACCTATTTTCATGATTGTTGTGATTAAAGTTCTAATTTTTTGTTTTAATTTCAGTGGGATGGCAGTGGACGATGTTCAGGCTTCTACTGGGAGGAAGAGTATGTTGGACTCGTGCAAAAATATCTTGCACAACAGGCAGATACGACGGCTAATGAGGCAGTGATCCAGCCGAAGAAGCCCAAAGATGTTGCACAATCGGGGATCTGTCTATTTTAGTTGAGATTGGTCGTGAAATCCTCGCGCATCGAAATGTATTTTAGCTTTAGTTCTTTTAGTGGTAGTTGGGATTGTCTACATTGTAGCAATGCTTTCATAAATTTGTATCTTTTGTGGTGGCACGCATGTTGTATAAATAATTAATTATGATCTAGGTTTTAATATGGTATTTATGTCATGTAATGCAGATGAGCCGTCATTGGATGTATAATGTTGATCGCCGCTCCCAAGAGTTCATTGACGGCGTGCATTCTTTGTTACGCGTGCGGCCGAGGCAAACAAACGCGATGGTTTCATGTCTTTGCCCATGTGCCATATGTAAGAATACGGTGGAATATCCTTGCTCAAGGACTCTTCATTCACACTTGTTCAAGTCGGGTTTCATGCCAAACTATATTTGTTGGACAAAGCACGGAGAAACTAGTGTTGTAATGGAAGAAGGTGAAGAAGAACAATGGGACGACAATGATATTATTCCCGATGGTGCGTGCTTCAATGATCTTGCAATGGGAGAAGTGAAGAAGAGGTAGCCGCAGAAGATGAGCGGTGATGATCTTTTCTCAGTCATTCGTGACGCTTTACAAAGAGAATGTGAAAGTGAAAAGGAGAAGATCAAGTTCGAGCGGATGCTAGAAGATCACAAGAAATTGTTGTACCCAACTTGTGATGCAGGCGAGAAAAAGTTGGGAACCACACTAGAATTGCTGCAATAGAAGGCAAAGAATGTGTATATCGACAAGGGATTTGGAGAGTTACTAAAATTCAAAAGAAGATGCTTCCGAAGGACAATGAATTGCCCGCCACTACCTATGAAGCAAAACAAGTTGTACATCCTATGGGGCTAGAAATAGAGAAGATACATGCATGTCCTAATGATCGCATCCTGCACTGTGGCAAAGAGTACGAGAAATTGGATGCATGCCCGGTATGCCCATGCGTCATGGTATAAGATCAAAGCGAGATGACCCCGGTGATGTTGAGGGCGTAACGTCTGCGCGGAAGAAAATCCTCGCCAAGGTTATGTGGTATGCTCCTATAATACCACGCTTGAAACGTCGCTCTGCTCGAAACAAAGAACATGCAAAATTGTTGCGATGGCACAAAGAAGACCGTAAGGTAGACAATATGTTGAGACACCCCGCCGATGGGTCCCGGTGGAGAGCAATCGATGAGAGAATTCCGGAGTTTGCAAATGACGCAAGAAACTTAAGGTTTGCTTTAAGTACAGATGGTATCAATCCTTTTGGAGAGCGAAAGTAGTCATAGCACTTGGCTCTGTTACTCTAAGTATCTACAACATTCCTCCTTGGTTATGCATGAAGCGGAAGTTCATTATGATGCTCGTGCTCATCCAAGGCCCAAGCAACTCGGCAATGACATCGATGTGTACCGAGACCACTTATTGACGAACTTCTCATTTTGTGGAATAAAGAAGGTGTACGTGTGTGGGATGAGTACAAACAGAACACTTTGATCTGCGAGCATTGTTGTTCGTAACAATCAATGATTGGTCCGCTCTAAGTAATCTTTTCGTGACGGTCAAACAAGGGATATAATGCATGCACACACCTTTGCTTTGGTGATATTAGAGGTGTATTCTTGAAAAAATGTCGAAAGGTCGTGGTACCTTGGCCATCGTCGATTTCTTTCCCGCAAATCACCCCGTAAGAAAGAAAGGCAAGTTAGACCACCGACCAAGCCCTCGCGAACCGAACCGGTGAGGATGTACTCGATATGGTCAATGATGTGAAAGTCGTCTTTGAAAAGGACATGGAAGCCAACCTATTCCAAAAGACGCTAACGGTCACGCACCCATGTGGAAGAAGAAGTCCATATTTTGGGACCTACCCTATTGGCAAGTCCTCGAGGTCCATAGCTCGATCATCGATCGACGTGATGCACTGACGAAGAATCTTTGTGTGAACTCGCTAGGCTTTATGGGTGTGTATGGAAAGCCTAAGGACACATTTGAAGCACGACAGGACTGCGTTGTTTGAGAGAAAGAGACAACCTGCATCCAGAGAAGACAGATGATGGACGCCATTACTTACGTCCGCTAGCTACACTCTAAGCAAAGAGGAGAAGGAAATCATGTTTGAATGCTTAAACAACATCAAGGTACCATCCGGATTCTCCTCGAATATAAAGGGTATTATAAATGTGTGAGAAGAAATTTCAGAACTTAAAGTCCCATGATCATCACGTTCTCATGACGCAATTACTTCCAGCTTGCATTAAGAGGAATTCTACCTCCAAATATACGCCTAGCCACCTTGAAGCTATGTGCATTCCTCAATGCAATTTCTCAAAAGGCAATTGATCCAACTGATCTAGCTAAACTATGAATGATGTGGTTCAATGTCTCGTCGACTTTGAGTTGGTGTTCCTCCTTCCTTCTTTGATATTATGACACACCTCCTAGTTCACCTAGTCAAGGAGATTTTCACTCTCGGTCCTGTGTTCCTACACAACATGTTCCCTTTAGAGAGATTCATGGGAGTCCTCAAGAAATATGTTCACAACCGTGTTTCGCCTGAAGGAAGCATCGCCAAGGGCTATGGGAAGAAGAGGTCATTGAGTTCTGTGGTTGACTTTATTCCGACCTTGACTCGATTGGTGTTCTGAATCGAGACATGAGGGGAGACTAAGCGGAAAGGGACACTAGGGAGGAAAACATATATTGGTACGGATGATGATTATTTCAATAAAGCGCACTACACACGCTTTCTCTGTAACTCCTCTTTGGTAGATCCAGATATTGAGACACACAAGGATCTCTTACGATCCGAGTTTCTAGGGAAGACTGAAGCTTGGATTACGATAAGCACATGGAAACTTTCGGCGGTTGGTTGCGAAAAAAATGTCAAGGTGATGAGAGCATCCATGAGCAATCAGATTTATTGGCTATGCAACCATCATGGCATATCGTCACATACAAAGGGTACGAGATAAATGGGAACATATTCTACACGAAGTAGCCCAAGATAAAAGGAGTACCAACCAAAACAGTGGTGTCCGCATAGATGCCACAGACCCGAATGGGAATAAGCAGACATATTATGGACGCATAGATGAAATATGGGAATAAGCAGACATATTATGGACGCATAGATGAAATATGGGAACTAAATGAGCAACAACAGATTGGCCAAGTATATATTTTTTATTATTAGCTATATATATTATCATATGTCTTTATGTGTGCTCATGACATTAAAAAAATAATGTTTATGTTTTGTAGCCCTCTGGATCGACATCAACAACTACAACGAAGAGTAAAAATGTTCGAGGTCCCAAAAAGCCATTGGAGGGCCGCTTCATCATCTCGGAGTTCAATGTGGATACAGGAGAACCGGGGGCGAATAAATGAAATTTGTGCACCATTGTGGTTACCTTTTGTACGGACCGGCTCCCGATTAGTACCCGTGAATGGAAGAAGAAGACCAATGCTCCTCATATCAGTTTTGTCTCCGATCGTGACAAGGCGTTAATTTGGAATGATGTCTTGGTACATTTCACGCTCCAAACAGATGGTTATGATGATATAATAGATGATGATGAATTGAAGGAGCGAGTTAGGGATTGGGCAATGAAGAAGATGGCCACCCAGTTTCAGACTTGGAAGAAACACCTACACGACGTATGTCAAGAAGAACATAGCACCAGATTTTCTTGTCCCCAGGCCCGATCTCAAAGCAGAGGCCCTATTGGGATGAGTTTGTACAAGACAAGACTTGGAAGAGGGTGTGAGTCGGATGATAAAGAACCAACGTAATGCCCAAATGAAGACATACCACCATACCTTGGGATCGGTGGCTACCCAACCGCCATTAAGAAGTGGAACAAAATGGAAGCGGACCTTCTTGCCAAGGGTATCGCACGAGAATCACTCGAGTGGGGAGAAGCGTGCAAAGAATTGGTTTTTCGGTCATGGGGGAACACTAGACCAGAGACAGGAAGTGCGTTTATGGCGCAAGACCTGCAAGAAGCAAGCAGAAAAGATTGTTTTATGCTCGAGAGAGCTATCGCTAGTGGTGCGTTCGAAGCCCAACAGAGAGAAGGATGAGTCGACATACGCCATCGGGACTGCTGAACATGGTGGCGAACTAGAGGCAAAGGAAGTGTCTCGTGGGAGCATGGATTCCCTCAGATGCAGACCTTCTTGTAAGTCGCCAGAGAAAGAAGGAAGAAGAGCGAGCGGCTCCAGAGATTGGAGGAAGCGGTGCGTGAAGCACAGTGAGCGGAAAAAAAAAACCTTGAAGCGAGAATGCGGAGGAAATCAAAAGGCAAGTGCAAATAGTGAGTGCAAGTAAGCGTGCATCGAGCCGTAAATCAACATTAGCCAATCTGTTTGGGTTGAAAAGCAATTTGCGCTTCCACGAAGATACCAAATCAAGGGGACACAGGATCGCGCTTCCCACGTGGATGACGCCATCGAACCTTGTACAACGTGTGAGCTACACATTCAAGGAGAATTCTACAATCAAGGTGGCTATCGGTCTTGTTAATCCTATCGACCGAACCAAGACACCAAGGATTCATGGGAATATAATCCAAGAAGGATATGCTACCATCTCGGTAGATAAAGCTGAAAAAGGTTTTAGTGATTTGCCTCTTGACATTCCCGGAGGTGATGGCGAGAAGACTCTAGGAGAAGCGGAGAAGACATTCATTCTATGGCGCAAGCGCTACATCATCATTCTAGGGATGTCGGCTCCACCTCCTCCTGAACTACCTCACCATAGGTACGTGCGGATGAAAACACTACATCATTAATTTGTATTGGCTTAAATAATTAACAACCGCTCATAATAATATGTCATTCCTTTTTTTTTGTAGCAGATCCTCCCCCAACCTAAATCCAATTGTTCAATCGCCAGATCATCATAGTGCTCAGTACGATGACATTATGTTGGAAGACGAGGCTGCATCTACACCATCTCCAAGGAGGTCTCCAACGCCGCAGCCGCCACCTCCAAGGAGGTCTCCAACGCCATCGCCAACACCTCCAAGGAGGTCTCCAACGCCTCCCCCGCCCCCGCCTACCAAGAAGCCTAGCAAGAGGCCAACCCCTCAAACGAAGAACCAGGTCTCCTTTGCAAAGAAAGCCACCGTGAAACCAAGGGCTATTCCCAAAATAATATCTGAAGAGAAGGAAGAAGGAACTGATGCATATAAAAAAGACATGTCTAGATTCTATGACAAACTTAAAGTGAATCAAGAAGCAAGGAGAAACCCGGAGAAACCGTACTTTTTCGTAGCTCCAGATATTCTAAGAAAAAGGTGACTTCTTACCAAAGAACAACAAATGGGAATCTCATAAGTCGTCCAAATCAACGTTATCGGACTATGACCGCACTCTCACCAAGTCAATTGAGGCGCACAGAAAAAAGAAGCGGGCAGAAAAGGCATTGCCCAACTCGGACAACAAGCGCACCAATCAATCCCCCGCTAGTTGTTGGTAATGAATATGGTTCGAATTTAGGATTAATGCATCAGCAAACATACCTCCGGGATGTCGATTTGGATCACCTTGGTGAATTTCTTGATGAGACCGGTCTCGACCTTTACCAGATGTTTGGTGATGGAAACATTGAGAGTGCGGTGGAGGTTGATATTTGGAAGAAAAAAATTTGTACTAGGCCGAGTCTATACAACCTCAAGCCTTATCTCGATCCGGGGACATAAATGTACCGCTAAACAGTGGTACATGCAAAGGCGTCTACCAATGGAGACTTCTGCGTTGGTGTCGTAATTAGAGACGAACATTGGTTTTCGTGGCGATGATGTTATGTATGTTGACTTTGCGAATTTCATCAACTATGCCACACGACCTCTCCGGACAAAGTTATCATTAGCTACTATTGCTCGTAAGTAATAATTCTTTCGATCTATTATTAAACTCATCATATGTGTGTATATGCATATAAATTATCCTAACAAGTACTATATATATGCAGATTTACAATGACAGAGCTCTCGGAAAGGAAGACTGCAATGAAATTGGTTTTGTTGATCCCCATATAGTATTCAAGACCCAATTACTCCAAAGACTAATTGGAAGTCCGAGTCGAGAGTAACCTCATGAACTTCTTAGTGAACCAACGCCACAAGAAGGATATACTCTTCCCTATAACTTCAAGTGAGTGTTAATCATGTCGATCATATCCTTAATGGCTCATATGTTGATTCTAGTTAATTAATGAGTGTTATGCGTTATATCCTATAAACACATGCAAAGCAATCAATCGGATATTGATGGACATCGATCCGGTGAAAAGTCACTTGATAATCTATGACTCGATGAGAAAACCACAACAAGACTACCAAGATATGATAGATATTATCCAGAGGTAATTTCGGGATCTCTAGCAACTATATATACACACAAACATGATGATTAACTATATCCGATGACGTGGCAAATTTTTTATTGGGCAAAGTGTTTGGAAAACCTTTATTGAGAAGCAACACATGGAAAAATGCAAAGCGCCCACCGAATAATCCCTTTGAAAGTAAGTCCCCTGAATCGCATCATCTTTATTAATTAAACATATAGCTTTCACCGGATCACCAGATTGGATGACAAATCTTTTTCTCGTAAAGTGGTGTCTAAGGCAGGAACAGGGGAACAACTATTGTGGTTACTATGTTTGCAAGTTTATCAAGGTGCTCTCCCAAAGAACTCCTACAGAGAGACTCAAAGTACGTTAAAAATACACTATATATTCATTTAATTATTATTATTGATTATGTTACTATGTCTTTATATATATATATATGTACATATATTAATTTATTTTCCTTTAATTCAAACTCAGAGACTCGATGGTTGGAGGAAAAGGTCATACTGGCAAGACCAAATCAAAGCAATTCAAGAGTCTATAGCGGATTTTTTAATGAGCAGTCATCGATTCCAAGGGCGAGTTCTACTTGACTCAACACGCCATTGAAGCCAAGCTAGAGGATGAGAGGAAACTTGTTATGTCACAACAACTGTAATGCAATCTTTTGTAATATATGCACATGAAATAATATAATGTAAAATACACATATGCATGCATGCATGTAAATATATATATGATGCATGCATTCATATATATATATATATATATATATATATATTTCTATGCTTGAATTGTGTGATTTAATACGTTCATTGTGCTTGAACCGAAACATACTATATGCGCATATAAATGTATAATTAGCAAATGCATAATACGATTTGAAAACCTATTTTGAAAAGAAAACAAAAATGAAAAGAAAAGAAAAAGAAAAAACCTTTAGTCCGGTCAGATTATTACCAACCGGGACTAAAGGTGCCGCCATCGTGGCATGTCAGAGGCACCTTTAGTCCCGGTTGGTGTTATTTCCACCGGGACTAAAGGTCCTCCTTAGTCCGGTTCTGACCCGGGACTAAAGGACCCCCCCTTTAGTCCCGGATGCTTGCTCCCGGGTGGGGAACCGGGACTAGAGGGGGTTCCCCACCGGGAGTAAAGCTCGGTTCTCTACCAGTGTCATCTAGATGCATTCCTCTTCTTCTAATCATGTTCCTAGTGCTTAGCCTATCAATAAGAGCCAGCCAGAAAAAAAATTTTGTGTTTTCCTTGGCAAGAGGCTTTCCACAACCATCTGAAAATTGGATCAGCCTGTGAGTGACATGTGAGTGTTTTATAGGCTTTGGAGGAAGAAAACTGAGCAGAGCCCCAAATGTAAACCCAATTGACATTTATTTCATTGAGAGCTGTTGTTGAAAATTCCAGCTGAAGTTCTTGAAGTTGGTTATAAGCCTCTACTGACAATGGCAGGTTGAAAAGGTCACGAAGAGTAGCAGTACCATGTGCCTTGCTTAAACTTATCAATTTGTTTTTTGCAAAGGAGTACAATTCTGGAAATTGAAGCTTTCTTATTTGACTGTTCCAGATATCATCCCAAAGTAAACAAGTTTGTCCATTATATATCACCACACTGACCATTCCTTTATATTTATCAACTAGTTTCAAGACATCCCTCCACCAGAAGGACCCTTTTGGGGCAATTGCATTTGTCAGCCTTCCATTTCTATAATGCTTGTCCCAGACTAACTCTACCCAAGGTAAATTACACTTGTTGAAGAACTTGTGCAAATGTTTCAGTAGCAGAGCCTCATTGTGAGTTTGTAGATTAAGAACACCCAAGCCTCCTTCTTCTTTAGGAATGCAAACTAGAGGCCAAGCTGCCTTTGCCACTTCCTTGACATTTGCCTCTGCCCCTCTCCAAAGGCAATGTCTCCTGTAATTGTCAATTTGTTTTATTACTATCTTGGGCAGAGCAATTGTGCACATAGTATAAGTTGGCAGTGCAGTTAGAACCGAATTTGTGAGCTCAAGTCTGCCAGCTTGACTGAGAAAAGGGGAGATGTAATTGAGTCTCCTTTCACATTTGCTTATTAGTGGGAGGAAGTCATCCACTCTTGGCCTAGTTAAGCCTAGAGGTAGGCCCAAATAAGTGAAGGGGAAAGATCCAGTCTTGCATCCAAAGGTCCTTGCAAGATGACTTAGCTTTTTAGAACTTAGATTAATGGGGACCATCATAGATTTTGAGAAATTGATCCTCAGACCAGTTGAGTCACTAAAGGATTGCAGAACACCTTTTAGGAAGAAGAGTTGTGTAGCTGAAGCTTCCAGAACAATGTCATCTACATATTGGATGATAGGGAAATCCAAACTTGGTGCTGGGATTGGTAGTTTGAGAAGATCATGCTGAACTGCTTTATTTAGGATGGATTGAAGCAAATCAGCAGCAAGAACCAATGTTCAAAAAAACGCTAGGCGCTAGGCAGGCACTAGCCTACTGACTAGCGCCAAGGAAGATTAAACATAGATTAAACGTGATTAATCGTTTGTGTGTTTTTTAATTATTTTAATATTTTTGTGCTGCTGAGACCAAGATGAGTAGTAAATACTAAATAGTACTCAGTAATAACTTGGAGTAATGAACATACATCTTGCTCTTTCTGCACACTTGTTGTTGACATAATTTCCTCTCCTCCTTGGCTTCTTGCATCCAACAGCAGCTAACCATGAAAGAGAGACAAGTTAATAATCTGAAAACCAGACAATCAAATGATAGGCAAAGAGTAGAAACTCATCTATGAGGGGCAACTCAATATTGTACATGCACAACCAAGCTCGATGGCGTGGCTGCTCCTGCAGTGGAGAAGCGAGAACGCAGCAACTATGGCCTCTGTGTCGGGACTGGCGACTGGCCGTCCGTCGGCCTCTGCGTCAAATCTCGGGACTAGCGATGAGGCAGCAGCTCGCCGGCAGGAGGCGGGGCTGCGGGAGGAGGCACGCGAGAGCCGAGATGCGGGCGACGGCGACAGAAGCCCCGATGCCTCTCTATGTTCCTTTCCACGCTCGCTAGCCAGGTGATTTCGCGCCCGCCGCTCTTCTTTTCCGCGCGCAAGGGCGCGATTTCCCGCCCCCATTCCTTTCCTTGCGCGCGTGACTTCCCGCCCCCCGCGCGTGATTTCCACCGCCCAGCGACGTTTTTTCTCCGATTCCGCGACGTTTACTCGCTGCAACGCGTGTAAACGAGCGCCTAGGACCGCCTAGCGTCTAATTGAACACCTACCCCCTAAACGAGACGTTGGGCCACCGTTCAGCGACTAAACTCGATTAAACGGCGTTTAATAACGTTTTTTTGAACCTTGGCAAGAACAAATAACAAGGGAGAGAGAGGGTCACCTTGTCTGACACCGCTCCTGTAGTGAAAAGTTTTCCTAGAGACACCATTTAGCAAGACTGATGAGGTACCAGAATTAAGGATGGAATCAATCCATGATCTCTATTTTGAGCCAAAGCCTTTGTGAGCCAAAACATCCAGGATCACCTTGTGTTCTATCTTGTCAAAGGCCTTTTCAAAATCAAGTTTCAAAACCACAATTTCTTTTTTGGAGTGATGGCACAGGTGAAGATATTCAAAAGACCAAGCAAGACAATCCTGGATGGTTCTTGTCTTGATGAAGCCATACTGGTTTCTATGTACCAACTGAAGAATAACAGCCTGAAGTCTATTTGCTAGAAGCTTTGTGATCAATTTGATGGAACAATTTAGCAAAGAAATTGGTCTGAAGTCACCAACTTGTTGAGCACCATCAATTTTGGGGATGAGGGTCATATAAGAATCATTTATGCTTTGAAGATTTACTGCATTGTCTTGGAAGGCGAAACATAGTGCATAGAAATCTTCCTTAATGAAGTGCCAACATCTCTTGATAAACTCATTATTAAATCCATCTGGGCCAGGAGCTTTGTCATTAGGCAGATTTCTTACCACTGCATCAATTTCTTCTGTGGTGAAGGGTTCTTCAAGCTAGGACAACTCTGAGTTACTTTCCAAGAAATAGCTGAGATTAAAATCCATAGTGTTAAAATCTGAATGTCCCAATCTTTCTTTGAAAGCATCCCAGAGAATGATTTCTTTTTCTGCATGGCTGTGGATTGTTTCTCCATTGTTTTTCTGTAGTTGTGCTATTAAGTTATTTCTATGTTTGATAGTTGCATTTGCATGGAAGAGTTTAGTTACAGCATCCCCATCCTTGACCCATCTGACTTTGCCCCTTTGTTTCCAATATACCCTTTGCTGTTCTAAAAGATGGCTTAACTTCTCATTGAGTGTTTCCTTGAAATTCCACTCCATCACTGTCAGATCCCTGCATTCTTCTATGATTTCCATGAGGGATAAGATAGCCTTGACATTATTCAGTGTTCTTTTGAGACTTGAGAGATTTTTCTGCCAACTTCTAAGAACTTTCCTCAGATTTCTGAATTTGGTAGTGATTATTTTTGCCTTATCAGCCTGACTGCTAACTGCCTCCCAACCTTGCTATGCAGTTTGTATGAAAGAAGGTTGTTGTAGCCAATAATTCTCAAACCTAAAAATTTGGCTCTTCAGGATATATGTTGAGATGGATATGTTGCATAGCCAGTGATCAGAGGTCTACATCACTAGAGTACTAACAGAAGTTTCTGGGTAGGAGGTGGTCTAGGAACTTGAAGTGAAAAACCAGTCCAGTCTCTCCATTAGAGGTGAGGGCTGTTTATTTGTCTAGGTGAATTTTTTACCATATAGAGGCAGCTCTATGAGTCCAAGGGAGCTTATAGCATCATTAAAGAGTAACATCTCATTCACATCTCCTTCTGGCTTATTTATGTTTTCAGGCTTTCTTAGTAAGTTGAAGTCTCCTACAACAAGCCAATTTTCCCCAACCACTGTTGTATAATGTTTCAACCATTGAATGAAACTTCTTTTTCCCTCATAAGTACATGGCCCATAGACATTTCTTAAGAACCAGTAATCACTGTTATGTTGGGCAGTGAGTTTGAAAGTTATGGCAAAGCTATTCTGAAAAACCAACTGGCCCCTAAATGCAGAGCTTTTCCAACTGATGATAAGACCACCTGGTGCACCATTAGATGGCAAAATTTCAAAGGAATCAAAACCCGGGGGACTAAACTTTCTGAGGAATTGAGGATCCCAAATTTGTCTCTTTGTTTCTTGGAAGCAAAAAACGTCACAGCCAGCTTCAACTAGGGTATTCTTTATTGGATCCCATTCCTCATCCGAATTAATACCTCTGACATTCCAACAGAGGACTTTTCAAAATCTGTGGTTCTGATTGTTCATGGCTAATAACTTTGAGAGCAAACAACAAGCAACTTATGTAACTAGAAAGTTCATAATCTTCAGGGAGCTTGAACTTAAAGGTAGCAAACAAGAGTGCCAAGTACTTAGTCATAGCCACTTCAAACCAAAACCAGATAAAACAGACGAAGTTTGACACCGACCAGAACCACTTAATAGCTACCAAGAAAAAACCTAACCAAGTTCTTAAGATAAACTACACACACAATGCCAAACAAGCAAAGAAGAAAAAAGAAAGGCAAACTGCCCACAACTCATAAGTGTAGCGCCAATCTTCATCTTCGAGCTGCACAAACATCCTCATTTCTTCATTTCCTTTGTTGGTGCAGCACCCTCTGAAGCTTCAGGGTTGGCACCATCTTCATCTTGAAAGTCAGGGTCATCACCTCTTGACTTCTTGTTCTTCTTCGCTTCCTTCTTCGCGACGGTCTTCTTGATTCTTTTCTTCAGCTGACTTAGAGTTTCCTCTTCATCTTGATCATCCGAAATTACTTTGCTAGGCTTGACATTTTCCTTCAGGATCTTCTTGCTGACAGATTTCTTCTTCTTCTGTTTCAAAGCTTCTTCCGAAAGGAGACCCTCATCAATTTGATAGAGGTTGTGACCCAGCTTCTTGATCATAACCTGTGAGAGCTCAAGTGGATCAGAGTTGCAGACCAAGCATTTTTTACTGGTGTAGCAGTCAACCTTGAAACCCTTGTTTACTTCTTTAAGTCTAGGGCTCCTTCTCACTTCACTTTCCACTAATGGTGGGTTCTTCTTTTGTTTCCCAGTAGGCAGACTTTCAGTTGCAGGCAAGTTTTCAGCTGACTGTGTACTTTCATTAATAGATTCTAACAACAGCAATGATGGACTAAACTCAGAATTGATGCATGACAAGGACAACTTGTTCTGTGGGCACTTGTCTGGGATTCTGATAGAGGAAGTTTTCAGGCTCTTATTGAAGAAGGCCCAAGCTTCAGATTCTATGAAACCTTTGGCCCACTTATAGTTTGCTGGTGAATGCAGCAAAGAAGTGAAAAAGGGGGCCCACTGAGCTGCAACTTTTACATTGTTCCTAGGGAAATTCTCCAAAGCTGCCAACCAGGCTTCATTGAAACTGTCCATAGAGCTATTCTGCTTATGGAAGAGGATGGAATCCACTAAGGTTTCATTTCTCATCAGCACTGCTCCAACTTGCATAACATGATTCTCTGCATTTTCTATTGGTTGTTCTTCATTTTCCTCATCCTTTGAATCTAGCTCATTCTCATTAAACAGCATATGATAGGGTATTTCTTCATCACTATCATCAATTATAGGTTCAATTGGCAGATTGACATGAGGAATTTGGACTTCTTCATTAACTTACTGTTGAACTGGCTCTACAGGGAGATCATTTAGGTTTAAACCATGGTTCTGTGCTGCCAACTTAATGACCTCTTCATTAGCTTCCTGCATGAGGTCATTTAGTTCTAGGAAGCCTTCATTCATAGCATCAGGAGCAGCTGCAGGATTAATGATAACTTCCTGCATATCCATGTTTGGGAGACCAACATTCAAATCAATTTTCATGTTATTGAGATTTTGAGCAGGAGGTGGCTGCTGAACTTGGGGGGCAGGCCACTGATCCTAGGGGACATTCTGAACATTTTGAGCTACTAAAAAATCCCACTGAGCATTGGGATTAACCTCTTCAACTTCAACTTCTTGATTATCAGCAATTGCTAGGTCATTAGCCTCACCAGCCTGAACTTGGTTGTTACTAGCATTGCCCTATCCAAACTAAAACTGAAACTATTGGTTGTTTTGTTGCCCCCGATCAACAGGTCCTGCACCAGGTTGCCCCAGACCAAAGAAGTCAAAGGGAGCAAGATGATCCAGATGTTGTGGAGCACGGTCTTCAGGTGGAGGACCACCTCGAACAAAGTCATGACTCACTATCTCACACTGAACTATCCATGAATCTAGATCATTTCCCACTCCATCAGAGTAAACAATCCATAGTGGTATGCTTTGCAGATCAGCAACCCTAGCTCTGACAAGCAATCTAGTGAGACGCCTCCTATTGTTTACCCAATTATCAACTCTGCCAAAAGAACATATTGCATCCTGAATATAATCTGCCAAAAGAACATATTGCATCCTGAATATAATCTGTCTCCCAGTAATCCAGAGGAAAACCCATCAACATGAGCCAACATTCATGATTGAAGTTTACTCTATGCCAGTTCCTCCCTTGATTATGCCTAGTAAAAGTGACCTGAACATCCCCCAAAGGTAATGGACTGTTTATGGCTAAGGCATCTCTATCATTGGGAGAGTTGAAACAAACAAGCGCTTGACCAAGATGACTAGGTTGAATATCAGTGAAAGTGATATGTCTCTCTTCAAAGAACTCTTCAAGAACTTCTCTAACAGTAGGAAAACGCAGAGCAATACCAGGCAAAGGGTTGATGGTGACGATGGCCACTGTCTCATTCCTCCGTTGTGGCCTTGATCTTGCCATTGCACGCACCATGGGCACCCTTCCAGGCACGTTCAGCCGATGCATCCCATTTGGAACAAATGGGGTAGGATCAGCCCTTTGGTAGGCCATCATAGGATCGGTGCAAGTAGAAGCAGAGTGGAGTGTTTGCGGTGGTGAGATTGCAGATGAGTTGGGGTTTTCTCATTGAGTTGCTTCATCAGGCGTGAGTGCCCTTGAAGCTGAGAAGACACTGCCCAATGAGAGGGTGCATGAGACTGGTCCCACCTCAGAAGACGAGGGGACATTCCAATTTACAACGATTGGACGCTGCGGCACCAAGGGTTGCTGCATCATTTTCTCAGCTAGAGAAGCTGCAAGGTCACTAAAGGATTCAAAGGTTGGGGGCCTGCTAGAAGAAGGCCCACTGGGCCGCTCGGCTTGCTGGCGAAACCAAGAAGAGTAGGGGGACAGGGCCACCGGTCCATTGTTTGCATCCAAAGGTGATTTGCCTTTTGAATTAACAGCCTTGAGACATGTTGCCGCCACATGTCCCCAGCCAAGGCAGGCAAAGCATTTAATGGCGTTGTTACAGCTGCTCCTTGAATGGGTTGAAGCCAGGCATCTAGAGCACCGTGCTTTATTAGTGCCAGGATTAAACGGCTGCTCACAGACCAAGGAAGAACTTTCAAACTCAGCTGGCTGCAGGCGTTCAAACACAAAAACTATTGGAAAGATAATTATGTCAAACACAGACTTCCTGAATGGTTGCTTGCAAGCCCCATTGCACAGAGAGATCGAGCTGGAGGAGAGCTTGGATCCACCATTTCCCAGTGGGATTGAATTAACAATAGACAGGGGTGGGCTCTTGACCGCATCCGCGAAAGAAAAACCAGGACAAGAATGAGCAGAGCGCAGAGAAGAATTGCTAACAGATGACCAAGAAGCAGCTTCTTCTTTATTGAAGACAAGAAATTCACTTCGCCAATTCGGACCACCACCTCCCCAAAGGTGGAAAAATATCTTATGGGTGAAACACTCAATAGGAAATCAGACGTCGGACAAAGAAGCCCACTTGCTGATGGCTAATAAAGAACTTGAAAACCAGGGGGGAGCTGGAAGACACGAAAATGACTAGCCACACCACCAATGATGGCCTGAATCAACAGGCCAACTGACTCATCCGAGAGGCAGAACTTGCAACGCCCAAAAGAGGCCACAAGAGCGAAAGAGCTACTAGAGAGCTCTGAGCGAGAAATAGGCACCCCAAATCTATGCTAAATCTCAGTTTGGACGTGGAGACTAGGCTCAAAGGAGAGACCATGGAGATCCATGGAGCAAAGACAGGGAGAGCGAAGAGAGGGGGGATCAAACCTTCACAGGCAGCAGCGGTCACCAGCTTTGATTGTGCTGGCAGTGATCATCAGTTTGGATTGCGGCCCGCAGTCGAACACCTTGAGCGTAATCCCTCCAGGTGGCGTTTGGTTAGCCATGGTGGATGGGTTTGGGTTACGAGGATAGAAAAGATGGTGTGGGTTAGGGATGAGGATACCAGATCATATCCATTTCCCACGTTTGGCTTTATCTTGAATTGGGATGAGTTATGAGGTGGGGGCCACAAAATTAAAAAAAAAACAGAAAAAAATCGTTCTTCTTCCTCGTGAGATAGCTGCGCTCAGTTCCAGCCTTCCAGGCATCCAGCTTCGTCAGATCCAATCATGAAGGCACACAGTGCTAGCAGCTCCCTGCCGACGGCTCACCCCCACGCGGGCGGCGCATGAGAGGCGAGCGGCTCTTCCGTAGCTGCGGCCACCGGCGCGTGCGCTGCTTTCGTGCCTCCGAAGGTCGCCGCATGCGAGGCTCCACGAGACGGCGGCGGCGGTGTCTCGCGCGCTTGGCGAGGCAGCTACGGCCGGCGGAGCAGATTGAGGCGGTGCAACGCGAAGCGACGGTTCTCTGCTCCACCTCGCCTTCAAGCTCCCTCCCTAGCTTGAGCCCGCGCGTGCCGCACCGCTCCTAACAACAAGGAAGACGGCACAGGTGCCGTATCCCCTTCGTAACCCACCCCTCTCAGCGGGATAGTTTTGGTGGAATACGAGGCTCTAGTTTCCCAAGCCCAAACCCACTGTATTTCTCGATCCATAAAACAAAACATGGGTTACGAGGTCATTGGGTTATGATATCCCTTTCCCGTCCTCCTTATCCCACGAACCAAACGCCGCCCCAGTAGCAGCCACCGTTCCTCCAGAAGTGGCCAGACACCACCTTGATAAACCACCACAGTCAACTCCGGCGAGAAGGAGCTGATTCAACACTCTGGGCCAGAGTTGATTCAACACCCGAAGCCAGCGTCCAGGGACAGCGGCAGCGGAACCACCATGTCGAGGAGGACCAGCAACAGAGCTCGGTGAACGCCGTACCGCCGGACAGGCGAACAGCAGAGGGCGCTCAGATTCAGGAGCGGACATACGCCGCGGCCACGGGGGCCGCCGGCGGGCGGGCGGGCTCAGGAGCGGTGGGCGAAGGTCCCCAGTGCCATCAATCAAGACAAGGCCTCGCTACATTACACCCCCTAGGGTGATTTTGAGTTGTTGGGTCAGTCTTAGTTTGATTATCTTTTTTTTTCCTTTTTTCATGAAAAATAAAGTGTTTTGAGACATGAATTAGTTTGAGATCATTTGTATGTCAGAGCGAGATAGATGGGCAGAGGGCAGATTGAGTCAGATATGGTTTTAGTGCTGCTTCGGCTTTTGGCACTGATGACGCTGAGTGGGATTTCCATCTGTAGCACAGTAGCAGTGCTGTCTTGCAAACTGCTAACTGTTATACAAATGATTATCAAGTCTTAAACTCAGGAACTTGTCTGCAAGCTTTGTGTCAAAGATTATCAAGTCTTAGACTTTTAGATGGGATGGAAAAGCTTCAAATTGTGTTCCTATACTTTCAGAGTCAAAGAGTTTCTTGTGAGATTCAGAAGCTTGTAATTGAGCATCAAATGCTTTCAATTGAGATGACGAACTTTCAGGTGTCTGACAGAACTCTGAAAGAGCATTTGGAAGTCAGTGATGAGAGAATTTTAATTTTAAAAAAGGTGAATGCAACTTCAAGTTTGAGTTGTGGCTTGAAAGAACTGAGTCATGCCAGGTGTTATGATTTATGAAGTTGGAGCCGTTCACATGTATTAGGATTATATTAATATAAGATGTTGTGTATTGATCTTGAAACATAATAAACATTCCCGTATCGAAAAAAAAGATGGTGTGTGCACCTGAAGACTTAGGCATCAGGCTTTCATTTTAGTTTTCTACTTGGTATAAAGTGCAATTGATGAGAACATCAAGTGCTAGTAGATCCGTCAGAAAGGTTCAGTTTCGTTTCTTAAAGGTCACAGTTTGAACCTTCTTTCCCCTAAGCTTGAAGTTTATTAGATCCTAAAATTTATACTGCTGGATCCTGTTGAGTTCAATCGGAGCAAGCAGAATAATTCATCAATTCCTCTGCATAATGCTTTGGTGGTGCAACAGTTGCTGACTGCACCTCCTGTGAATTCAGAACGATTCTAACCAGCATTTTGGCTTTTCCCACCAAAGCATCAGGCTGTGATCTCTGAGATACTCGCCAAACAGCATACATGGAAAATGGAAATCTCTGTTCGCCAACTGAACAGATGTGCAAAAAATAGAAGTTCATGGCCACGAGGAGGAAACATCCCAAGTGAATACTGCAAGTTTCAGGTTGAGTTTCAGATCCTGCAAGTTTCAGGATGAGTTTCAGATCATCTCTGAAGAGAGGAATTGGAAAGACGAATCCAAACTGCTAATCTTGACAGCACATTAATGATGTGCCATTTTTACAATAACTCACTTGTGCATATTCATCTCTCTTTTCTTACTGAGAAGTTTCTTACACGTGCGTCTACTAAATCTAGAATTGAGTTGTACGACCAACATTGCAGGAGCGTCATGTGTGCACCTAGCCCTCACCAAAGCCTTCATAATTTGCGCAGCTATTTTATGGAATTTTAATTCATGATATTTGCACTAGCCACAGTCTTCAATTCTTCTTTGTGAAGTGAAGTTTTGCTATTTTTCTGTGAATATTCCACAAGGAAAAACAATATTGAACACTGCATTTGAATTTGGATTTTGTATCAGACTCGAGTTTAAAGTGTATGTCCTGCATGAGAAGCCCACTGAAGCTGCATGGATTGTCCTGCATTCTGTATCAATAAATTGTGTATTTCACATAGTTCTCAATTTTCAAAAGTTATTTATGAATCTTTTCTTTTGAAATATATGTTACTTTGTTATCTTTTTTTTAGCACCTCCAAAAAGCTATTATTAGTGTTGAATGCGTTTTTTAGGCCTTAATGCCTTTTCTTAAAATCCATCTATACTGTTCAACATTTTTTTTTTGCAACTTGGAGTTAACTGCAAGTTTGAATAAGTGATATCTTTGTCTCCTGCCACAACATATGCACCTGGAAGCCTGGGGTTTACAAACTGATTGATTTCACACATAGATACCGATGCAGAAACTTGAGTGGGTTCAAGTAATGTGTACTAGGGAATACTCCTACACCAAGAGAAGTAAATGTGTTTATTTATTTATTTTCTGGAACATATGCAAGCTGTCTCTTTGGTGGTTAATTTTGTGAAACCAGAAAGACTGTCAATTTTATATTTTTTTTTTTTCTTGAACACGAGGAGAGCTGCACATCATTATGTTAAGAAGAAAAAAAGGGGAAGAGCCCTTACAAACACACACACACAAACAGGTCCTTCAAAATAACACAGGCACCTATTAAAAAGAAAAAAACAGCCCGATCTTGATCTAAACCTAATCTCAATTTGGCCTCAGGGCAAAAAGGTAGGAAACACCTTTACCCCAAGCCAAACTCTAGAAATGCAGCTCCTCACCACCGAGCTGTAAAGCTCTATTCAAGTTTGGAGGCGACATAAAAAACACAGTTACTGTGATGCTTCCAAAGGGTCCAAGCGCCATCGATCCCTCCAAAAAAATTTCTCCCACCAATCATCAAGGAACTGCATACCATTTTTTGCAGCAGTCTAAACCAAAATTGTCTAGCGAAAAGCTGAAAATACAGGACAATAGCAGATGGTTGACGGTTTCTTCCTCTTGATCACAATGGGGACATCTTTCTAGGTGAGGCAATCCTCTCTTAGTAAGGCTATCAGCTGTCCAACACCTACCATATGCTACCAGCCACATAAAAAAAAATGTTCATTTGCCTGGAGCCCAAGATTTCCATATTCTTCACCAAGGCCATAAAAGGACGATGCCCTGAAGGAGGTCCCTTTAAGCACCCATTCATGGAGAATCTCCAAATATGGGAATCCTCAACTCTAGATTGTGAGCGTACTTTTCAAAGTATATCCCAAAGGTCAAGAAACTCAGAAATGACTCCCACGGTGGTAGCCCCTTGGATATTAGAGACCCAAGCATTATTATTTATGAGGGCTTCAAAAACTATCCTCCTGTTAGCTCTCCTTTTAGAGATCAAGACAAAAACTTGGGGTGCAAGATCAGCGAACCTTTGTCTATTAATTCAGCGACCTGTCCAAAACAAGGTGTTATGAGCATCCCCGACCTCATATACATCTGCTATGGAGAAAAAGGTCTAGACACATGGGTGGACACCTGAACCTGAAAAATTGTCCATGGACGACTAGGATCTGTTTTTTCAGCCTTAACCATCTTACTCTAAGCGCCCATCCAAGGTTCTGAAGATTAGTGATCCCAAATCCACCAAGCTGAAAATAAGCAGGATTACATTAACTGAATGATAGAGTCTGTTTACCTTTTGAAGAACAATAAAGTAAAACAAGAATTGGGATGCAGAGTTATGCAAGCGTTGTCAATGCTGGCCCCTGGATCTTCGCAGCGGGTGAGCCGACCACTCACCAGCGTTGCCGACCACACATTATAGCTAGAGGTAGAAGAAGTGAGGGAGAACAGAGCACACACACAGCACAAGCACCAGCGTTGGCCGGAGCTCTGCAGAGGAGATGGTAAAACTGAACTCGCTCTCTTTACTGAGTTGCAGTGGAAAGATATATATACAACTCTACTCATCTAGTCCTAGTACAAAAATATGTCAGGCTGCCATGTTGCTACAGTGACTAGATGTGACAGCAGGGCTGACTTTGGCGCCTGCCCCTGCTGTGGCTACAGTGCCGCAGGGGAGCCTTTCGGCGCCTATCCCTGCCGTGCGTTCATACAGGGGAGCAGCAAATTACTTAACAATTCTTCCCCTAATCCTGCTGCTAACCCTAGAATCCCCTTCATACCGATCATCTTCTTCAGCTCCGTGAATCGAAGACGGCCGAGCGGCTTGGTGAGGACGTCCACGAGTTGCTGACCAGTTTTGAAGAACTCGATGACGATCTGCCCTCCATCAACAGTCCCTGAGGAAGTGGAACTTGACGTCGATGTGCTTGCTCCGGTCATGGAGAACCGGATTCCTCGCGAGGGCGATAACAGGCTGGTTGTCCACCATCAGTGCTGGTGGGTGAGCTTCCAAACCGATCAGCTCGCCCAGCAGCCGGCGCAGCCATACAGCTTGGCACGCCGCTGTGGTCGCCGCCACGTACTCTGCCTCGCACGTGGACAGCGCCACCACCTTCTGTTTCAGCGACAGCCATGAGATTGAAGCCGACCCGAGGAAGACGAGCACGCTAGAGGTGCTCCGCCGTCCGTCGATGTCCCCCACCATGTCTGCATCGTTGAACACAGTGAGTTGCAGACCACTTCCGCCGGTCTTGGGGAAGACGATCCCATGATCCACCGTCCCCTTGACGTAGCGCAGCAGCCGCTTCACTGTAGCCCAGTGATCCTCTCGGGGATCCTCCATGAAGCAGCTGACGTAGCACACGACGAAAGCAATGTCCGGCATCGTGTGGACTAGGTAGCGCAGACCACTGATGATGCTCCGGTAGAGTGTTGCATCTACCTTCGCCGTGGTACTAGCCTTCGTCAGCTTCAGCCGCTCCTCCATTGGAGTCACGCACGGTTTGCACTCAGCCATGCCGCTCCGCTCCAACAGCTTTGAGGCGTACGCGCTCTGACCAAGCGTGAGCGCCTCCTTCCCCTGTTTCACCTCGATGCCGAGGTAGTAGGAGAGCATATTGAGATCGCTCATTCGAAAACGAGCCGCCATCTCATGCTTGAAGCTGTCGATGTCCTCCGCACGCGCGTCGGTGATGATCAAATCGTCCACATACACGCCGCGATGAGCTCCTCCTTCCCCCATCGCCGCATGTAGAGTGCGTGCTCAGTTGCGCACCGTGTTTTCGAGCTCGCCCAGCGTGGCGTCAAGCTTGGCGTTCCACGCTCGCGGGGCCTGCCACAGCCCATAGAGGCCTTGCGTAGTCAGAGCACCCTGTGCTCTGCTCCCTTGACAGCAAAACTCGAAGGTTGCCTGACAAAGACCGTCTCCGCCAGCTCGCCGTTGAGGAAGGCCGATTTTATGTCTAGATGATGGACGCACCAGTCCTTTGCTGCTGCCAAAGCCAGAAGCAGGCAGACAAACTCCATGCATGCTACCGGCGCAAAAACTTTCTTGAAGTCGATGCCCTCGCGCTGGACAAAGCCTTGGGCGACGAGGCGCGCCTTGTGCTTGATAATGGCGCCGCGCACGTCCCGCTTGACTTTGTACACCCACTTTAGGCCGATCGGATGGCATCCTGGAGGTGGATCAACGAGCTCCCAAGTCTCATTTTCCTCGATCAACTTCATCTCCTCCAGCATCGCCCGTCGCCAATTTGCATCACGCTCGACCAGCACGAACGTGGGTGGTTCCTTTGCACTGACGAGAAGCAGCTCTAGGTCATTGAGCAATCGGCCCGCTAGACCTGAGGGCCCTATGCCGCCGATGATGTCGTCCAGCCTGTGGAACTGCACCTCCTCACCGTCGTGGAAGACATCCACGAACTTAGTGATGTCGCTTGGAGGTGAGGCGAACTCGATCGACGTTGATGGAGTTCCTTGTTCTGCCAAAATGGTCGGCAGAACACCTGGAGTGCTTGGCACCCCGGCTGCAGTGCTCAACACTACTCCTGGACTGCCTGTCACCACTCCTGGAGTGGTTGGCACCACTACAAGACTTTTTGGCTCCGCTACGGGAGCATTCGGCACCCGTCCTGGAGTGATCTGCACAACTGCAGGACCGCTCGGCACCACAACTAGAGTGCTCAGCTCCCCTCCCGGAGTGCTTGGCACCGTCCCAAGAGTGCTCAGCTCCATTGCTGGAGTGGTCGGCACCTCCTCTCCAACGTCTCCACCACCGTAGATGACCAAGTGCTCGACGACGAAGGTGCTAGTGAAGCCGTCAGCTTTCCCCGTGCCCGGACTGTCCCAGTCCCAGGCCGCCTTCTCGTCGAACACGACGTCACGCAAGACAACCACCTTGCCTCCGCGTGGGTCATAGAGCCGGTACGCCTTGGTACCTTTCGCGTAGCCCAGGAGCACCATTGGTGTGCTCCTGTCCTCTAGCTAGGTGAGGACCAGCTTCGTCTTCCTGACGTGGCCAACGCGGCCAAATGTCCGGAGGAAAGACACGCTCAGCTTGCGCCCATACCAGGCTTCGAATGGCGTCTTACCCTTTAGGGCCTTAGTGGGCGCGTGGTTGAGGATGAATACCGCTGTGGTCACCGCCTCACTCCAGAACCTTGCCAGCATGCCCTTGGCCTTCATCATGGATCGAGCCATGCCAACCACCGTCTGGTTCTACCGCTCCACCACGCCATTCTACTGTGGTGAGTATGGCGCGGTGTGGTGTCGCACCACACCCTGATCTGCGCAGTACGCAGCAAACTCCACCAAAGTGAATTCACCACTGCGATCAGTCCTCAGCACGCGCAGCTTCTTGCCGCTCTCCACCTCCACGCGCGCCATGAACTTCTTGATCGCCGCCGCCACCTTGTCCTTACTCGTCAGGAGTTGCAGCCACATATAGCGACTGTAAACATCCACGAGCAGGAGGAAGTACGACCGACCACCATTTGTGGCTGGCAAGATTGGCCCGTAGAGATCGCCATGGAAGAGCTCGAGAGCGTCCGCCGTGCGATACTTGGCCGCCTTTGGAAATGGCAGCCTCCTCTGCTTCCTGGCCAGGCAGGTGTCACACAGCTCGCCTCCGTGCTTGATGTGGGGCAGCCCTCGGACCATCTTCTCCAGCCGACCTAGCGCGTCAAAGCTGAGATGGCCGAACCGGGCATGCCACAGCCATGGCTCCTCGGTGTGCCGTGCTGCCAGGCACACTGGCTGCTCCACCTTCAAGTCGAGCAGGTACAGCTGGTTCTGGGACCTCTTCACCTTGGCAAGAGGCTGCTGCTCCCGATGGATCTTGAGGACGCCGTCCTTGATCAGTACCTCGCTGCCGCGCTCATCCAGCTGGCCAATGCTGATGATGCTTGACCGCAGCTGTGGGATGTAATATACATCTGTTAGCGCGCGGTGCTCGCTATTCTGGCACCTGAAGATGATGGTGCTGCACCCTGGGATCGCCACCCTTGAGCCATCATCAAACTTCATCGTGCCAGTCACGTCGTCATTGAGCTCGGAGAAGGCTTCCTTGGAGCCCATCATGTGGTTGCTGGCGCCGGAGTCTAGGTACCACCGCTGCTCTTATCCGCCACCCACATGTCCGAGGTGGACTTGGGCGCGCGGTTCGTCGAGGTGGACAGCCTTCAGAGCTTTCCCAGGCCCTTTCACCGCCATGACCTCTCTCTTCTCCTTGGCCTCAACGTCGTACAGTGGACCGAACGTCGCCATCCGGAGAGTGGCCTCATCATCGTCATCAGTCTACACCAGATGAGCCTTAACCTTCTTTCCTGCTTGCGATTTGGGCACTCATTTACCCAATGGTCCGTCTTCCCGCAGCACCGGCAGACGTTGGGATTGACCTTCTTCTTCTTCTCCAAAGAAGTCTTACCGCGGCGCTTGCCATCGCCACCGTGGCTGGAGGAGGCTTCCCCGGAGTTCCTCCGGGCAGCCCACTACACCTCTATCAGCAGCAGCTTGCCGCTGTCCGTCGTCATCGCTGTGGCCTGTTCCATGCGCTCGTCCACCGCCCGCAGACGATCTGTCATATCCTCAATGGTGAGGATGGACAAGTCCAGCATCGTCTCTATGAAAAGAGCGATCTGGATGTACTTCATTGGCATGGAGTGGAGGTACTTGGAGACAACCTCTTCTTCGTCGATGGTGACGCCGTGGCTCCCTAGCTTGCTGATGAGCATCTACAGGCGGAGGGAGAAGTCCTCCACCGATTCACCATCCTTGAACTTGAGGTTGGCATACTCCTGCTTCAGCAGCTGGGCCATCGCCTTTTTTGCGTTGTCGGAACCGACGCGCATCGCCGCAATGGCCTCCCACGCCTTCTTAACAGAGTTCTTCGCCCCAATGACTCCCTGTACTCCGCTGGCACAACAGCGAGGATAGCCTCCAACGTTGACATATCGTTTTTTTCGTTGTCGGTGCCCTTGTCAACAGCATTCCAAAGCTGTCGAGCTCTGAGCTTGACCTTCATGGTCACCGCCCACTCGTCATAGTTGGTGCGAGTCAGCGTCGGTCAACTGGTGCTGCTGACCTCCCGCACTGTGCGCACAACGATCTTCTATCGTGGTTGGGTAGCCACAACGGCGCCGCTACTGTCGCCCATCTCCAAACCATCCGTCATCGCCAGTGGTTAGTCCGGTGACGGCGCTTGTACGGCTCCGATACCACTTGTTGGCTCCTGGATCTTCACAACGGGTGAGCCGACCACTCACCAGCGTTGCCGACCACACACACAGCACAAGCACCAGCGTTGGCCGGAGCTCTACAGAGGAGATGGCAAAACTAAACTCGCTCTCTTTACTGAATTGTAGTGGAAAGCTATATATACAACTACACCCATCTAATCCTAGTACATAGACATGTCAGGCTGCCATGTTGCTACAGTGATTAAATGTGACAGCAGGATTGACTTTGACGTCTGCCCCTGCTGTGGCTACAGTGCCGTAGAGAAGCCTTTCAGCACCTGTCCCTACCGTGCGTTCATACATGGAACAGCGAATTACTCAACAGTGAAGAGCTGGAATGCTCCGACAAAGAAAAGAAGAGCAAGAACTGGAAGTATTGAACGTTTCTTGACCCAAGCAGGAAGTACGGTTCCCGTTTTTCCTTCGTTGATGAATTGGTATTCAGCCCTGGCTTCTTTTACTGATGAGTGATGAAACTGAATGGACTGAAACTGAAGATTGTTGATGTTGCGAGATACCAGATTCCAGTGGGCCCAGCCTTGAATGCCCTACGCCCCTATGTACCTGGCCGCTCGACATCCAGGCGGTTCCCGATCTCCAATCCATCATTCCATCGGCTGCCGCCATCCTTCTCCCGGCATGGGGGTGGTCACCAGAGCCAAGAAGAGGAGGCTGGAAGAGGAAGAGGGCCTCGTCGACCGTATCAGCAGCCTCCCGGATGACGTCCTCGGCGACATCGTGTCCCTTCTCCCCACCAAATCCGGCGCCCGCACGCAGGTCCTCTCCTCCCGCTGGCGCCACATCTGGCGCTCCGCTCCACTCAACGTCGACCTCAATGATCCAGTAGTTGGATGGCGCATCCGTATCGACAATGGCGACGATATCACACACGTGCTCTCCACGCACCCGGGGCTAACTCTGGGCATAATTAACCGAAGACCGAAGACCGAACCGAAAAGGCCGAGACCGAAAAGACCGAGACCGAAAAGTTCGGTCATGAGTTCGGTCCTGGCTCCCAACTAACCGAAGTAACCGATAGAAGTTCGGTCATATGTGTCGGTTAACCGAAGTGACCGAACTGACCGTAGTTCTATAGACTTCGTTCGTAATGTTATTATGTGATTGTGATTTGTGAGAACTGAGAAAGTTATGTGCTAGAACTTGTCATAATAATGTGTGGTTTGTTTTATATATTGTGTTGTTATTTTTTTGCCTTCAAATAGCAAGCATGCTGTTGAAAATTGATATAGATTCTGCTATTGTTTGTGGCTGCTACTCAGGTCCGGTTAGTTCGGTCGTGACCGAGACCGAACCGAACTAACCGAGACCGAACTTCCTCGGTCTTCGTTTTTTGCAAAGACCGATCGGTCCCAGGTTTCTGATGACCGAACTGACCGAATGACCGAGGAATCGAACCGATCGGTTCGGTCTGACCGAATGCCCAGGGTGACCCGGGGCCCGGACGCCGCTTCTCAATCCCTAAGGGCTACTTCTGGGCAAGGTTTTCATTTTCGGAAATTAAATTTTATCGGGGGTCACAGATAAAGAGGATAAACATGATATATCGGAAATATCGGACCAAATTCAAATAAAATTTGATTTGAATTTAAGTAAATTTAAACAAAATTTGTATAAAAAAGATAGATATTTTCTTATCGGCAACTACGGATAAAAAAGATATATTGGAAATATCAAGAGATTTCGGCCGATAAAGGAAACCATGCTTCTGGGACGCCAGCCACGCTGCCGACCTGGACGGCTGGCTTCGGTCCCCAGCACTAGAGAACCTCCAGGAGCTCGAGTTCGACTTGAACTACGGACTACAATGCTGGTCGTCTCAGCCGATTCCACAGGCGCCGCTGCCGGCATCAGTATACCGCTTCTCGTCCTCCCTTCACACAGCTAGCTTCGGTTTCTGCATTATGCCAGATGGAAACGATGGCAGTGCGCTCCGCTTGCCGGTTCTCAAGCAGATGACACTTTTCAATGTCAACATTTCAGAAAGGTCTCTGCACGCCTTACTCGCCGGCTGCACTGTCCTGCAGAGCTTGTTGCTATATAACAACCATGGCTTCTCTCGGCTGCAAATCGTGTCCCCTAGCCTCAGAAGCGTGGTGTGCATACTTGCTGGTTACGCCTCGTCATCAACGACACACCATGTTTGGAAAGATTACTTATTTTCAAAGGAACGGGTATTAACATCTCGCTAATCTCTGCGCCAAGATTGGGTATTTTGGGAAAAGTCTTTCACAGAACTCCCTATCCCGGGTTTCGGTTTGAGTCTACAATTTATCAGGTATTGGCATCATTAATTCTCACTTTCACAAGCCTTCATCAGGGATCCATGTCCCTTTGCTTGATCATGATGTGTTAATTCTACCCTTAATTCAGGGATCAACTCCTATTAGCACGATGAATGTGGTAGTGGTACACAGTTTGAAGGTTCTAGCTTTATGCGAGTTCGTACTTTCCTTGGATGCGGTTATTAACACAGTGAAATGCTTTCCCCGCTTGGAGAAGTTGTACATCAAGGTGACTCCCTATATATACCAGAGTGTGCATCTGCATTTTTGGTCACTTATTATTACATAGATGACATGATTGTTCCAAAGCTAGGTTAACCACTGACACCATTTATATGTTCACTTTGCTTTTTCAGGTAGCACGTGTTTCTGTAGACAATGTGTGTTTTCATAAATGCCAAAAAGTTATTGGCACCCAGGCCATCCATTTGAGGAAAATTGTGCTGGCAAACTATCAAGGAAGCAAGACACATATTGACTTTGTCAAGTTCTTTGTATCAAATGCAAGAGTATTGGAGTCAATGAGGCTTGAGTTAGAAGTTGAGAACTTTAGCAAAGCATGGGTTGTAAGACAACGTAGACTTCTCGATATCAAAAAGAGAGCTTCGAAGGTGGCACGGATCACTTTTGTGTCACGTAAAATATTGATTGGGTCACTTGATCTTCTGCGTGTTGAGCTAGTACATGATCTGTCAATTGATCCTTTTGAAAGGTTTCATTAGTATCAGGGGCGGATATGGGCCTTGGGCCACGGCCCTAGGCACAGTCCAAAAAAATCTTTAGAGCACTAGTAGTTTTTCGGCCTGGCCCTAGATGTTGGGCCAAATTTGGTGGACTCCTGACCCAGCAGAGAGAGGGGAAGGAGCCAAGGAGGCAGCGCCAGCGGCCAGCCTCCCAATCGTGAGTTCGCGACTCCCTCTCCGCCTCTCCTGCTTCTTCTCGTTGTCGCCATGTCACAGCCAACCCCAGGCGACTCCGCTTCTCCACCGCTCCGCTTCTCCGCCGGCCAGCGCACTGCGCCGCGCCCGTCGCCCGGCTACCCGCGCCCTGCGGCCTGCACGCAGCACGCTGTGGCGGGCGGCAGCACTACTTCAGCCTCTGCTCCGTGACTGCTGGTCTGCCACCCAGCTCCTGCCTCCTGGAAATATCAGTTTCTCTTTCCCCATTTATCCATTCTCACTTCTAAGGGTCTGATTTCTAAATTAAAGTTGAACTCTTCCAATTTTTATAGTACTCAATGAAGAGGAGCAGGACAATAAAATCTTTTTTTTACTCCGGGTCCTACGCCAATTACTTCTCAGTTATGAAATTTGTGAAGAATGAGTTGAGGAATAAGATGGGAGGTGAATGGTTAAATCATAGGATGGTTTGTTATATTGAGCGAGATGTCTTTTCAAACAAGGATGATGACATTTCATATCATTTTCAAGAATTAAAATCTCGGGATATTTTTTAAAGTCTTTGCAAACATCAAGGACCATAATTAGCTAGGTATTTTTTAACCACTATCATATTCCATCAATTATATCATGGATTTAAAAATCAAATCGAGATATCATCTAAACTTATGCATCTACGAGCTTTGTTTTGTTATTTATCGGTATTAATTCCGGTGCGGATGGTATATATATATATATATATATATATATATATATATATATATATATATATATGATAGTTAGTGACGGAGCTTGTCAATGATAGTGGCCCTAGGCGTCAAAATTGATGAGCTCCGCCACTGATTAGTATGTCTAATGGCACCAATGATAGGTGTTTAGTTTTTAGGTGGGACAAAGATTAAGCGACGTTTAGTCATTTTGTAGTGTGTTGGCATCTGTTATCTCTTCTACTGAAATATTGTAATTTCTCAACCAATTTGGTGCTATATTTCATTTTAAACAGAGAAGAGCTCCGGAGATGTCCCTTCTCATTTTTCCACCTAGTTTTTTTTAAGGCAAAATACTATGGGGAGATGTCCCACCTCGGTTTCGGGGGACGATGGCGTAGCATCATCTACTGCTCGCTGCGTACATAGTCCACATGGGTGATGCTGAATGGGCAGCCAGGGGAATGGATTTCCCATCGCCGGGGTTGCGTCAGGGAGCCCTGCGCATCCTATTGCTCTTATCCTAGCGATGCACGTACGGCCAAGGTGGACAGCGAGGAACTAGTTCAACTGCTGGCTGCTCGGAGTAAGCCCCGCGTGTCGCTCTATGCGGATGATGTTGTACTTTTCATCTAGACGACAATGGAGGACATCTCCACAGTACAACACCTGTTGCGTCTGTTTGGGGGAACCAACATGCAGAAGAGTGTAGTTATTCCAATCTGCCGCCAGGAGGAAGAAGAGCTTCAACTCATAAATGCGGAGATGCCCTGTGAGGTGTCCAAATTCCCTTGCAAGTACTTGGGAGTTCCCCTCTCAATCCGAAAGCTATCCAAATCCGATCCTCAGCCCATCGTTGATAGCATTGTGGATTTTCTACCTGGCTGGGTGGTGGCACTGATGACCATGGCAGGAAGATCAATCCTGGTGCGTGTCATCTTGACAGCAGTCCCCATCTACATGTTGGTCGCGCTGAATGTGCCCAAGTGGCTAATACGTGCGATCGACAAGCACCAGAGGGCCTTTCTCTGGAAAGGGCATCAGCAGATCAATGGGGGCCATTGCCTCGTTGGCTGGGAATGTGCTATTCACCCAATCGAACTTGGCGGGTTGGAAAAACAACAGATTTGCCGAGTGTCAAAAGGTTTGCCGAGTGCGTTTTATCGGACACTCGGCAAAAAAGTTGTTTGTCGAGTGCTTCAGAAACCAAACACTCGGCAAAATAACGGCACTCGGCATACCAATATCTTTGCCGAGTGCTGAAAAAACACCACTCGACAAATTAGAAAAAAACACTCGGCAAAACAGAGACACTCGGCAAAAAACCGCCACGTAAACATCCGTTAGGGAGTGTGCCGGCCGTTAGGAGTTTGTTGAGTGTCCGTCAGTGGCACTCGGCAAAGAAATAAGTTTGTCGAGTGTTTTTCCTTAGCACTCAACAAAGAAATAATTTTGCCGAGTGTTTTTTTTTGCACTCGATAAATAAATAAGTTTTTTTTTCTCTTCTGACCTTGAAACTTTTTCTACTGTCCACATACAACATGTGGTACTTCATGTTAGATTTGGTATATTTCTGGATCTATTTGCTATATTTAATTAATTTATTGCATTTCAAGAAATTTTTTGGTATAAGTCAAATTTGAACGTCAAGTGATTCAAATAATATAATAAAATGAGTAGAAAAATGATATTCATGTTATTGAGTCCAGTGTGAGGCCTTACCCAGAAAATGAAAAGAAATTTCGAACATCTTGTTTAGAAAACACGACCACGAACGTGTGGCCGAATGATTTTTAAATTCTAAAAAAAGCAAACGAAGACTAAAAATCATGAGATTTGTCACGATCTCGTGATATCATACGTGAAGGCCGTGGTAAAAAATTGAGAAGGTTTCGCACAATCTGTCGCGTACCATGTTTACAAACCGAAGTATCTCAGAAGAAGAATCGTAGCGTTGAGAAGGATTTGGTAAGATTTGGAGTTAAAGTGACGGTCGAATTGGGGTTTGACTTCAAAACTTTTTGTATAGGCAATAGAGAACATAGATTGATTCATGTGTAATTTTGGTAATTTTTTGGATCCGTTTGATAATTTTAATTTATTAAGTGCAATTATAGAATTTTAATTGATATACATTGAATTTGAGCTATAACGGTATGAAATAATAAGTTTTTTTTCTCTTCTGACCTTGAAACTTTTTCTATTGTCCACATACAACATGTGGTACTCCATGTTAAGATTTGGTATATTTCTGGATCAGTTTGTTATATTTAATTAATTTATTGCTTTTCAAGAATTTTTTTGGTATAAGTCAAATTTGAACCGCAAGTGATTGAAATAATAGAATAAAATGAGTAGAAAAATGGTATTCATGTTCTGGGTCAGTCTTTGCTGAGTGTCAGTGCTGAGTGTCCTATATTTGACACTCGGTAAAGATGACAGGTTTGCCGAGTGTCCGGGATTTGACACTCGGCAAAGATGGCAGGTTTGCCGAGTGCCCGGGATTTGACACTCGGCAAAGAAGGCATGTTTGCCTAGTGTCAGATATTGGACACTCGGCAAAGAATTCAAGTTTGCCGAGTGTCAGGTCCGGGACACTCGGCAAACGCGCCGTGACTGTCTCCGCGCCGTCGCGTTATTTTTTTCGCCGAGCGTTGGTTTCAACTCTTGACAAAGTATTTGTCGAGTGCCCGATACAAAACACTCGGCAAAGAGACGTTTGCCAACACTGTAGATGTCGTGTGCTGTTTGCCGAGTGTTTTTTTTGTCTTTGCCGAGTATCTGTGACACATGGTAAAGTCACTGTTTCCTGTAGTGAATTCACAATCTCGAGGTCCTTGGGTGGTCCCTGCGGATGAGATGGCTATGGTTGCATAAGACTGGATCTTTTTCGGCCTTGCGCTACATTCAACTTCGTGGAGCATGCAAATATATCGTGGCCATATTTCGGTCTTGGTCATATCCATGGTGGGCAATGCCAAGATGGCGAAGTTCTTGACTAACCGGTGGTTGCATGGAAAATCCATACAGGACCTTGCGCCGGCTCTATTCCCAGTTAGCAGCAAGAGAGCATGCTCACAACGAATAGTGATCGAGGCCTTGTAAGGTAGGCACTGGATCCATAATATTGGAGGTGGCATTTCAGTGCCCGCAATTGTCGACTACCTACGGCTACAGGACGCCATCGAAAGGTCTAGCTCGGAGCTAAGCAACTAGACTAGCATAATTGGTAGCCAGATCCCTCTGGAGTTGACATGTCGTGCTCGGCCTACCAACGTTTCTTTGTTGGCAGCACTGTGTTTGAACCGTGGAGGGTGTGGAAGTCGTGGGCTCCGCTGAAGTGCAAGATGTTCCTGTGGCTCGCCTCACACAACAGATGCTGGACGCTGGACGTACCGCCTCGCATGTCGGGGCTGCAGCATCCACCCAAGTGCTTGTTGTGCTACCAGGACGAGGAGACCATCCAACACTTGCTTACATCATGTGTCTTTGCCCGAAAAGTCTGGAGTTCGGCGCTGGATAGAGTGGGTCTGTAGAACCTAGCCCCAGGGCCTAACTCTGATGTGTTCCTGAAGTGGTGGCGACGAACATCACGGCGCGCCCCAAAATGCAAGCATAAGGGTGTCAACTCACTGGTGATCTTAACCGCTTGGACAATCTGGAAGCATCAGAACCGCTGCGTATTTGAGGGATGTAACGCAGATGCCCGGATGGTGCTACAGGAGATTGCTGGGCAAGCAATGCTTTGGGTGATGGCCGGAGCTAGGGCTCTAGGAGAGGTTTTGGGTTAGTTAGTGGATGTGTATTTACATCCTCAAAGGGAGCGTACGTGTTAAAAAACTACCCATGCCATAGAGTCGGCTTGTAATCGGATTGTTCGTTCTATCTTAATATATTGATGTGAAGTTTTCCTGCGTGTTCTAGAAAAAAATGATACAACTGCTATGGAGAAAAAAAAGTCTCGAGACATGGGTTGGACCTAAACCTGAAAAATTGTCCATGGACGGCTAGGATCATTAGTAGAGAACAGACCTTTGATCAAAGGACCAAATCAGGCTCTAGTCCCGAGAAATATTACGCCTAGGACTAGAAAGACCTTTAGTCCCGGTTGGTGGCTCCAACCGGGAGTAAAGCTCTTGTCCCGGCCAGTGGCGTGGCCCGGGACTGGAAAGTGACCTTTAGTCCCGGTTGGATCCACCAACCGGGACTAAAGGTCCCCCCTATAAATCCTGCTGCCGGTCTTTTTCCTCCCCGAGCCCGTCCGAGAGCTTCAATTCAAATTTAAGCAGTGTTCTTGCTCTTTCTCCATCCATTCTTCGATTCCTTCGTCGATTTCTTCGATTCCTCCGTCGATTCTTCGGTTCTAAAGGTTACCAACTTCATACTCTCATGTTTCACCATTGTCATATCTTATTTTGTTCACTATATATATATGGTTCTTTATTGTGGTTTTTTTTATTTGTAAGCAATTTGAGCTCAAAATGACTTCAAGCTTGCATATTTACATGAAGGAAGGTTAAAGTAGCTAGTTGAACTTGCGGACCGTGTTCATCTCGGCGAGCATGTTCTCTGCCGAGCGGTAACGGATGTCAAGGAGGAGCTTTGATTCTACGAGTGAGAGCGGCAACGGTCATGGAAGACCGTGTTCCCTTCGTCATAGAATCGGAGCTCTTCCGTGGCCAAGTACGGTGCCGTCCGGTGGAGAAATGCTCGCCGAGATGATCACGTAAACAAGGTCAACTAGTACGGATGGTTATTTATTCACACGTCCTGATATTGTCGCAGTAGTCTATCAATCACCGTACCCAAACGTAGTATATATATAAATATAAACGATAATCGATTGTTATGTGTGTACACTCCCATTCTTCTGTTAATTTGCGGAAATATCATGTGAATTACTTACCTGCCGTAGTAAAAGACGAGAACACAATGACCATGGCCACGGCCATGAAAAATGCCAACGACACAACACTAGCAACTTTCTCGACAAGCAGAGTAGTGTTAAACGCTCTGGAAACCTTTAAACTTCAAGCTTGCATATTTACATGAAGGAAGGTTAAAGTAGCTATTAGAAACTAGTATTCACCGTTTATTTGTAGCATGCATTGCACACTTCATTGTTTAGAGATATAGAGAATTTTAGAGTTTTTTTAATTTTATTTGTTTATAAAATGAGAAATTTATAGTGTATTAAAAAATAAGTATAGAGAGTAGATGACAACTGCTTCCGTGTCCTCGGCCTCTCATGGGTTTCCAAAGTGACTTAGGCCGGGCCTCCCACTCATTGCATGCGGCAAGTGTTGTGATGAGACGAAGATTGTGATGGAGTACCGAGTGAAGAAGGAGGGTCCCAACAAGGGTCGCATTTTCTACAAGTGTCCAGATCGCAATGTGAGTTATTTTATCGTATTTAATGACTATGGTTAGTTTATACCTATTTTCATGATGGTTGTGATTAAAGTTCTAATTTTCTGTTTTAATTTTAGTGGGATGACACTGGATGTTCAGGCTTCTACTGGGAGGAAGAGTAGGCAGATATGGCGGCTAATGAGGCAGTGATCCAGCCGAAGAAGCCCAAAGATGTTGAACAAACGGGGGATCTGTCTGTTTTAGTTGGGATTGGTCGCAAAATCCTTATGCTGCTGAGGTGCATTTTAGCTTTAGTGTTTTTAGTGGTAGTTGGGATTGTCTACATTGTAGCGAGGATTTCTTAAATTTATAGCTTTTGTGGTGGTATGCATGTTGTATAATTAACTAATTATGTTCTAGGTTTTAATATGGTATTTATGTCATGTAATGTAAATCAGTCGGCATTGGATGTACAATGCTGATCGTCGCTCCCAAGAGTTCATGGACGGCGTGCATTCTTTGTTACATGCGGCCAAGGCAAACAAACGTGATGGTTTCATGTGCTGCCCATGTGTCGTATGGAAGAATACGATGGAATATGCTAACTCAAAGACTCTTCATTCACACTTGTTCAAGTCGGGTTTCATGCCAAACTATATTTGTTGGACGAAGCACGGAGAAACTAGAGTTGTAATGGAAGAAGGTGAAGAAGAACAATGGGGCGATGATGACATTTTTGCTGAATATGGTGCCTTCAATGATACTGCAATGGGGGAAGCTGAAGAAGAGGTGGGGGCAGAGGAGAAGCCCGCTGAAGAAGAGGTAGGGGCAGAGGAGGAGCCCGCTAACGATCTTGGTCAGGCCATTCATGACGCACAAAGAGAATGCGAAAGTAAAAAAGGAGAAGATCAAGTTCGACCGTATGCTAGAGGATCACAAGAAATTGCTATACCCAACTTGTGATACGGGGCAGAAAAAGTTAGGTACCACATTGGAATTGCTGCAATGGAAGGCAAAGAATGGTGTATTTGACAAGGGATTCGCGGAGTTACTAAAAATCCAAAAGAAGATGCTTTCGAAGGATAACGAATTGCCCAGCACTACGTACGAAGCAAAACAGGTAGTCTGCCCTTTAGGATTAGAAATCCAGAAGATACATGCATGTCCTAATGACTGCATCCTCTACCGTGGCACGGAGTATGAGAAGTTGGATGCATGCCCTGTATGTCACGCGTTGTGGTATAAGATCAGGCGAGATGACCCTGGTGATGTTGAGGGCGAACGTCCCAAGAAGAAAATCCCTGCCAAGGTTATGTGGTATGCTCCTATAATACCACGCTTGAAACATCTTTTTAGAAACAGAGACCAAGCAAAGTTGTTGCGATGGCACAAAGAAGACCGTAAGGTAGACAATATGTTGAGACACCCTGCTGATGGGTCCCAGTGGAGAGCAATCGATAGAGAATTCCCCAAGTTTGCAAGTGACGCAAGAAACTTAAGGTTTGCTTTAAGTACGGATGGTATGAATCCTTTCGGGGAGCAGAGCAGTAGTCTCAGCACTTGGCCTGTTACTCTATGTATCTACAGCCTTCCTCCCTGGTTATGCATGAAGCGTAAGTTTATTATGATGCTGGTGCTCATCCAAGGCCCAAAGCAACCTGGCAACGACATCGATGTATACCTGAGGCCACTAGTTGAAGAACTTCTACTTTTGTGGAACAAGCCAGGTGTACGCGTGTGGGATGAGCACAAGCAGGAGCACTTTGACCTATGAGCATTGTTGTTCATAACAATCAATGATTGGCCAGCTCTAAGTAATCTTTCAGGACAATCAAACAAGGAATATAATGCATGCACGCACTGTTTCGGTGACATGAAAGGTATATTCTTGAAAAAGTGTCGCAAGGTCGTGTACCTTGGGCATCGACGATTTCTTCCTACAAATCACCCCGTAAGAAAGAAAGGCAAGCATTTTAAAGGTAAGGCAGACCACCAGACCAAGCCTCACAACCGAACTAGTGAGGATGTCCTCGATATGGTCAATGATGTGAAAGTAATATTTGGAAAGGGACTTGGCAGCCAACCTGTTTCGAAGGATGCCAACGGTCATGCACCCATGTGGAAGAAGTCCATATTTTGGGAGCTACCCTATTGGCAAGTCCTAGAGGTCCACAGTGCGATCGACGTGATGCACCTGATGAAGAATCTTTGTGTGAATCTACTAGGCTTCATGGGCGTGTATGGGAAGCCTAAGGACACAATTGAAGCACGATAGGACCTGCGGTGTTTGAAAGAATGAGACAACCTGCATCCAGAGAAGACAGATGATGGACGCCAGTACTTAAGTCCTGCCAGCTACACTCTTAGCAAAGAAGAGAAGGACAGCTTGTTTGAATGCCTAGATAGTATTAAGGTACCGTCTGGATTCTCCTCGAATATAAAGGGTATAATAAATGTGCCAGAGAAGAAATTTGGACACTTAAAGTCCCATGACTGCCACGTGCTCATGACTCAATTGCTTCTAGTTGCATTAAGAGGAATTCTACCGCCAAATGTACGTCTAGCCACCGTGAAGCTATGTGCATTCCTCAATGCAATTTCTCAGAAGGCAATCGATCCAACGGATCTAGCGAAACTACAGAATGATGTGGTTCAATGTCTTGTCAGCTTTGAGTTGGTGTTCCCTCCTTCCTTCTTTGATATCATGACACACCTCCTAGTTCATCTGGTCAAGGAGATTACTATTCTCGGTCCTGTGTTCCTACACAACATGTTCCCCTTTGAGAGGTTTATCGGAATCCTAAAGAAATATGTTCACAACCGTGCTCGGCCAGAAGGAAGCATCACCAAGGGCTATGGAACAGAGGAGGTCATTGAGTTCTGTGTTGACTTCATTCTCGATATTAACCCGATTGGTGTTCCTGAATCGCGACACGATGGGAGACTAAGTGGAAAGGGGACACTAGGGAAGAAAACATATATTGGTAAGGGTGATGATTATTTCAATAAAGCACACTACATAGTTCTACAGAACTCCTCCTTGGTAGATCCGTATATCGAGACACACAAGAACCTCCTCCGATCTGAGTTCTCAGGGAAGTCTGAAGCATGGATTACACGTCAGCACATGGAAACTTTCAGCGACTGGTTGCGAAAAGAATGCCAGGGTGATGAGAGTATTGATGAGGAGCTATATTTGTTGGCTAGGCAGCCATCGTGGCATATCCTCACATACAAAGGGTATGAGATAAATGGGAATACATTTAACACAGTAGCACAAGATAAAAGGAGCACCAACCAGAACAGTGGTGTCCGCATAGATGCCACCGACCCTAGTGGGAACAAGCAAACATACTATAGCCACATAGAGGAGATATGGGAACTAGACTATGCATCTCATTTTAAGGTACCTTTGTTCAAGTGCCAGTGGGTAAAGACGACTGGAGGCGGCGTAGCAGTCGACAACCAGTATGGAATGACAACAGTGGACCTCAACAATATTGGGTACAAAGGTGAACCGTTTGTCCTTGCGAAAGATGTGACTCAGGTGTTCTATGTCAAGGACATGTCTACAAAACCGAAGAGAGGGAAAAACGACAACCACCCAATCAATGATGAGCCAAAGCGCTACATAGTTCTTTTAGGAAAAAGAAACATCGTCGGAATCGAAGACAAATCAGACATGTCAGAAGATTATAAAAAGGATGACCGAATTTCACCTTTCACAGTGAACAAAGACCCTAGCATCAAGCTAAACGATGAGGGCACTCCATGGTTACGGCGTGATCATAACCAAGGGACATACGTCAAGAAGAAGTTCACTACTGTGCCCGCTTGATATATATATTGATGTTCAATAGTGTGTATTAGAGATATTATGTAATAATTGTGAATTTATGTTTGACGTTGAATTATGTCACGTTGAAATGATGCGAAAACAAATTTATGTTTGATGTTGGGATTATGTCACGTTGAAATGATGTGAAAACAAATTTATGTTTGATGGTGGGATTATGTCACGTTCAAATAATGTGAAAACAAATTTCCAGTCGAAACACAAGAGTTTTTCTGAATTTAATTAAACACTATATTTTTGCATTATTCAAATAGTAATTTAAACACTATATTGTTTTGTAAAACTTGTTAAAAAAATTAAAACTTTAGGTCACATAATTTTCCTGTGTGCAATAAAGCAAAATAGAATCTATATTTTTTAAAAATATTTTTATGTCTTTTATTTAATTTTCTGTGCAATTAACTATCCTTTTATCATTTGTGTTAAAAGAAATATATTAAAATCCTAATGAATTGGTGGGCAGCGAAACTGCAGTTTGGCTGCCCGCCAAAAACCTTTAGTCCCGGGCGCCACCACCAGCCGAGACTAAAGGTGCGACCTTTAGTCCCGGGCGTTAACAGGGCCCGGGACTAAAGGGCCTTTAGTCCTGGCTGGTGGTGGCGCCCGGGACTAAAGGTCCTCTCCCTTATATAGCCTCTGCGCCCACTCCGGCCCCTCTTCTTCCTCCTCCCCACTGCCGAGCCAAGCCCTAATAGACCCGCCGCCGCTCGTCCGATCCGCCGCCGACGCCACACCTCGCGAGCGCCCACACGCACACCGGTGCCCCACCACCCCGACGTCGTCACGCGCTCGCCGACGCGCCGCCCCCCGACCACCCCGGCCCGGTGCCCCGACGCCCCACTGCCTCGAGGCTCGGCCCCGACGCCACACTACGACCCCGCCCGACGCCACCACTGACGCCGACGCTCGGCCCCGACGCCACGCCGCCACTGACGCCGCGTGCGCGGCCCTGATGACTCCACCCGGCCTGGCTGGCCACGACGCTCGCGCCGCCACCGACGCCACCCAGCCCAGCCACCGACACCGCCCTCGTCATAACCGCCTCCGGACGCCCATCACCGCCGACCCCTACGTACGTCGATCGTCACCGCCGACCCCTACATACGTCGATATGTGTTTGTATGTGATATATGCAGAGGAACGCCTCGTTGTGTTGTATGCGGAGCAACGCCGTCGTTGTGTTGTATGTGGAGCAACCGCCTCGTTGTGTTGTATGCGGAGCAACGACGCCTCATTGTGTTGTATGCGGAGCAACGCCTCCACGTTGTGTTGTATGCGAAGCAACGCCGCCTCGTTGTGTTGTATGCGGAGCAACGCCGCCTCGTTGTGTTGTATGTGGAGCAACGTCGCCCCGTTGTTGTATATGCGGAGCAACGCCGCCCCATTGTTGTATATGCGGAGCAACGCCGCCCCGTTGTTGTATACCCTAGCGAGAACGACGATTCGCCCTAGCGAGAATGACGATTCGCCCTAGCGAGAACGATGAATTCGCCCTAGCGAGAACGACGAATTCGCCCAGGGCGAATTCGTCGTTGTCGCTAGGGCAAATTCGTCGTTTATATGACTTGTTTACATATATGACTTGTTTACATATATGACTTGTTTACATATATGACTTGTTGACATATATGATTGTTTACATATATGAATTGTTTATATATATGACTTGTTTATATGACTTGTTTATATATGTGACTTAGATTTATTTTGTATATGACTTATTGTACATATATGAATTGTTTACATATATGAATTGTTTATATATATGACTTGTTTATATGACTTGTTTATATATGTGACTTAGATTTATTTTGTTTATGACTTATTGTACATATATGACTTGTTTACGTATATAACTTGTTTATATATATGTGACTTAGATAAATTTGTATATGACTTATTGTATATATATGACTTGTTTATATATGTGACTTAAATTTTGTTAAATTTGTTAGATATGGCTGCCCCGGGAGACAACATGGAGGAAGAAATGATGAATATTATTGCCAATGCTGGTGAGCAGGATGTTAATGACAGAAGTCAATACCTAGCTCTTGAAAATGAGCAAGAAAATGTTTTGCAAGAAAATACAGGCGAGGTATATATACTAAATATATATTATATGTGAATATTGTATATATTTCTATGGACAAAAGATATTTATTTATTATTTTTTTATATGTAGCCCTCTGGATCGGCGACCACAACGGCGAAGAGCAAAAATGTTCGAGGACCGAAGAAACCACCGGAGGGCTGGTACATAATATCGGAATTCAACATCGAGACAGGCGAACCACTTGGTCCACATAAAAGGAAATTCGTGGAACACTGTGGGTACTTTGTAAGGGACAAAATTCCGATCAGTATCCGTGAATGGAAGAAAAAGATCAACGAGCCTGATGTTAGTTTTGTCTCTGATGTTGACAAGAATTTGCTCTGGAATGATATCCTTGCCCATTTCACGTTGCAAGCGGATGATTGTGATGATATCAACGATGATGAATTGAAGGAGCTAGTTCGATCGTGGGCTATGAAGAAGATGGCCACACAATTCCAGACTTGGAAGAAACACCTATACAACACATACATCAAGAAGAACGAAACGCCGAATTTCAATACTGCTACGGGCCTGATCTCGAAACAGAGGCCCTATTGGAATGATTTCATAGAGTACAAGACATCAGCAGAGGGTGAGGCATGGGTGAGAAGGAACCAAGAGAATGCACGAAAAAAGGTATACCACCATGACATGGGATCAGGTGGCTACGATACTACCATTCCGAAGTGGCAAAAATGGAAGCGGACATTATTGCCAAGGGGATCGAACCAGAATCAGCCAAGTGGCCCCCACACTCAAAGAATTGGTTTTTTAGTCATGGGGGAAGACTCGACCCATAGACCAGTCTGGCAGTGTATGGGCAAAAACTCGAAACAATAGCACGCCGATTGGCTTTTGCTATAAAAGCTAAAGAGATTGGTGTGTTCAAGCCCAATAGAGAGAAGGATGAGCTGACGTATGCCATCGGGACTGCTGAACACACTGGCCAAACCAGAGGTTTAGGACGCAACACTCCATGGGCTCATGGTTTCCCTAATGATAGGGAAACCTACCGAAGCCGCCAGAGAAGCAAGGAGGAGCAAGCAGCGCGGGTGACAATGTTGGAGGAAATGGTGCTTGAAGCAAAGGAGCGAGAAAAAGAAATGGAAGCAAGAATGCAGGAAGAAATCAGAAAGCAAGTGCAGATAGCAATGAGTGCCCAGAGGTAGGCATCAGAGCCAGGAATGAATGTTAATATTAGCTCCCTTGGTCAGTTGAAAAGCAGCTACGCTTCCACTGAGCTGCCAAAGCAAGATGACGCAGCGCTGCGCTTCCCCGTGGATGATGTCACTACTCCAATGACATCAATTGAGCTACATGTTCCAAGGGGGAATGACACAATCAAGGTCGTTGTTGGTGTTTTTACTCCTCCAGACCCTACCAAGACACCAAGAATCCATGGGGCACCAATACAACCTGGATATGCTAGGGTCGCAGTGGATAAAGTGAGCAAAGGTTATGAGGATCTAGCTCTTGACATTCCTGGAGGTGATGGAGAAAAGACTCTAGGAGAAGCAGAGAAGGCATATATACTATGGCGTAAGCGCTACATCATTATCCCTGGGGCGTCTGCTCCACCGCCAGCAGACATTAGGTGCGGACAAAAGTTAACAAAACAATTTTTTGATAATTTTCTATGGGTATGACTAATAATAAGGATTTACTTATATCTCATTATTTTTTGTACTTACAAAGCAGGGCCTCCGCCAACCAAAGTCCAGTTGTTGCTTCTCCCGACCATCATAGTGCTTAGGGCAATGATGACGCCTTCGAAGGCACTGCTGCATCCCCACCATCTCCAACTCCTCCGCCGCCTCCAAGGAAGTCCACAACTCCTCCGCCGAGGTCTCCAACGCCTCCGCCGCCTCCAAAGTCTACAGTGCCTCCAAGGCGGTCTCCAACGCCTCCCCCACCTCCAAGGAAGCCAGCCCCTAAGAGGTCCGCCCCACAAACGAAGTCGTTGCCCTGCCCGTCGGCAAAGAAGCAGAAAGCAAATACTCATCCAGTTATTCCCCAAAAACTATCTTATGAGAAAAGTGAACAGGAATTAAAGGATGCAGTACAAAAAGAAGTGACAGATTTCTTTGAAGGTGCAAAATAGGCACGACGAGCGAGGGAGAACCCAGAGCCATCATACTACCTCCTACCTCTAGATCAGCTAAGAAAGAAGTTGGAACAAAAAAAAATGGGATTCTCTTAAGAGCGCCGCGAAACAACTGATATCGGACTATGACCGCTCTCTCACCAAGTCTAGAGGCGCGCAAAAAAAAGAAGAGCGTAGGGAAAGGTGTTGAAGTTGACAACAAAACAATCAATCCCCCCCTTGTCGGGATGGTTCTCTTGGAGGAGGAGGCGCTATGAACATTTCTTCGGGATATCAAACTATGAACCTTGTCGAGGTGCTCTCTCACCAAGTCATATGAAGTGGATCCTTACAAAAAAAGAAGTCTAGCAACCCAGGAAAGGTGTTGCACAAAATGTACTGCTAAACGGGTGGACATGTCGGCGCGAACAAATCTATCTTTACGTCGTAATTAGAAACCACCATTACTTCCGTGACAATGACATTATCTATGTCGAGCTTCCAGAATTACACCAACTATGCCATCTGGACTCTCTCGACAAAAGTCTCATTAGCTGCTATTGTCTGTAAGTGTGATTATTTTCTACTATATTCACAATTTCTTTATTATATATTCACAATATATATATTCACAATTTTCATGTATGCAGATATGAGATGACAGAACTTAGAAAGAGAAAGGATAATGATGTTGGGTTCGTTGATCCGTATGTCGTATACAAACACCCTAACCCCCCGAAGGATTATAAGCCTCAACATGAGAGAGATCTCATGAATTTCTTAGTGAACCAACGCGACAAGAAGGAGATACTCTTCCCCTACAACTTCAAGTGAGTGTTATTATAAGTAATTAATGTCGATCATATATATGGGACATCAATATTTTCTTACTAGCTAGTTACCTCTCTCACACACACATATATATATGTTTATGCAGAGATCACTGGATATTGATGGTCATCGATATGGCTAATAGTGGATTGAAAATCTTGGACTCGTTGAGAAAACCACAAACGGAGTATCAAGACATGATAGATATTATACAAGGGTAATTAATTTAGTTTCTCTATAATAACATATATATAATGGCGCCGATCTCTCAACAATTATTAAAGGTTAAATTATTTTTTATTTTATTGGAAGCAGGGTTTGGAAAAGGTTCATTGAGGAACAAAAAATGAAACATTGCAAAGCGCCACTGGGTGTAATCGCACACAAAGTAAGTACTATAACTACACATTTATATTCAATTAACACCATATGATGATTTTAATTCATCCTAATTGATTTTTTTATCGTAAAAATGGGTTCTAAGGCAGGAGCAGGGTAACAACTACTGTGGATACTATGTTTGCGTGTTCATCATGGCGTACTCAAAGAGAACTCCTGAAAAGCAACTCAAAGTACGTATATAAATACTTTTTCCTTTATATTATTTCGATCGTATATTTACAATTTCTTTATTGCTCTCATTTGTATAAGTAATTACATGAGCAATACACATACATATATATATATATATATATTAATACTTTTTCCTTTAACTTTTATTGAAGACTGAATGGTTGATGAAAAGAGTCATACGACTTGACCGACTTAAAGCAATTCGAGAGACTATAGTAGGATTTCTAAATGACCAGGTCATCAACCCCAACGGCGAGTTCTACAATGACCCGAACGAAACGTGGATGCCAAATCTGGAGGAGTGAATTGCTAAGGACATAAACAATTTATATATCAAACCTTTGTAATATATATATATATATTATATGTACATAAAATAACGTGTGTATATATATGATCATCATATATATATATGCATGTACGTGTATATTCGTTTGTTATTTATGTACAAAGTTTGAACGAAAACTTACGCGTGCGAAGTACATATATATTACTATTAGCAGCGTATTCGAAAATGTATTTTAATATCAAAACTAATCATTAAATGAAAAAAGAAATCAAAAATAGAAACCAGAAAAAGGAAAAAAAAGAGAGGGACATTTAGTCCCGGTTAGTAACACCAACCGGGACTAAAGGTCCTGCCCCGTGGCGGTCCCTGGCCAGGCCTGGAGGCCCCCTTTACTTCCGGTTGGTGTTTCTAACCGGGACTAAAGATCCCCCTTTAGTCCCGGACGTCAAGCCGGGACTAAAGAAAGGTACCTTTAGTCCCGGATTGGTGCTCCCGGTTGAGAAACCGGGACTAAAGGGGTTTCCCAACCGGGAGCAAAAAGCCTTGCTGCACCAGTGGATGTGTTTTTTCAGCCTTAACCATCTTTCTCTAAGCGCCCATGCAAGGTTCTGAAGATTAGCGATCCCAAGTCCACCAAGCTGACAAGGAAAACACACTTTGATCCAAGCAATAACACCTCCTTTCGCCTCCTTTCTTCCTCTCCACAAGAAACCTCTTCTGATCCTGTCAATAGCCTTGATTGCCGAAGGGGGAAGGTCAAAGACCATGCAAAGATAGACTAAGCAATAACTTGCTTTCGCCTCCTTTCTTCCTCTCCACAAGAAACTCTTCTGATCCTATCAATAGCCTTGATTGCCGAAGGTGGAAGGTCAATGGCCATGGAAAGATAGACTAGCATTGGAGTAAGCACGGACTGAACCAGAATCCGTCTCTCTTTGGTCGATCTATCCCTAATAATAAAGAGTCAAAATTTTCGGCCATATTTTTTCGTCCATCTATTTTTTTATGCGCCTCTCTCTAACTACTGGACAATAGAATTTTTTTTCCATCCGGACTTATATATATAACACGTGTTCATACGGGTTAGAATAGTTCTTGCCTAGCGTGATACGTAATCCGATTCCAAAACATAGTGGGTCCTTGCTTATGTATATAGAGAGTTTCTTATTTTGGTCTTTTTTTCTATGTATGTAATTTTCGTCCAACGCAACGACACTCGGTGTCCAAGTTGAATCATATTTTTTTCGCTTCCGTTTTTTATGTCGACCATTTCCTTTTTTTTCGGTGTCCCTTTTTTTCAATGTCTATTTTTGAACGGGCTCGCTCGCACATGAGCCCCCTCTACGCTGCTCTCTTAGAGTAGTGTTGGTCCAGAAAAAGCTGCGTTCGGAAGGTGAAAGTCGCCAATAATTCCATGCTGGCTGCTACTAGCTTCTAACAATAAATACAATACTATAGGTATTTTAAACGTTAACCCTTATCTGTAAAAAATTGAGAAGGTTTCACACAATCTGTCGCGTACTATGTTTACAAACCGAAGTATCTCAGAAGAAGAATCGTAGCGTTGAGAAGGATTCGGTAAGATTTGGAGTCAAAGTGACGGTCGAATTGGAGTTTGACTTCAAAACTTTTTGTATAGGCAATAGAGAACATAGATTGATTCATGTGTAATTTTGGTAATTTTTTAGATCATTTGATAATTTTATTTTATTAAGTGCAATTATAGAATTTTAATTGATATACATTGAATTTGAGCTATAACTGCATGAAATAATAAGTTTTTTTCTCTTCTGACCTTGAAACTTTTTCTACTATCCACATACAACATGTGGTACTCCATGTTAAGATTTGATATATTTCTAGATCAGTTTGCTATATTTAATTAATTTATTGCTTTTCAAGAAATTTTTTGGTATAAGTCAAATTTGAACTGCAAGTGATTCAAATAATAGAATAAAATGAGTAGAAAAATGATATTCATGTTATGGGTCAGTCTTTGCCGAGTGTCCAATATTTAACACTTGACAAAGATGGCAGGTTTGCTGAGTGTCCGGGATTTGACACTCTTCTGATATTTTATTACTAAGTTGTTTAGGAGTAAATAAATTATTATTATAAAATAAATCGGTTGATGACCTAACTAATTAATCAAACCGTAAATTTAAATCTTAAACACTTTACATCCAATCTAATAAAAATAAATGTTTCTTCAAACTATCCGCACATGCCAGTGCAAATGTCTAAGATGTACGCATATAATAATGCACCTCTCGATAAGGCTGACATGTGGAAATCGATGATGAATAACCCCTTGCCTACTTTAATAAGGTATTAATACATATTTTTATGGGTCTTCAAAAGAAGCCACAGAACAAGGCTGACATGTGAAAATGAAGACACGATGACAACTAACCCCTCGCCAACTTTAATAAAATATTAAAATTACATATTTATATGGATCCATAAAAGAAGCCACTAAACTTGATATCTTACTCTACCAAAAGATAAATAGATATTTACCATTGTCATCCTTGTTTCCATCAATGAGCCTTCGTAAGTGATTGCTACAGCAACAACTCACGATATCAAAAGAAGCACCTATACAAATTAAGTTGTCACGGCCGTTGCAACTGGTGCAGCAAGCTGAAGCGAATAGATTGAAAGCTTGATAGTTTTTTCTCCTGTTGCAACGCCCGGACATGTTTGCTAGTAAATATAATCTGCATTCCAACCAGGCAACTGGTCAGCATCTCGGTCAATAAAGGGCTGCAATTGTGCTCTCGTCAATTTTCTCAAGGAGAGCGGAACACCAAGATATGCAGTAATTCACACAGGAGGTGACGCTGTTTATATGTTAGTCAAGTCATTGTCCGTATGTACAGGAGAAACAGGCAACTGTCTGCATAGGTGTCCAAACATCGTCCTGTTCGCTTGGCTTGTAAGCCGTATTTTTTAGACAACTAAACAATATTTTTCTCTCACAACAAATCAACCAACAGTACTTTCAGCCATGACTTATCAGTTATGCGAACAGGGCAATTGTCATCTCCTTTTAGGGTATAGGCTATCATGTACGATACAGGGGCTAGCTTTTTCATTTCTGTTTAGTTAGCATTCCTCTACAGAAACTGACCTGCACCAGGACTTGCAAAAAGCCCTTGGATCATAAATGGCATGCATTTGATGAAAAAGAATGATATGAACATTTGTGACCCTTAACCATACAAAGGATACACAGCCCTTCCACTGCTCTTTGCACTATTGTTTTTTGAAATGTTCGATGAACTAATTGAATAGCAGGCCCAAACTATATACTAACCAATTGCAATTTGAAAGCCTATGTTGGCAATACACCCATCCATAACTTCAGTACTAGTGTTGTAGCACACTGAAAATAAGCAGGATTACGTTAAATGAATGATAAAGACTGTTTACCTTCTGAAGAATAAGAAAGTAAACAAGAATAGGGATACAGAGTTATGCAAGCGTTGTCAAGAACTGGAATGCTCTGACAAAGAAAGGAAGAGCAAGAACGGAAAGTATTGCACCCTGTTTGTTTTATCGTTTCTATAGCTTATAAGCCGGTTGATGCTGTTTTGTTGTGAGAGAAAAATATTATATCATAACTAATAAGCATAATAAGCATGACTGATCAAGCGAACAGGCTCTTCAAACTTACTTCACCCCAGCAGTCATACAGAAGTACGGTTCCAGTTTTTTCTTCATTGATGATTGAGTATTCAGCGCTGGCTTCTTTTTCTGATGAAACTGAATGGACTGAAAAGCTCGTTGAGGTTTCGAGATATCAGATTCCAGTGGGCCCAGCCTTGAATGCCCCTATGTACCTGGTCTCTCGACATTCCAGCCTATTCCCGGTCTCCACTCCATCGGCCGCCGCCATGGGGTGGTCACCAGAGCCAAGAAGAGGAGAATTGAAGAGGAAGAGCTCCTGGTCGACCTGATCAGCAACCTCCCCGACGACGTCCTCGGCGACATCATGTCCCTTCTCCTCCCCAAAGCCGGCGCCCGCACGTAGGTCCTCTCCTCCCGCTGGCGCCACATCTGGTGCTCCGCTCCTCTCAACGTCGACCTCCATGGTCCACTTGGATGGCGCATCCCTGTCAACGAGATCCCAAGCGTGCTCTCCGCGCACCCGGGCCCTGGACGCCGCTTCTCAATCCCCAAGGGCTACTTCAGCGACGCAAGCAACGCCGCCGGCCTGAACGGCTGGCTCCGGTCCCCAGCACTGGAGAACCTCCAGGAGCTCGAGTTCGACTTGAACTTGAACCACAGACTCCAGCTGCCGGCATCGGTATGGACCGGCCAGCTGACCTCGAATCGGGCTCCCACGAAGGGATGCCGGGCCTCCACTCGAACAAGCTCGTTAACAACTCATCGAGCACCGTGCTCTGTCCAGCGAGAAAAGCATGGCTCAGCTCAGCCTCTTCGTTCTAGCGAATAGACACATGAGGGATGACGATCGCAAGACGAACTGACCCCCCGGTCAGAACCCTGCTACACACGGGGGCTCGGGGGCTCGGCATCGCAAAGAGACCGAATACGCGGTCACAGACAGACGGCGAGTCACCTCTAGTTGCGGAAACCGAGGGCGGGGTAGCGCATGAAACACGGCTGATCCCTACCGAGCCTCACAAGGCTCGGAGGCTCGAGTCGTCCGACCCTAAATCGGTAGACCGAGGCCGTCTCACGTCAAACAAGAGACAGGGGAGAAAAACGTAGATAAGCCCCAGTGGTCTTCGCCCGACCCACCTAGAAGCGGACAGAGTCATCCCAACTTTCTCGTTCGATCCTAGCTCCCAGCCGAGCCCATAGAATCCCCATTGAGGGGGTATCTGTTGGAGGGCGGGTTAAGGGGTAGTGGAACGTCACATGAAGGCTCCACCGAGCCCATCGCGAATGGCGGACCCAGATTCCACTCGAACATACCCGTTAGCGAGCTCACAGAATGCATCACTCGAGCCATCAAGGCAAATAATGTTAGCTCAACCCCCACGGTTGCAGAAACCACGGATGGGGCAACAATCACAAAGTCAAGACAACCCTTGATCGAACCCCTGCTACGCGCGGGGGCTCGACGAAAGTTGAACTCGCAAGGAGACCGAATGCTCGATCACAGAACGATAGCTCGAATCCTAGGGAGGGGGTACGTATGGAAACAAGAGACGTTTTCTCCTACTAATCTCGCTATCCTCTCCACTATCTTTAGTGATACCTGACCCTAGCAACAGCAAGGGGTCGGCTCTCACTCGGGGGATGATAAGGGTATAATTACACCCTTTCTAAAACAGTCACCGCGCCCGACCTCTTCCTCACGATAAATCTGGTGGCAAGGTCTGCGGAAACAAGCGATTGAGAATCACTGGTTGGACTATGAGAAACCTACGCCCCTACGGCCACGACACTCTTACTCACCAGCGCGATCAAAGTTTTCCTCCTACACCTCGGGCCCCATTGTTTTTTTAGCAAACGGAAGGGTCAGAACACACGAACCCCTTTCCACACATAAAAAGGGAGAAAAAACAAACTTAGACAAACAAAACAAAATGATAAGTTTGTGCGATAGTGCAGAAGGGTTGGAGTTTGTCTATTTGTTACATGAACGATTACTCGACCTATCTGACTAACTAACCCCTTCGGAGTAGAACCGTGTCTTCCATTTTGTCCGCTAGGTCCCGCGTAAGAGGAGCCACTGCCGCCTCTATCTCATCCAGCTCGGCGTCAGGGTAGCCAGGCGCAAAGTCGAGGCTCATCGTCTCTAGATTGATGTTGTCCTCATAATGAGAACGAGCAATCATGAAGAATTGATGGACCCCAGTGCGAAGGGCATCCTTCTCGAGCTGGCGCACCCGCGCCGTGATCTCGACAACACGGGCCGCAAGCGAACTGGTTCCCTCCGACCGCACCACCTCCAGGTCATCATAGACCACTCTGAGGGTGGCGGTTAGGATACTGAGCTCGTCGCTCTCCGCCTGAAGGTTCCTCCTCGCCTCAGCGAGCTCCGTGGCTAGCCCAGCAGAGACGCCCTCGGCCTCCAGCCTCTGAGTTGTCACGGTTTTGAGCTCGGCCTAGAGGGAGCAGATCCTCTGCTGCGCCTCGTCGTGCTCTGGGATGGCCTGGTCACGCTCCTTGTGGGCCACGCCATGCTCCGAGCGGAGCCTCCGCGCGGTTTGGAGCAGCTCGTCTCGCTCCTTACGCAGTCGGGCGACCGCCTCAGCATCCCGACTCGCCCTCCACTCTAGGTCTACGAGTTTCTCCTTGGCTACTAGCTTCAGCTCCCGCTCCTTCTCAGCCTAGGCCAGAAAGTCGAGGATCCACCGATGGGTCTCGGCGTCCCTCTGAAGTAGCTCGTCTCGCTCCCTGCTGACTCAAGAGGCCTCCTCGTCATCTTGCCATGCCCTCGTCGATAGGGCCTCGAACGCCCTCTCGATCTCCTCCTCATGCTGACGTGCCTCGGCCTCCCGCAGTAAGAGATTGTTTGCCTCCTCGGCAAGGGGAGTCACCTCGGCCACCCTCTGCTAGGTGGCAACGAGCTAGGCGGTCACATCCCCGCGCGGCCGCGCCTCTTCGATGAGGTGGTCCCAGTTCTCCTTCTGCTCACGAAGGAACCAGGATTTCTCCTAGCTGCGAGTGATAAGGGATTGAAAAAAGATGATGGTCAGAACATAAAAATATATAAAGAAAGAAGAAGGCGAGTGGAAAGCAAGATCAAATGAATACCCAGCCAGTGGGAACGATGACTTCATGCAGGGCGCCCCTAGCATGGTTCAAAGCTTCCAGCACAGCCGCAATCCCCTGGTCGAGACTCTCCCGCTCTGTGCTCTCAGCGGCATCGTCGAGGGTGAAGAGTGTCGACATCGGGTCCTACGGATTTGTCCACTAGAACAGGGGCTCGTCCTGCACGGGCGAGTGGCTGCCCCCCGATGTCGGGGCTAGGGACGATTCCCCTCTGGTCCTCTCTACCCCCACCATGACATCCGAGGACCCCTCGACCGCGTCCCACTCCGTCCGGCCCACGTCGGGTGCTGTCACTTGGACCACTGGTGGCACGGGTCGCGCCGCTGCCTCTGGCACAACCACGGCTGCATCTGGCTATGTCCTGCCTGTCATAGCCGCTACCACCTCCACCTGCGTCGGCGGGGACTTGATTGGCAGCGTCGCACCAGCCGCAGTCGGTGCCACAAGTGCGGCCAGCAGCTCCGTCTGCCCCATCGTCGGCAGCGGTATCCCCTCTATCGCCAGCTGCTCAGCGATCTTCGAGGGCGTCCCTCGAGCCCCAGTGCTTGCTTGTCCCGATGAGGTCACGGGCGCCATCACGCGCGGCGCGTGACCGGCCGGTGAGGCAGTCGCACCGGCGTTGCTCCCGCCCAAAATAGGCGCGGCGCCAACCAATGGCTGCCACCCCACTGGAAGGGCGACGCCCTTCTCTGACGCTAGCGCCAAAGGATTCTACCGCTTCACAACGCTGCGAAGAAAGAAAAGCATAAGTCATGATGAAAACAGAGAAAAACAAAGCAGCTGGTGACTTACATTGGTGATGTTAGACGGCGGATATGTTTGGGGGTGAACCCCCGGACCCCTGCTCCACCAAGTCGGGGCAGGGCCGTTTCGAGCCCACCCCCTGCTCCTAGGCAGAAGGGCTCACTCCCCTTACCACCCACCTCTGCCGACACCTCTAAAAGGTCCTAATGGCTAGAGGGGGGTGAATAGCCTATTAAAAATTTCTACAACAACACTTAACAAACCAGTTAGACAATTATGAGGTGAAGCAAGTGTTGCGCTAGCCTACTAAAATAGCAAGCCACCTACCACAATTCTAGTTTATATAGTTTCTATCCACACAATAGCTATGTCACTACACTAAGTTAGTGTGCTCTCAAAGGCTAACTAAAGAGCCACACTATCCAAACTAACAAGCTCTCACAACTAACTACACTAAAGAGCTTGACAACTAGTTTGCGGTAATGTAAAGAGAGTGAGCAATTTGTTTATACCGCCGTGTCGAGGAAGGAGCCAATCAATCACAAGAATGAATACCAATGAAGACCAATCACCTCAGAATCAAATGATGAACATAATAATTTTTTACCGAGGTTCACTTGCTTGCCGGCAAGCTACTCCTCGTTGTGACGATTCACTCACTTGGAGGTTCACGCGCTAATTGGCATCACACGCCAAACCCTCAATAGGGTGCCGCACAACCAATACAAGATGAGGATCACACAAGCCACGAGCAATCCACTAGAGTACCTTTTAGCTCTCCACCGGGAAAGGTCAAGAACCCCACACAATCACCACGATCGAAGCCGGAGACAATCACCAACCTTCGCTCGATGATCCTCGCTGCTCCAAGCCATCTAGGTGGCGGTAACCACCAAGAGTAACAAGCGAATCTCATAGTGAAACACGAACACCAAGTGCCTCTAGATGCAAACACTCAAGCAATGCATTTGGATTCACTCCCAATCTCACAAAGATGTTGAATCAATGATGGAGATGAGTGGGAGGGCTTTGGCTAAGCTCATAAGGTTGCTATGTCAATGCAAATAGCCAAGAGAGTGAGCTTGAGCTAGCCATGGGGCTTAAATAGAAGCCCCCATGAAATAGAGCCATTGTACCCCTTCACTGGGCACAACACGGGGTGACCGGACGCTGGACCTCAGCGTCTGGTCACGCGATGCGTGCCACGTGTCCCCTCTCTTGAAATGTTGATCACCCATTCTCAACAGTTTAGTGATGACCGAACGCGCTGCTGTGAAGTGACCGGACCCTGAACCTCAGCGTCCGGTTGTTTCCAGTAAGCATCCAGAAATGATTTTTCACGACCGGACGCGTCCAGTCATGCTCGACCGGACACACCCAGCGTCCGGTCACATGGTGTCTCCCCTATGCGCTGCCACGTCAGTAGGACCAGACGCAACCCTCTAGCGTCCAGTCACTAAGTGACCCAGCATCTGGTCAGAGACCGACGCCAGCGTCTCTGCAGCTTCTACTGACCGGACGCGCCGGTCCAACCTAGGCCAGCGTCTAGTCACTTACAGTGACCTCCGTGTTTTCTATATAGGGCGCCGGTGGCACCGTCGGACTGTCCACACTCTACGGGCGGACACTTCGCTGGTGAAGTATCTTACCCTTGCTCAAATGTGCCAACCACCAAGTGTATCACCTTGTGCACATGTGTTAGCATATTTTCACAAACATTTTCAAGGGTGTTAACACTCCACTAGATCCTAAATGCATATGCAATGAGTTAGAGCATCTAGTGGCACATTGATAACTGCATTTTGATATGAGTTTCACCCCTCTTAACAGTACGACTATCGATCCTAAATGTGATCACACTCACTAAGTGTCTCGATCACCAAAACAAAATAGCTCCTACCATTTATACCTTTGCCTTGAGCCTTTTGTTTTCTCTTTCTTCTTTTCAAGTCCAAGCGCTTGATCATCATCATGGCATCACCATCATCATGATCTTCATAATTTCTTCATCACTTGGAGTAGTGCCACCTATCTCATAATCACTTTGATAAACTAGGTTAGCACTTAGAGTTTCATCAATTCACTAAAACCAAACTAGAGCTTTCAATCTCCCCCTTTTTGGTAATTGATGACAACCCTTTCACAAAGATATGAATTAAAATTCAGTTGAATCCATGTTGCTTGTCCAAGCATATTTACTATGTATAAAAGGATATGGATAGGTTTCATGAACTACATATGGTAGCAATTGCTCCCCCGACATATGTGCTAAGAGTTTGGATTGAAGCTTGCACATATGCTTAGATAGGAAATATAGGAGACAATGTCTACCAAAGGATGCTAAGGTATAAAAGATGGACCTTTGAAGTGTGATACCAATCAGAGTGCACCATTATACCATCCTTAGCACCATGGTTAGCTTGATACCACTTGGAAACACTTGGAAATGGAATCACTAGATAACCTATGCATGCTAGATTTTTATTTCATCATTCAAACCTACAACTAGCATACACCACACAAGCATGGATATTGAAATTTAAAACTTGTGCCATGCAAGCAAACATATGAAATGCACATTCAAATGCACCATACAAGTTCATGAGCTTGCTCCCCCTACTTGTGTGCTCAAAATTTTAATTGATCACTTTCCTTTGTCATATCTCTCCCCCTATGTCAAGTTCTCCATCTTTGTTGTCTTTTCACTATCTTTGTACACTATTTCTCTCCCTTTGTCATCAATGACCACAAAGGCTTAAATTATAGATAGGTTGCGATTATCAATGTCAATCAATGGGGTGAGGATCATTTTCCCAAATTTGGTCCAATCTAGATCATTTGGCAAAGATATTTAACTCGGTTTGATCCAATGACAAGCTTCTTCACACCTCAAAATAAGGGTTATCTTGTACCATGTTGAGTTAAACACTTAGAGCTTATTTTCTAGATCAAACACTAGGTTTACAAGCCCACAAACATGTCATATGCTACCACTAGACCAAAACAAGTATAGAAGCAATAGTGGTACCATACAATCATCAAATTCATTTGATTTTCATGAATGAGCCTATTAAATGTGAAAGATGTCTAGATGCACTAAACATATCCTTAGCAAGGATGTATGCCATGCCAATCAACTTTTACCTTGGATTGCTCGAATGAGAGGCATGTCATATAAGTGGGGGTGCATCAACACATATTTGAGAAATCCAATATGTTCAACTCATTCCTTAGCTTGCAAAACCTTTTCTCATCCAATGGCTTGGTGAATATATCGGCAAGTTGATCTTCGGTGCCTACACTCTCAATGCAAATGTCCCTATTTTGTTGGCGATCTCTTATAAAATGGTGGCGGACATCAATGTGTTTTGTTCTTGCATGTTGAACCGGATTGTTGGTTAACTTGATTGCACTCTCATTGTCACATAGCAATGGCACTTTCTTGAACTAATTCCAAAGTGACTCAAAGTGGCCTTCATCCAAAGTATTTGTGCACAACAACTACGGACGGATATATATTCGGCTTCGGCGGTTGATAATGCAACACTATTTTACTTCTTTGATGACCATGAAACAAGTGATCTTCCCAACAATTGACATGTGCCCGAGGGGCTCTTCCTTTCAACCTTGCATCCCGCATAATCCGAGTCGGAGTATCCAACTAGCTCAAACTTTACTCCTTTGGGATACCACAAACCAACATTTTGTGTATGCTTCAAGTACCTCAATATCCTCTTTGTAGCATTCAAATGACTTTCTCTTGGTGAGGCTTAAAATCTTGCACACATGCATACACTAAACATGCCATCCGGCCTTGATGCGGTCACATAGAGTAGACTTTCAATCATAGACTGATACAATTTTTGATCCACCATGTTGCCACTTGCATCACTATCCAAGTTACCATTTGTTTCCATTGGTGTGCTAATGGCTTTACTATCATTCATGCCAAACTTCTTGATCATGTCCTTAATATACTTGCATTGACTCACAAATGTACCATTCTTCAATTACTTGATTTGAAGACCAGGGAAGTAACTTAACTCTCCAATCATGGACATCTCAAACTCTTTAGCCATCATCTTTCCAAATTCTTCACAAAAATCTTGATTGGTTGGTCCAAATATGATGTCATCAACATAGATTTGTAATACAAATAAATCTTTTCCAATCTTCTTGATGAAAAGAGTAGTGTCAACCTTACCCATCATGAACCCTTTAGAGAGTAGGAAATCTCTCAATCTCTCATACCATGCTCTAGGTGCTTGCTTCAAGCCATACAATGCCTTCTTCAACTTGTACACATGGTTGGGCTTCTTGTCATCTTCAAAACCGGGAGGTTGCTCAACATATACTTCTTTATTGATGTAACCATTGAGAAATTCACTCTTTACATCCATTTGATAGAGCTTGATGTTGTGGGCACAAGCATAGGCTAGCAAGATTCTAATTGCTTCCAATCTAGCAATCGGGGCATATGTTTCTCCAAAGTTAAGACTTTCAACTTGTGTATAGCCTTATGCTACCAATCTTGCTTTGTTCCTTACTACTATCCCATCTTGATCTTGCTTGTTTCTAAAGACCCATTTGGTTTCAATCACATTGTGTCCCTTTGGTCTCTCTACTAATTCACATACTTGATTTCTTGTAAAGTTATTCAATTCTTCATGCATAGCATTCACCCAATCAACATCTTTCAATACTTCATCTATCTTCTTTGGTTCAATGGATGACACAAATAAGAAATGCTCACAAAATGAAGCCAATCTTAACCTTGTTTGTACACCTCTAGAAATATCACCAATTATAGTGTCCAATGGATGATCTCTTGCAATATTGGTTAGTTGGAGGATTGGAATTTGATTGCTTGCACTTGCTTGATCATTGGGTTGAGATGATGTACTAGCCACTTGATCTTGTTCATTGTCATGAGAGCCACTTGTACTAGCTTGATTTGTATCATCTTGCACATTTGAGTTAGAGAGCACTTGTACTTGATCATTTTCATAATCATTCACTTGCCTAGGCCTCAATTCACCAACATCAATGTTCTTCATGGCATTTGAAAGTTGAATGTCTCTAACATCTTCCAAGTTCTCATTCTCTACTTGTGAACCCTTGGTTTCATCAAATTCAACATCATAAACTTCCTCAAGAGTACCACTATCTAAGTTCCAAACTCTATATGCTTTACTTATAGTGGAATAGCCAAGTAGGAATCCTTCATCACATTTCTTGTCAAACTTGCCCAATCTAGTGCATTTCTTTAAGATATAGCATTTGCAACCAAAGACCAAAAAATATGCAATGTTGGGCTTTCTACCATTCAAGAGCTCATATGGTGTCTTCTCTTTCAAAGGGTGACAATAGAGACGATTGCTACAATAGCAAGCCATGTTGATAGCTTTGGCCTAAAAAGATTGACTCACATTGTACTCACTAAGCATAGACCTTGCCATATCAATGAGTGTCCTATTCTTTCTCTCAACAAGGCCATTTGATTGTGGAGTGTACTTGACCGAAAATTACTGTCTAATTCCAAATTCATCACACAACTCATCAATTCTAGTGTTCTTGAACTCACTACCATTGTCACTTCTAACTCTCTTGATGGTTGTTTCAAACTCATTGTGAATGCCCTTGACAAATGATTTGAATGTTACAAATACATCACTTTTGTCCACTAGAAAGAATACCCATGTGTATCTAGTGTAATCATCCACTATCACAAAGCCATATTTGTTACCACCAATGCTAGTGTATTGAGTTTGCCCAAACAAATCCATGTGCAATAACTCAAATGATTTACTAGTGCTCATCATGCTTTTCTTAGGATGGGTGTTTCTAACTTGTTTGCCGGCTTGACAAGAGCTACAAAGCTTATTATTCTCAAATACAACATCTTTCAAGCCTCTAACCAAGTCATGCTTAACCAATCTATTCAATTGTTTCATTCCAACATAACCAAGGCTTCTATGCCATAACCAACCCATGCTAGACTTAGTGAACAAGCATGTAGATAATTTAGCTTCACTAGCATTGAAATCAACCAAGTATAGATTCTCATATCTAAAGCCTTTGAAGATCAAGTTAGAGCCATCTACACTTTTGATCTCTACATCATCTACTCCAAATATGCATTTGAATCCAAGATGACACAATTGAGCCACAGATAGCAAATTGAAGTTCAAGCTCTCTACTAGCAACACATTGGATATGCTCATGTCATTGGATATTGCAATCTTACCAAGCCCTTTGACCTTGCCTTTGCCATTGTCACCAAATGTGATACTATCATAATCATCATTGCCATTGGTGTTGATTGAGTTGAACATTCTTGCATCACCGGTCATGTGTTGAGTACACCCACTATCAAGAACCCAATGCCTTCCTCCGGCTTTGTAATTGACCTACAAAAGAAGATAAATTCATTTTAGGTACCCAAACTTGCTTGGGTCCTTGAAGGTTAGTTACTAAGCTATTTGGTATCCAAATAGCTTTCTTCTTTGAGCCCATCCATGGTTTCCCAATGAACTTAGCCTTTACACCATTTGCACCCTTTGTAAGCATATAAAAAGAATCAAGCTTAATGAAGGATACATTAGCATTTTTGCTCTTATTTTTGCATTTATGCTCTTTATGACCAACTTGCTTGCAACTAGTGCAAAACCGACCATTGTTCTTCACAAAACTAGTCTTGTGATGAGCAAAAGCCGTCTTGCCTTTCTTGGAGGTATAGCCTAATCCCTCTTTGTAGAAAGAAGCTCTTTGGCTACCCAAGCACATAAGCAAGTGGTCCTCACCACCATAGGCCTTAGCCAAGGTGTGAGTGAGCTTATTGACCTCCTTCTTGAGGTTCTCATTCTCAACCATTAGTGAGGCATCATAAGTGAGACCATCACTACTAGATGAGGTGAAAGTAGAAGTACTACAAGAAGGGTTAGTGGGAGGAACAATGATAGGCATAGATAATGATTCATCAATTATATCACAAGTTAAACCTACATCACAAGTCTCAACATGCTTCTTTTTATCTTGCTCATTAAGCAAAGAGGAATGAGCACTTTTCAAGCTTTTTGTGAGCCTTGCCAAGCTTCTCATGGGCTTCCTCTAGCCTCTCATGAGTTGCTTTGAGCTCATCAAGGGCTTGCTTAAGGGCTTTTACCTCCTTATTCAAGCTCTTGCATTCCCTTCTCTTAATGTCAAAGTGTTCATTGGCATCTTCTAGCATGTTAAATAATTCATGTTTAGTAGGTTCATCATCATCAGTATCACTATCATTTTCATTATCATGTTCATCATCACTTCCATCATCACAAGTTTGTACCTTAGTGGACTTAGCCATAAAGCATGATGGAGTGTCGAAGAGAGAAGGCTTCTCATTGATAGCAATGCTTGCAAGTGCTTCTTCTTGATGATCTTGTCATCATCACTATCATCATCATCACTTGAGGAAGCATCACTATCCCAAGTGACCACATATGAACCACCCTTCTTCTTCTTGAAGGTCATCTTGTCCTTTTCTCTTTCTTTTCCTTCTTGTCCTTCTTCTTGTTCTTCTTATTGTCATCATCATTGTCGCTATTGTATGGACATTGAGCAACAAGATGATTTTTGCTTCCACATTTGAAGCACCTTCTTGACTCTTCCTTGTTTTTGGATGAAGATTTCTTTCTTCTAGCACGGTACCCTTTCTTCATCATGAACTTGCCAAATTTCTTGACAAAGAGAGCCATCTTCTCATCATCATCATCATCCCAATAGCCATCATGTTCACTTGATGTATCTTGCTTTGCCTTGCCCTTGGATGATGTGGCCTTGAATGCCACGCTCTTCCTCTTCTTCTTCTTCTCATCTTTCTTTTCCTTCTTTTCTTCCTTCTCATCATCATCTCTATATGTATCATCGGTCATTATATCTCTCAACACTTGGTTTGATGTCATGGTGTCCAAACCACTCCTCACTAGAATAGTGACCAATGTGCCAAATCTTGAAGGTAAGTATCTCAAGAACTTGTGGGAGAAGTCCTTGTCCTTTACCTCTTCTCCAAGTGCTTTGAGATCATTGACAAGCACTTGAAGCCTATGGAACATCTCCGGCACACTCTCATCCTCCTTCATCTTGAAGCTTGCAAACTTCTCTTTGAGAATGTATGACTTTGCACCCTTCATGGCTTGAGTGCCCTCAAATGATTCTTCCAACTTCTTCCAAGCCTCATGAGCCATCTCAATATTCTTGATTTGATCAAATGTTCTCTCATCAATTGCATAATGAATGGCACTTAGAGCAATGTCATTGTTTTGGAGTAGTATTTCTTTGGCGGCGGTGGGAGCCTCTTCATCTTCAATCTCAATCTTTGTCTCTACCACCTTCCAAATCTTCCTATTGATTGACTTGATATAAGTTGTCATCTTAGCTTTCCAATAGTGATAATTTGAGCCATCAAATTGGGGTGGCTTCTTGTTGTTGTTGATTTGAGCCATTTTTACACCGAAGGTTGTTAAGCCTCAAATCACGGTGACCTCGGCTCCGATACCACTTGAAAGGTCCTAATTGCTAGAGGGGGTGAATAGCCTATTAAAAATTTCTACAACAACACTTAACAAACCAGTTAGACAATTATTAGGCGAAGCAAGTGTTACGCTAGCCTACTAAAATAGCAACCCACCTACCATAATTCTAGTTTATATAGTTTCTATCCACACAATAGCTATGTCACTACACTAAGTTAGTGTGCTCTCAAAGGCTAACTAAAGAGCCAAACTATCCAAACTAACAAGCTCTCACAACTAACTACACTAAAGAGCTTGACAACTAGTTTGCGGTAATGTAAAGAGAGTGAGCAATTTGTTTATACCGCCGTGTCGAGGAAGGAACCAATCAATCACAAGAATGAATACCAATGAAGACCAATCACCTTGGAATCAAATAATGAACACAATGATTTTTTACCGAGGTTCACTTGCTTGCCGGCAAGCTACTCCTCATTGTGGCGATTCACTCACTTGGAGGTTCACGCAATAATTGGCATCACACGCCAAACCCTCAATAGGGTGCCACACAAACAATATAAGATGAGGATCACACAAGCCACGAGCAATCCACTAGAGTACCTTTTGGCTCTCCACTGGGGAAAGGTCAAGAACCCCACAAAATCACCACGATCAGAGCCGGAGACAATCACCAACCTCCGCTCGACGATCCTCGCTGCTCCAAGCCGTCTAGGTGGCGGCAACCACCAAGAGTAACAAGCGAATCCCGCAGCAAAACACGAACACCAAGTGCCTCTAGATGCAAACACTCAAGCAATGCATTTGGATTCACTCCCAATCTTACAAAGATGTTGAATCAATGATGGAGATAAGTGGGAGGGCTTTGGCTAAGCTCATAAGGTTGCTATGTCAATGCAAATGGCCAAGAGAGTGAGCTTGAGCTAGCCATGGGGCTTAAATAGAAGCCCCCATGAAATAGAGCCGTTGTACCCCTTCACTGGGCACAACACGGGGTGACCGGACGCTCCGGTCATATTGATCGGATGCTGGACCTCAGCGTCCGATCACGTGAGGCGTGCCACGTGTCCCCTCTCTTCAAATGTTGATCACCTGATCTCAACAGTTTAGTGATGACCGGACGCGCTGCTGCGAAGTGACCAGATGCTGGACCTCAGCGTCCGGTCATTTCTAGTAAGCATCCAGAAACGATTTTTACGACCGGATGCGTCCGGTCATGCTTGACCGGACACACCTAGCGTCCGGTCAGATGGTGTCTCCCCTGTGTGCTGCCACATCAGCAGGACCGGATGCAACCCTCCAGCGTCTGGTCACTAAGTGACCTAGCGTCCGGTCAGGGACCGACGCTAGCATCTCTGTAGCTTCTACTGACTGGACGCGCCGGTCCAACCGAGGCCAGCATCCGGTCACTTACAGCGACCTCTGTCTTTTCTATATAGGGCGCCGGTCACTTACAGATCCTAAATGCATATGCAATGAGTAAGAGCATCTAGTGGCACTTTGATAACCGCATTTCGATACGAGTTTCACCCCTCTTAATAGTACGGCTATCAATCCTAAATGTGATCACACTCACTAAGTGTCTCGATCACCAAAACAAAATAGCTCCTACCATTTATATCTTTGTCTTGAGCCTTTTATTTTTCTCTTTCTTCTTTTCAAGTCCAAGCGCTTAATCATCACCATGGCATCACCATCATCATGATCTTCACAATTTCTTCATCTCTTGAAGTAGTGCTACCTATCTCATAATCACTTTGATAAACTAGGTTAGCACTTAGGGTTTCATCAATTCACCAAAACCAAACTAGAGCTTTCAACCTCGGGCGCGGCGGCAGATCCACCCGCCCCTATTGGTTCCTGGGGCAGGCCGATGGTCGGCCCATCTCCGTCCGGCCCCACGGACGCGCCCACCCATCCATGAAATGGGAAGGGCCCCGACTCCTACAAAGACAAGCGGATACCCGTCAGCACATCCTCGCTCTCTAGGTCATCCCACTCAATGTCGTCGACTACCTCATCATCATCTTCCTCATCGTTGTCATTGTCACTGTCAGTGTCCTCCCCTCGCTCCTGCACCCGCAATTTCTGCTGCCTTTTCTTCCTCTCGTCCTCTTTTGCCTTCCTCTGCCGCTCGGCCTCGGCGCGATTCACCGCCCTCATGGGCAGATCCTTTGGCAGCAGAGCCAGGAGATCTGTAGGGATGAGGTCCCTCGGCTGGTCCCCCCATCTCAATGTTAGTGTCAAGGGGTCAGGAGATCAATTGAAGAGAAGGCATGAGGAAAGGAAACTTACGAAGGCGATGTAGCCCGGTTTTGGCTGCATCGGAGGGTGCCCCGCACCGGGTACACAAAATCAAGAGAGATGCCTGCATCGTCCTGAGAAGGCTCCATCGCCTCCTTCATGCGCTACGTGACTTCGGAGGAGGAGAGCGCTCCCTGGGCCAGCACCGTCCCGATGAATGACGCCTCAGGCGCCATCGCATATAGTGGAAGCACGCACCTCATCAGCGGCGCCACCCTTCTCGCATGGTAGGCCCCGATGATGCCCGACCCCTTCAGGCCCCTCTCCTTCAGAATGCGGATGGCGGCGAGGTGATCCCGGATCTTCTTCTTGTCCTTCTCCGGAACACCCCACTTCCACAAATCCGGGGCCTCTTTGATTAAGCGCCCGGAGAACTCTGGTAGGGGTACGGCAGTGTCGTTCTTGAGATAGAACCAATGCAGATGCCACCCTCTGTTGAAGGTCGATAGCTGCATCGATGGGTACTCGCCAACCCGGTTGTTCCGAAGGTGGATGCCGGCGCATCCCATCGACATATTTAGCTCCTGCTTCTTGTCCCTCTTCTTCTAGAGGGTAACGGCGAAGAAGTGTCTCCACAGATCAAAGTGGGGACTAATCCCAAGGAATCCATCACACAGGGCGACGAACGCCACCATGAGCTGGATTCTGTTGGGATTGAGGTGCTGTAGCTCAATCTTGTAGTAGCGCAACAGCCCCCAAAGAAATCCATGAGCAGGGGTAGCGAACCCAGGCTCATGGAAGTGTGTGAATGACACCACATAGCCGGTGGGCGGCAATGACACATCCTCCTCGCTGGGTAGCAGCCACTCATCCATGGTCCGTGGGTAGAGAAGACCACAACGGACAAGGCCCTCCATACGCTGGGACGTAATGTCAGAGCGGCACCACAGATCCATTGGAAGATGGGGGCGAGTGAACGTGAGCTCGACGGTGGATGGGACGTGGATGCAGGAGGCCTAGGCGATTGGTGGTGGAGATTGTAGATGCGAAGGCAAGAAGGCAAGGTATGAACCCCTAGGGGCGAACCCTTTGGTTTTATAGGGGCGATGGATGCGAGGAAACTAACCGTCCGCCTAGATCTCTGCGCCCACCACGATCTGCTATAACATCATGCCGCGGGATATGCGCACGCAATCCCTATCCTTTCCATTAGGAGACGCGCCGGATGTTTCACCACCCCGGGCAGGCCATGACTCTTTATGAGTAAGAGGAATACGGATCTGAAAGCATCTAGGCCCCTAGTTTGGTTTTGGTGATTAATGACAATACGTGATTACTGTGACTAACGTGTGTTTTGCAGAGGCAATTAAGTTAGGTCACGGTAATAGAGATCGATTGGGCAATCATGGTTGTCATGCCCCTACGATGGAAATCATTTTGGTTTTCAAAGGATGGATGACAAGGTTAAGGATGGACTAGTTCTAAGTGTCGTTTGGAGTTGAAGAGACACTTAGAGTAGTTTAGGACTTCATTTTTCCTTTGGTCGTACTATTAAGGGGGGTATGGATGGGTAGCTTGACCTAGGTGAGTCTAGTAGATTAGGTGTGGTGCACACTTGCTAAAACTAGCACTAGGTAGCTCCTAAAAAGCCCTTAGATCAATTGGAGCAAACTTCATTCACATATGATTGAGAGTTGGAAGTGAATGGAGGGTCAAATGTTGACCGAACGCTGGTTCCGGTGTGACCGGACGCTGGCTCAGAGTCCGGTCAGTTCATTTGATCAAGGTGAAATCGTCTGGTGCGACCGGACGCTGAGAGGTGAGCGACCGGACGCTGGGTGCCAGCGTTCGATCGACTCCAATAAGGTTCCAGAGAACAAAAATCATGACCAGACGTGTCCGGTCACAACTTAAACACTGGAGGTCGGGGTGAACTGACCGGAGCGTCTGGTCAACTTGACCAGAGCATCCGGTCACCCTGCAGAGGCACATAACGGTTCGTTTTTCAACCGGGTGTATAAATACTTCCTCTATTCGTGTGAGGGGGTACTTTTGCTCATTCCAACAGCTGAGAAACACCTTTGAGAGTGCCAAGAAGAGCAAGGTCCTAGTGAGGTGATTAAGATTTGAGAATCCCAAAGAGAGCTCTCATTAGTGAAAGCAAGAGTAGCAAAGTGTGCATCCACCCCTCTCATTAGGCTTGTCGTGGTCAAGTGAGAGTTCGTGCTTGTTACTCTTGCTGATCGCCATCACCTAGATGGCTTGGTGGTGATTGGGAGCTTGGTGATCATCCGGCGGAGCTTGTGGATGACCCAACTCAAGTTGTGAGCAATTGTGGGTGATTCACCGCGACGGAGTGTCGAAGAATCAACCCGTAGAGAGCACTTGATCCTTGCGCGGATCAAGGGGGAGCTACACCCTTGTGCGGGTGCTCCAACGAGGACTAGTGGGGAGTGGCGACTCTCCGATACCTCAGCAAAATATCGTCGCGTTCCTCCTTCTCTCTTTACTTTGAGCAATTCAGTTCTTATCATTTACATTCATAGAATTGTCATGCTAGAATAGGATTGGAGCATAGGTTGCTAAACTCTTGTGCGGTAGATCAATAGAAACACTTTCTAGGCACAAGGGGTTAATTGGGCTAACCATAGGATTTAATTATTGCAAAGAAATTTAGAATTAGCCCAATTCACCCCCCTCTTAGGCATCTTGATCTTTTCAATTGGTATCGAAGCCTCGTGCTCATGTATTTAGACTTAACCGTCTAGAGAAAGATGTCTCACGGGGATGGTCCTCCTCCTATCTTTGAGGGGGATGATTTTCCATATTAGAAAATCCGCATGGAGGCATATTTAGAAGCTCTAGATGTTGGTATACTTAGAGCCGCCTCACAATGTTTCCCAAAACCTTAGGATGCCACACACCTACAAGGCGATGAGGTGAATTACAAAAAATGGAATGCAAAGGCTAGAAACACCATATTTAGATGCCTTTGTAAAGATGTGTTTAACCGGGTGAGGAACCACAAGGACGCCCATGCACTATGGTCGGATGTTTGTGCGCTCCATGAGGGAACAAAGAGTGAGCGTGAGGAGCGCTATCATCTCGTCATGAAAAAGCTTAACTCTTTTGAGATGCTTCCTAAAGAATGTGCTAATGAGATGTACTCACATTTGAATGTTCTTGTAGAGGAAGTTAATGGGCTTGGACTCACTCAAATGCAACCATCCGATGTTGTAAGAAAAATCTTGAGTGTCCTCCCCATTGATAAATATGGGCATATTATGACCGTGCTTTATCAAGGTGATCTTTCCACCGCTACAACAACACAAATCTTGGGAAAGACCAATGCTCATGAGATATACATGCACATTACACTACAAGATAGCTCATCCTCTACTAAGAAAAAAGAAAAAGACTTAGCATTCAAAGCTAGCCAAGAGAAGGGCAAAGCAAGGCTTGAGTATGAGAGCTCAAGTGATCATGAAATTGATGATGCAAGTCTTGCTCTTATGGTGAAAAGAACCGCCAAGATGCTAAAGAAGCTTAACAAGAGTGGCATCAAGTTTGATGGCAAGAAAAAGAAGTTCTTCACTAGCTCTAGAAGGAAGCCAATCTCGGAGATGGATTGCTACAATTGTGAAGAACTTGGTCATCTAGCACACCAATGCACAAAGACCAAGAAAGACAAGTTCAAGAACAAGTACAAGGGCAAGAAAGATGATTCAAGTAATGAAGAAGAAGATAAGAAGAAAAATAAGCCATACAAGAAGAGAGATGGCAAGAAGAAGGACTTCCACAAGAAGAAAAAAAGTGGGAAGTCATACATCGTCGGTGATTGGCTCACGGACATTGATTCATCTAGTTGCTCATCCAATGATGATAGTGATAATGAGAAGGTGGCCACCATTGTGATTGACTCTTCATCATCTTTACCGACACCACCTCCATCATCCTCTACACACCTATGCCTTATGGCCAAAGGTGAATGCAAGGTATCGAATAATGATGATAGTAGTGGTGATGACCATGCTAGCAATGATGATAGTGATAGTGATGATGATGAATATGAATCACCTTCTTATGATGATCTTGTTAAATTGCTAAATCAATACACTAAGATCATTAGAAAGACTAGAGCTAAGAATGAAAAGCTTGAAGCTAAGAATGATTCTCTTTTAGCTAAATGTGATGTAACGGGAAAGGCTAATGTTGAGCTTAGAGAAGCAAATGATGCTATATCATCCAAACTCAATGAGCTCAAATCTTCTAAGAACGAGCTTAAAGAAAAACATGATAAACTTGAGAGGATACACAATGAGCTCATCACTAGCCACAACATGCTAAAACAAGAATATACTACTCTTAAGATTAATCATGATAATCTTGTCATTGCTCAAGAATATTTATCCAATGACCCACATGATGCTACTAACAATGTTGTTAAGATTGATATAGCTACATCATGTGATGATTTGATCATTGAGAGCATTGAGCAAAGTTCTAGTAGCAAGGGCAAGCAAGTGGTTGAGACCGATAGTTATGATGAGTATGTCAAGCTCAAGAATGACAATGAAAAGTTCAAGAAAGATATTGAAGAGATCAAAAGCCACAACACTATTGTGCTAGAAACTCTTGATCATGATGGTGATTTGATTCTTGAGAATGAGAAGCTCAAAGAAGAAAACAAGAAGCTCAAGGAAGAGAAAAATAATGATGCACTCAAGGAAGAGAATAAGAAGCTCAAGTTGGAGAAGGAGCATCTCAAGATTGGATTGAGCAAGTTCACAAGAGGCAAGCATCTTCAAAGTGAGCTACTAATGAACACTGTCATGAAGATGGATAGAAGTGGCATTGGGTGCATGGCAAACAAACAGAAGAAGGCTAAAGCTCAACAACAACAACAAAAGCCAAAGCCAAAGAAGTGTTTTGAGTGTGGACAAGAAGGCCACTTTGCCCATGAGTGCCAAACTCCACCACCACAACCCTTGCCCAAGCATGCTAGACCTTTTTCTTTCAATACTCATTACATGCTTAGAAAGGATTCTAGTGGAAAGATGAAAGTCATGTTCTTAGGACCTCCCAATAAAAATAGGCCTAAGAAAATTTGGGTAGCAAAGTCACTTGTTGAGAAGGTGAAAGGCCCTCAACAAGTTTGGGTTCCTAAAGCTTGATCTCTTGTGTGTAGGTGAACTATAAGATCGGTGGAAGTCATTGGGTTATTGATAGTGGTTGTACACAACATATGACCGGTGATCCTCGTATGTTCACCTCACTAGATGAAGAAGTAGACGGACAAGAAAGAATCATATTTGGAGATAATTCAAAGGGCAAGGTTAAAGATTGGCCAAAGTGGCAATATCAAATGATCATCCAATCTTAAATGTGCTATATGTTGCTTCATTGAGCTTCAACTTGCTATCCGTTGGACAATTGTGTGATATTGGCTTCCAATGCTTGTTTATCGAGAAGGAAGTTGTTGTATCTAAGAAGGATGATGATCAAGTGATATTCAATGGATTTAGATATAACTTATATCTAGTGGATTTCACCTCCAAAGATGCTAACTTAAAGACATGTCTATTCACCAAAACAACACTTGGGTGGCTATGGCATAGAAGACTTGCTCATGTTGGGATGAGCTCACTCAAGAAGCTAATGAAGAATGATTTGGTGAGAGGGTTGAAGGATGTGAAGTTTGAAAAGGACAAGCTTTGTAGTGCATGTCAAGCCGGCAAGCAAGTTGCAAATACTCATCCAACAAAAGCTTTCATGTCAATCACAAGAGTGCTAGAACTCCTTCACATGGACTTATTTGGACCAACAACATACAAGAGTTTGAGAGAAAATCTTTATTGTCTTGTGATTGTTGATGACTATTCAAGATACACATGGGTATTCTTCCTTCATGACAAATCCAAAGTTGCATCATGCTTCAAGAAGTTTGCCAAGAGAGCACAAAATGAGTTTGAAGTGAAGCTCAAGAAGATTAGAAGCGACAATGAAAAAGAATTTGACAACATAAACATAGAAGCCTATTGTGATGAAGTTGGGATCAAGCATGAGGTCTCCGCAACATATATTCCTCAACAAAATGGTGTAGTTGAGAGAAAGAACCGGACATTGATCAATCTTGTAAGAACAATGCTAGATGAGTACAACACTCCTGAAGCTCTATGGGTGGAAGCTATCAACACCACATGCTATGCATCCAACCGCCTATTCCTTCAAAAGTTTTTTGGAAAGACACCTTATGAGTTGCTCAATGGGAAGAAGCCAGACGTCTCCTTCTTTAGGGTGTTTGGTTGCAAATGCTACATCTACAAGAAGCGGCAACACCTAGGGAAGTTTCAAAAACGTTGTGATATTGGTTTTCTTGTTGGTTACTCATCAAAATCTAAAGCATATAGAGTATTTAATCATGCCACCGGCTTGGTTGAAGAAATATATGATGTGGAGTTTGATGAATCTAACAACTCCCAAGGAGCACATGAGAATTTTAATGATGTAGGTGATGAACCATTGAGGGAGGCTATGAAGAACATTCAGGTTGGAGACATCAAGCCAAATGATGATGAAGATGAAGTACAAGTGATCAATCCACCTTTTTCATCAAATGTGCCACAAGATGGTGATAAAGATGGGAGAGTAGAAAATGAAGACACTCATGTCTCCCATGAGCAAATGGTGACACAAGCACATGATGTTGATGCTCCACAACCTCTCCCTCAAGTGGTTGATAGAAGAAATACACCTCTACTACAAGCTTATCCACAAGATCTCATCATAGGGAGTCCATCAAAGGGAGTAATGACTTGCTCTCAAAAGCTTGCTTCGTTTATTGAACATCACTCTTTTGTCTCTTGCTTTGAGCCTACTAAGGTAGAAGAAGCTCTTTAAGATCCAGATTGGATCAATGCCATGCATGAAGAGTTGAACAACTTCACCCGCAATGAAGTTTGGACTCTTGAAGAGCAACCACAAGGTGCAAGAGTCATTGGAACAAAGTGGGTGTTCCGCAACAAGCAAGATGATCAAGGTGTTGTTGTGAAGAACAAGGCAAGACTAGTTGTAAAGAGGTTCTCTCAAGTGGAAGGTTTGGATTTTGGAGAGACCTTTGCACCGGTTGCAAGACTAGAAGCCATTCGTATCCTCCTTACAAATGCATCACATCATGAAATGAAACTATATCAAATGGATGTGAAAAGTGCATTTTTAAATGGCTTTATTAATGAACTAGTCTATATTGATCAACCTCCTGAGTTTGAAGACCCTAGATATCCTAATCATGTCTATAGGTTATCCATGACATTATATGGGCTTAAGCAAGCCCTAAGAGCTTGGTATGAGCGCCTTCGAGACTTCCTCATCAAGAAGGGCTTCATAAATGGGAAGGTCGACACCACACTATTCACCAAGAAGCTTGATGGACATATCTTCATTTGTCAAGTGTATGTTGATGATATCATCTTTGAATCATCAAATGAAGATTCTTGCAAAGAGTTTGGTGAATTGATGTCAAAGGAGTTTGAGATGTCAATGATTGGAGAGCTTACATTCTTTCTTGGTTTTCAAGTCAAGCAAATGAGAGAAGGGATTTTCATCTCTCAAGAGAAATATACAAATGATCTTCTCAAGAGATTCAAGATGGATGAATGTAAGCCAATCAAGACACCAATGCCAACTCATGGACATCTCGACCTAGATGAGGGAGGTAACACGGTTGATCAAACTCTCTACCGCTCTATGATTGGTAGCTTGTTATATTTAACCGCATCTAGGCCCGACATCATGTTTAGTGTGTGTATGTGTGCTAGATTTCAAGCTAATCCTAAGGAAACTCATTTGATTGCCGTAAAAAGAATCCTTGGGTATCTTAAGCACACACCAAGCATTGGCCTTTGGTATCCCAAAGGAGCTATATTTGAATTAGTTGGCTATTCCGAGTCGGATTATGCCGGTTGCAAAGTTGATAAAAAGAGCACATCCGGAGGGTGCCATTTGCTTGGTAGATCACTTGTGTCTTGGTCCTCCAAGAAACAAAATAGTGTGGCTTCGTCCACCGCCGAAGCGGAATACATTGCCGTGGGTGGTTGTTGTGCATAAATTCTTTATATGAAACAAACTTTGCTAGACTATGGTGTAGTTCTAGAAAAAGTATCTCTTTTGTGCGACAATGAAAGTGCGGTAAAACTTGCAAATAATCCAGTTCAACACTCTCGCACCAAGCACATACATATCCGCCATCACTTTCTTAGAGATCATGTTGTAAAGAATGATATATCATTAGAAGGTGTAAAGACCGAGGATCAATTGGTGGATATCTTTACTAAACCGCTAGATGAGGCGACTTTTTGTCGATTGTGGAATGAGCTCAATGTTCTTGATTTTACCAACTTCTCTAGAAAATAAGCTTGTGTTGTCCCTTGCATTGCATTGTAATATACAACATGTTTACTTTATAGTAATGCACTTAGGGCTTGTCTAACATGGTTAAGATAACCGCCGTAAAGCGTGTGAATAAGCTTAACCTTGGATCAAACTTGACAAACAACTAGATTTACTTTCAAGTATTGCATTACATATGCATGAATGTTGCTTTGTCATTTATCTTCAATTGCCCTCTTATTGCCTATTTTCTTAAAAAGAATTATAGCCTAAGGCAAAATATTTTTGAAATTTTTGAGGGTTTGAGAGAGGTCACTCACATCAGTCCCAATTGGTGTTTATTTGGATCTTATTGAAGTTGGGACTTGATTGGGAACAGGTAGCACGAAGGACTTTGAAGATTTGCTGGAAAAAGAGTGACCGGACGCTGCACCAGACTCTGAAGTCCAGCGTCCGGTCAGTTCACAGGAGGTGAACCTGCTGTGATGGAGTGATCAGACTCTGCTGTTCAGTGTCCGGTCATATCGTAGTTCAGCGTCCGATCAAGCGAAGGCGATCAAGGCAGTAAGGACCGAACTCTGGCTGCATCCCGTCGGTGTTCACCGGACGCGTCCGGTCGCGATTCTAGGGGTTTTGGACCTCTCTGGAATCGACCAAACTCTGGGTGGCAGTGTTCGGTCGTTGCCACTGGAGCGTCCGGTCAATAGAAAAAGTGTGGGTTTAGGACTTCTCATTCGTTTCCTTTTCTATTATGTCGGGAGATCCCATATAACGCCATCGCCAGTTGACCTAATCTGCATCCACCGCGAATCCGCCGCCCCCGTGCCGACTTCGTCGCTCCCAAGCTGAGCCGCCATGCCGCATTGCGCCTCCCCGCTACTTCCGCACTGCCGCTCGTCTCTAGCACCGCCGCACCGCACCTTCCCGTGCTCGCGCGCCGTCGTACACCCAACACGTCACCACGCCCACGCCGTGCTCCAGCACCGCTGCCGTTCCAAGCAGCAGCACCGCCGTGCCCGAGCCCTACGCTAGAGCCACCTCTACGCCAACAAGAAGCTTCGTCGGTGCCCTAGCCACTGCTCACCGCGCCTCTTCACCGTAGTGCACCGCCGACCCGTGCCGCATTGCCTCGCCGGAACCCTAGCTTCATAGTGCCGACCTGGTGGTTCCCCGATTCGTTCCTTGTTCTTCGGTTCACCGGTTCATCAGGTAGCAAGCCCTCGTTTCTAGTTTCGTATCTATTGCTTGCTTTCTTAGGGTTTCACATCTCTAGATATATTGTAATTATTTATAAATCTGATCTATTCTAACGTGCAGCGAGTCGGTGTTTCTGAGGTCTCAGTGGCAGTTGTCAGTCAACTCAGGGCCAAGCTCGTGAGTACGGATCGAGGCCAAGCCTCGAAAGTGACAGTTGGCAGTTGATCTTTGTCAGTGGCAGTTGTTCTTTTCAGCTCCATTAGATGGCTCGTGTCAAGAATGTCGGAGGAGGTCCCGGTGATGAGGATCTGAGGCCCCCGCCTCACCAGCCTGCAGATGCAAAAGGTAAGGCGATAAAGAAGCTAGCGATGAAGAAGCACAAGTACCCTGATGCAGATACATCGAGAGCAGCCGCAGTTGTAGAAGCCACAGAGCGCGCAGAGAAAGGAGGTGCTAGGAGTGGTGTTGTTATTGCAGATCAATTTTCACTAGCTCAGAGGGCCGCTGTCCAGGAGGTTGAGCGTCGTCATGGTGGTCCAGCTGGGACAGCCATGGTTGGAGGACGGCGTGTCGCTATAGATGAGAGTCAGCCTCAGGGGGAGTCACAGTAGCAGCCACAGCCAGCAGAGCAGACTTAGGAGGGAGAGCAGGCCGAGGAGACAGAGCAGGCACCTCAGCCATAGTTACGCCACTCTGGTCGTACTCGTGCTTTAGTCACACCGAGGCCAGAGACACAGCGGAGGGGTTCTTGTCCGCCTCCTAGACCACAGGGTCCACCTCTAGTGACTCACTTAGATTTGAGGGCTGCCACGGCCAAGCAAGTGCAGCAGCTCAGATTTGTGGACTTTGATCAATGGTTCCCGCCGAGGAGGGATGACCGAGCTTTAGAGGGCTTCTACACACCACTGCAGGAAGATTTTTATAATGCATATCTTAATAGTGGGACTGTATTCAGATCTCAGAGGGTGTGCAACATCGAGTCCATTGTAGCAGTAGCTGGAGAGCATATTCGCCCTTACCTATCTTATCTGCCAGGGCTGACAGACTTACTCGGACGGACAGGCTTATATGTTCCATCTTGGGTCCGTGAGTTCTATGCTACACTTTGGATTGACCCACAGCACAGATTCATTCACTTTGCTTTCAGAGACAGAGATTACAGGCTGATGAGCTTTAGGGTTTAGGAGTAGCCCATCTGGCTACATGAGGTTTGCTATGGACAGACAGTGCCTCCCAGACGCCCTCACGGCAGTCTTGTGCCCCCTACAGATCTAGTCCGCCATTGCTTCACAGAGCCTTTCGGCGAGGGGTCGAGCAGGACACCCAGTGATCTCACTCCTACTACTAGAGTGCTTGATGCTATTATGAGGAGGACCCTGCTTCCAAGGATGGGGTATCGTGAGGGCTTGACTCACATATAGTTATGGCTACTGAACTCTTTGATGCAACAGACAATGTTTGACATTGGGATCTTCTTGTATCGGAGATGGAGGATACTATTGTAGAGGGGTTCAGGGGTCACAGGCAGCTGCCATATGCTCACTGGATTACATTCCTGATCTATAGGGCAGTTACTGTGAGGCCACCTAAGATGCTGGTAGAGTATAGTGGTGCTACTATAGAGTTCTCTGCATACAACATGACTCAGATGATCCGCCATAGTGTAGTGAGGACACCTAGCCAGCCGTGCCATCGTCCAGAGGTGCCAAAGACTGCAGCCTAGCAGGATGAGACTATCAGGGGCATTGCAGCTACAGAGGAGGAGCAGTTAGATGCTCAGCAGGAGGGTATGGTCGAGAACGACCCCAGCGATAGCTCAGATGATGACTACCAGGATATCCCTCAGATGCCTCCATGATGACATGACCATGAGGCCGGTAGCTCTAGTTCAGCTCCACCTACACCGCAGATAGACCCCACTCTACTTGATATCCTTGAGCGGATGAGGTAGGATCAGACTCGCTAGGCACAGGAGACCGCCGCTACTTTTGCATAGTTTTAGACCAGGCAGGATGAGTTCCAGCAACAGCAGCAGGCGATCCAGCAGCAGCAGCAGGCTATACAACAGCAGTAGCAGGCTGCTGCTGCTGGATCGCCTGCTACTTGGATTTATGCAGTATGTAGTCACTGCTATTGGGGCTCCACCGCCACAGCCTTCACCCCAGATAGCCCAGCCTGCCACCACTTCTATGATTCCAGCTTTACAGCCTAGTGGGCTTCAGAGTCAGGGACAGACTGCTACTTAGTTTGCTTCACCTACAGAGCAGGTGTCCCAGTGGTTTGCCTTGCTAGTGCCAGCCCTGCAGTTCAAACCATTTTCAGACGGGCTTCACACCGGCTTAGACTTCCTCGCTGCTAGTGCCAGAGACAACATTTTCTAGGAGCCTTGGTGCTTCCTTCAGTGAGTTGACAGGGCAGCCTACTCTGCCATATCTACATGTCCCAGGTCCTTCTATAGTTGCACCTATTACTGGGACTACAGAGACGCTCCCTTCGTCAGTTGCATCATCAGAGACGCCTGCTACAGTCATACCTACAGAGTCTTAGGCCGCACTAGTTCCTGATCCAACCTAGACCGCTTCAGCATCGCTTTCAGCTACAGAGGGTCAGATAGCTCAGAGCTCAGGATCAGATGATGATGGCACATAGTTCCAACTCGCTCCTCATACCTCAGTGTCTGACTCGTCCGCTGCAGCCCCACCGACCGTCCCTTAGGTTTTGGTGTTTGACGCCAAAGAGGGAGAGGGATCGAGTATGTTAGACTTAGGGGGAGCGACTTATCTAGGAAGAGTTTAGCTTATCTATCATATTTGGTTTTTTATGTGTGATACACTATTATGCATTCATGTGTTTACTTTCATGCATCGAACTATATATTTATGTGATAGTGATATCTACGTGATCGTGTTAGTTATGTGATATGTGACATGTGTGCTCTCTACTTTGAATTATTTATATGTCATATCACTTATGTTATGCTCATTTGCTTTGCTTCCGTGTTTTACTCCGATGCAAATGAGCTTTATTACTTGTACTCATGCTTATTTCATATCTTTGGAGTACATTATGTTGGCTTGGGTCATATAAGCTTGCCTAACTCTTTTGTTCTTATTGTCAAAAGCTTATATGATCCAAGCATGTTAAAAACCTCATCTCTTTCACATACTCGAGGTGGTATTGTCATCAATCACCAAAAAGGATGAGATTGAAAGCATCTAGGCCCCTAGTTGTGTTTCGGTGATTAATGACAATATGTGATTACTGTGACTAACGTGTGTTTTGCAGAGGCAATTAAGTTAGGTCACAGTAATGAAGATTGATTGGGCAATCATGGTTGTCATGCCCCTATGATGGAAATCATTTTGGTTTTCAAAGGATGGACTAGTTCTAAGTATTGTTTGGAGTTGAAGAGACACTTAGAGTAGTTTAGCACTCTGTTTTTCCTTTGGCCGTACTATTAAGGGGGGTATGGATGGGTAGCTTGACCTAGGTGAGTCTAGTGGGTTAGGTGTGGTGCACACTTTCTAAATCTAGCACTAGGTAGCTCCTAAAAAGCCCTTAGATCAATTGGAGCAAACTTCATTTACATATGATTGAGAGTTGGAAGTGAATGGAGGGTCAAATGTTGACTGGATGCTGGTTCCGGTGTGACCGGACGCTGGCTCAGAGTCCGGTCAGTTCATTTGATCAAGGTGAAATCGTCTGGTGCGACCGGACGCTGGGTGCCAGCGTCTGGTCGACTCCAGTAAGGTTCCAGAGAAGGAAAATCGTGACCGGACACGTCCAGTCACAACTTAAACACTGGAGGTCGGGGTGAACTGACCGGAGCGTCCGGTCACCCCGCAGAGGCACATAACGGTTTATTTTTCAACCAGGTGTATAAATACTTCCTCCATTCATGTGAGGGGGTACTTTTGCTCATTCCAACAGCTGAGAAACACCTTTGAGAGTGCTAAGAAGAGCAAGGTTCTAGTGAGGTGATTGAGATTTGAGAATTCCAAAGAGAGCCCTCATTAGTGAAAGCAAGAGTAGCAAAGTGTGCACCCACCCTTCTCATTAGGCTTGTCATGGTCAAGTGAGAGTTCATGCTTGTTACTCTTGCTGATCGCCATCACCTAGATGGCTTGGTGGTGATTGGGAGCTTGGTGATCATCCGGCGGAGCTTGTGGATGACCCAACTCAAGTTGTGAGCGGTTGTGGGTGATTCACCGCGACGGAGTGTTGAAGAATCAACCCGTAGAGAGCACTTGATCCTTGCGCGGATCAAGGGGGAGCTACACCCTTGCGTGGGTGCTCTAACGAGGACTAGTGGGGAGTGGCGACTCTCCGATACATCGGCAAAACATCGCCGCGTTCCTCCTTCTCTCTTTACTTTTGAGCATTTACTTTGAACAATTCAATTCTTGTCATTTACATTTATAGAATTGCCATGCTAGAGTAGGATTGGAACATAGGTTGCTAAACTTTTGTGCGGTAAATCAATAGAAACACTTTCTAGGCACAAGGGGTTAATTGGGCTAACTGTAGGGTTTTATTATTGCAAAGAAATTTAGAATTTGCCCAATTCACCCCCCCCCCTCTTGGGCATCTTGATCCTTTTAGGATAAAAAACACCTCTATGGCCCGTCTAGGCCCAGGAGTTTGACGGTTGGCCCATCAACGGGTTCGACAGCCGCTCTAGGCACCCTTACGATTAGGGATGAAAAGGGATGAGCCCCGCAAGCAGCCAGTACCCAAGCGCACGGGCGCCACGAACATCTCGGCCCACGATCGGGTCTCAGCTAGGCTGACCCTAGCCGGATCCCCACGAATGGGATACCAGGACCCCCACCGAACTATCCAGCTAACGAATCACCAAAACTCACGGCCATACCGCGAAGGGTCCGACCTCGATAAGAAGGAATCATCGTTCCCAGAGCACGCCATGGGCGACAAAAGAAGGCCAGGGCCCCTAGAGTCCTCCCTTTCGAAAAACCTCCGAAGGAGTATTCTACTTCTCCGTAGGCTCGGGGGCTACACCCATTGGTGAGTCAAAAAAACCCCAGGTGATTCTTCTCGAATCGCCCGAGGGCTCGGGGGCTACTGTCGGGGACCAATACTAGGGTAATCGAAGAGGAGGAGCTAATAACCATCAACGATTGATTCATCCGAGCAGTCAAGAGCGTGACTACACCTCTTGCCAGGCTTCGCCTCGTTCGACCCCCTAGGGTCAGCTCCACCTCAGCTGACTCCCAAAGGTGGACTCCGTCTCGTTCGACCCCCGAAGGTTGGCTCTGCCTCGCCTGACGTCCGAGGGCCGGCTTCGCTTCGACTGACTCCCGAGGGTAGGCTCCGCCTCGGCTGACTCCCGGGGGTAGGCTCCGCCTCGATCGACGTCTGAGGGCCGGCCCCGCCTCGCCTGATCCCTCGAACATGGTTCCTAACAGAAGTTCACGTCGCCGCCAACCACAACGGGCCCGAAAGTACCACTCAAGGTCAAACTTCTAGCATCGTGCAGGGAGCGGTCACATCTCAGCATGACCCGTCCTCACGACATGTCATTCCAGGGAACTCACATCGCCCACAGTAACGGACGCATGGTCACTGTGCTACCAACTCCCTGCCTGACCACCGTCCAACGTCAGTCAACCGGCGTCAGTTGACTGGCACTATACCGCTAGCCCCCCGTATGGTTTTCTGTTAGGGGACCCTCTGACCATTCCGTCCGCTCGGATGGGACAGAAGACAAGAATGGCGCACGACGTCCGCATGTAAGCTGCAGCGGCTAAAAGGACCCCGGTACGACGCTGTTGCCATCACGATCTACAGGGTCAGCGGGACCCACGCAAAGAGGAGGACGGCGCACCTTCGGGAGCCTAGTTTTCTCTTTCCTTTTTCCTCCTCCCTTCGGTGGTAAAAATCCCCCGCTTCCCCTTGACCTATAAAAGGGAAAGCAGGGAGGCCTACTGAGGGGATCGATTCATCGAACAAACACACCACATCACGTCAGAGACTTGGAAACTACCTCCCTCTCTCGCCAGTTTGTAACCCCCTACTACAAACTCAGTGTTAAGTAACACGAGCAGTTCAAAACTGGACGTAGGGACATTTGTCCCGAACCAGTATAATCCTTGTGTCCTCTTAGCACACTATCCGGGTCAAACACGTAATATACAAATTTACTAGTCGGAGATTACTCAAAACACCGACGAGTGGCCATACTAATTGTCTCTAGTGAAGGAGGAGATTGTTAGTTAATGCCCAAAAGCACTTAGATATTGGCCCAATGCAACCCGATATGGCCCATTTTGGCAGGCCCATTAGTGTGCTTATTATATAAGCTAATCACCGGCCACAGGGTCATTAACCTAGCCAGTACGTAGGCATCCACGCCGCCGCCGCCGCTCTCTGCTGCTTGCATTTGCGTGCGACGCCGGGTGCGAAGCCAGTACCGTGGGACCCTTTTGCAGTCCGCGAGCGTCAGCGCTAGCAGGCTACATCGCCACCGTTCTTCTCTCGGCACGTGTGGACGTCTATAGTGATAGTGATGGTGCTGCGAAACGACTAGTTCCTCGACGTCAATATAGACTACGTGCGTTCTGTTAAATCTTCCACTGCGTCGTTGCGCGCTGAAAAGATATAATCTATGAGCATTTATAAGCAAGTGATCCCTTTTTTACGCGGTTATTAATTTGTGCTAGGAGTAGCCACCCACATTTCCTAACAAACTTCTTATCAGCTGTTAGGCTGGTTTATCTTTACGATGGAATTCTAGTGGGCGCGCCTAAACGCTGTGAGCTTAAAACTTCTGAACACTTTATGATCAATGATCATAAAGCGGGGCAACCTTTTCTTTAAAAAAAATAAATCGTCTATACCGAGAAATCGGCATACGCTAAAAGAAAAAAGAGAATGGTAAGTAAATGTTGAAAACATACGCGCACGAGCCATGAAGCTCCGCCATTGGCGGTAGTAAAGGTGATGCCGTGATGGAAGTCGGCAAGGTGCTCGTGCTGGAGGTGAGGAAATTTTGTCTCTCATAAAGCACCGGGTTTCACGCAGCCCAGCACGTTTCAGGGATGCGGCTGCCAGCCCAACCCCAAGCCATAGGCATCGGGGTTTTTTTTTTTTTTTGAGAGAGAGAAACGTCTGATCCTGATGGATGCCTTGGTGCCTCTGTTTCCTCTCCTCGCAGGGATGGGATGGAGAATTTGAGTTGGAGATGGAGTGGAGGACCGACTGGACTCGTGTTGAGCTGTGATTATCCTGGTTTCAGAATCGGATGCCAACAGAAAACGACGGGCACATTCAGAGCAGAGCAGAGATTATCCTAAATGGCACCTCGCTCGGCCTCGCGACGACTGAAGAAACTGAATGAGAACGGATACGGTTGCTGCCGTGGGGAAAAGGATTCGTTTCGCTTGCCTTGCCGTCCGTCTGTCTGTCTGTCTGTGTGGTGCTGGAGTGGCTGGCTGGCTCACCACCAGCAGCAGGAACAGACTCTCCCTCTCACTCTGCGTGCCGTGCCGGTGCCACCATCAATCACTGACTAGGATAGCACTGAATGGGTCCGGGTCCGTCACATACTCCGTACGTATGTACTGATCCTCTTTAGTTATTGTTATTATTATTATTATTCCCCCATGACCCAACACGGTGAGTCATCTTATATTATAGTATATAGGAGTACTTCCTTCGGTTCTCTAAAGCAAGTCGTTTTAAGATTGTGTTAAGTCAAATATTTTAAACTTTAACTACAAATAACTTCTTTTGGATTGAGTTTGAAAATATGAAAGTGATGTAAGTAGATTTATCTCGAAATGTAGTTTCATAAAAATATATATTGACTATATTTTATAAATATTTTATAGCAAAAAGTTACAGTCAAAGTCATTTCTTAAAGACCGTGTCGATATAAAAAACGACTTGCTTTATAGAACCGGAGGGAGTACTCTACTACTCCCTCCTCTCGAGAAGAGATAGTGTTATGTTTTAGTACACTAAATTTAACCAAATATAGATAAAAAAATATTAATATTTATGCTATCAAATAAATAATATTAGATTAATTTAGAATGTATTTTTATAATAAATTAATTTGAAACTATAAATTTGAATACAATTTATTAGAAGTTTAATTAAACATGAATCACTTTAACTGGTACGTAACTTAGGATTGCATTCTCTCGTGAACAGAGGAGTCATTTTAATTGGTGTATTTTTTTTACTTAAAAGATAACATTGAATAGGTGATGTGTCACGTAACCAAAGCAACGATCTCGACTGATGGCTGATCTTGTAGCAAGTACTATAACACGGTGGGTGTAGTACAATAAAGATAAAGATGGAGATGGGTGTTATGACCTGCTCTGCTCGCCCTTTCCTTTCTGTGCTGCCGAGAGCCGAAGCGATAAGGCAGGTGGTGGTGTACCTTTCAGTTCCGTGTCAGAGTCTGTGCTTTCCCACGGTCACATCACATCGCATTTGCAGCGACTTGACACCACTTGCTCTCTCTCCCTCCCTCCCCCTTCGTCAAACCACAAGGATTAGGAAATGTAGATTTGGCCTCACCTTTTTTTTTTCTCTTTTTGCTGATACGATGGGGGTAGGGTTTACTGGTGATAGAGGCAACGATTGGATCCGTAATCCTGATCACAGGAACTAGCAGGTCAGGTCCCTGGACCTGGACCTCGACCCGGACCATGCCCATAAAGTGGCTGCCTGCCTGCCTGCTCCTCAATCCTCCCCACAAGCATTGCATTGACTTCTATCATGCACCCACACACACGTGACACGTCTTTGAAAGGGCCTTCTCAAATAAAAAACCTTGAAAGGGTCTCCATAACGTTATCTTGTTCCTGCCAAATACTCTCTTTATTTCATATAAATATATTGTCTACATATAATACAAATATGTAAAAGTCAATATTTTGTGAAGGGAAATAATATAAACCCTTGTTTTTCTGTCCATCGGCCATGACTCTGCTAAATGGATTGCCGCGCCGGCCCATGGCATGGCCTCACGGTTAGATTTCCCTCAAAATGTAGTGGCTTTCTTTGAACTAGCACAAGTGTTTCTTTCTTTTTTTAGATAATGGAAACAAAAGTTCCAGCTTTATCGTTCCTCTGGCAGGAAGAATCAGACCAATTATTATAAATTCACATTTAAAATAAAACCAGGGTACCCATCATAATGTCCAAGGCGATAAGAGAAACTCCACCTGAAAAGCATGCATGCCTCCACAATGGAAGTCTTATGTGCTCATTCAAGCGCTGTAGTTGAGTCTAGAATCGGAGCGAATATATCCCTTAGAACTGTACCTGCAAAAAAAGTTTGTTTTTGGCTTTTGTTAAAAATAAAATCATTTCTTGTGAGCCAGATTGCCCAGCACAGGGCCGATGCTCCTGTCAAAACAAGCAAATTGTTTGGGGCGGCCCAATTTTGACCATCCCCAAACAAGTGAGATACACTTGTTGGAGGGGTAATACCAAACACCCAATGAACTGCACGCCAGAGAAAACGAGCATAATGACAATCAAAGAAAAGATGTTTTATGGTTTCAAGTTTATTACAGAAACAACAAACTTTACTACCATTCCAAATCCTTCTTACTAGATTATCCTTTGTTAAAATTACCCCCCCCCCTTTCAGGAACCACATGAAGATTTTGTTTTTTAGGGGTATCTTCATTTGCCATATCTCCTGTGTGACTTTCAAACCATTGCTGACAAGGAACTTATACAAAGAATTCACCGAAAAGGACCCATTTTTATGTAGACCCCAAACAACCTATCTAACATATTGTTGAGCATAACATGCACAATACTAGCAACTAGGCTATGCCGTTCTGTTAATTTTGTTCCCACCAAAGCCCTTCAGAAGGACACATTTAGAGGAGCAGTTTGTAGAACCTTGCCTACCGTTGCCTGCTTTTTGCGCACCACACTGTATAGGTTTGGATATTGGGGTTTAAATGCCTGGTGTCCCAACCACTTGTCTTCCCAAAACTCATCTTCGACACCCATAAGGCTAGCCCAAAAATGGGAAACCCCTGCTTTCTTTTCAACTTGGCTCAACATTTTGTTTTTTAGGTATTTGTTTTTAATCAAATCTTGTCACATGCCTTCTTCGTTACATAACTTAAACAACCATTTACTCAACAGACACCTATTTTGCAGCTCTAAATTCATAATTCCCATTCCACCTTGGTCTTTTGGCTGGCAAAGAATAGGCCATTTGACTAGCCTATACTTCTTCTTTTTTCCTGATCATATTGCCTAAAAAATCTAGATCTAAAGTATTCAATCTTTTTTAAAGACCCCTAGGGGTCTCAAAAAAGACATCATAAACATCGGTAGACTAGGTAAAATATAATTTATCACGATCCCGAGCTGACAACAATTTACCTTTCGAGCTGCTTATTTTTTTCTCGATTCTATCATCTATCACTTTTCAGTCTTTATTTGATAGTCTTCTAACATGCATTGGGATGCCTACGTACTTAAAGGGGAGTTGTCCTAGTTTGCAACCAAAGAGTTGCGAGTATTATTCCTCACACTCTCTAGCCTGCCCAAAACAGAAGATGTCACTTTTATGATAGTTAATTTTTAGAGGAGACAGTTGTTCAAAGATACAAAGTAACAATTTCATATTCTTTGCTAAGTCGATGTCGTGATCTAAAAAAAATAATTGTATCATCAGCATACTGCAAGATTGATAGTCCATCATCTATTAGACGTGGGATTATTCCCCTAATAAGACCCTCCTGTTTGGCCCTATTTAAAATAGTTGCCAATATGTCTGCCACTATGTTAAACAGGATTGGAGATAAAGGGTCTCCTTGCCGGAGGCCTTTCTTGGTCTGGAAGTAAGGTCCCATATGATTATTTATTTTAATTCCTACATTTTCTCCTTGAACCACCATCTTAATCCATTCATACCAAGTCAGATGAAAACCTTTTAGTCTAAGGGCCTGTTGCAAAAAGTTCCAATTTACTTTGTCATAGACTTTCTCAAAATCGATCTTAAAAATCACTCCATCTTTTTTCCGAGTGTGGAGTTCGTGTAGCGTCTCATGGAGAATCACTGCTCCCTCTATAATATTTCTACCAGGAATGAAGGCCGTCTAGGATGGCCTAATTATTTTATCTGCAATTTTTATGATTATGTTGGCAAGCACTTTGATAAAGATTTTAAAGCAAACATATCGGTCTGGATTATAGTCCCGAAGTTGAGGCTGAGGAGAGGTAACAAGTGTTTCTTTCTAGGCGAGCTCTCAGTTGATGTGATGCATCTGCAGTCATTTTCCGTGTAAAAAGCATAACGACGTTTACGCTGTTTTCAACCTACAATCAAGATACCAGGACCAGGCACCAATTGTGTGCCCTCATGATTTTCCAAATTATTGACAAAATTAAAAAAAAAGGAACTATTGGAAACAGGGTTGTTTGCAAGTTGCAAGGTCAGGGCAGGGATGAAGCCAAGAATTTTGTGGTCCAGTTCAGCCTTGAGACGAACACACAAACACGCTAATCTAATCTGATTGAGAAGGTGAGGAGAGCATCAAGCAACCCATCAAATGGTTTGTTTCAAACAGGCCACGTAACATATTATATTACTGAAATTAAAATTGCCGGTCAGGATAAGACGGGAGGTCCAGCACTCCAGCTCAATCAGGTGCCTTGCCTGCACTGCACTGCTTCATCTTCATTTGTGGTGGCTTGTGCAGGGAGGCATGGGATACTACTAGTACTACTACTATTCAACTACTGCCAAGCATTTGTTTCTCTCTAGTACTCTACTGCTACCCCTTTCCTCTCGTCGGCATCTTGGCATGTTTTGTGGCAAGCAATTGCTTGAGTGGAAGCTTTCCTCACTGATTGGGGGGGCTTGGGCGTGCCGCGTGCCACTACTTTTTTCTATGGCCAATACCAATTTGCCTGCTGCTGTGCTGCAGGCACATACCTTTCCGTCCTGTTCGTGTGACTGGTAAGCCATGACTGGAAGTAATATTGGTTTATTTGTTGTGAGAGAAAAATATTGTTCGTTGACTAAAAAAATATGGTTTATAAGCAAAACAAATAGAGCAATGATTGATTGCATAACCTGTCAATTAGTATAATAATAGAGGCATATTGCATTATTACGCGAGGATGGCAACATGCATGGATGGCTCTTATTTTTCTTTCTTGGATTTGGATGCACATCCTACCGGTTTCAGTTTTTTTAGGAAATTCCTACCGGTTTCAGTTGGCCAGCACTGTCATTCCAAAGTATTCACTGCAACATGGGCATGCCCTTATTATGGTCTCTTTGGAGGAGTTTACCGTCGCTTCAGATTCAACTCCTCTAAAACTGGCTACACCAGTTTATTCTCTTGCTAACTTATTTTGGGTTAGGGAGAGAAAAAAAGATCTTTGGTGAGAAAGCTGAAACCGTTACTGAGTCACATCAAATAGTGTCTTCTCTTCAAAAATAAAAATGCACAGCCTTGATTCTCCCTACTAGCATTTGATGAAATGAACAGCCTCTTTCGCTTGAATTTATTAGCCTGATTTATATATATTATTTTTCACTTATAACAAATCAGCTTCAGTCGACTTATTAGCAGCAGAAACCATCTAGGCCTCGTTTAGATTGCAAATTTTTACAACCTGGACACTGTATCACGTTTCGTTTGTATTTGACAAACTTTGTCCGATCATGGACTAACTAGGCTCAAAAGATCCGTTTCGTGATTTACAACCAAACTGTGTAATTAGTTATTTTTTTACCTACATTTAATGCTCCATACATATGTCCAAAAATTGATGTGATAAAGAGAGAGTAAAAATATTTGAAATTTAGAGGTGATCTAAACAAGGCCCTAATATATTTGGGTGAGAACAGAGGGTCATTCTAGCTAGGGCTTCCAGCCGCAGGCCTCTCCTCGTAGTAAGTAACTTCAGGAGTACTAAATCTCGGGAAGTAATGATGCAATTTTTACAAATCTTTTTGGGTACTGCATCACCGAATACTGTAGCTGTAGCAGTGAATTCGTTTTCCTGTTACTACACAGATTTCCTGCTCGTCTTCCGTTGCCATTGTCTCTTAACCGCACAGTTCACGAGGATCGTCCGTTGCCATTGTCTCTTAACAGCACAATCCACTTTTCTAATTACTAGTTGTGTCGATACAAACCCACAAAAAGTAACCAAAAGTAGGTTATGACCATTGACTTCTCTCAGGACAGTCAAAGAAACAAACTAATAATTTCTATAACATAGGATACCGCATAAAAAAAAAAAAATTACTTTTCAATCTATGGTTTTTATGAGTAATAATTATTTTCTCTTTTTCTCTCCTAACTTTATCTTCTTTCTCCAATGGGAGTGCGGCACAAATTCCCTAGAAACTGGTGATTTCTCCCCAATGACGATTTCATGGTTTCTTGGTGCATTGGGTCAAGAGAAGACCTGGTTTCTTCGTGAGGAAACCATTTTCTATAATTTTTGCTCTCTTTCTTTATTAACTACGTTGCCATGTCAGCATTTTACCTACGTAACAAGTTATTTAATGAAGATAGAAACCGTCATCAATACACCATTGAGACTGCCCTCAAGCTACGAGAATTGGTGGCCTTCCGTCCAAAAATAAACTAACTTCTGGTCATGTACATAGACAAGCACTTGTCTAGATACATTCGGGAGAGAGTACCTTCTCACAAAATTTGAGGATGGAGGAAATATTTCTTACAAGTATTTTGAATATTAATCTAATTATTAATAATATATTTTGGCCAAAAGTTTGTAATTTTTGAAATTTTCCAAACAAAAAACAGCTTGCATTACGGGGTTGTTTGTTTCAAGGCATACATCAATTACCTGGTAAGACTATTGACTGCATGTTACTATTTGATTAAAGACACACCATTAGAGCTCTGCTAGAGAACGAAACTTGGTACCAGGCCATCGATTTCATATGCCTAGGGGGCTGCTCGGTTCCCAGTCAAGATGCGCCACCCCAACTGTGGCGGGCTGTGGCGGAGGCAAGGAAAACTAGCGCCACATAGTGTGGTGAAAATAACACTGCATCCAAGTATTAAAAGCTATGGCCTAAGGCTATAAATTATACTACTCCTCGTCTAGTTACTAGATGGAAATTGTACTATTACATTGATTGTGAAGAACGAGTTTACAATATTTTCTTCACATTACCATGTTGAGACCGCATCAATATTGACACATAAAATATGTATTTATTCAAAACAATAGAAGAAAATTCTGAGATGCTAGTATCCCAAACCGAACCTTTGCTTGGATATCCATTTCCGATTTCTCTACATAATACGTAGGTCGCGGGGTGGACAGAGGGCCTACAAGTCTAGTACCACCTCCAATGGCAGACACAGCTTCGTAACATCAGGTGTACATAATATTTTTAGAAAATTTCCTTAAAACTATGTCTAATAAATAAATGTTAACAATAACACATATGACATTATTAATAGTTTTTAACAACTTGTTCATATGTTGGACTCATGTACATTCATATATAGGTTCTAGTAAAAAATAAGGTAAATGTGGCTATCCTATGACTCTATTATTTATGGTGGCTTGTTACGATGTGAATGAAACACATCAATAGACACGCCTATTTATATCTGCTCATGGTCACTATGGTATTGCGAAAATATTTTTATATTTTTTTAATACTTATCTATTTCTTCGATATTTTTAGCATATAAGAATATCTAAACCTAGAGTATCCTAGTTTTCGCTATGAAACACAAAAAATATATCTCATGTATGCTCATTATTTCTCTAGAAAGTTCCATAAATATGCATCGATATCTTTAGCACTACCATTTAATGTATACTTATCTCCATTAGTCGTGTATGATACTATCTTTAATTCTTTTATGCCTTGCCATCTTGGCCTCCTATCCTAGTGACAAGTTTTGCACTTGCTTCATCTCGTACATTTTTTATGAGAACATCACTCCTTTGGATACACATGATGCTCCTCGAGTTTGTTAAAAAATATGGGATGTCATACTCGATATGTAGATCCATCTGTCTATTTTTCTCTCTCTCTCTCTCCTTAGCCCGTTCTTCCTACTCTCAATCCATCCGCAGAGGGCGGCGATCGCCTCCTCTCCCCATCATAATCAACTGCTCAGCGAGACCGTGAGCCACCAAGTTTTGTACAAAGATTAGAACCAGATATTCCCAGACATCTGACGACCCTAGACTCCTACGCATGCCTAAAGCGGCAATCTCATGCGTAGACGAGTTACAAATGGAACGTATAAACATTCAAAATGTAAAAATGCTCACAGATCAACGTGCAAATTTCTTGAAAGATAATCCCTGCTGACGCAAGATCCAGTTCATTTGACAGCACCCCTTTCTGAAGCAGCAAGGAGTCCGTTTCCACCTGCACCCTGGACATGCCATGTGGCACAGCAGCCTCCACTGCCTTCCAGCAGGCCATGATTTCAGCCATTAGAGCAAGCCCAATAATAGAGGCATGTACATGGCTATTAGCCAAGTTATAAGAGTCAAGCCACACAACAATGGTATCTTATTTGTCTATAAGAATTTTTTTATTATAGATATATGACTGTGCGTTGCACTACGGTCATGATTTTTTACTAAAGCTCCGTAATGGGATGTGAATACGTGAGCTCCAAGAATTTTGTATCGGACACGAACACATAGATCCGGTCTTCGTATCGGAACCAGATAGGGAGTGGACACGTGAGCTCCGAGTGGGGGATGATTCGTATTGGACTCGTACGTGTGATCATGGATCGAGACTTTGGTATCACCGGGTAGATGATGACGTTAGAATTTTTTTAGGTGTAGAGATTAGTTCTACACATATCTCACCTTCTGTTTCATAATCCTCCTCACATTCACTCAATGTTGGGCCCACAATTGCACAGGCTTCCGTGCCTATCTTGGTGCTTGCATGAGAGCCAAGCTCTCCTCTCTTCTTTCCTTCACATCAGTATTTGTTTGGCTATAAGACAAATAAGCTAATTATTGTACTCGCTCTCAGTACTTCATGCATGCCCGTGATCTTGCCTGCTCCTACCAAGATTGCATCCCCATCATGATCTCGTGCCACAAATCCGCATCTGTCGTACCTTGTTGCTTGGACAAAAGCGCCATGCACATTGTTCTTTAGCAAATCCTATGGCGGTGGCATCTAGCTTTGCCTTTTGGATTCTGAGCCGCTGGCCATCGACTTCTCCCTTCTGCTGCTTTCAACAACCAAGTGCCCAACAGCGTGGTCAATCTCAGAGGTCCCCAACATCCTTTCTCTAGCGTTCACTACATTTTGCACGCTCCACCACTTCCATAGGAAGATCAACACTTTCGTGCAGGTCCCCTCGTGCAGCGATAAAATTTTGGTCACCATTTCATTTGGGGATTGTGAAGCAAGCAACTCCACCCTTAGTTCTCCTACCCCCAGCTCCATCCAGCATTTGCGTACAACTTTGCACTTGAGGAAGTAGCACCCCCATCTTCGTCAAACCTTCTGCATATGGAGCAAAAAGTTTCCATCGATCCAATCCATCTCTGAATATTCCTCTTCAGCGGTAGGCTATTATGTACCAACTGCCAAATGAACTATCTGATCTTTGGTTGAATTGGGAGTCTCTAGATTTTCTTCCAACTGAATGGTTCATAGTTCACTGCAGCTGACCCCGATGATTCTCCTTGCTGGCGCACAGTAGAAAGTTCCCTACTGTCTTCCATAATATGATATGTTGATTTCACAGAGAAGACTCCTTTTACATCATAATGCCAAGCTATAAAATCTTTGTGACCAGGTCGCACAGGAATTGCCAAAAATGTCACCCACATCCTCCTCCCAGAAACCATCGTTTAGGAGCTGGACATCCCAAGAACCGGTGATGGGATCAATGAGCTCTGAAACTTTAGTTAGAAGTACAACACCTCCTGGGGTAATTGGCCGGCGTGTCCTGCCCCTTGGAATCCAAGGATCTTCCCAAATTCTAATCTGTTCACCATTGCCCACTCGCCAAATATTTCGTTCCTTCATTGCTTTGATCCCCCGTACAATGCTTCTCCACGAATAAGAGATACCCGACCCTTCCTACGCCTCCATAACAGCACCGTCCGGGCAATACTTGGCCATTAATAATCTAGCACATAATGAGTCTGGGTTTGTGATTAACCTCCAAGCTTTCCTAGCCAGCATGGCCAAGTTAAAAAGACGAAGATCTATGTACCCTAGACCCCCCCATCCCCGTTCAACTACACACTACTAGAAATATCCACTTCTATAATATAAATCTTAATGACGGATCCGAAACTGTCATATAACATCATTTTTTATGACAAATATTTATGTTTCATCATAGATCAGTGATGACGATCCTCTAACCCTCGCTATCTATGATGAAATCAGATATCGTCACAATAAACGTCATAGAAGAGCACACGGTTTCGTCACAGATCACTCACGTGACTCACCTGTGATGATCCTCTTTAGAACTGTGACGACCAGGGCATCATCATTAAACTAATTATACATCTGTGACGAAGTTTTTGATCTGTAACAAATGGTACTTCGTCATAAATCTCTACACTATCCTTTCTTCATCCGACGTGTGACTGTGGGACCTGCAATTATTCATCCGTGATGCTTGAAATTCATCATAAAGTCTCATGCTCGGTCCTTTCTCCATCCGACATGTACCTGTGGGACCATTCTCTATCCAACGTATACCTATGGGACCTGCAGTTACTTATCTGTGACGCTTGCAATTCGTCATAAAAGTCTCCGCTCGGTCCTTTTCTCCATCCGACGTGTACCTATGGGACCCTTCTCCATCCGACCAGTGGGACCCGACGGCTTACGTGTCACGTGTACCTGTGGAACCGTTCTCCATCTCCATCCGACCTGTGGGACCATCTGACCTTTGGGACCCGATGGCTTACGTGTCACGTGTACCTGTGGGACCTTTCTCCATCTCTATCTGACATATGGGACCCGATGGCTTGCGTGTCACTTGTTGCCATCGGGGTTTAATAAATTCAAACTCAAAAAAAAACCATGAGTGCTGGGATTCGAACTCGGAACCTAGATTAAGGAATAGACCATCTTCACCATTACGCTAGGCATCTGGTTGTGTTGACATGTCTTTGGAGTTCTAATAGTAGTATGTGTCCTCTGTGTGGACAGGTTGACTTATATATTGGATGTATCCCCTACAAGTGGAAACAAATCTGTGCCTGTTCGACTTGCGGCGGCGACAGCAGCGGAGGATCCCTAGTGTACTATGGTGGCTCAGACGTCCTTTTGGAGGCTAGGCGGGGGTCTTCCCGGTGGAGCACGACGGCATTGGTGTCTATGTCCGTCGTGTGCTACGGCAGAGGTGACAGATCCGATCCGTAGGTCTCCTTTCTCGCCTTTTCTTGTTCGCTTCACTGTTTTAGTCCTTGCTTGAACATGAGGCATATAAGAAACATTGTAGCGTTGCAGATCTAGTTAGGCCAATGCAGATGAAAAGAACTAGGAGGTGTCATTGTTTTGTATGCTCTAGTGCCACCAGTGAGTCCTTATGGTATTTTAAACTTGTAACATATCTGAGGCCACATTTCTGTGCCAATGATGTCTACAAGGTTGTTGGATGTATTAGGATGCATCTCATATGTTTGCTTTCTATGTCTTCTCCTTGTTGACAACCAAGTTATCCATTTGGTTCTAAACAAGAGGAAGGCATCAAAAGCAAATCAATGCTTTATGTCCATCATTCACATCACTGAGGCCAATAATATTTAAGCTGCACATGTTGCTACTGATGCCAATGATGATCACTACCACTTGTTCACTGACATTCTACTTGTGAAAACTGAGGAAGCTCAATTAACTTCTGAAATTGTAATGGCTACAGCTCCATTAACTACTACTCTAGTTTGAGTTATATATATCTATGTGGTGCTACTCTAAATTTACATGAGGTCGTACCATGAAAATTATTAATGGTTGTTAAAGTTGCACTTTGGTATGAGTTGTGGACTTCACTGTTGGATCTTTGTTGGATTATTTTCCTCTTCAGTGATCTCATTACTAAGGAAGCTCTCATTGTACTGCACACTGATGAAATGGAGGAGGCCCCCAACAAGAGGAACGCACTGGCCAGCCTCACAGAGGATGTCATTTTTGAGATCCTACGCCGCCTCCCCGCCCGCTCCTTGTTCTGCTGCAAATGTGTCTATCGCTCCTAGAAAAACCTCATCTCGGACCTCAACAACCATAAGAAGCTACCCCAGATTGTGGCTGGCTTCTTCTATGACAGTGAGAACGACAATCAAAACTTCACCAGCGTCGTCCGTGGTGTACGCCCCCGCTCCTTGGAATTTTTGCCCTTCAACATTGAAAATGTAGCTATCTCAGATTACTGCAACGGCCTCATCCTATAATGGTGCCTTGGGGCTTATGGATACCACTATGTCATCTGCAATCCAATGACCTAGAAGTTTAAAATTCTACCACCTAGCACCGATGATGTTGGCCATGCTGTTGGTGAGGCTCGCTTGCCGTTCGATCCGATAGCCTCCTCGCACTTCCATGTGATTAAATATGTGGATGTCAACGCTATGTGCGTAGGTATGAAGATCTACTCATCTCAAACTACAGCATAGATCTATAAGGAATCTGAATGGGATAAGCATACTGATGTGACATTTTATAGACAACCAAGTATGTTTCTTAACGGTTGTCTGCACATTATAGGATACTCTGGGGAGTACCCTATGATACTTGCTGTGGATATAGAGGGAAACACATGGAGGAAAATTGATGGGCCTAGTGGTCTTCAACACTCCATGCATTAAGTTTAGGGTCACTTGTGTGTATGTACTGTTGGTGGTCCCAATGATTCCAAGCTTTCAATCTGGATCCTTGAAGACTATGGTACTGATAATTGGACATTGAAGCATACGGTCACCACGCGGATCCTGTTTGGAAGGATTAATATTAGATTTTATTTCCCAGATTTTATTGATGAGGACATAGTGATTATAGTTCACCCAGAATAGAATTTAATTTTCTTTGCTAGGGAGGATGGAACAATCATCGCATATGACATGGACCGCATAAGTGTTCGTGTCATTCCTGTCCATGACTTTCGGTATGGTAAACGTACCATTAAAAAAGAGTTCATCTGCAGACTATTCTATCTTCCTTATGTTCCCTTGTTCTTGGATTCATTAGCAGAGCAGTAAATAAAATTGCAATTGATGTCTCTTGTCATGCATTTTAAATGGACCAAAGTTGTTTGCTTGTTTATGGACATGTTAATTTCCTCAATGATGGATGTTGTCATTATTTCAGCTAAACTAGTGTACCATCTTTGTTTTGTTTGCAAATTGAATTATTTGTTTGGTGCCGCACATGTGTTACGGTGGTGTTATAGCTCCCGTTGCCATTTCATCCATTAATTCAACCATAGTAGAATACTTATATTGATTTCTAATGTCATGGGTATATGGAAGTATGCTGATGAGGGCACTTCAAAATACACAAAAATGACACTTCAAAAGTACTATAATACACCCGCCATATTGTACTACTAGGCTATGCTACTATTAAGCTAGCCAAGCTTAAAATCGTAAATGATATAGTAACAAGCATCATAGGAAGACGAGGAAACTACGGAGGATACTGTCAGACGCGTTCAAATGTATAGTTGTCGGACTTTCTTACGTGTGCAATAACATTTCAACACCAATAGCTCCTCTGCTCTGCTAGGCTGAGGCGAGACTTGTGGTCAGACTTTCTTACGTGTGCAATAACATTTCAACACAAATGGCTCCTCTGCTCTGCATTAGACTAAGGCGAGACTTGCTCCTCGCTACAAGGTTCTTTTAGGTTCAACAAATTTTATCAAAGACATGAGTTGACTTTAACAGAGATCAAAGGCACTCATGAATATTTAACATATTATAGATCAGATGAAAGACAACTAGAAAGAAATCTATAGTGAAAAGCAACCAATAGGGGCTATAAACCAGCTACAAAATGACCAAAGGACCTGAGCTACACCACGCTCAATAGAGTTTAACCCACCTAAGGCCTTGTTTGGATGCGCATGTATTCATCTTAATCCACATGTGTTGAAGTGGATTGGAGTGGAATTAAACTAAATTCTATTCCATTCCACTCCAACACATATGGATTGATGTGGATACATATGCATCCAAACAAGGCCTGATACAAAGTTTAACAAAAGTTAACACCAACATGCAACTAAGAGTTCACATATTTTGCAAGGGCGTCCCGCAGATCAAACTTATTCATGGCTACTAATACTACTGATATGTCCCACAGATCATGGGTCGAGGTTGACATGCAGGATCTCATCCATGTCCACCTAGATGGCGTTGGCGGCCGGCTCGAAACTCTCGATCAGATAGGCAATGTCATCGTCAGTCGAATACGGCAAAAACCCTGCTCCGCCACTCCAAGGTTCACCACTGTGCCAATCTAAAGCTGGGCAGCAGCCAGCGCCATGGCAGCCCCCTGACGAACGGCTTCGGTCACCACGGCTCGAAGGCGGGCCGGCAAGGCTCGGAGGTGCTCCTCTGTGGCGAACAAACTATCCACTTTTCCAATGGGGAAGGCCGCATTACATGGGGCTAGCATGGACTGCTGCAGGGTGCCAACCCACGCGCTCAATACCACAGTAAGGTTCATCATGTGTTGGGCCTACTCCTTAACGATCACCAATTCTCCTCACGCCTGGGAGGCCAGATTCTTGGAATCTTGAAGTGCGAGCGGTGTCTAGCTCACAGCGCAGCATCTCGGCGTTCAGCCTGGTCGATGACAAAACCGCTTGGACCTCGCAGTAATCCTTCAATAATTGACGGTAGTCTATGTCGTCTGAGGATTCACCTACTTTAGAACCAGAGGGCTGTGCGGGGACAGATGGGCTCGATGGTGGCAAGCGGCGATGGGACGACTCTTTGGCACCATTGGGGGAAAGCCCCATGATTGGGGATGGCACCGCCATGGAGGAAGCGCTGCACAATGCAAGCCAAGTTCAAGCCCATATAGGATAAGGGGGAGAGCTATCTAATTGAGAAGGCAAACCACTTTTACCAAACTAACCGACGTGGCATGGCACGGAATCACGGGTGGCTGCCTCCATCGGGGGATGCCTCGTGGGGCCATTTTTCGAGCACGACCGCGGATGAAGAACCGGGCTCCAAGGCCAACAAGGCTTAGGACGCCGTCATGCCCACGATCACCTATTGATATAGTAGGCAAATTCCAAATACTAGTTAAATTAAACAGCATGAATACAAATACTAGTGTGAGCATTGCTCGCATACTCTGGTTAAATGAAGATAAACAACATGAAGAGCGATGATGATCCACCTCCAAAGGGGAACTGGCGAGTTAGAGAGCAGGCCGACGAGAGATCCAGGGACTGTCGGTGGAGGATTGTCGGCGTTGAAGGCCTCCGAGGACTCCACATTGATAGATGACCTCGTCCGCTCTGCCATGGTCCTGGCAGGAGGTGTTAGTGACGCAGTAGGATGGAAGGCAAAAGCTTTGGTATGGAATTAGGAGCTTTGGAGAGAGAAGGCAGCAGGTATAACCTTCCCTCTCGCTCCTTGTTTTTGCTGTTATAGTTTGGGGGCCATCGACCACCCCATGACCGAGACGTTTGCGTGGGTGGGTGGCGGGGCTTCTCCCCATCACATCAATGTGATGGGCCAGGAGACGACGTCCCCTGCTGCAACAGGCTGCTGATGCCACCCACGCGCGTGAGCCTACATGGGAATGCAGGAGCACATCGTCTGGGTAGTCAAGATTTTAGATGGTCGGACCTTGTGTGATGCTATAAAGTATAAAATTTCTGAATAAAAATAATCCTTGATGCATGGTTCTTGCAAGTTCAACAAATCTTATCAAATACATGAAAATAAGATGAGTTGGGTTCAACACAGATCATAGCCACTCATGACTACTACTACTACTACTACTGATACAAATGTTGTGACCGAGTGCACTCCATAGGCAATAGTTTTACTCATAGCTCTGTACTGTATAGTGTTCCGACGAGATCAAATATGCCATATTTTGGACTTTCTTGCGAGCGTAGTAAAATATGAGAGTGAAGCAAATGCATCAGGAAAGCTAGACACAAGAAGTGATTCAAGAAAAGGAGCTTTTGACACGCTTGAGACTTGAATGCCTGGTGCGGTTGTGATAGGTCTTTTCTATACTTATTTGATTCCAATCCAAGCAATCACAGCAGTCGAGGGGCAAACTGAAGGCATGTCCGGCTCGGTCAGATTTACATTGCTTGGACCATCACAGGGACTCTAGGGCAAGGCAAGATAAAGATTTTTTCCAACCGGTATGCTTTGCCTCGGGTACCGTACCGCTCCCTAGGGAATCGCAACCTGTCAAACCACAAAAGGCATGTTCGATCGGAGATGCAGGAGCATTGATGTTCCCAACCGTACACTGATCAAAACATAGCACATCTCCTCTATTTACGCCGATGAGACGGCGTGAGCCTTGGCGCTAGTTTTTACTACATGTTAGCTCCTCCACTGATGCCCCATCAGTGCGTGCACTCCTTGTGTTTGTGACAACACTAGAAACATAGAAAAAGAAAGCCACCCACTAGAGGAGAATAAGAACAGGAATATATTAGCAAGGATTCTTCAAGATTGTCAAGTTCCCTAGTTGGCACGGTGGGGATGCAAGAAGACATAGTAGGACCTAGCCAGACTGGCCTAGAGTGCTTGAATATCCTTCGTCCTAGAATGTATGCAGAAAAATTGGTAAGTGCCCATTTTCTATTTGCTGAATCCGATCTGCTGGGGTTTGCCATTGGGAATGAACTTGCCCCTCTATCTGGCTATGTCAATCTTTGTGAACGCAGCTGTCGGCGACCTCCGGGATCATCGTGTTCGGTCACAGCTCGTCAAACGCCTTGTGATCGATGGACGACTTCATCCATAGCATGGTCATGGTCCTCGCAGGAGGAGTCGGCGACGCAAAGGGCGTAGTAGGGTGGAGGGCAAAAGCTTTGGGATGGAAGAAGGAGATCTAGGGAGGAAGGTAGATGATCGCAGAAGGCAGCAGATAACCTTCCCTCTCGTGTCCTTATGTCTTCTATAGTTTTAGGGCCGTGGAACCACCCCACACCTCACGACCACTGACACGTTTGCGTGGGTGGGCGTTTCAGCTTTGCCCCATCACATCAATGCGATTGACCGCAAGGCGACGTCCCTACTGGAACTACTGCTGACGCCACCCACGCACGTGCACCTGCGCGGGAATCTAGGAGCCTACAAAATGAAAATGGACGCCGCATGTCATTCATCAATACTATCCGGGTAGTCATGATTTCAAACCGCCGGACCTTCTATGATAAACCTTATCACTCCACTAGTGTCCGGCTAGTGAAAATTTTAAAGAATCGTTCTGTCTATAGGGTGTAGAAACATTTCAACTATTGTGCATCCGTCCTTTAATGGTTGCAATTAGCCTAACATAAAAACTTCATTCCATTATATATAAAAGTACATTACGTAGTATTTCTCTAATCTCTAATGTCGAAAAGTACTCACCTCTCTAAGGGGACTCATGTCAGACGGTTGACAAATTGCATTCAGTCAATCAATATGAGTGAAGATGATAGAGTCTCCTCTCACAAATATAGTAACACTACCAAGTCTTTTCATTTGCTCGAAATTCCTAACATGGACAAAAAACTCGCCACTATCATAGTCTTCGATGACTATAACAAAGCAATCTTTACCAAACATATAACGAACTGCACCTTCAACAACGATCTATCGGGGCTGTTCATGAACATGATGTCCCCAAGCAACAAGCACCCCTTATACGATGCCTGGCGACACTCCTAGCTGCTAAAGCTCAAGCTTGCTGTTGGAGTAAACATGGGTGTTGTGGTACGACAACATCTCTTTTTATACATACAAAACAAAAAACACAAGGAGAAAATCATTAGAAAAACCACATATGAAACACTACACCTTGAACAAGCAAGAACCAGCACAAAGCAACAGAATATTGCCTAGGCCATATCTTAGCATCGATTGAGATCCTGACTAGAATAAAATGACAAACAAACTAAAACTCACCTTAACAAGGACGATCACTGTTGTTCTATGGACAACAGCTGCTAACAAAGTTGTAACACTGCCTCCTTTCCCGGCTAGCAATTTGCAAGTGAAAAGTAAAAGAGACCAGGAAGGATATTTATACTCGACGCAGACGCTAACAAACGTTAGAAGATGTGAGTCCCCATAGCATTACTAATTACTAATAAAATAGATTCTGAATACGAGCAGTCAGAGTAGTAGTCGAGGGGTTGGTGCATTTTTCTGCTCTGATTACAAGAAAGTCTAGCGCGTTAAATACACAGAGCTATGGACTTTCTCGTTATCAGAGCAGGAAAACACGTCAATCCCTCGACTACTACACTGGTGATTCGAGTAGTAATGGCGACGAACAATGGGAACATACTCAAGCTATGGCATGTATAGCACCGACTGCGACTCCAATGAGGAGGAGGACGATCCGGAGTACTATGACTATGGCAGAACCGCATAATCTAATGCCCTCCCAAGAGTACTTATCTTCCATTAGACACTCAGTACCCAAAAAAGTGCACTAAATCATGCTATTCCGTGAAGCACACCACAAGGGAGAACTCGAAAATCCATATTTTTTCATCAGGATCATAAATGAGATAATAAAGCTTACAACATTCTTAACCATTTCTTACATCACTTTATTACAACATTAGAGTACTTAAACAAGTTGAATGCAGTAGCAAAATTGAGGCAGTTTTACATGTAAAAGAGTTTATACATTTTAGGTTTATATTTTTATCTTGCAACGGAGAACAACATATGATCAGAATTACAGCGGAGATAAAGATTAATGGTGAATTATAAAACTTTTCTTCTAAAAATTTGTAGTGAGAGTTATAAATATACACTACGGTCGTAGCGTGAAAGGAATCCTCTCTGAGCCCACCAGGAGGTTTCCACACATAAAAGTCGTCTACCATCCATCGGTCACCTGCAACAGGGGGAATAAAACTCTGAGTACTCGATTGTACTCAACAAGACTTACCCGACATGAGGAAAATAAAAGACTCCAAGGATATGCAAGGCTTATTTGGTTTGTGGGTTATTGCATCTACGAAAGCATTACTAAACGTGCGTCCTTATATTAAATTTTATTAGCAGTCATCATTAGTTCATTAACTAACCATTCTATGTAAGCACCTATGCTACTTTCAAGCATGTGGTAAGCAATCAGAACTATTTTACCATCTTTCATATTCCAATTCATATTATGGTGCTAGACCATTGCCAAGTCGTATTGTCTCACAGAAACGGCGATTCATGAATCAATGTATCCAAGCTGGGTACCCCAAAACACATGCCTTGCTTGTACCCTAGGCACAAACAAGACCAATCTGTTCCACTCCTGTCAAGGGGTCTAGGTCCCCATTCAAACTTGGACTCCAAACCCCCAACATCCGATACCCGGTCTCAGTATGGTGCTTAGACCTCCACCTTTCCCCGCCTCCAATCAGTCGGTCCGAAAAGAACCGGAACCCACGACAAGAGCGTATTGAGCCTTCCTGCTCCCATAAGCAAGTATGTGCTTAGGATAATAAGTCTGTGACCTGACTACCATCCACAGCAACGGACGGTCCTCAATCGACACAGGTGGAACAAATGCAACCCGAGCCTCACTCGAATGCCTAACCAAGTTCAAATCCAAAGTACCATTCTGCCCGGGCTCCAACTATCATCTTGATATATATATATATATATTCCATGTGATAGTAATATGATAATAACAACAATAATATCTTTTCTATCTCTCGCGAGTGACAGGTAATCACTCGACTTCTACCGGAATCCTTAAGCAGAGCAATCTACACGATCCTGACATACTAGTAGGACTCATAAGATAAGTATATATATATGCAAGTGGGTTTCATTCAACTCCTTAAAACTTAATGCGCAAACAAAAGATAAAGTGCATAATAATAGGGGTTGTGCATCGGGGCTTGCCTAGACAAGATATAACTAAAAGTTAGCATTCCATCGTGGCAACACTATCACCAAGGCACCATCTTCCTGCTACTCCAATCGACTATAGATCCATCATTTTCCTATTATGATATTCGCAGATGCAGTGCAAAAAACATAATTAACCAACGACAACCGCAACTCTAAAAACACTATTATGCTTTGCAAGCTAACGAGCTAGCTCTAATGACTAACGCACTAGACTATGTATCTGCGTTGTCAAGTAAGGCTTCATTTCGGAAAATGTTTTAGTTTTACAACCCCAAAGTGTTTTGACATTTTATTGATTAAATATATATATATTTGAACTAGGGCTCATTTATATACCTTAGCAAACTAATTATTATGGAGCTAAAAAAATTATAGTGAGCACCAAATTAGCCTGTTCGTTTGTTGGTTTCAGCCAGCCCAAACCAGCCAGCCAACAGTGTTTTTCTCTCACAAAAAATCAGCACTAGCCAGCCCAAGCCAGCACCAGCACCAACCAACGAACAGGCCCAATAATGGTAGGAATTCACTGTGAAAGTTTCAGAGTCAACACTATTACCAATTTATCACGAAAATTCCTATTAGTTTATATCTTAATAGTATTAAGCATCCCAATTTAATTAGATAGCCCCTAAAAATACTATAAAACTATGTGAACAAGACATACCAGCAGATAGATCATGATTTTAGAAACCTATCAAAATTAATTTCAAATTTTTTGGACCAGTACATAAATTGATATTGAAATTACAAGTTTGCTTAGAAACTAAATTAGAAAAATGCTTTAGAAAACAAAAAGGGCCGGTGGCAAGCATTCGGCCTAGCAGCCCATTGCGACCCGCACAGAGCGTGGCAGCGCGCCAGCAGGACAGCCCAACTGGCCCGCTGTGCGAGCGCCCCGACGCATTTACAAAAGAGTCCTCAGTCTAACAAGTTATTACGCGGCACTATGCGTACTATTGCAGAAGAGACACGCATCGCACCTAACACCCTGTAATAGCTCATCTCTACAACAACATGCCCCTGGGTGCGTGCACGCGATGCCGCGGCTCACCGACGGCATACGGCGGTTACACTGGGCAACCTAGCGACGCTCCGGTGGGACCAAGGGGTCAACTAAGCTCTATGGACAAACACGAAAGGATGGCGGCGGTTGGGACTTGGGAGCTTAACGGTGCACTACTGAGGCCTGGTCTTGACGACGGGCAGAACCATGCAGCAGCACGACTGTTTCGGCGGCCTAAGATACTATCAGGGTGGTAGAGATAGCGGGTAAGCACCAGTAGCTCACAGGAATTCGTGCTACGGTGACGGTTGAGGCGGAGGAGTGCCGAGGTGGCCTGGCCACATGCGAGCCACCAGGGCGGCGGTGCTTTGGGATGGACACCCATGCGTCACCATGTCCTGGCAAGCGCCCTAGCCAAATGGCGTGAGCACTAGATAGAGGAGGAAAAGCGAGCTCATGGATACAAACAATTGAACCCATTCGGACCTTACCCCAATTTCACTAGCACGGCGGCGCACCTGGCCGGCGATGAGAAAAACACCAAATTGGCGGCTAGTAGTGCTTGATTGCGCCAAGGTGAGGGTCGGGCTGCTAGCTGGCTTTCCTATCTAACTACTGGAATGGCGAATTGAGGTGTGGTGCCCCGAACCGCACGTATTTGGTGTGCGAAGTGGGGTGATTCATTCGGCGACAAGGGCAGGCGGGGACGACATCTCTTCAAGGATGTACCTACTTTGGTCGAGGCTACGTTAATTAAGTGAGGCGTCCGCATGGGGAAGACAGAGAGCATCGTGGAGCGCTGTGATAGGACTGCTCAGCCATGGCAGGATGCGGACAGCGGCAGAGAAGCAGCAATGGCGTGGGGGGCTGTCTCGTAGGGCTGGTACAACAAAACGATGCGAGGAAGGGCAGTGCACCACGACAAGGGCATTAGTGCGACGTGACTTTGGAGGCAGGCAGCGGCTCGATGAGTAGGTGGTTCAAGCGGTGGAAAGAGTGCCATGTCGGCTAAACGAAGGCCGCCGCAACATCGGTCTGGCCCGCGCACGTCCAGGATGGCAGCGCACACGTGATGGCCGCGCAACAGCAGCCCAACGCCGTGGAAGACGACCGTGGCCAACCCCCAGCCCGACGCGCAGCCGATAGCCAGCCAGGCCGGCCACAAGCATGATCGTGGCCAGGAGCGGCCAGGCATCGGCAACGTGTGCGCGTGGTGACTGCAGACTCAGGCCGATCGACTGCCACCGGTGTCGCGTACGCATTTTAAAGCAACTCTAGAGTTGTTGATCCTCATGTCTGGAACTCAACTAATTTCACTACTCTAAAGTCCACACTACCGATTATCTAATGAAGCAATCGTCAAGATCAAAGAGCAGTTAGGGAGGGAGATAAACGAATGCCAACCTAAGCTCGTCCCCGAAGTGCCAGTTCATGAATAGAACATCAACGACATAGTTCACAGCATGTTTTAACGAAGTTTGGGTAATTTTTATGAGAGCAACATGACACCCAACACAACAACCACCTATGCCATGCTCAAGTACTCACTTTGATGCAATCAACAATATCAAAACATGCAGCTAGTGTTTAAACATTTTTGTTAGAAATTAAATGTCAAGATAGTATTGTCTTACTACTTTTCCCATACTTAGAAAAGTTAAGATTCAGTTTGAACTAACATCCATTAACACTTTTGTTACATTTTTAAAAGGCCTAAACCCTATTAACTCCAACCCATAAGTATTTTATGCAATGGTCCATACTTCATACTAACCCATAGGAATAAAATATTTAAGCATTAATTAATTATTTCACCCACAATAAATCATCAAAAATAGTACTTTAAACGTAAGTTCAAGTGTTTGCCGACTTAACGAAAAGAGCTTATCTTAACTTCAAATTTGATTTTTGAGCTCCCAAGAGCACTAGTTAACAATATTTATTTTGATTTTTCTCAACCATAAAAGTGAGTCACATATAATTTGTTTATCATTTTAGGTAAGTTTTAAACTCTTAAAACCAGTGAACATGTTTTGCTAATCTCTTTTAGGTCTTAATCTTGGTGCTAAGCAAGCTTGTAACACTAGGGGTGTTACAACGACTTGTCCAGCGATGAGTCTGGTGAGTCGGCGAATCCTAGAGCACTAGCGAGGAGGAGGATGCTTTTTTCTCTTTCTCTAAAAACTCAAATCCCCTTTGATTCCATGACTTTTTCTAGGTTGGGAAATCCATGGGGATATCAATAACCCGTTTAATTATTTATGGAGGTTTTTTCATCCCTGGGCCTGCCTTTCCCTTACTTTCAAATTATAGTCCTTAGTTCAAACAACCACAGATGTAGTCACACAAATAAAAATAATAATCGGCAGATGCAGCGCAATAAGCTACAGCAGGTAGGTTTATTTTTTCTTTTTATTAGTAATTTTTAGGTGTCAAATTCATGTATATTTTAATTATTTATTTATTATCATCCTCTTTTAGTTTTATGTTTGTTTATATTATTATGAAAAAACCAAACAGACAACAACTAACTCATCGGATATATAAACAGGTGTACATGAGAAAAAGATGAAAAGACGAATATTAGGTCAGTAACATTTTATTGTAATCATTTCCTATAAAAACACAGAATAAATTCCGGTCTCTGCTGAGCACCGCGCCGAGCAGTCCCGCCAACATGCTCCAAAAATTTGATTTCACACCACGCCGAGTAGTCCCGCCAACACGCACCGAAAAGTAGATGTCTATCTTTTGCCCTCCGCGCGTAAAATAGGTTTACCATGCCATTGATTTCAGACAAGGGCATTTATGGTAATGTGATGGCCACATAAAAGCGCAAAGAGTCATCGTCTCCGCCTCCATCTCCATTCTCCACCCACACTGTCTCTCCTTCAGATCCAAATCCTAGTTCCATGGCCTCCCTCCTCACTCTCTAGCCACCCCCTCTGTCACCCTGCTCTGGACCCTAGGCGCCATTGGCACAGTAGCTCGACTCTCTAGCCGCACCCTCTCTGATACATTTTCGAACCCTAGCCTCGATGATGGTACAAGCTAGATCTAAATCCCCTACCTCGACACCTGCAATGACCGACCGATTCTGAACCCTAGACGGAGACAGATCTGTTACCCCTGCATCAACACTGGCCGCACTAGCTCTGCAACCACGATGACAAGATTGGATCTAAACACGGACACGAAGGAAGAGGTACCCAAATTCCTTTTATGATGTATGCTCTACTATAGAGGCTGAACCAAGGATATGTAGATAGCGATGAGGTTACATATTTTGTATAGTTGAGTGTAGCTGACTTGTGCTTTATTAGATTAATGACTTCCATATAAGCTATAGTTACATACTAGTTAGGTGCTTATTTGCATACTCTTGCTCTGTTGTGTTGACATTCCGTAGAACCTTTAGTTAATAAATGCCTTTGTAATATAGAAAGATGGAAAAACTTGGAATACGTGTGGGTCCAAAACCTATGTCTCCAAAGGCAAAAAAGTCAAACATAAAGGGTAGACACGGTGAAGATTTGGAATATATCCCTGAACCAGGGGATGTAGTTGAGGGATTTGATGTTACAAATGAAACATATTCAGATTTAGAAGATGAGCCAGTACCCCTAGCAATTGAGGTACTTGTTCTATCTTGTATTTAGTTCGGAGATGTATGTAGCAATGTAATTCTTTACTATTTAGATAGCAATGCAATTTGTACATGCTTGCTGCTTAAGTTTGTATCTCCAATTTTAGTGTCAGGGTTGAAGGAGCCATAGAGGAGGCTCTACCAGCAGGACAAAAGGTAGTGCTGCCATGAGTCCTGGGCGAAGGCACTCCAAGCGAGTGAATTCAACATGACAAGGAGAATTTTCTCATGGAGTTCGTACTCGAAGGGCTGCCGCTGGTAAAAGGGTGAAGGTATCAGCAGTAGGTGAACATAATTCTCTATCACATTGGACACCTGTACCTAGGGATAAATTCAAACTTCATGAATTAACTAGAGACATTTGTCGGGATGGCACCCTACCTAGCCCTGTGAGAGACTGCCCATGGCCAGATGATGATAGCCATGTCGAAGAGGACCCTCTGAGCTACCTAGTCCTGTGAGAGACTGCCCACGGCCAGATGATGATAGCCATGTCGAAGAGGAGCCCTTTGAGCTACCTAGCCCTATGATACATTGCCCATGGCCAGATAATGATAGCCATACTAAAGAGGAGCCCTCTGAGCAAACTCCCGTCTCCACCCACCCTCAGAATAATGAAAGTTGCTAGGTTGGTATTATCTTACAGATGTCTATCAATCAATTTGCACTAGCTATTTGATATCCATGTTACTTTTTTAACAATCTGAATGTATGAAAACTTTGTAGTACCATTGCCGAGAAGTGCGAGGAAGTTGAGGCCTCAACTCATGGAATTTTGCTTGACAAAATGAGCAAATCAATGGGAGGATTGATGATGCTCATCTCTGTTGCTGAGAGGAACAGATGGCCACATGATCCAGTGCAACCTACCAAGTTTGTCTTAGAGGCAGGTGTAGTAGTCAGCATCAAATACCAATTTTAACGCATTGGAAACATTACGTCCATTACAAAAATTTTGTTGAGAGGCTAACTATATGTATCGGTATCATCCCTTGACATTCAATTCTGCATTGAGCAACTTTAACGGATTTACTTATCATTCACACTACTACGTGCAGTCAAGGCTAGACATTGACAAGGTTCACCCACCAACACAAGAAGCTTGCTAGAATGTATTGCGGTGTGGGATACGGCTAGGCACGCTACAGGTTGAAGCAAACCTACTTCAATGGCGTCCTTACTGATTAGATCCGTATGACCTCTCCTGTCCCGTCCATGAGCGATGCATAGTGGTGTAAACTTGTCGAGACTTGGTCTAGTGCTAAGAACAAGGTGTGTATGAACTCATCGATTTCCTGTCTAGTCTTGCTATGGTCTACTTATGCTATAGTATAACACAAATGAAGCTATATGAAACAACTGAGACAAATAAGCGAAACCACGCAAAAGTGAAGTACCACTAGTCTACAGGTCTCGCTCCTATGTTGTCCAGCTGCAAACATTTGTAAGTGATGGTTATGTTTTATTGTTACTCTTGCCTTTGTATAAATATAAACAGAAACTCATGTGCAATGTGAATAGAAGGAGAACAAGAGGAAGGCCGCAGAACACGATCAAGGACTTGATGAACAACATGATGATTCAGGACTTGAACAACATGGTCGACCAGACGAAGATGTTAATGCTGTGGAAGTCTTCAAGGACTTTCATACCAGTACGAAAAGGGCCTAAGCGATGCTGCAAGAGCAGCAGTTGTAAGTACCTTCATTTACTTTTCTTGAAATCTAATGAACCCATTGCCATAAAAGAAAGAAACGCAACAGGAGTCTAATGTGGCAACATCATTTAATTTTGTAGTTTCAATTTTACACCAATCAATATGATACTTGTATATTGTGCTTATGTAATCTCTATCGGCAGTAGGCTATAAAAGACCTATGCATTGTGCTTATATAATCTCTATCAGCAGTAGGCTGAGGAAGTCCTATGCATTACATGTTATGAATTAATCTTTTAGGTTTTCAATTGAAGTCCTCTTTCACTATCTGTAACCTAATGTTTTACTGATTGAATTTCGCAGGAAGCTATGAAAGATATGCAAGCAGAACCTGTTGCTGATGGTCAGCAACCAATGACTAGTGCTGATGTTGTTTACAAGGTCCTCTGCCTCTCCCAGGGCAAGCCCCCCTCCCAGGTAAGTAGGAAAAACCTTTTTTGAAGAATGCTGGTATCCTGAGAAGCTCCACCAGAGCAGAGACATCGACGGAGATGACACTTCGAGAGTAGCTTGCTGGTGAACATGAAAGTATCGCTGCCCTCGTCGAACTAGTGGATGAACTGAAGAGGACGACAGAAGATTATGAGAGAGAGTTTGAGGAATTCAAGAAACGGCAATAGGAGTATAATAGGCTCTGTGAGCAAGTCATGCGATTAAGCTCTCCTGGTAATTAACTCTCAGTCTTCAACTCCTGCAGCTTGATGCGGTGAATATTTGTGGTCTGTTGTGTGGACTCATGTGATGGTTTGTTGTGGTGATACTCTGTCAGTGGCTTGCTACTGATGTGTGAAATGTTAATTATTGGTATTTGATTGCCAGCTTGAATAATTATGTTGTCAATCTGTGTAGTAGTGACGATCTCAAATTATTTTTCTGGTGTAATTAGTCCTGCACACGGTAGAACCAGGACATGCCACGTGATCAAATAAAAATACGACACGTGGACCAACCAGTGCATGACACGTGAATTGATCAGGGCACGACACGAGAGCTATTAAAAATCCGACACGTGGAAGAAAATCGTTAAGCCATGTGGACGTATAAAAATACGACACGTGGACGGACCACATCGTGACACGTGGTCAAAAAAGAAACGAACACGTGGACCAATAATAATACGACACGTGGTCCGATGAAGAAGCGACACGTGATCCAACGGCAACACGACTCGTGTGCCAATAGAAAACTGACATGTGGAATAACAGGGAACCTACACGTGGACCAATTAGAACCTGAAACGTGCAAGAACCAGAGATGGCCACGTTGTACAATAAGAATGTGACACGTACTCGAACCATCACCAATGCAACCGACTAAAGCATGTACATGTGGAAAGCATCTCCAACGAAAGCACCTACCAGTGTGGCAACTCCCCTGCCACACATGCCAAAATAGTTTTACGACGTTCTAGTTTTTCGTCATAGATCAAGTCACTTCTATGACGATTTGTGAAAACTATCATAAAAGTTTAAATGTGACACGACTTCTGTGACGAACCATTTTTTGTCATAAATTCGTTATAGAACTAAAATTATAACGAATTTGGCTCCTTCAGTGACGAAAGCTATTCGTCATATAAGTAGATATTTCTAATAGTGACAGGGTGCCCCAAGTGAGCCAATGGATTCTATTTTCCTTCTCTTGTTGAGCCCACCAAAATCTATTTATCATGCTCCTTATATCATCACATAATGACTTTGTTAGATCAAAACACAACATAGCGGATGTTAGGATCGTCTGGGCAATTGCCTTCATCAAAATATCCTTACCAGCGTGAGACAACAGTCTCTCTTTCCACCCTTGGATCCTTCTCTCCGTACACGGTCCTTCAAATATTTAAAAGTTTTCCTCTTAGAATAGCCCACGTACATATGGATAAACCAAAGGTACCTTTCGCTTCTAGCTTCAGTTGGAATATCGAGAATTGCCGTGAAACTTTCCCTTGCTGTACTTCTGGTGTTTCTACTAAACATTGTAGATGATTTTGTTCATTTATAATTTGCCCCGAGTATTTCTCTTTATTTATAACTTCGATTACTTTGCAAAAATTATTGGGTGTACAGTGTACACCCATGTCCTTTACTGGGTCCGCCACCTCGGACAGCATGCGGATAAGAACAGCCATGTTGGCCGCCACGCCATCGAACTGTCCACGTCGGCTTCCTCCGCTGCTTTAAAACCGGTCCCCTCCCCCTCGTCCTCTTTCCCCCGCCCCCGGAATTCATTCGCACCCAAAAAATCGAGCCGATCGAAAAAGATCAAAAAAACCCTAACCGCTGCGATCGAATCGAATCATCCAAGGCCCGCAGCAGCCCGACGAGGCCATGTCTCAGGCAACCGCCGCCATCCCCTCCCAAGATCGCTTCCCCTGGTGATACAACTCGTGCGCTCATTTCTTTGCGTTGGGATATGAGGGCCGCTACGGCCGATCCGCCCACGGCGCCGGCGAGGTCGATGTTGAAGCGGCTGTTCGATCGCCAGCTCCTGCGGATCTCGCCAGCGGATCGTCTACCGTCGGCAGGGGCGGGGGAGAAGGATGAGGCGGAGCCGAGCTCCGTGTGCCTGGACGGCATGGTGCGCAGCTTCATGGAGGACGGCGTCGGCGGCGAGAAGGCGGGTCACGGCGGGCGGTACTGCAACTGCTTCCACGGAGGCGATAATTCTGACGACGAGGAGGACGACGAGGCGGCGGCCTCCGACGTCGCCGAGACGATCAAGGTAGTAGCCACTTGATTCCCTAAACACACACCTGATCGATTCTCTTCTTCTTGAGAGAGAGAGAGAGAGAGAGACAGAGAGCGGCAAGTGATTTCTCTTCTAACCGTCTCGCTCGCGCTGCCGTGGTCGATCAGGGCCTCGTCCACTGCGCTACGCTTCGGGAGCGCAACCTCCTCGCCGACGTGTGCGCGCACCTGGAGCGGCACCGCGCGGCGGGTGCGCGCCGGCGCGACCTCCTCCGCCTGGTGGCCTCGTCGCTCCGCGCCGCGGGGCACGACGCCGCCGTGTGCGTCTCCCGCTGGGACAAGTCCCCGTCGCACCCGGCCGGCGAGCACGCGTACATCGACGTGCTCCTCCCGGCGGCCTCCGACCGCGGCGCGTGCGAGCGCGTCCTGGTGGACGCGGACTTCCGGTCGGCGTTCGAGGTGGCACGCCCCACCAAGGCGTACCGCGCCCTGCTGCAGTGCCTGCCGCCCGTGTTCGTGGGCAAGGACGACAGGCTCCGCCTCCTCGTCGCCGCCGCCGCCGACGCCGCCCGCACCAGCCTCAAGAAGCGCGGCCTCCACCTCCCGCCCTGGCGCAAGCCCGAGTACATGCGCGCCAAGTGGCTCTCCCCCTACGATCGCGAGGCGCCGCCGGCCGACGCCGCCGCGGCGGGCGAGGACGCCGAGGAGGAGGACGACGGGGAGGGACCCGGAACAGCCGCGTGACGACAGGACGCTCTTGCAATTTTTGTCTTGGAGGAGGGTCTAGCTGCAAAAGCTAGAAATCTCTTCAAATTTGCCGTAACTTTTTTATGGGTGGTACGTATTTTGGACTGCGATGTTAGAGAGGTTATTAGTACTGCGCGAAATTAAGGCGAGAGAGGTATGTAGTGTAGTGCTAGTTTTAGGAAGAGAAGTAATATCGGATTAGCATCCACTTTTGGTAATGATGTTTGTTTGTGTAGTCATGGAACTTGCCATGATATGATTTGATATTATTACATACTAAAATCCCAGTGAAAATTGCCAGTTGTCGGCTGTGGAAGCTTGCGCGCTCTCGGATTCTCAGAGCACCGCACAAATTACAAACTGAGTTTACCTGGACAAGAAAAAGTAGCCTGTCCTCGGAGTATTTCTTTGGTTTTTAACCGGAAGAGACTACGTTTTCTTTACTTCAATTCTCTTCGCTGAAAAAATAAGTCGAAATACCGCTCCGGCTGATTTATTGTGAGAAAAAAATATTATTTAACTAAAAAAACAAACTAAAAAATATGGATTATAAAAAAACGAACATAGCCTTAGCCTGCTTGGGGGATGTTGATTGAATGGAAGGACATCTTCTGGTTCTAACTGTTGTGCACGCAATGCTAACTGGATGCCTATATAGCAGTAAACAAACCCTGCCTGCCTGCCCATGAGATACTGTCTATTCGATTATAAAGGCCAATTGGGCGTTTGGAGAAGATGCAATTCTTCTGAATTCCAGATTAGGATGTTGAACTGTCGCCTGGCATATGCTCTGCAAGAAAAAATAATATTCTCCAACCTCTCTTGGTAGATAATAAATAAATAAATAGAAGAAAAATCCAAGGTGGTTGTACTGTGCAAGGCACCCAGACCCAGCCCCAGGTGCCGGTTGTTGCAAGGTAGTAAGGGAGACAGCCGCAAGTGGCTCCGTTCGCTTCGTAACAAAAGCAAACCGAAATATTATTTCGCCTGATTTATTATGATAGAAAAACATAATTTTAATTAAAAAAACAAACTAAAAAATATGGATTATAAAAGAAACGAGCAGTGCGTTTATCCCACGCCCATTCTGAAGGTTCCCTATAGTACTATCTCTGAAACCGAGAAAGAAAAAACGTCTGTGGATCGGATGGGGTCCCAAACTTTTTATAAATTTTGGTTAATGTTCGATTTGGGCGCCCAATCCAATCCAAATCTGAGGCCTTGTTTAGATTGACTCAAAATTCTAAGTTTTTTTTCTCTCTCTGTCACATAATTTTTAAACATATGTATGGAGTATTAAATGTAGGTAAAAAAAATAACTAATTATATAGTTTGATTGTAAATTACGAGAGGAATCTTTTGAGCCTAGTTAGTCTATGATCGGACAAAATTTATCAAATACAAACGAAACATGCTACAGTGTCCAGATTAAAAAATTTACGATCTAAACACGTCCCTGCATCAAAAGATGGACTGCACTGCCACTGCCACTGCGCAGGTAGAGCAGGTCGGGCCGGAGCTGTAGGATGCCTGTACTATGATGGATTCTCTGCCTCTCTGCAGCTTGTGTGGAAGACGCCGAAATGGAGTTTTCGCCTGTACTACCTGGCCTTGTTTAGATCATCTTTAAATTTCTAAGTTTTTTCATTTTTTTTTATCACATCAATTTTTGACACATGTATAAAGTATTAAATATAGGTAAAAAAAAACTAATTACATAGTTTGGTTGTAAATCATGAGATGGATCTTTGGAGCCTAGTTAATCTATGATCGAACAAAGTTTGTCAAATACAAACGAAACGTGCTACAATATCCAGGTTGAAAAATTTACAATCTTAACAAGGCCTCAGATTCAGAGGCAAACGAGGCAAATCGATGACCGTTTCATATGGTCGGCGTGTTCGGCTGCAGAAAGACGCAGCCTGCTACTGCTCGCCCTGAGCATTCGGGCTGTGTTTAGTTCGTGAAATAAAATTTTTGATGTCACATCGGATGTTTCGAGGATGTTGGAAGGGGTTTTCGGATACTAATAAAGAAAACTAATTACATAGCTCGTCTAGAAACTGCGAGACGAATTTATTAAGCCTAATTAATTCATCATTAACGCATGCTAGTTACTGTAGCACTTATGGCTAATCATGGACTAATTAGTCTTAAAACATTCGACTCTCAATTTCCAACAAAACTGTGCAATTAGTTTTTTTCGTCTATATTTAAGCTCCGTTCGCGTGCACTTAAACCCGGCTGGATCCGCTTATTTTTTCATCCGAAACAGTGTTTTTCTCTCACAAATTCCTCCAGCATTCTTCCAAACCATCCAGATTCCTCCAGAATTCAGAGAAGCGAACACGCCCTTAATACTCCATGCATGTGCCGCAAGATTCGATGTAATAGTTTGGGGTGAAAATTTTTGGGAACTAAACTAGGCCTCGGTTAACCGAAACAGATCGGTTCAATTTCTCGGTTCTTTATCAAATTCGGTTAGCATAAAACTGGAACCGATCGGTTAGCTAGGAAACTTGGAACCGAGGAAATTCGGTCTCGGTTAGTTCGGTTCGGTTTCGGTTAGAACCGAACTAACCGAGCCATACATTACATCAGTGAAACAGAAGGGAAGAAAAGGGGAAAAATGAAAACCGAGCCATACATTACATCAGCCATACAGTTCGGTTCTTTTGCTATTGAGCCAATATGTACAGATTCGGTTCTTCGGTTTTATTCGGTTAACCGAGGACTGGAACCAAATTACCCAACATTATTTCGGTTCATGAGAACTAGGAACCGAAATTTTCGGTTTCGGTTCCGGTTATTTCGGTTCAGTTCTCGGTTCTCAGTTATTTTTGCCCAGGGTTAGCTACTGCTGCGGTTTGATATAGTACAATTTGAGAGAGCTACAGCTGCCGATATTTCTCTATTTTCCAGGCAAATTGGCAGAAGAAATTTCGAGAGTTTTCCTGTAGAAGCTTTGGGAGAGTTCATTCTACTCCTGACGCTGAGGTGCTCTTTGAGAGAAATGATTTGTGGCTGAAATTAATTTTGTCGGATCCTCTGAGGGATTGTTTGGCAGCACTCACTTCTGCTCAATCGAACAACAAAAATTACACAGGTTCTAGCGAAATCAGACGAGAATCACTCCTCAGTTTACATTGAAAGACAGGGAGCTAAGAGTCCATTTGATAGAGATCCCAGAGTACCTTCTAAGCTAAATTTAGGACAAACCTTGCTAAATAGTTTTTTGATGAGAAGAGATTCAATGCAAGTTCTATGAAGTGATTCTCTTAAATGAACTATAAGGGTGAGAGCTATAAAAGAAATAACTTACTTATGCAGGTAGTTATTATCATAACGAATCATAGAAAATCAATTTCAATAAATGAATCATTTCTCCCGTAGAATCCCATAGAGAATCAGGAGCATGAGAAGCTCTACCAAAGAGGCCCTAAAAACCCCACTTCTTGTTGTTCCTGTTGTAAAACATACGGACTGTATCTTAGAAGGAAAGGAGAAGGAGAAATTCTAATCCTAGTCCATTTGTATATGGGCTCTTATCAAACTCGTAGGTCTTGGCAGGACTATATATACGTGGGAGTTCTGTTTTGTAATCATCAATATTGAGAGGAATAAAGAATAGTCTCCCTATTTCTTGTGTCTATGTGTTCTATTTTTATCTACTGTGTTGATCATGAGAGACGGAGAGAAAATGTCATAACCGCTAGCAACATGTTTTATAACAGTTCCCTATCAATCCCACCAAAATCACTCCCCATACTGCTGCGCTATCATAATTACTCCATTAGAGAATTAAGGAGATGAAGGTAAGAACTGTAGAGATAAGATCTACCAAATAGATCCTAAGATAAACATCATGTTCGCTTGGTCGTATTTGGTTTATAAGCTGTGGTTTATCAGCCAACGAATAGTATTTTTCTCTCACACCGAACCAGCCAACAGTACTTTCAGCAATGACTTATAAGCCAAACAAGCCAAAAGTTTTTGTGTGGAAAGTGATCCTCTATGATTAGTAAAGCAAGAGATGCTACTTTTTCAGCCTCTAGCCTTCTAGTTTATTGAGAGAAGAATTAATATTTAATCAATTTTATATACATAAATGTCTGATGTCTGATGAGCTCCTCCTAGCTAAACTCAGTATAGAAACTACCATGAAAGCTTTGCTGATCGGACGCCTTTGTAACAACTCTTACCAAGATGTTGGAGCAGGATACAAAATTGACCAAGGTATGGTATGAAACGAGCAAAAAAAAATGATACACTAGTATTGAAGGTTGTTAGTGTCTTGATCTGTATTCTAAATTTTATAATATTTGACCCTAGACAAAATTCCATAATGGCCCCGTTCGCTGGTCTGAAATTTAGCTGAAAAACACTGTTCCGGCTGGTTTGTTGTGAGAGAAAAATACTGTTCGGTTGGTTTGATGAACAGTAAATTGTGAGGGTATTCAGCCGGCCGGCTGGTTGGTTCCAGACCAGCGAACGGCCTCAATATCTCGTTCCTAAATACTTAAAAAGAATAGATATAAATCGCTTTTCAAGTAACTCTATTGTGACGAAACACTAGTTAAAGTCAAGGAGAACTAAAAATAATGTCAAGAATTACACTCAAGTGTAAAAAAGGTTAATTAAATCAATATTGTTAGCTCAAATCTTTACAACTACAAATCAAATATATATATAATTTCTTTTTCGCGACTGTGCTCCTATGTTAGAAAAAGAAGCCATCTACCCGACAACGCAGTGCTTTAAATTAGTTGGCCACTTGATTTATTTGCAGCCATCGGATATTCGGATGCCGATCAAATGTGTCGGTGTTTTTGGACCGGGGTCCTCAACCAACTAGTGAATTTGAACTACGTGCCCCTAATTCCGGATGGTGATGCAAAGAGACACAAGGTTTATACTGGTTCAGGCAATCGATGCCCTACGTCTAGTCTGAGAGATTGATCTTGTATTCCTTGCACCGAAGTGCTTGTAGTAGGGTGTTACAAGTTAGGCGAGAGAGGGAGCTAGTCCCATGTCTCTGCGTGGAGCGGTGTGGGCTGTTTGAGTTGTTGCTCTCAGGCAGTAGGGATGCATGTGTCTGAATCTATGTGAGCCTATGCGTGAGTTCGCCTATCTTTTTCGCCCCCTAGAAACGGCACCGGTCTCTCCTTTTATAGTTGAAGGGGGGACAGTGGTGATACATGTGTTGCTATGCAGCGTCTTGTGAGCGGAGGTGGCGGGTCTGAGTCCTGTAGCTTGCTACTGTGGCGGCATGGTCAACGGAGTGGTCTTGTCCTTGATGCACTGGAGCAATGCCGGTCACACCCGATCTTGTGCGACGTGGGAGCTCCAGTGATAGCTTGGCGCAGGGCATGGCCGACGACGTGCCGGTCACTGTACGTTCATAGTGTAAAAAGCCGAGGCTCAGTTGGTGCTGAGGCTGAGCCATCGTTGGGGGTTCGGTGGGCGCAAATCCCGAGGCTGCCGAGGCCCTGAAGTGGATTGCCGAGGCTTGGAGGAAGCAGTTGGTCCTACACACTGATTCCGATGCTATAGTGACCCGGACTTGACTCCCCACGCCGCGCTGTTCCTGGAGCAGGAATTAGGTGGCACAGTGCAGTACAGGCGCCAGTCATGGGCGCAGTGCTGAGCACAGTGGCCGGTAACCCCTGCTCAGTCTTGTCTCTCGTTCCGTCGGCTGCTTTGCTGCACTACGTCGACGTGCGGCTGACATTGTGGGAGTGGTTGGACGCGTGACGTTTTGTCAGAGAAGTTCGTCGAGATGGAGGCGACGAGGTTGTTGCCGAGCCGACCTCGAGCGAGTCGGAGAATCAGTACTTCATCCGAGGCTTTATGCGTGGGGCCTCGGGCGAATCGGGGAATCGGTAACCCGTCCGAGGCCTAGCGGGGCGGGGTCTCGGGCGAGAGGGCTTGGCGAGAGGGCCTCGGCGAGGCGGAGAGTCGGCCTTTCGTTCGAGGCCTTTGCGGCGTGGGCCTCGGGTGAATCGGACAATCAGCTGAGACCTCGTTGTTGTCCTCTGGCTTTGATATTGGCAAGATCTAAGCAATCTTTTCGGTTCTTGCTTAGGGTACCCCTTTTTATGGTATCTGACAGTAGCCTCCGAGCCTTGGGTAGAGTGCGAGCACTCTCCCTGAGGCTTTGTCGAGATTCTGGCTTGCAGCGGCTCCCGTCGGGATTGTGTTTTGTACTCATGGTTCCGGTGGGTGCGCGCGAGCACACCCACCGGGTGTAGCCCCTTTTTCTCTGTTGAGTAAGGAGTTTTATTGCGTTTGCCGGGCCCATGAGTAAGAGTTCGGGTCGCTAGACCTTGGCTTAGTTGCAGAAAGAGCCCCCGAGCCTCTGCACTGAGCGAGGGGGCGATCAGTGGGTTTCCTATCTTTTTTGGCGGTCCTCGCGCATCCTTTTCGCTCAGAAGGAGGGGTGGAATATGTCAGACTACCCTCGGTGGGCGCGAGCAGTGACATCTCCAGTGAGCTGTTATCGGGTCAGTCCAAGTGGAGGCCCGTGCCCCATTCGATAGGGGTCGGCTAGCGGTCCAGAGACACACTCCAAAAGTACCAGCGAGCTTCTCTAGTGGGTCCCAGGACTGTTCGATAGGCCCCGGGGGCTCGGTGCCTCCCTACAGTGGGATCCCATTCGGAGATCTCCCTACCGGTCTCGGACATGACTTAGGGCTTCCCAAGCACTTGCTTGCTTGGGCATTGGCCATGTACGGGCTTGCCCACAGTCATCCCTGACTCTATTTGTCCTGGGGTGGCTGTCAAAACCTTTAGGGGCCCAACCTTCGAACCCCTAGATCGTAACGGGCTCGGTGCCCTTTTTATCACGTTTTTCCGAGCCTCGAGTGTGAGCTTGGGTTGCTTGTTTTCGTTCTGGGTGTAGGAAGAGCCCCCGAGCCTCCGCACGGAGTGAGAGGGCAGTCAGGAGTTCCCCTGGCTTTTTATGCGACCCTCACGCATCTTTTTCGTTCGGAAGGAGGGGTTGTTTGCCGAGCCCTCGAGTGCAAGCCTGGGTCACTGGGTCTCAGCAAGGTTGCAGGAAGAGCCCCCAAGCCTCTACATGAAGCGAGAGGGCGATCAGGAGTTCCCCTGGCTTTTTGTGCGACCCTCGCGCATCCTTTTCGTTTGGAAGGAGGGGTTGTTTGCCGAGCCCTCAAGTACGAGCCTAGGTCGATGGGTCTTGGCAAGGTCATAGGAGAGCCCCCGAGCCTCTGCACAGAGCAAGAGGGCGATCAGGAGTTCCCCTGGCTTTTTGTGCGACCCTCGCGCATCCTTTTCGTCCTGAAGGAGGGGTTGTTTGCCGAGCCCTCGAGTGCGAGCCTGGGTCACTGGGTCTTGGCAAGGTTGCAGGAAGAGCCCCCGAGCCTCTACATGGAGCAAGAGGGCGATTAGGAGTTCCCCTGGCTTTTTGTGTGACCCTCGCGCATCCTTTTCGTTCGGAAGATGGGGTGGAATATGTCAGGCTACCCTCGGTGGGCGCGAGCGGTGACACTTCCGGTGAGCTGTTATCGGGTAAGTCCGAGTGGAGGCCCGTGCCCCATTTGATAGGGGTCAGCTAGTGGTCTAGAGATGCACTCCAAAAGTACCAGAGGGCTTCTCTAGTGGGTCCCAAGGCCGTTCGATTGGCCCCGGTGGCTCGGCGCCTCCCTACGGTGGGATCCCATTCGGAGACCTCCCTGCTAGTCTCAGACACGACTTAGGGCATCCCGAGCGATCGCTTGCTCGGGCCTCGGCCATGTATGGGCTCGCCCATAGTTGTCCCTGACTTTGTTGTCCTGGGGCGGCTGTCGAGACCCTCGGGGGCCCAGCCTTCGAACCCCTAGACCGTAACGGGCTCGACGCCCAGTTCCTTAGTCTAGAAGGAATCAGGTGGGGATATTCCTCCCATCTCCGACAACAACGTGGCGTGCCTTTTGAGGCGATTTCTCGGGGCTTCTTTGTTCTTTGTGGTTGGATGCGACGTGGTGTCAGCGGACGGGACGTAACTGTTCGTGCGATTAATGAGGAAAAGGTGGGCGTGTGGGTGGTTAAATTGGATCTGGATTATCTATGCCGGATTTGAGGGTAACTTCCCCGATTTTGTCGCCCGTCCGTTTCATCCCCTTCCTGCATAAATATGCAATGAGCCTCGCCCCTCCCCTCCTTACCTTGCCTGCATTCGCTTTTGCTACCCTCGAGCCGTTGCTAGGATCAGAGAGCACCGGGGAGAAGAAGGGAGAACGGCGAGGGAGAGAGAGATTTAGAGAGAGAGAGAGAGAGATTTACCGCCGTAGCAGCATCCTCCACCGCGCAATGGCCGGCGGCCCTATCATCCTCCCGGTGGATCCTTGGGATCCGTTCGACATGTCCATGGAGATGTTGCGGTCGCTCGTCGATGACGGCCTTCTCCGCCCGATCACCGACCCCGATAGGTCGAAGTGGATTGCTTCGTCGGGTGAGCTGGAGCCGAGGCCACACGAAGAGTACGTCGTGAGCTTCGTGTCTTTCCACGAGCGTGGTCTCGGCATGTCGGTGGACTGATTCATGCGGGCACTCCCGCATTACTACGGCGTGGAGGTGCACAACTTCAACCCTAACTCCATCGCGCAGGCGGCCATCTTTGTCGCCGTCTGCGAGGGGTACTTGGGCATTGCCCCCCATTGGGAGCTGTGGCTCCATCTCTTCCGAGCGGGGCATACCACCAAGCCGACGGGCACGATGGGTACGAGGAAGACGATGAGGGCCGGCGGCTGCAATCTCCAGGTGCGCCAAGACCGACAGCACCTTTACATCCTAGCCTAGCTCACATCAACCAATCGCCGCTGGTACACCAGCTGGTTCTACCTCCGCAACGATGACAGCGGACTTCCCCCCTATACCGGGCGGATCATGGAGGACTGTCCGGAGAAGTGGAGGTATGGCATTCCGAGGGAGGATCAGCCAAAGCTGCAGCCCCTCCTGGAGGGCCTAGAGAAGCTACAGAACCACGACCTTATGGCGGTTGTGGTCGTGGCTGCCTTCCACCGCCGGAGGGTGTTGCCGCTGATGGCTCGGCGGCGGCGCCTATTCGACATGAGACCAAATGAGCCGATTGAGGGCATCCGGATGTCCACCGTCCCCCTCTCCGATGAGGAGATTCTACGGCGGGCAAGGGAGACGGTGGAGGGGCGGCTGAAGAGCGGTGGTCTGACCCCTATCGCGATGCGCCCGTTGTAGGGGTACCTCTCATTGGTAAGTCACTCTGCTGCGGCCCCTGAGGCCTTCTCGTTCCTCATCGTTTTCCATTCCCTTACTTGCGTTCGCCATTCCAACAGGGGATGAGAGACATGCGAGCCTCCCCGCCGCCCGTTCCCGAGGACGCAGCGCGGTGGGCGGTGAACCGGGCGCATGTCGAGGCGCAGAAGAAGAAGAAGGATGCAGAGGAGGCAAAGCGCAAGAGGAAGAACCTTAAGTGCGAGCAGGTGGAGAAGGGCCACCAGTAGCAGAGGTAGGACGGTCTCTCGGTGTTGGCATCTCCATCGCCATCGCTGTCGGCAGACACTTCGGGCGAAGATGATGAGAGCGAGGAGGGGCGGGGTCCCCTAGACCATCTCCCCGATGTCGGGGGGATAGCGCCTGGGGCATCGGCGAGCAGCTCGGTGTTTCTAGGAGGAGGAGGAGAGGATGCCTCGGTGTCGGCGATCGCCCACCCTAGGTCCGAGGCCATCACGCCCGAGACACGGGCATTAGGGAAGCGTGCCATCAGCCCGGTGGGCTCGACGGCAGAGGTGGAGCAGATGATGGTGGGGGTGACACAGCTGCCCCCGCAGAAGATCGAGGGGGCGCTGGGGTTCGGCGGAGACTGGCCGGCCCCGGTGGACACAGAGGCTATGCCTCTGCCACCACCACCGCCGTTGCAGAGGAGGGTAGCAGTGCCGAAGCGGTTGCATCCCCGTTCGAGGTGAGCATCTTTTCGGCGGAGTTTGTAGTATCTCTCGCTCGCCCCTTGGTCGTACGCTGACCTTGGAAGCGTTAGGTGGAGGTGCCTGCCTTGGCGCCATGTAAGGCGCTCAAGGTGAGCACCAGCTCCACTGCTCAATGGGCGGTGTAGGCATAGACCACCGTGCAGCATGGTGCGGTGTCGGCCGGGGCCGACCTGGAGGAGCCGGTCGCCCAAGGAGAGGCTCCCGAGGCGGCCATGGAGCGGGCGGGCGAGGAGGCGCCCAAGACCTCCGAGGCCGAGGTGGCCGAGGCCAGGGCTCCTGGAGTCGAGGTGCCTAGCACCGGGGCTCCCGGGACCATCGAGGCCGAGGTGGTGGAGGCGAGCGCGGCGGACTCGGTGGCCCGGGATACGGAGATGGAGGCGGGGCAAGCTTTGGCTTCACCCCGGTCCAAGACCTGCCGCTGTCGTAGGAGAGCGCCCAAGAAGTGGAGGTTCAGGCGACCTCCTCCGATGATACTTCTCGGGAAAGGAGGCGGCAAATGCCGAGGCGGCCAGTACCGTGGAGCAGCCAGTTCCGGCTTCTGGCGAGGGAAGCTCGGCCCTTGTCCGGGTACGACCCGAGCCCCATGGGTGGGACCACCCGCATGTATCGTGGCTGAGCCAGGACGACCCTAAGGGGGAGCCTCTGTTCACCCTAGAGGATGCGGCCGAGGGGGCGCTAGGGCTCCTTCGAGCAATATCGCCGGCTGGTGGTGCGGTCGCTGCGAACAGCGTTGTCCGTCATGGACGATGATCTGCCCGGCATCGCCCAGGTACATGTCTTCTTTCCTCATGCGGTGTCATCTTGTTCTAAGTCTCGTCGCAGTGCATGACCCCTGTTCTGCCTGTCCAGGAGCTCGAGGCCTGGTCCCTTGGGAAGTTGTTGTTCCTTCGTAGGGAGAGGGACGTCTGGGACCAACTCTGGTAGTAGGACCTGCTCACCAATGCCAACGAGCTTTTGTCGGCGCGGAGCGCAGAGGCGGAGGACCTCCACCTTCGTTGTGCTGATATGAAGGCTAAGGCGGCCACAGATCGGGAGTAGGCCGCCCCTTTGGCGGCGCGAATCAAGGAGCTAGAGGAGGAGCTGACTCAAGTGGCCAGTGAGCAGGACGCCTTCAGGTCCCAGGCTAAAGAGGTGACGGTCTCTGCCAAGGCCATCGCCGGGTAGTTAGGGAAGGAGCAGGGAGCGCATCTGCTGATGAAGGGTGCCCTGGATGAGGCCCTCAAGGTGGCTGAGGCCTCCCGGGTCGATGCCTTGGTCTAGAAGGAGAAGTGTGAGGGTGAGTTTTGTTCCCTTTGTTTTACTTGTTTTTCTTGTGTTCGACCCCTAACTCCCCGATGTGGTACAGAGCTAGAGAAGGAGGCTTCAGGGCGGCCAAGGCCTCTCGGGTCGAGGTCCAGTGCTGGAAAGAGAAAGTCGAGGCCTCTCAGGTCAAAGTCCAGCGCTAGAAAGAGAAAACCGAGGGTGAGTCCCATAGGGCTTCGGCCCTGTTTGGCTTATTTTTCTTTCGCGCTTGACCCCATCCTGCTTGTTTTGGCATAGAGTTGGAGAAGGAGGCTTCCCGGGTGGCCGAGGCCTCAGCTGCAGTGCAGGCGGCGCTCGAGGCCGAGACCGGGGAGCACGATGCACTACAGAGCACTGCCCGTACCGTCTGCGAGGCCCTGGAGGTTGAGGGGGTTGAGTCAGGTAGCTCCCTTAGGAGCCGCCTGACTGTGTTGAGTGGCCAAGTGCGCGAGCGACTCCGGGGGGCATTGCACACGGGCGTCAAGTGCGCCCTGGCCATCGTCTCCTCGCACTATGCCGATGTTAACCTCGTGGCCATCAGCGATGGTTACGTCTTGCCTGAGGATGACGAGGAGGCTGATGAGGAGGTCACGAAGCTGATGGAGGTGGCTGAAGCCCCTAGCATGATCACTGGCTAGCCTGTTCGAAGAAGAGGTAGTTCCTCCCGCGCCAGCCGCCGATGTAGGAGATCCTGAGCCTTGACCTGGGCCAAAGGGGCCATGTAAATGGATTAGGATTATTGTCGTAGCGTGACGTTCGTGGCCATCTAGGCCTTTATAAGGTACTCGTGCGTACGCTTTTTTAATCGTTTTATTGTATTTCCGAGGATCTGCCCTTTGTCGTGCCTCTGAACATATCATTTGCAGAAAACTTCCTCGGAGCCTAAGCTGCCCCTCGGGTAAAAGGTGGTGAGGGAGTTGCCGTATCTCGGAGGCGTAGGCCGTTCTCGTGGCTTGGCCAACCTTTTGGCCCTGAGACGGACTTTCGGTCCTTAGGTTTTTTACACTTGATTTGTTAGAACATGCCAGAGAGTTTGGCGTAGAAATTTATTTGAAAAATGATTAAAAAATGGTGCCTAGGACTTAGGACTTAGGGGGGGGGGGTCCCCCCCCTTCTAGCCCCCGAGGGAGGCTCGGTTCGGCAGAGGCAGAGCCGAGTCTCCCTTATAATGTTATCGCAATGTCGATCCCCCGTCGATGGGGGGGGGGTTTCTCGAAAAATTAGAACAACTAAAGAACACTTCTTTAATATATTTCGAGAAAGAATGTATACAATGCTTGGAAGTTTAAGGGTAGAAACGACGTAGCTGTTCTATATTCCAAGCGTTGGTGAAGATTTCGCCCTTTTCGTTGGCCAGCTTGTAGGTCCCGGGCTTTAGCACTTGGGCGACGATGTACGGCCCTTCCCATGGCGGGGTTAGCTTGTGGTGGCCCTTGTTGCTCTGCCTCAGTCTCAGCACCAGGTCTCCCACCTTCAGGTCTCGGCTTCGAATGCGCTGGGCTTGATAGTGTCGTAGGGCTTGCTGGTACTTGGCCGAATGTAGCAGCGCAACGTCTCGGGCTTCCTCCAGTTGGTCGAGGGCATCCTCGCGGGTAGTGCGGTTGCTTTGCTCGTTGTAGGCCTGTAGCCTTGGGGAACCGTACTCCAAGTCAGTGGGGAGGATAGCCTCGGCTCCATATACTAGGAAGAACGATGTGAACCCTGTGGCTCGGCTCGGGGTGTTCCTCAAACTCCAGATGACCGACGGGAGTTCGGCTAACCATTTCTTGCCGAATTTCTTCAACCAGTTGTATGTCCTTGGCTTGAGGCCCTATAGGATCATGTTGTTGGCACGTTCTACTTGGCCGTTCGTCCTAGGGTGTCCTACGGCCGACCAGACCACATGGATGTTGTGGTCGTCGCAAAACGTCAGGAATTTGTGGCCGGTGAATTGTGTCCCATTGTCGGTGATGATGGTGTTTGGAACCCCGAACCTATGGATGATATCAATGAAGAACAATACCGCTTTCTCAGATTTGATTTGAGTGATCGGACGAGCCTCGATCCACTTGGAGAACTTGTCAATATCTACCAACAAGTGGGTGTAGCCCCCGGGGGCTTTCTGCAGAGGCCCAACCATGTCCAGCCCCCACATGGCGAACGGCCATGTGATGGGGATGGTTTGGAGGGCTTGGTCCGGGAGGTGCATCTGCCGTGCATAGTACTGGCATCCCTCACAGGAGCGTACTAGCTTCGGGGCGTCAGCGACCGCCATTGGCCAGTAGAATCCTTGGCGGAAGGCGTTTCCGACGAGCGTCTGAGGCACAGCATGGTGCTCGCAGGCTCCCACGTGCAAGTCCCAAAGCAGGGCACGACCTACCTTGGTGGTGATGCATCGTTGGAGGACGCCAGATGGGCTTCATCTGTACAACTCGCCGTGGCTGAGGATGTAAGATTTTGCTCGTCGCATGAGCCGTTGGGCCTCGGTCCTGTCCGCACGAAGCACTCCTCGAACGAGGTGATCTAGGAGCGGAACTCGCCAGTCTGTACCCTGATCGGTCTTGGGAGGTCCTGCGTCGATTTGCATGGCCTCGAGCTCGGCCGCCGGGGTCTCGGTGACAGAGGGGGCCTCGGGCCCTGTGGTGGGCTCGACCGGTGGGCCCTCTTCTGCCGCCGAGGCATAGTCGACCGAGGGCTTGTGCAGGTCTCTGGCGAATATGTTCGGGTGGACCTAGGCCCGTGCCGATGCCATCTTCGCCAGTTCATCCGCGGACTCGTTGAATTTTCGTGCAATGTGGTTGAGTTCGAGACCGTTGAACTTATCTTCTAGGCGACGCACCAATTTGCAGTATGCCTCCATTTTTGGGTCATGGCAGTTCGACTCCTTCATGACTTGGTCGATGACGAGTTGCGAATCGCCCCGTATGTCGAGACGCCGCACTCCAAGATCGACGGCGATCTGCAAAACGTTGACGAGAGCTTCGTACTCGGTTGCGTTATTGGAGGTGGCGAAGTGGAGCCGAATCATGTAGCGCATATGCACTCCGAGGGGAGAGATGAAGAGCAGACCCGCGCCTGCCTCGGTCTTCATCAGAGACCTGTCAAAGTACATGGTCCAGCATTCCGCTTGGATTTGAGCAGGTGGCAGCTGGGTATCGGTCCACTCAGCCACAAAATCGACCAAGACCTGGGATTTAATTGCTTTCCGAGGCGCAAAAGATAGGGCTTCCCCCATGAGTTTGACGGCCCACTTGGCTATTCTACCCGAGGCCTCCCGGTTCTGGATTATCTCTCCCAGAGGGAAAGACGACACCACAGTCACCGGGTGGGATTCGAAGTAGTGACGCAGCTTGCGCCGAGCCAAGACTATAGCGTAGATCAGCTTCTGGATGTGGGGGTAGCATGTCTTAGTTTCGGAGAGTACCTCGTTGATGAAGTAAACAGGTCGTTGGACGGGTAGAGCGTGCCCCTCTTCCTGCCTCTCGACTACTACGGCCGCGCTGACCACTTGGGTCGTTGCGGTGACGTAGAGTAAGAGGGCCTCGCCCTTGGTTGGTGGTACCAGGATGGGAGGGTTGGTGAGCAGTGCCTTGAGCTTGGTGAGGGCTTCTTCGGCCTCAGGGGTCTAAGAAAAGCGTTTGGATTTTCTCAAGAGACGGTACAGAGGTAAACCTTTTTCGCCAAGGTGCGAGATGAAGCGGCTCAGGGCCGCAAGGCATCCCATAACTCTCTGTACTCCCTTGAGGTCTCGGATTGGCCTCATGTTGGTCACGGCCTAGACCTTCTCCGGGTTGGCCTCGATGCCGCGCTCTAAGACTATGAACCCCAAGAGCATGCCTCGGGGGACCCCGAAGACACACTTCTCGGGATTAAGCTTGATGCCCTTCTCCCTGAGGCATTTAAAGGTGATCTCTAGGTCATCGACGAGATCACTGGCCTTTCTAGACTTGACCACGATGTCATCCACGTAGGCCTTGACAATTTGCTCGATGTGCTCACCGAAGACATGGGTCATGCACCGCTGGTATGTGGCCCCCGTGTTTCTAAGACCGAATGGCATGGTCACATAGCAGTACATGCCAAATGGGGTGATGAAAGAAGTCGCGAGCTGGTCGGACTCTTTCATCTTGATTTGATGGTAACCGAAATATGCATCAAGGAAAGATAGGGTCTCGCATCCAACAGTGGAGTCAACGATTTGGTCGATTCGAGGTAATGGAAACAGAACCTTTGGACATGCTTTATTTAAACCAGTGTAGTCCACACACATCCTCCATTTTCCAATTTTCTTTTTAACTAATACAGGATTAGCTAACCACTCTGGATGGGACACTTCCTTGATGAATCCGGCCACCAAAAGCTTCTGCACCTCCTCGCCGATGGCCTTGCGCTTCTCCTCGTCGAATCGGCGTAGGCGCTGCTTCATCGGTCTAGAGCCGGCCCGGATGTCCAAGGCGCTCGGCGACCTCCCTCGGTATGCCCGACATGTCCGAGGGACTCCATGCGAACATATCGGCATTTGCGTGGAGAAAGTCGACGAGCACGGCTTCCTATTTGCTGTCGAGGGTGGCGCTGACCCTCAACGTTCGGCCGTTGGAGCAGTTGGGGTCGACCGGGACGAGCTTGATGGTCTCTGTGGGCTCAAAAGTCCCGGCACGACGCATGGAGTCGGGCACTTCGCTACCGAGTTGGTCATAGTTGACGATGAGGGCCTCGGCCTCCACGATAGCGCTCAATGTACTCGATGCATTCGACGTCACAGTCGTATGCATGCTCATACGTGGACTCGACGGTGATGATGCCGTTGGGGCCCGACATCTTGAGCTTGAGATAGGTGTAGTTTGGGACCGCCATGAACTTAGCGTAGCATGGGCACCCCAGGATAGCGTGATAAGTCCCCTTGAACCTAACCACCTCGAAGGTAAGGGTCTCCTTGCGGTAGTTGGAGGGAGTGCCAAAGCAGACCGGCAAGTCGATGCGCCCGAGGGGTCGCGTGCGCTTCCTCGGCACGACGCCATGGAAGGGTGCGGCACCGCCTCGGAGCCATGACTGGTCGAGCTCTAGGAGCTCTAGGGTGTTGGCATAGAGGATGTTGAGGCTGCTACCTCCATCCAGCAGTACCTTGGTGAGCCGGGTGTTGCCGATGATCGAGTCGACGACGAGCGGGTACAGCCGAGGGTTTGGGACGTAGTTGGGGTGATCTTCCCGATCGAAGGTGATCGCCTCCCGAGACCAGTTAAGGTACTGGGGAGTGGCTACCTCAACCGAGAAGACCTCCCGGCGTTCCCTCTTCCGTTGACGCGCCGTGAGGCACACTGAGGGCCCGCCGAAGATCATGAAGGCATTGTGCACGTCAGGGAACCCATCGTCCTTGTCGTTGTCTCCGTTGCCGGCGCCCTTCTTCTTGGCGTCGTCGTTGGGGAACCCGAGCTTGGCATAGTAGCGTCGGAGCATGGTGCATTCTTCGAGGGTATGCTTTATCGGGCCCTGGTGGTAAGGGCAGGGCTTCTTGAGCATATCGTCGAATAGTCCGGGGCCCCTAGCGGGGCCTCGGGGGTTCTTGCGATCTGCGGCTGCGACTAGATCGGCCTCGAGGGCCTCTCGCTTCTCCTGGCACCCCTTTTTCTTTTTCTTGGAGAAACGGGCGACCGAGGCCCCGGGGGCCTCGTCCCTCTGCTTCCCCTTTGCGTTGTCCTCAGGGAAGATGGCCTCGACAGCCTCTTCGCCCGAGGCGAAGTTGGTGGCGATGTCGAGGAGCGCGGTCGCTGAGGTTGGTACGTTCCGGCCTAACTCTCGGACCAGGTCTCGGCAGGAAGTGCCAGAAAGGAAAGCCTAGACAACTTCCGAGTCGTCGACGCTGGGCAACTCGGTGCACTGCTTGGAGAATCACCAGATGAAGTCTCGGAGAGACTCGTTCGGCTTCTAGCGACAACTCTTGAGGTCCCAGGAGTTCCCGAGGCGCACGTATGTGCCCTGGAAATTCCCGACGAAGACCTTCACCAAGTCGCGCCAGTTGTGGATCTGCAAGGGAGGGAGGTGTTCGAGCCAGGCTCACGCCGAGTCTGACAGGAACAAGGGGAGGTTGCGGATGATGAGCAGGTCATCATTTGTGCCACCTAACTGACAAGCCAGGCGGTAGTCGGCCAGCCAAAGCTCGGGGTTGGTCTCGCCGCTGTACTTTGCGAGGTTGGCCTGTTAACGAAACCGGGCGGGGAATTGGGCGCCGCGGATGGCCTTGCTGAAGACTCGAGGGCCCGGTGGCCCAGGAGAAGGACTACGGTCCTCGCCACTGTCGTAGTGGCCGCCTCGGTGCGGGTGGAAGCCTCGGGTGGGCCCATCGTCGTTGTGGCGTTGTCGCCTGCTGATCACATCGTGGTCATCCTACGCCTCGCGTCGGTCGCTGAGGCGGTCGTGCACTGGAGGGGCCCTGAGGCGATCGTGCACCGAGGGGGCCTTGAGGCGGTCGTGCACCGAGGGCTGTTTTGAGGTGTCCCCGCGCCGTTGAGACGCGGAGCTTTCGGCCTGCTGTACCGTGGCGGTCTCGAGAAGGTCTCAGAGCTTGCCGTGGACCCATCGCCCCTCCGTGGTAGAGGGCTCCGACATCGATCGGACTAGCATCACTGCTGCCGTGATGTTTTGGCTAGCGCGATTGAAGATTGGGGGTTGCTCACTCCCTTCGTCATTATTGATGCGGCGGTGGACGTCGCGGGCCCTCCGCCGGGCTCCTCCGCCCTCACCATGACCTCGCTGCTCCTGCTCGAGAGTGTTTCGGAGCTGCTGCATCAGGAGTCGGTCTTGGTCGACTTTTGCCTGAAGCTCACGGAGCTGCTCTAGGTCTAGGCATCGAAGTTCCTCGGGGGCAGCGTTCTTGTTCCGTGCTGCCCGAGGCTCATCGAGCGGAGGTGTGGCGTCGCCAGCCCCTTGGCGGAGCGGGGAGCGGTTGCCTTCCCCTTCACTCTCATTACTTGCTCCTGGCATCCCGAGCCCGATGTGGGAGCACTCTCGAGTGGGATCATAAGTGCCTTCGTCATCGTCATCGGAGTAGCCGAAGCAGTAGTCGCTTCTGGCCAAGAAGAGGCGCATAGCTTGGGGTCGCGAAGTCTGAAGAAATCTGCTCCGGCCCAAGCCTCATCCTCCACCGAGGAGTCAGTGTGGGTGTGAGCCGAGGTTGTGGCGGAGAGGTTAAGGACGAAACGTTGGTGGCGTCCTGAGGGCTCCGTGTGGGTGGAAGCGTAGGCGGAAGCAAAGGTGGCGGCGTCATTTCTCAACCCAAAGGGGTACAGGGATGGTGCCATCACTGGGCCCTGCTCCGCTGGAGTTGGCTCCTCAGGCGGTGGCGGTGTGGAACTTGATGACAGGGCGTCGCCGCACGTCACCGGTGTCTTTCCCCTGCCCAGGCTTAAGCTAGACAGGTCCCCAACCAGGGACTATGTACCAACAACCAGGAATGGGATACCTGTAGAGCGCGGCGTGTCGTCCTAAGCTCATGTGGTGTCGGGGTGGTCCCGTTCGCGTCGTGCCTGGCAAGTGCGACGAGAGCGGCGGCCCGGGTGCCGCCTACGCCTGGGCTGCGGGTGGGCGATGCTGTCGTTGGCCAAAGGGGTTCTGGGTGGGAGGAGTACTAGGTCGTATTCACGTCCTAGAGACATGAACTCTAGGCTCCCAAACTAGATCACCGTGCCGAGACGTAGTGGGCGTATGGGGTCTGCCATCCGAAACTTGTTGGGACGATTAAGCTAACATGTAGTAGCCCCTACCTAGTGTGCCAACTGTCGGTGTTTTTGGACCGAGGGGTCCTCAACAAACTAGTGAATTTAAACTGCGTGCCCCTAATCTCGGATGGTGATGCAAAGGGACACAAGGTTTATACTGGTTCAGGCAATCGATGCCCTACGTCTAGTCTGAGAGATCGATCTTGTATTCCTTGCACCGAAGTGCTTGTAGTAGGGGGTTACAAGCTGGGCAAGAGAGGGAGCTAGTCCCAGGTCTCTGCGTGGAGCGGTGTGGGCTGTTTGAGTCGTTGCTCTCAGGCAGCCAGGAAGCGTGTGTCTGGATCTATGTGAGCCTATGCGTGAGTTCGCCTATCTTTTTCGCCCCCCTAGAAATGGCCCCGGTCTCTCCTTTTATAGTTGAACGGGGACAGGGGTGATACATGCGTTGTTATGCAGCGTCTTGTGAGCGGAGGTGGCGGGTCTGAGTCCTGTAGCTTGCTACTATGGCGGCATGGTCAACGGAGTGGTCTTGTCCTTGATGCACTGGAGCAACGCGCCGATCACACCCGATCTTGTGCGACGTGGGAGCTCCAGTGATAGCTTGGCGTAGGGCATGGCCGACGACGTGCCGGTCGCTGTACATTCACAGTGTAAAAAGCCGAGGCTCAGTTGGTGCCGAGGCCGAGCCATCATGGGGGGCTCGCCGGGCGCAAATCCCGAGGCTACCGAGGCTTGGAGGGAGCAGTTGGTCCTATACACTGATTCCAAGGCTATAGTGACCCGGACTTGACTCCCCATGCCGCGCTATTCCTGAAGCAGGAATTAGGTGGCACAGTGCAGTACGGGCGCCAGTCATGGGCGCAGTGCAGAGCACAGTGGCCGGTAACCCCTGCTCAGTCCTATCTCCCGTCCCGTCGGCCGCTCTGCTGCACTGTGTCGACGTGTAGCTGACATTACGGGAGTGGTTAGACGCGTGACGTTTTGTCAGAGAAGTTGGTCGAGACGGAGGCGACGAGGTTGTTGCCGAGCCAGCCTCGAGCGAGTCGGAGAATCGGTACTTCGTCCGAGGCTTTATGCGCGGGGCCTCGGGCGAATTGGGGAATCAGTAACCCGTCCGAGGCCTAGCGGGGCGGGGTCTCGGGCGAGAGGGCCTCGGCGAGAGGGCCTCGGTGAGGCGGAGAGTCGGCCTTTCATCCGAGGCCTTTGCGGCGTGGGCCTCGGGCGAATCGGAGAATCAGCCGAGACCTCGTGGTTGTCCTCTGGCTTTGATATTGGCAAGATCTAAGCAATTTTTTCGGTTCTTGCTTAGGGTACCCTTTTTATGGTATCTGACAAAATGGTCAGTCCCTTTTCTTCTACCTCCAGTATTTTATTTTTATCTCTACTCTCCTACCTCCGGTTATCCATAGCGTCTCCCATGAAACACCCCCCTGACACGCACGCCTACCTTGTCTTAGAGTCTCCTCTTCACCTAATCCACCTCCATCCCCACTGCCACGCTAACCCAACTTCACCGAGATGTCATCGTGATTGCCTCGAGCTTGCCCAGTCCAACCGTCTTTCCCCACTACCCAGCCGCATGGTGCCACCGCTGCTGCACCCCCTACCTCCGCCGCCACCGCCCTAGCGCTTGCCACCAATGTTGGTCCAGTCTTCTTCTCTAGATTTTTCTTGTAAGCTCGCCAGAGTGAGAGAGGAGAGACCATTCAACACAAAATCCTAATCAAGCTAATCGGACTGCAAGAGCTTTAATCGTGCACTGATGGGACGTCTGGAAAATCAATATCAAGTGTTGGATTACTCCAGAACATCCAAACCCACAGGGCTAAAGCTTAGCCCTGTCACATCGAATCTTTAATACCAATAGGAATACAAATGGCCAGTCCCTTTTCTTCTACCTCCAGTATTTTATTTTTATCTCTACTCTCCTACCTCCGGTTATCCATAGCGTCTCCCATGAAACACCCCCCTGCCACGCACGCCTACCTTGTCTTAGAGTCTTCTCTTCACCTAATCCACCTCCATCCCCACTGTCACGCTAACCCAACTTCACCGAGAGATATCATCGTGATTGCCCCGAGCTTGCCCAGTCCAACCGTCTTTCCCCACTGCCCAGCCGCATAGTCCACCGCTGCTGCATCCCCTACCTCCGCCGCCACCGCCCTAGCGCTTGCCACCAATGTTGGTCCGGTCTTCTTCTCTAGATTTTTCTTGTAAGCTCGCCGGAGTGAGAGAGGAGAGACCATTCAACACAAAATCCTAATCAAGCTAATCGGACAACAATAGCTTTAATCGTAACTGATGGGACGTCTGAAAAATCAATATCAAGTGTTTGATTACTCCAGAACATCCAAACCCACGGGGCTAAAGTTTAGCTCTGTCACATCGAATCTTTGATACCAATAGGAATATTAAACATAGGCAAATTACAAAACTACTAATTACATAGATTGACGTTAATTTACGAGACGAATCTATTAAGCCTAATTAGTCCATGATTTGGTAATGTGATGCTACAGTAAACATTTGCTAATGATGAATTAATTAGGCTTAATAGATTTGTCTCGTTAATTAGTCTACTCCTGTGCAATTATAGTTTTATAATTAGCTTATGTTTAGCCTTCTAGTTAGTATCCGAATGTCCGATAAGGCACGGACTAAACTTTAGCCCCCGGATTCAAACACCCTGTTAACGTTGTCATGGAAAAAAACAATTCAACTTAGGGATCGTTCGCTTTGCTGAAAAAACAAACTAAAATATTATTTCAGCTAATTAATTGTAAGAAAAAAAAACTATTTTAACTGAAAAAATAAACTAAAAAGTACTGATTAGGAGAGAAAAGAAGAGGCCAGGATGTCGTAACAACTTTTAGTAGTACTATGTGGGTACAGAAGGTTTGCGTTGTGAGAGACGCAGCAGGAGAGGGCTCACGGCGACGCGGTGGTGGTGTGGTGGATCAGCATTAGCCGATTACAGGAAGGACGACGACGCACGCATACGTGCCCTGCCCGGACGGCTCCAGTGTCAGTCTCACCAGTCACACCACACGTACGTACTCGTACGCGGTACGCTCGGGCGGGCCGAGGTGTCGCGTGGGCACCACTCGCGTTACTGTTACACAATCAATGCATTATGCATGCTAGTAGTAGGAGTACTACTCCTACATTGCTACGCTACAGTATGCTACGGAATGAGGCTGCGGCCTCCTCCTGCTTCACTGCCCGTGTTTAATCATCACTGCGCTGTTGCTGCCGCTGCACCGTGCATGGGCAGTGCCGACCTGGCCCCCCCGCCGCTGCACACATCGCAGCCGCAGGTGTACTCTAGTACTACTACTCTACAGTGCCATGAACAAGCGTTTAAGGAAGGGGTCCATGCTGAAGATTGCACATGAATTTCGTAGAGTTACGTTTTCTTTGGATTGCATCAAGAAAAAGAGAAAAAGATACCGGATTCTCGTTCCTATGGCTTGAGTTACTCCTTTGGTCTGGAGGGATCGCCTGCAGTAGAAACATAGGAAAGTTTTTTTTTTAAAATATAGAAAGGAACATACACTCAACATCAAGCCTTTTTATTTTCTGTATTTTTTTTCCAGTTCATTCAGCACATATTCCTACAAAATTTTTATGTTTTTCATTTCTCTGTTTTGCATATGTATTCCTATACTACTTTTGTGTTTTCATGCATTTTTTTAGGTCATGTGTTCTAAAGGGTCTTATTATTTCTATGTCACTGTCTACTTGTGCCCCGATCCTATGAACCAAAAGGGTGAGTATTTCTATAGGAATACAGGGGCCCTTATTCCTTTGCCCCAGTCCTGTGAACCAAATGGGTGAATAGTAACCATTTCTATAGGAATCCAATTCGTATGATTTTTTTTCTATGTTTCTCATGCGATCCAAAGGAGGCCTAATCTGCCTCAAAATTTGTAGGATTTCAAGTTTTTTTAGGGGCTGATGTAATAGATTTTATCAAAGCAGATCATTCTCTGTTGAAATAGATATTGGTCCAGGACTTTATTGCTTTGTACTTGTAGCAACTTGTTGGAGATCAATATTAAGATACCTGAAGAGAGGACCTAATAACCGTCAACGTTGATTCATCCGCGCAATCAAGAGCACGATTACACCGCTTGCCGGGTCACTCCTCATCCGCCCACCGAGACCATGGGCCCCGCCACAAGCTGATTCCCAAGGTCTGGCTCCGCCTCGCCCGACGTCTAGGGGCAGACTCTGCCTCGCTCGACCCCCGAGGGCTAGCTCCTCCTCGTCCGACGTCTGGGGGCTGGCTCCACCTCACCCGACGTCCGGAGGCTGGCTCCGCCTCGCCCGACGTCTGAGGGTAGACTCCGCCTCGCCCGACGTCGGGGGCTGGCTCCGCCTCGCCCAACGACTGGGGGCTGGCTCCGCCTTGCCGGACCTCTGCGTGCTGCTCCTTCATAACTACGCGCGTAGATAAGACAGGGCACTCAAGTCAACCGCAATACCGAGGAACATACACAGCACGCCTGTATAAAAGTACTGTCAGGATATGATAAGACTGGCGCTTTAAGCCCTTTCGTGCATGTCAGAGCCCGAACAGTGTTGTAGGCGCCGACATTTGTCTTACAGTGTTGTGGGCGCCGTCATTTGCCCTTGGGCGGGGAAGAATACAACAACCACTACGGTCCAGGAGGAGACTCGCATCATCTACAGTGACGGACGTGCGGTCACTGTGCCGTCTATTCCCCGTAGGGTCGTGGATCAACACCCTGGTCCGTCGCGCCGCCCACCGGGGTGGGATGGGACGGGACGTGACCACTTGCTGATCAAGCCAGAACATGGCGTCTGAAAGGATCAAGATGCCCAAGAGGGGAGGTGAATTGGGCTAATTCTAAATTTTCTTACAATAATCAAATCCTACGGATAGCCCAATTAACCCCTTGTGCCTAGACAAAGTGTTTCTATCAAATCAACGCACAAAAGACTTGCAACCTATGTTCCAAACTTACTCTAGCATGGCAATTCTATGAATGTAAAGACGAGTATTGAATTGCTCAAAGTAAATACTTAAAGTAAATGCTCAAAGTAAATGGAGAGAGGAACGCGGCGATGTTTTGCCGAGGTATCGGAGAGTCGCCACTCTCCACTAGTCCTCGTTGGAGCACCCGCGCAAGAGTGTAGCTCCCCCTTGATCCGCGGAAGGATCAAGTGCTCTCTACGGGTTGATTCTTTGACACTCCGTCGCGGCGAATCACCTAAAACCGCTCACAACTTGAGTTGGGTCACCCACAAGCTCCACCGGGTGATCACCAAGCTCCCAATAACCACTAAGCCGTCTAGGTGATGGCGATCACCAAGAGTAACAAGCACGAACTCTCACTTGACCACGTGAAGCCTAATGAGAAGATGGATGCACACTTGTCTACTCTTGATTCACTAATGAGGTTTCACTCTTGGATTCTCAAATCACAAACACCTCACTAGGACCTTGCTCTTCTTGACACTCACAAACGTGTTTCTCAGCTGTTGGAATGAGCAAAAGTAACTCCACACACGAGTGGAGCTTCTATTTATAAGTCAGCCTGAAAAACGAACCGTTATGAGCTTCTGCGGGATGATCGGACGCTCCGATCGTATTGACCGGACGCTCCGGTCAGTTCAACCCGCGCAACAGTTTTGAAGTGATGACCGGACGCTGACAGGGTCCGGTCAGCACTGACCGGACGCGTCCGGTAGCTCTTGGATGCTTACTGTAATCGACCGGACGCTGGATACTCAGGGTCCGGTCACCACTGACTGGACGCGTCCGGTCACACTTTCTCAAGTCTGGACCCTTACTGGAGTCGACCGGACGCTGGCAACAGCGTTCGGTCACACGACCTTCCAGCGTCCGGTCACTCCAGACTTGTTCTCCTCAGTCAAATGAACTGACCGGACCCTGCGGCCAGCGTCCGGTCGCACCGGAGCCAACGTCCGGTCAGTATTTGACCCTCCATTCACTTCCAACTCTCGATCATATGTGAATGAAGTTTGCTCCAAAGGATCTTAGGCATTCATAGGAGCTACCTAGAGCTAGTTTTAACAAGTGTGCACCACACCTAACTCACTAGACTCAACTAGGTCAAGCTACCCGTTCATACCCCCCTTCATAGTACGGCCAAAGGAAAAACAAAGTCCTAAACTACTCTAAGTGTCTCTCCAACTTCAATTGACACTTAGAACTAGTTATCCTTAACCTTGTCGTCCATCCTTTGAAAACTGAAACGATTTCCATCGTAGGGGCATGACAACCTCAATTGCCCAATCGATCTCCATTACCATGATCTAACTTAATTGCCTCTGCAAAACACACGTTAGTCATAGTAATCTTGTATTGACATTAATCACCGAAATCCACTTAGGGGCCTAGATGCTTTCAATCTCCCCCTTTTTGGTGATTGATGACAATACCACCTCGAGTATGTTATGGAATGAGGTTTTTGACGGGCTTGGTTCATATAAGCTTTTGTCGTTAAGAACAAAAGAGTTAGGCAAGCTTATATGACCCAAGCCAACACAATGTACTCAAAGGATATGAATTAAGCATGAGTACAAGTAACAAAGCTCATTTGCTTCGAAGTATAAACGCGGAAGCAAAAGCAAATGAGCATAACACAAGTGATATGACATTTAAATAATGCAAAGTAGAAAGCACACATGTCATATTTCACAATCACGTAGATAGCACTACCACATATATATAAAGGTATGCATGAAAGTAAACACACGAATGCATAAGTAATAGTTTATCACACAAATAGAACTCCAAATGTATATAATAGGCTAATGCTAGATAACTAGCTCCCCCTAAATGTAGCTCCCCCTGAGACTACATACTCAAACACCCCCTCCCCCTTTGGCGTCAAACACCAAAACCTAGGGTCGACGAGTGAGGGGCAAAGATGGACGAAGTCAAGGCCAAGAACGTGGGGCAAGCTGGAACCGGGCACCATCATCATCTGAACCTGAGCTCTGAACTGACTGTACCTCTGAGGTAGGAAGTGTCGCTGAAGCGGTCTGGGTCTGAGCTGGGGCTGGTGCTGCCTGTGAAGCTGCTAGTATGTCTGTCGTAGGATCTGACGAGGCGACAGACGAGGGGAGCCTCTGAGTAGTCACAGCGACTGGGTCTACTGTAGATGGACCGGCAGAATGCATATGAGGCGGAGTAGGCATGCCGGTCAACTCGCTGAAGGATGCTCCAAGACTCCTGGAGACTGACGTGTCAGGCACGAATAGCGAGGAGGACTGCTCTGGTGTGAAGCCCGTCTGAAGTGGAGTGAACTGCGGGGCTACCACGGGTGAGGCCAACCACTGGGACACCTGTACAAGAGGTGAAGCAAATTGAGCTGGAGGCTGTCCCTGACCCTGAAGCCCGCTGGGCTGTATAGCTGGAGTCGTCGTGGTGGAAGCAGGCTGAGCAAGCTGGGGCGAAGTCTGTGGCTGTGGGGCCCCAAGAGCTGTCACTACGTGCTGCATGAAACCCATAAGCTGCTGCTGCAAGAGTATCTGCTGTTGATGCATCTGCTGCTGCTGCTGCTGCATGGCCTGCTGCTGCCTCTAGAACTCGTCCTGTCGAGTCTGAAACTGGGCAAAAGTAGCAGCTATCTCTCGTGCTGTTTATATCTCAGGTCTGCCGTGATCCGCCAAGAATAGCAATGAGAGCGGGGTCTGTCTGCGGAGCAGGTGGAGCAGAACTGGAGCTACCGGCCTCTGCATCATGTCTGCGTGGAGGCATCTGAGGAATAGGCAGATAGTCATCGTTAGAGCTGTCACTGTACTCGCTCACCTCCTGCTGTGCCTCTAGCTCCTCCTCCTCAGTGGCTGCAATCCCTCTGATGATCTCATCCTGCTGAGCTACGGACTCTGGCACGTCGGGACGATGGCTAGGCTGTCTGGGTGCCTGAGGCGTGGTATGTCTAATCCTCGTGATGACAGGTTGTAAGCTAGGAATTTGTGGTGGCACTCAGATACTCATCCATCATACCGGGGGCTTATCAAGCACTATTCTACGGATAAGAAACGTGATCCAAAGTTGAGCATAGGGAAGCTGCTGCGACCCTTGAATCCCTTAGCTATAGTATCCTCCATCTCCGAAAGAAGGAGGTCCCAGATATCAAACATCGTCACTGCATTATAGCATTAAGAAGCCGAGTCAGATGGCGAGTCGACCTCTCTATATCCCAACCACGGGAAGCAAAGGTCCTTCCGATAATGGCCTCTAGCACTCTCGGCCAGAGGAGTCAAGTCCTTGGGGTTCCCGCCGACCCCTCTCCAAAAGGCTCCTTGAAGCAATGTCGCACTAAATCAGAGGAGGCACCAACCCTCCATGTGGACGCTGGGAGGCTCCTGCTGTCCATAACAGACCTCATGTATCTTGACAGCTGCCTCAGTAGCCTCAAAGATCTCTCCGACCCCGCCACTCGTCACTCTGCTGTCTTTGCCTCTCAAAGCAAAGTGAATAAACATGTGATGTGGATCGATGAAGAGTGAAGCATAAAACTGACGAACCCAAGATGGTACATATATCCCCGTCCATCCAATCAAATCTGTCAGTCCTGGCAAATATGACAAGTATGGCCGAATGCTCTCTCTGGCTGCTGCCACAATGGACTCTATCTGACAAACTCTCTGAGATCTGAACACTGCCCCACTATTGAGATAAGCATTGTAGAAATCCTCCTGCAGTGGCGTGTAGAAACCCTCAGCTGCTCTCTCATCCCTCCTTGGAGGAAACCAAACCTCAAACTCAACAAAACATAGCTGCTGAACCTGCCTGGCGGTAGCGGCCCTCAAGTCGAGGTGTACCACTGGAGGTGGATCCTATGGTCTAGGTGGAGGACGTGATCCCCTCCGCTGTGTCGACGGCCTCGGCGAGACTGGTACACGGGTCCGTCCAGAGCGGTGAAGCTGGGGTGCCGGCTCTGTCTCCTCGGCCTCCTGGGTCTACTGAGGCTCTGCTTGTGGGGGCTGCTGCTGTGCTGATGGACCCTCCTCAATGGCAACCCATCGTCCTGCAAACGTGACAGTCTGTCGATGCGGGACCCATAGGATACCCCGCAAGGGAGAGAGAAGATCTAGTTCAACTAGGATTCTTCCCATGTAATCTTAGTAATAGAACTATTAAGTAATCCTACTAGGAAATCTCATTGTAAACCGACTAGGACTCTGGCCTCCTGACTATATAAAGGAGGGCAGGGCTCCTGAGAGAGGACGACAATTGTACAACATAACACTTCATAATCAATCCAACGCAAAGGCCAACGCCGACTGGACGTAGGGTCGTTACTCGATCTACGATCGAGGGCCTAAACCAGGATAAATCGACTGTCTCTTGCGTTTACCATTGAGTTCAGCATACGCCGAAGCCCGAACATACTACCCCGGGTACCCCCGTGGTAGGCTATCGGTGGTGAAACATCGACAGTTGGCGCGCCAAGTAGGGGCTTTCGGCGACTTTGCATCCGAGAGCTCGATGGACCTCGATAACATGATCTTCCCAACGGGATTAACTTTCATCTTCGGCTCATGGATCTGCGAGGCGGACAACTACGGCAGGCTTCAAAGCCACCTCCTCAAAGATCCGGATCATCATGAAGAATTTCCTATTTCGACAACTACGATGGATCAGCTCACCAGAAGATCCGCGCAGCTCATAATACCCGATTCGAATAAGATTTCACGGCTACGCGCATCCGACTCGAATTCAAGCTCCATGTCCGAGATGAAGTCTTATTCGAGTGCTTTTCAAGAAACCGAGTTCTTTTTGGCGAGATTCCGAGCACAACCCAAAACAACTCGGATTATCCTCGAGTTCTTTCAAAAGGTCGAGTTCTTTTCCATTTGGGCTCGATAACACGACAAAATCCTATCAGGGATAGTTCGAAAGGTCTTTCAATCCAATGCTTGGGATACCACTGACAGGAGCTCAGGAGGGTCTCGTGCTAACGATAACATCGCAAGACTGTATCATCCACTGGCCAGGTTCCATTCCTGAAGATAGCGGAACCCAACTAGTTGGCACAACAACAAAAGCTATTCTACCTTACCAAGAAGGAGACTCGATCTGCGACATCGAGGCGCCTACTGAAGTCATCAGCAACTCCGACAGTATGAAAACTAACACCAATAACGGAACGCTCACGCACGGGAGGTGCTCATGGTTCGACGTCCTCGGTCACCATTAAATCCCCCAGAAGCACCCGATGTCAGGTCATCAGATGAATCAGAGTCCAACATATCACCCTTTGCCCAGGGCTACGATGGAGAAACCGAGAGTCGAGAGGCAAAGCTAGAGAAAGGAAAAACAAGTTAAAACACAAGGGCAACAACACCGCGCTAGGCAGCGTAGAGAAGCCTGGACCAGATACGAGTCAGAGTTGGCTGAATATGATAAAAGAAAATCACAACAAGAAGCCGAAGAAAGACGCACGGTGAATACGCCTTACGATAAGATTCGAGAAGCATTATAAGAACTCAGGGCAACTTCACATTACGGAGAGAAGTACGAACAGCTCGAGATTTGCTCGGTCGACGATCCCAAACGCGCATGAAGAGAGAGCCCGATCGAGACTACCCGCCAGATCAACAACCCGCAGAGCAAGAAGATCAAAATCAAAGGAAGTCCGCTTTTGAAAGACTTGGGCGGTGGAAGCCATAACGGAGAAAGTAGGAAGGAACATAGTCGGGGCCACCAATTTGAACAACCAAGGAAGACTAGGAGTAGGGTGCCTACCCAGACAGCCTCGCAGACTTATTCCCATCAAAACAACACTTGGCCAGAAGAAGGAGCCGAATCCAAATTCAAAGAAGCCGGAACGCACGACAGATTCCCCTGTTTTGCAAACAGGTTGGCATCAGTACGATTACCTCACAAATTCAAACCGTCTAACCACTCCAAGTATGATGGCAAAACCGAACCAAGACAATGGCTCAGAATATATTCACAATCAATTTAACTAGCCGGAGGAGACGATGATATCAAAACCTTGTTCTTTCCCATGGCACTGGAAGCGATGCCCCTCCAATGGTTCGACAAATTGAACCCAGGGTCGATCAGAACTTGGGAAGACTTGCAAAGAGCTTTCTGTGAAAATTTTGCGGGTATCATCACACACCCGATCACTCATGCAGAACTGAAAGGACTCAAGCAAATGGGGGGCGAAAGTCTTAGAAATTACTATCGATGATTCGGCGAACTGCGGGCTCAAGTGCATGACATCACCGAACGAGAGGTAATTGAAGCTTTCTCTCACGGAATCATGGCTAGGTGGCAATTTCAAGACTTCTGCAAAGAAAATCCGAGAAACAATGAAGAGTTCAGACGAACAGTAGAAAAAATGATTACTGCAGAAGAAAAAACGCGAGAAAGGTTCCCGGATAGAAGCAACCAGGACAACCCGGACAGGCAAAATCATCGAAATAGCAGACATCAAGAAAGAAAATGTAGACCAGACAATACCGTGGCAATGGCCGACAAATCAAAAAAGTTTTCCAAACCCAGAAGATATGATGACATTGAAAACATACGTTGCCCATTGCACCCTAATGGGAGACACACCATCGGAAACTGCTACGCTTTCAATGATCGATACACAAGAAAAGATAGTAAGGAGAACACCAAAGAGGACAATCAGAAGAAAGATGAAGACAACCACGAGGACAAAGGATTTCAAAAACCCAGGGGGACGGTAGCAGTGATCTTCTCAGGGGCTCCAGATTGCAGAAGCAAACATCAAGAAAAACTAGCACTACTGACTATCATGACGGCAGAACCGGCTACACCAAGATATCTCAATTGGTCACAATATCCAATCCAATTTTCAAGAGAAGACCACTGGACTAGCGTAGGGAACGTAGGCCATTACCCACTAGTTCTAGACCCAACTATTGCCGGTATGACTGTCACCAAAGTACTAATCGACGGGGGAGCTGGACTCAACATCATCTTTTCAGAAACACTAAGGAAGATGGGACTACAACTCGCCAGGATGATTACACCAACAAGCACTCCTTTTTACGGAATAGTACCCGGCAAAGCAGCCATGCCACTCGGACAAGTTACTTTACCCGTTACTTTTGGAACTCCTTCGAACTACCGAACAGAGTTTATCAAATTTGAGATCGCAGACTTCGATTCATCATATCATGCAATCCTCGGACGCCCAACACTGGCAAAATTCATGGCAATACCACATTATCCGTACTTATTGCTTAAGATGCCAGGACCCAACGGTATCCTTTCTCTTCGAAGTGATTTGAAGCGTGCTTTTGACTGCGACGTTCAGGCAATCCAAATTGCTGCCAAAGCACAAGCCGACAATGGAAGAAAAGAAATAGCCACAATTGCTGCGGAGATGAGCCAAGAAGAATTAGAAATACCGGCTAAAAAGCCCAGCATCATCACACCACCAAAAGAAGCCGACGTCAAGCAAATCGACTTGGGCACCGACGATACCTCCAAGACAGCAACCATCAGTGCTCACCTCTCGGCAAAATAGGAACTCGCGCTCACCAACTTTCTTCGAGACAACAAAGATATCTTCGCTTGGAAGCCGGCCGACATGCCGGTGTCCCAAGAGAGTTGGTGAGCACGTAATTGATGTTAATGAAAACTCCAAGCCTATAAAGCAACGGCTACACGACGATTCTCACCCGACAAAAAGGCAAGCGATTAAAAAGGAAATCACAAAACCGATGGCGGTCGGATTCATCGAGAAATCCTTCATCCGGACTAGCTAGCAAACCCGGTCCTTGTGCGAGAAGAAGAACACGACGAGTGGCGTAAAGGCCGACTACACGGATCTCAACAAACATTGCCCAAAAGATCCGTTCGGGCTACCATTGATTGACCGAGAGATAGTCGACTCGGACGGTGAAGGTCGCACTATTATCCTTTTCGATTGCTATTCAGGGTATCACCAGATCGCATTAAAAGAACAAGACCAAAGCAAGACATCTTTTATTACTCCGTTCGGTGCTTACTGTTACAAGACCATGTCGTTTGGACTAAAGAACGCCGGTGCCACATACCAAAGAGCTATCCAAACTTGCCTTGGGGATCAAATCGGTGAAAATGTGGAGGCATACGTGGATGATGTAGTGGTGAAAACAAAGAACCCAGACACTATGATTGAAGATTTAGAGCAAACATTCGAAAACTTGAAGAGATGGAGATGGAAGTTGAACCCAAATAAATGTATATTCGGAGTTCCTTCAGGACAACTACTCGGATTTTTGGTCAGTCAGCGCGGGATTGAAGCCAGCACCAAGCAAATTCGAGCTATAACAGAAATGGGGCCACCTAGAAGTATCAAAGATGTACAGAAACTAACAGGATGCATGGCGGCCCTCAACCGTTTCATATCAAGACTCGGCGAAAAGGGGTTACCTTTCTTTAAACTACTAAAGAAGACAGACAAGTTTGAATGGACAAAGGAGGCCGACGAAGCTTTCAAGAAACTTAAGGCATATCTCACATCCTCACCAATTCTCACACCCCTAAGGAAAGACGCGAAGATATGATGCTATACATTGCGGCGACTATCATCAGTAGTCAAGACGACAATAGTCGTAGAAAGAGAAGAAGAAGGACGCGTGTATAAAGTACAACGACCCATATACTACATCAGCGAAGTATTATCTGAATCAAAAATCCGGTACCCGCATGTACAAAAACTACTCTACGCTCTACTTATCACCTCACGAAGCTTCGCCACTATTTCGAAAAGCCACAAGATTACCGTGGTGACAGACTTCCCCGCCGGAGACATCTTACACAACAGAGAGATGCGACGGGACGCATATCAAAGTGGGCGATTGAACTTGGAGCTCTTAACATCGACTTCACCCCACGGAAAGCAATCAAATCTCAAGCCCTTGCCGATTTTGTGGCCGAGTGGGATGAGATTCAGCAGAGCCTTTATCGGATACAATCCTTGACCCTTTGGAAGATGTACTTTGATGGGTCACTCAAACTAGGCGGAGCCGTGCAAAGCGTTCTCCTCATTTCTCTAGAAGGAAAACAACTCAAGTACGTCCTTGAGATATTATGGCAAGCTACAAATATAAAGCAGAATATGAAGCCCTCATCCACGGGCTACGAGTGGCAATTACCCTCGGAATAAAGAGATTACTCATATATGGCGATTCAAAGAAAGAGTCACCAACCAAGTAAACAAAGATTGGGATTGCACAAAAGAAAACATGGGTGCTATCAGGTTGAAATATGAAACTTGAAAAACATTTCCAAGGATTAGAAATTTTACACGTCCTGCTTTGATTCCAACATTGCGTTAGAGATGTCCTTGCCAAGCTCGGATCGAGACAGAGCAAAGGTTCCACCGGCGTATTTATAGAAGAGCTATCGGTTCCTATATCAAACAACCGGTGAGACAACCCACGAAATTTAGGCTAAAGGCGTTCGGATCTTGGTAATCAACACCTCATGGAGCCAAGTTTTCATCGACTATATCAAAGAAAATAAATTACCAAAGCAGATAAAGCGAAGCCACCCAAGTTCTTCGCAGGAAGCAAAAACTACGTTCTAGTAGGAGATAGACTTTCTGAAGAGCGGCATCATCGAGGGTACTCTGAAATGTGTCTCATTTGAAGAAGGCAAAGAGATCCTAGACGAGATACACTCAAAGTTCTTTGTGGAAATCATGCCGCTTCAAGGACTTTGGTTGGCAAAGCATTTCGCGCACCGGATTCTCATCGCCAACCGCTTTGAAAGACGCAGAAGAACTTGTCGAGAAAATGCAAAGGTTGCCAAATGTTTGCAAGACAAGCCCATGTGCCAGCTCACAATCTTATCTGCATCCCACCCGCTTGGCCTTTTTCCTGCTAGGGGCTGGATCAAGTGGGACCCCTAAAGAAAGCAAAAGGCGGCTTCGAGTACATCTTTGTAGCAATCGACAAGTTCACCAAGTGGATTGAATACAAACCACTCGCGAAGTACAGCGCAACCAAAGCAGTCGAATTCATCCAAGAAATTACGCACCGCTTTGGCATGCCCAATCGAATAATCACAGATCTAGGCTCCCCCTTCACAGCTACAGAATTTAGAAGCTAGGCACAAGACTGTGGTTTCAGTATAGACTATGCGTCTGTTGCACATCCAGAAGCCAACGGACAAGTAGAAAGGGCCAATGGACTCATACTAGCCGGATTAAAACCATGGTTATACGAAGAACTAGTGGACTATGGGTCCAAATGGATTGAAGAATTACCAAAAGTAGTATGGGGGCTACGAACTCAAATAAGCAGAGCAACAGGCCACTCACCCTTCTTCCTAGTTTACGGGTCAGAGGTCGTACTGCCTGCCGACTTGATCTGGACATCACCAAAGATAGAACAATACGATAAAGGAGAAGCAGAACACATAAGAAGATTAGAACTCGACAGCTCAGAAGAAGTCAGAGTAAACGCTACCCTCCAATCAGCCAGATACCTACAAGGTTTAAGACGGCACTACAACAAGAGTACCCATCCTCGATCACTACAAGTCGGAGACTTAGTGCTAAAAAGGATACAAAAGACTGACGGACGACATAAGCTTCTCAGTCCATGGGAAGGTCCGTTCATTGTCACAAAAGTCACCAGACCAGGCACATACAAGTTAATAACCGAAGATGGAAAAGAAGTCAGCAATACATGGCACATCAGCCAGCTAAGAAGATTGTACGCGTAAAAACAACTCAAGATAAAACAGATATGCAAGCCACAAGGGACCAACATTCACAATCGACGAAGGACGATATTCTTCGACAACATATGTATTAGTTCATATTCATGATCAATAAAGATGATATTCATCCACAGCATGTCTTGTCATGACTTCCAACGAGTTGTTTTCCCGAAACAAAAAGCAAAATGGCTGAAAACATGCCTGAGCATCCTGGCCGAGAGCAAAATAGCTGAAAACACGCTTGAGCCCGCCGATGAGGGTAGCTAAAAGCTAACACCCGAAACAAAAAGCAAAATGGCTGAAAACATGCCTGAGCATCCCGGCCGAGAGCAAAATAGCTGAAAACACGCTTGAGCCCGCCGATGAGGGTAGCTAAAAGCTAACACCCGAAACAAAAAGCAAAATGGCTGAAAACATGCCTGAGCATCCCGGCCGAGAGCAAAATAGCTGAAAACACGCTTGAGCTCGATGATGAGGGTAGCTAAAAGCTAACACCGAAACAAAAAGCAAAATGGCTAAAAACATGCCTGAGCATCCCGGCCGAGAGCAAAATAGCTGAAAAGACGCTTGAGCCCGCCGATGAGGGTAGCTAAAAGCTAACACCCAAAACTAATCAACCGAAATTGAACTTCAAAAGACCCTCCAGCTCTTCGTTCCGAAAAGCAAGAGGCTCGGGGGCTACATCCAGATAGGACTACTTTTTCCTCAGAAAAGTACAAGCGCCACTCAAAAGGCGACATTCCATGCCGAGTCGTTTTTACATAGCGCGGACGAAAGGTTGTCAACACAAAGATTTACATCTAACAAGTCACAGCGTGGACAAAGCACTCGACGGATCACAAAAGAGGAAGAAAAGAAAAGTACTCGACAAATCGAGGGTCTCGTCAGATAACACACGAGTTGTTTTGCGAGCGTAAACGAAAACGAGACAAAGTAATCAACAAGTCAAGTAACCCGACCACACCGGGCAAAGAATACATCAACGAAAACAAAGAATCTTCATTTAAAGAGGAGTGTAATATTACAAGAAACTAGTCAATCGGATCGTGCATTGTCATCGAGGGAAATGTCAATATTTAGGTATCTACAACCCCTCTTGGCTAAACCTTCGACCTCAGGCTCCATCCTCTCAACGGCGTCAAGGTATTCTTGGCTTTGACTTCCTCTCGCTATCTTGATGAGGCGCGCCTCGAGCAAGGACCCGGACTGGGCTAGCACATTCTTGGTACATACTTGGGCACACTTCTTTGCGAACTCTTGGAAACAAGTCGGAATCCGAGGAATGAATCTGCGCCTAAGATTGCCCGTCATCCATTGGAGTCAGGAGAACATCGACATCGAAGCGAAAAAGATTTCCACAAAACGTTCCAATTTTTAGTAGCCGTCGCCAGCTTCCCAGACAAGCCTTCAATAGTTTTTTGGGCCTGCACAAGATCTCTGTCAGCTCCACGCCTAATCAGCTTAGCAAGGGCAAGTTCGTCCTCAGCATGAGTAATTACCTCCTCAGCCTTATTATGACTAGAGCGGACAAGAGCCTTCATTTCATCGATACTCTCCGAGAGCTTCTGCTTCTCAGCTCGGAAGAACTCACACCCGGCCTCCGATTACTTCAAAAAGTTCAAGACTAAAAGTCAAGACAAAGAAGAGAAATTCAATGCAATAGGAATATGAAAAACAACTCACCGCCGCATGATGAGGGGTACTTCATCATCTTCTTCCTCCTCAGCCAAGGAAACCAGAGCACCTGCTGAAAAGAGGATAAAAAGTACTCGGATCAAGAGAGAAACAGGAAAATAAAGGAACAAAGAGTATTAAATGTGCTCACCTAAGAGCATGCTAGCAACAACTGGAGTACCTGAGGGAGTACTTGGTTTGCAAGGCTTCTTGGAGACAGGCAGGCCAGATGAAGACCCATCCATTCGCCCCCTCTTCGGGACACTGCGAGGACCGCGAGGGACTAGACGAGGAACATATTCTTCATATACATCAACAAATCCGGAAGAAACCCCAGGATGTCTATCCCCAGTCTCCGCCACGGCGAGGAGAACGTCAGGAGGGACCGGGTCGACAAAGTTCCGCCCAAGCTCCTGCGAAAAAGGATAAAACACCAAGACAAAGAAAAGCTAAGCAAGAACGGATGCGGCAAGAGTGCATAAAGTACTCAAACAAAAAGATAGACAACTCACAGCTGGGGGCGGGTTGTTGGCTGAGAACTCGGAGACAGCAGGAGGAATGACGCTCACTCCTTTCAGCATCTTCTAGAGACGCTCGAGTACCTCCTCACCGGTTAGCTCAAGAGCTGGGACCATGCGTGAAGGATCCTCGGCCCCAGAATACTCAAAGCCAAGATGCTCCCGCTCTTTCAAAGGCTAAACCCGGCGACGAAGAAAGCTCGAAACAATACCAAAGCCGGTCAAACCCTCATTGTTTCAAAGCATGCTAATCCTATCAAGGAGTGGTTGGATCACTTGAATCTCAAAGAAGCGATTCAAGCTTCTTATCCCATCGGTCATTCACCACAGGACCAGATCCGGGGATGGGACGGCAAGGAAGGGATCAAATTGGCGGCGTAGAAACCACTCAAGACGCCAATCTTTTCTGAGAATTGACCAGGTCATAGTAAAAAACTTAATTTTGAGACTGGCAAACCGAATCCAGAACCGCCAAGAACGCTAGTTTCTTCACGGCGGGGTTGAGGTTTCGAACGAAAGAAAAGCGAAAAAGAGAGGCAGAGAAGGAGGATTCCAAGGAAAGCTTCGCAAAGATGAACGAAAAACAGAAAGATGGAGAACGGCATTGGGGGTTAGGTGGTTCAGACTAACCGAAATAACCAAGCTGATGAAGGAAAGCGGAAGCAGAAGGCAAAGTCCGGCGCGGACAAAGGAAACGAAGAGGATAATCTCACCAGACCCAGAGTGGAACCCGATGCTCGCCGGAACTCTCCATTCAGCGATGACTTTGCGTTGGATCAAGCCATCGCTAACGAGCTCATGGCACTGGTGTTCGCTTGTTGTTGGAGCCACCAAACCTTCCGAGCAGCCCTCACCACAAACTCTCGGTTTTCGATCAAAGAAAGGGATGACTCCTCGCTCACGAAGGTCGCCTGAGACTTGCTTGTGGTTTCTTCTTTCCCATGAATCTGGCGGAAGCAAAAAGGCACTAAGGAAGATGAAGCTAGGATGATGGTGCTCGGGTTGTGGCGACGATGACGGGCGGCGAATTTCAAAGCTAGGGTTTAAAGGCAAGAGTTGGGCAGCAAGAGAAAGGAAGATAAAGGGTCTTTAAATAGATTTTTCGGTGATACAAACGACCCACAAGGCCCGATAAAACACACAGTGTGGGAACGCATAGCGGTCCATTTACCGACTTGACTAAAACGACGGGAGGCACAAATCCACACTAACGGTACAAACCAGCAGGCAGAGATTTCGAGACTTATCCGTCCAAAGACCACGGCAGTAGGTTATCGAGATCACTACAAGAACAACCCATCAAACCAAGAAGAAAGAAAGAAGAAAGAAAGGGCTACCTCACAAGGAACAAAAGAACCCGGTTATTTAAGAAAGAACTCGGTAATCTCATGAACAACAGGATCACAAATGTAAAAGTAAAAGACAACGCAGAAGACAAGATTCGTTACATTACAAGCGACTTCAAAAATAGAAGATTACAAATCTTAAAGACAAGATTCGTTACATTACAAGCGACTTCAAAAATAGAAGATTACAAATCTTACAAGACCCAATGAACTCGGCACCACGAAAAGCAAGGTAGCAAAGAGGAACGCGGACACGGCTAGGCTCTGGAACGACTACGTGTCCCAAATTGCTACTCGAAAGGACAAACCGCCATCAGCTACACTGTTTTCTTCAAAGGACGGACGCAGTGCACCCAAGGCGGAAATCGGTAGCACGGCAAGACAACATGGAGCAGAGAAGGCCGGTGGGCATCTGCCTACCCAAGACCGATGTGATGCTGCATATGGTGTTGATCTGCACCGGACAGTCTCAAGACAGGCGACGAGGATCAACCCAGAACTGCCAGATGAAGAAACGAAGCCCACATCACAAGACTTCCTCCAACTACCACCACGTACATCCTGGCACAATGCTGTCGCGGGATTAGCCTACCTCTAATCCCTATCACAAGACTTCCTCCAGCTATGACAAGACACACAGGAACTACAAAATATGCCCGGGGGCTGCTCTACTTCACAAACTACCATGTTCATGACCACGAAAGTTTCAACAGAATATCCAATAGATGAAAACAAGCACTCCGGGACAGTATTTATAGACCAAAGGAGCAACAAGACATGGACTAGGAGTACCAACGAAATAAGCCTAACAAAGGACATAGTGAAAAGACAGGACTCAATAATGGATGACTCAAAGTAGAGGAAAAAAGATTTTAAGACGGGCATATTCGAAAGAATATACCAGCACAGTACAACCCGTGAACAAAAGGCGTTTACACTCAACCACCACCATACAACTACATCTGACAACAGCAGACTATCAAAGAATACGCCAAGACCTCGCCTCCGAGTTCTTCCTGAACGAAACAACACGGATATATGCTCGAGGGCTCGGCCAGCATCATAGCTTAATCAACACTAAGCTAGGGAGCTCGACCTTCATTTCAACTACTCCCGGAGGCTCGGAACCAAAGACAAAGGACCAAGAATACAAGAAACTCAAGACTACAACGACGACGACACATCAAGACTATTCATCCGACTTCTTTTCTAAAGAAAAGAACTCGAAGAAAGCACGGGGCTGCGGGATACATAGCCCCAGAATTTTTTGAAGACAAGAATTCACCCAAAAAGAACCCGGACATAGGCTCGGAGGCTGCATGCCGCGAAACTACTCGGATGATGGTTTAATCCAAGACTAAAGGGCCGCTTCGGAAAGATGCCACAAAAACTACTTGGATGATGACATAATTCAAGTCTCGGGGACTACTTCAGAACACAAATTTTCAAACAACATAAAGGATCAAGACCCTCCAACTTTTTGTTCCAAATAGCAAGAGACTGGGGGCTACACTCGGTGAGTGCACTTTTCTTCAAAAAGCGCACGTCACCAAAAAAAAGACTTCCTCAACGCATGAGACCACTTCAAGACATTACGACAAAAAAGAACCCTAACGAGCCATATTCGAGTTCTTTTTGACAAAACTTCAACGAACAATCGAGCAACTTCAAGACAAGATCCTCCGACTCCTTGTTCCAAATAGCAAGAGGCTCGGGGCTACAACCAGATGGATGTACTTTTCTTCACAAAACACTCACCACTCGAAGGTCCCAAGAAGCGCTACAAGGTTTCACCCGTAAAGCACTCGGATAACATTTTGTTCCTACCTAACAAGACTTGATTTTGAGCAAAGCGAGACTTTCAGAGCTCAACCATGAAGTGCTCGGGGGGGCTTGTCGATGCGGGACCCACAGGATACCCTGCAAGGGAGAGAGAAGATCTAGTTCAACTAGGATTCTTCCCATGTAATCTTAGTAATAGAACTATTAAGTAATCCTACTAGGAAATCTCATTGTAAACCGACTAGGACTTTGGCCTCCTGACTATATAAAGGAGGGCAGGGCTCCTGAGAGAGGATGACAATTGTACAACATAACACTTCATAATCAATCCAACGCAAAGGCCAACGCCGACTGGACGTAGGGTCGTTACTCGATCTACGATCGAGGGCCTGAACCAGGATAAATCGACTGTCTCTTGTGTTTACCATCGAGTTCAGCATACGCCGAAGCCCGAACATACTACCCCGGGTACCCCCGTGGCAGGCTATCGGTGGTGAAACATCAACACAGTCCCAGCTGGACTACCGTGACGACGCTCAACCTCCTCAATCGCAGCTCTGAATGCTGGTGAAACTGGCTGATCTGCAATGACAACTTCGCTGCGGGCACCACCTCTCTCGGCACGCTCTGCGGCCTCTGCAACGGCTGCTGCTCTTGCTGTCCCTGCATCGGGGTACTTCCGCTTCTTGGATGTCACCTGCTTGGTTGACTTGCCCTTAGATCCGGCTGGCTGGCGAGGCGGGGGCCTCCGATCATCATCACCTAGGCCACCACCAACGTTATTGGTGCGAGCCATCTGAATTGACAAGATGGTGAACTACCGCTGATGAAGATCAACTGTCAAACTGCTGCTTTCGAGGCTTGGCCTCGATCCTTACTCACGAGCTTGGCTCCGAGTTGACTACCAACTGCCACAAGAACCACAACAGAACCGAATCGCTGCACGATAGAATAGATGGATATACAAATAAATACCATATTGCTAATAGATGCGAAACCCTAACAGAGAAAGCAATGTAGATGCGAAATTGAATCGAATGGCTTTCTACCTGACGATTAGCGATCCGTGAAAAGATGAGATGTCACGCGGGGGAACCTCGGAACCGGCTAGGGTTACACGGAGCAATGATGAACAGGTGGCCCTAGTATTTGTGAAATCAGTGCATTGTATTGCAAATTGATCTACGCAATTTGAAATTGAAACAAGGGGCTAGCCTTACCGAGAGGAGATGAGGCTAGGGCACACGGCAAGAGGCAGAGCAGAGGTGTGGGCAGGGCGACTCCGGCGAGCTACGGCGGCATTGGCGCGGTGGCACGCGAGCTATGGTGGCGCGTGCTGTGCTGGCGCGGTGGTGCGCGGGAAGGCTCGGTCGCGGTGGCGCGGCGAGGCAAGGGCACGGTGGCGCGCGGCTGGCGAGTAGAGGAGGCACAAGAGGCGGCAGCGCTAGCTAGGGCACGGCGGCGCGCGGCTGGCGAGCAAAGGAGGCGCAAGAGGCGGCGGCGCTGACTAGGGCAAGACGGGATGAGGGCGAACAACGGTACGGCTTGCGGTTAAATAGTTCCCACACGCGATAGAAGAGGAATTGGAGAAAGGAGTCCTGAAACCGCGTGAGATCCACTAACCGGACGCTCCGGTGGTAGCGACCGGACGCTACCACCCAGCGTCCGGTCGATTCCAGAGAGGTCCAAATCCTCTGGAATCGGGACCGGACGCGTCCGGTGGACCATGACCGGACGCAGGCAGGGTCCGGTCAAAACAACTTGGTCTTCCTTCGATCGACCGGACGCTGAACCCTTCCTGACTGGACGCACAGATGCAGCGTCCGGTCACTCCTTCACCAGCAGTTCACCTCCTGTGAACTGACCGGACGCTAGACAACAGCGTCCGGTGCACCTTTTCCAGCAAATCTTCAAACATCCATCTCGCTGCCTGTTCCCAATCAAGTCCCAACTTGAATAAGATCCGAATAAACACCAATTGGGACTGATGTGAGTAACCTCTCTTAAACCCTCATATATTTTTTAAAATATTTTGCCTTAGGCTATAATTCTTTTTAAGAAAATAGGCAACAAAAGGGCAAACGGAACAAAACAACAAAACAACATTCATGCATATGCAATACTTGAGTAAATCTAGTTGCTTGTCAAGTTTGATCCAAGGTTAAGCTTCTTCACACGCTTTTCGGTGGTTATCTTAACCATGTTAGACAAGCGCTATATGCATTGCCAGGAATTTAAACATGTCGTATATTACAATGAATGCATGGGACAACACAAGCTCAATTTTTAGTGAAGTTACTAAAATCAAGTACATTGAGCTCATTCCCCAATGTACAAAATGTAGCCTCATCTAGCGGTTTAGTGAAGATGTCCGCTAATTGATCTTCGGATCTTACACCTTCTAGTGATATATCATTTTTAGCCACATGATCTCTTAGAAAGTGATGGTGGATATCTATATGCTTGGTGCGAGAGTGTTGAACCGGATTATTTGCAAGTTTTACCGCACTTTCATTGTCGCACAAAAGAGGTACTTTCTCTAGAACTACTCCATAGTCTAGCAAAGTTTGTTTCATGTATAATATTTGTGCACAACAAGCACCCGCGGCAATGTATTCCGCTTCGGCGGTGGACAAAGCCACACTATTTTGTTTCTTGGAGGACCAAGACACAAGTGATCTTCCAAGCAAATGGCACCCTCCGGATGTGCTCTTTCTATCAACTTTGCATCCAGCGTAATCCGAATCGGAATAGCCAATTAATTCAAATAAAGCTCCTTTGGGATACCAAAGACCAATGCTTGGTGTGTGCTTAAGATACCTAAGGATTCTTTTTACGACAATTAAATGAGTTTCCTTAGGACTAGCTTGAAATCTAGCACACATACACACACTAAACATAATGTCGGGCCTAGATGCGGTTAAATATAACAAGCTACCAATCATAGAACGGTAGAGAGTTTGATCAACCGGGTTACCTCCCTCATCTAGATCGAGATGTCTATTTGTAGGCATTGGTGTCTTGATTGGCTTACATTCATCCATCTTGAATCTCTTGAGAAGATCTTTTGTGTATTTCTCTTAAGAGATAAAGATGCCTTCTTTCATTTGCTTGACTTGAAAACCAAGAAAGAATGTAAGCTCACCAATCATTGACATCTCGAACTCCTTCGACATCAATTCACCAAATTCTTTGCATGAGTCTTCATTTGATGATCCAAGATGATATCATCAACATATACTTGATAAATGAAGATATGCCCATCAAGCTTCTTGGTGAATAGTGTGGTATCGACCTTCCCAATGGTGAAGCCCTTCTCAATGAGGAAGTCCCGAAGGCGCTCATACCAAGCTCTTGGGGCTTGCTTAAGCCCATATAGTGCCTTGGACAATCTATAAACATGATTAGGATATCTAGGGTCTTCAAACCCGGGAGGTTGATCAACATAGACTAGTTCATTTATAAAGCCATTTAAAAAAGCACTTTTCACATCCATTTGATATAGTTTCATTTCATGATGTGATGCATATGCAAGAAGGATACGGATGGCTTCTAATCTTGCAACCGGTGCAAAGGTCTCTCCAAAATCCAAACCGTCAACTTAAGAGAACCCCTTTGCAACTAGTCTTGCCTTGTTCCTCACAACAACACCTTGATCATCTTGCTTGTTGCGGAACACCCACTTCGTTCCAATGACTCTTGCACCTTTTGGTCGCTCTTCAAGAGTCCAAACTTCATTGCGAGTGAAGTTGTTCAACTCTTCATGCATGGCATTGATCTAATCCGGATCTTTAAGAGCTTCTTCTACCTTGGTAGGCTCATAGCAAGAGACAAAAGAATGGTGAGCAATAAATGAAGTAAGTTTTTGAGATCGAGTCATCACACCCTTTGATGGACTCCCTATGATGAGATCTTGTGGATGATCTTGTAGGAGAGGTGTGTTTCTTCTATTGACTACTTGAGGAGGAGGTTGTGGAGCATCAACATCTTGTGCTTGTACCACCATTTGCTCATGGGAGATATGAGTATCTTCATTTTCTACTCTCCCATCTTTTTCACCATCTTGTGGTACATTTGATGAAGAAGGTTGGTCAATGACTTGTACATCATCTTCATCATCTTTTGGCTTGATGTCTCCCACCGGGATATTCTTCATAGCCTCCCTCAATGGTTCATCACCTACATCATCAAGATTCTCATGTGCTCCTTGGGAGCCGTAAGATTCATCAAATTCCACATCATATGTTTCTTCAACCAAGCCGGTGGCATGATTAAATACTCTATATGCTTTGGACTTCAATGAGTAACCAACAAGAAAACCTATATCACAACGTCTTTGAAACTTCCCTAGGTGTTGCCGCTTCTTGTAGATGTAGCACTTGCAACCAAACACCCTAAAGAAGGAGACGTCCGGCTTCTTCCCATTGAGCAACTCATACGGTGTCTTGACAAGGAATTTTTGAAGAAATAGGCGGTTGGATGCATAACATGCGGTATTGATTGCTTCCGTCCATAGAGCTTCGGGGGTGTTGTACTCATCTAGCATTGTCCTTGCAAGGGTGATCAAAGTCCGATTCTTCCTCTCAACTACACCATTTTGTTGAGGAGTATAGGTTGCGGAGACTTCATGTTTGATTCCAACTTCATCACAATAGGATTCAATATTTGTGTTGTCAAACTCTTTGCCATTGTCACTTCTTATCTTCTTGAGCTTCACTTCAAATTCATTTTGAGCTCTCTTGGCAAACTTCTTGAAACAAGATGCAACTTCGGATTTGTCATGAAGGAAGAATACCCATGTATACCTTGAATAGTCATCCACAATCACAAGACAATAGAGATTTCCTCCCAAACTCTTATATGTTGTTGGTCCAAATAAATCCATGTGTAGGAGTTCTAGCACTCTTGTGGTTGACATAAAAGCTTTGGTTGGATGAGTGTTTGCAACTTGCTTGCCGGCTTGACATGCACTACAAAGCTTGTCCTTCTCAAACTTCACATCCTTCAACCCTCTCACCAAATCATTCTTCATAAGCTTCTTGAGTGAGCTCATCCCAACATGAGCAAGTCTTCTATGCCATAGCCACCCAAGTGTTGTTTTGGTGAATAGACAAGTCTTCAAGTTTGCATCTTCGGAGGTGAAGTCAACTAGATATAAGTTGTTGTATCTAAATCCATTGAATATCACTTGTTTGTCATCTACTTTGGATACAACAACCTCCTTCTCGGTGAATAAGCATTGGAAACCAAGATCACACAATTGCCCAACGGATAGCAAGTTGAAACTCAATGAGGCAACATAGAGCACATTGGAGATGGAATGATCATTTGATATTGCCACTTTGCCCAATCCTTTAACCTTGCCCTTTGAATTATCTCCAAATGTTATTTTCTCTTGTCCATCTACCTCTTCATCTAGTGAGGTGAACATACGAGGATCACCGGTCATATGTTGAGTACAACCACTATCAATAACCCAATGACTTCCATCGGTCTTGTAGTTCACCTACACACAAGAGATTCAAGCTTTAGGGATCCAAACTTGTTGAGGACCCTTCACCTTCTCAACAAGTGACTTAGCCACCCAAATCTTCTTAGGCCTACTCTTGTTGGGGGTCCTAAGAACATGACTTTCATCTTTCCACTAGAATCTTTTCTAAGCATGTAGTGAGCATTGAAAGCAAAGGGTCTAGCATGCTTGGGCAAGGGTTGTGGTGGTAGAGTTTGACACTCATGAGCAAAGTGGCCTTCTTGTCCACACTCAAAACACCTCTTTGGCTTTAGCTTTGGCTTTGATTGTTGGTGTTGAGCTTGAGCCTTCTTCTTCTCTACACTTGCCATATATCCAATGCCACTTCTATCCATCTTCATGACGGTATTCATGAGTAGCTCACTTTGGAGATGCTTGCCTCTAGCAAACTTGCTCAATCCCACCTTGAGATGCTCTTTCTCCATCTTGAGCTTCTTGTTCTCTTCCTTGAGAATATCATTGTTCTTCTCTTCCTTGAGTTTCTTGTTCTCCTTTTTTAGCTTCTCATTCTCAAGGATCAACTCTTTGTCATGATCAAGAGTTTCTATCACAATGGTGTTGTGACTTTTCATCTCTTCAAGATCTTTCATGAGCTTCTCATGGTCACTCTTGAGCTTGACATACTCATCATAGTCATTGCACTCAACCACTTGCTTGCCTTTGCTACTAGATCCATGCTCAATGCTCCCATCAATTAAATCATCACATGAGGTAGCTACATCAATCTTAACAACATGGTTAGTAGCAACATGTGGCTCATTTGGTAAGAATTATTGTGCAATAACAAGGGTATCATAATTGATCTTTAGAGTTGTATATTCATCTTTTAGCTTGTTGTGACTAATGATAAGCTCATTGTGCACCCACTCAAGTTTATCATGTTTATCTTTAAGCTCTTTCTTAGGAGATTTGAGCTCCTTGAGTTTGGATGATATAGAGTCATTTGTTTCTTTGAGCTCATCATTAGCCTTTTCCAATGCATCACACTTAGCTAAGAGTGAATCATTTTTAGCATCAAGTTTTTCATTTGTAGCTCTACTCTTTCTAATGATCTTAGTGTATTTTCTTAATATTTTGACAAGATCATCATATGTGGGTGAATCATCATCGCTATCACTATCATCATCACTAGCTTGCTCATCATCACTACTATCATCACTCTTAGTTACCTTGCGTTCACCCTTGGCCATAAGGCATAGGTGTGTAGAGGATGATGGCGATGGTGGCGGTGAGGATGCAAGATCAATAGCAATGGCGGCCACCTTCTCATTGTCACTCTCATCACCGGATGATCCACTTGAGGAATCAATGTCCGTGAGCCAATCACCGACAATATAGGCCTTGCCACTCTTCTTCTTCTTGTAGAAGTCTCTCTTTTTGCCATCTCTCTTCTTGTATAGCTTGTTCTTTTTCTTTTCATCTTCATCACTTGAATCATCTTTCTTGCCCTTGTTCTTGAACTTGTCTTTCTTGGGCTTTGTGCATTGATGAGCTAGGTGGCCAAGTTCGCCACAATTGTAGCAATCCATCTCGGAGATTGGCTTTCTTCTTGAGCTAGTGAAGAACTTCTTCTTCTTGCCGTCAAACTTGATGCCACTCTTGTTTAGCTTCTTTAGCATCTTGGCGGTCTTCTTCACCATGAGAGCAAGACTTTCTTCATCATCTTCATCACTTGAGCTCTCATACTCAAGTCTTGCCTTGCCCTTATCTTGGCTAGCTTTGAATGCTAAGTCCTTCTCTTTCTTCTTTGTAGAGGATGAGCCATCTTGAGGCGTGATGTGCATATACATCTCATGAGCATTGATCTTTCCCAAGATTTGTGTAGCGGCGGAAAGATCACCTTGATGTAGCACGGTCACAATGTGCCCATATTTGTCAATGGGGAAGACACTCAAGATCTTTCTCACAACGTCGGATGGTGACATTTGAGTAAGTCCAAGCCCATTGACTTCCTCTACAAGAACATTTAAACGAGAATACATTTCATTAGCACTTTCCTTGGGAAGCATCTCAAAAGAATTTAGCTTTTTAATCACAAGATGATAGCGTTCCTCACGCTCACTCTTGGTACCCTCATGGAGCGCACAAACGTCCGACCATAGTGCATGGGCGTCTTTGTGGTTCCTTACACGATTAAACACATCTTTGCAAAGGCCTCTAAAGATGGTGTTGCAAGCCTTTGCATTCCATTTTTCAAAGTTTACTTCATCGCCTTGAAGTTGTGCGGCATTCTTAGGTGTTGGGAACCCTTGAGAGGCGGCTCTAAGAATTCCAACATCTAGAGCTTCTAGGTAAGCCTCCATGCGAATTTTCCAATATGGAAAATCATCCCCCTCGAAGATAGGAGGAGGTCCATCCCCGTGAGACATCTTGCTCTAAGCGGTTAGGCTTAAAAACATGAGCACGAGGCTCCGATACCAATTGAAAGGATCAAGATGCCCAAGAGGGGGGGTGAATTGGGCTAATTCTAAATTTTCTTGCAATAATCAAATCCTAAGGATAGCCCAATTAACCCCTTGTGCCTAGACAAAGTGTTTCTATCAAATCAACGCACAAAAGACTTGCAACCTATGTTCCAAACTTACTCTAGCATGGCAATTCTATGAATGTAAAGACGAGTATTGAATTGCTCAAAGTAAATACTTAAAGTAAATGCTCAAAGTAAATGGAGAGAGGAACGCGGCGATGTTTTGCCGAGGTATCGGAGAGTCGCCACTCTCCACTAGTCCTCGTTGGAGCACCCGCGCAAGGGTGTAGCTCCCCCTTGATCCACGCAAGGATCAAGTGCTCTCTACGGGTTGATTCTTCGACACTCCGTCGTGGCGAATCACCCAAAACCGCTCACAACTTGAGTTGGGTCACCCACAAGCTCCGCCGGGTGATCACCAAGCTCCCAATCACCACCAAGCCGTCTAGGTGATGGCGATCACCAAGAGTAACAAGCACGGACTCTCACTTGACCACGTGAAGCCTAATGAGAAGATGGATGCACACTTGTCTACTCTTGATTCACTAATGAGGTTTCACTCTTGGATTCTCAAATCACAAACACCTCACTAGGACCTTGCTCTTTTTGGCACTCACAAACGTGTTTCTCAGCTGTTGGAATGAGCAAAAGTAACTCCACACACGAGTGGAGCTTCTATTTATAAGTCAGCCTGAAAAACGAACCGTTATGAGCTTCTGCGGGATGACCGGACGCTCCGATCGTATTGACCGGATGCTCCGGTCAGTTCAACCCGCGCAATAGTTTCCAAGTGATGATCGGACGCTGACAGGGTCCGGTCAGCACTGACCGGACACGTCCGGTCGCTCTTGGATGCTTACTGTAATCGACCGGACGCTGGATACTCAGGGTCCGGTCACCACTGACCGGACACGTCCGGTCACACTTTCTCAAGTCTGGACCCTTACTGGAGTCGACCGAACGCTGGACCCCAGTGTCCGGTCACACGACCTTCCAGCGTCCGGTCACTCCAGACTTGTTCTCCTCAGTCAAATGAACTGACCGGATCCTGCGGCCAGCGTCCGGTCGCACCGGAGCCAGCGTCCGGTCAGTATTTGACCCTCCATTCACTTCCAACTCTCGATCATATGTGAATGAAGTTTGCTCCAAAGGATCTTAGGCATTCATAGGAGCTACCTAGAGCTAGTTTTAACAAGTGTGCACCACACCTAACTCACTAGACTCAACTAGGTCAAGCTACCCATTCATACCCCCCTTCATAGTACGGCCAAAGGAAAAACAAAGTCCTAAACTACTCTAAGTGTCTCTCCAACTTCAATTGACACTTAGAACTAGTTATCCTTAACCTTGTCGTCCATCCTTTGAAAACCGAAACGATTTCCATCGTAGGGGCATGACAACCTCAATTGCCCAATCGATCTCCATTACCATGACCTAACTTAATTGCCTCTGCAAAACACACGTTAGTCATAGTAATCTTGTATTGACATTAATCACCGAAATCCACTTAGGGGCCTAGATGCTTTCAGCGTCATCAGCGAACAGACGCCCAGCGCCGCCCTATCAGGATCAGCAGACATGCACCCGACATGGAGTTATCCCTGGCATCGTCTGCCATGTCAGAGAGGGCTCACTCAGAGGAAAACGAAGACCTAGCATCTTTGAAGGACCTCCTTGACCTCTAGTTTTTCTTCTTTCTCCTATTTGTAATCCCTGCTTCTCCTTGGTCTATAAAAGGGAAGGCAGGGCGCCCCACTATGAGGACAAATCAATTGAACACACCACGCATCACATTACACATAGCTAAGCAGCGACCAAGCTCTCAGCACCTATTCGACCTTTCCATTAGAGACTTGGGATCTTTCCCTCTCTCGCCCATTTGTAATCCCTACTACGAAACTTTTCAGTGCAAATAACACGAGCAGCAGCCACGAAACTAGACGTAGAGATATTATGCCCGAACCAGTATAAACCTTGTGTCTTTTTAGCACACCATCTGGACTAGATGCACAATAACACAAATTTACTTGTTGGTGTTTACTCAAAACATCGACAGTTGGCGCGCCAGGTAGGGGACCTTTGCGCGTTCCAACATTAACATCAGGCCACGGATGGCTAGCTATGATATTAGCTGGGTCCCGGGCGTACACGTGCACTTCGAGGACCTGGACTTCATCATCACTGTGGGAGGAGAGTTGGCATTGGCTCACACGGCTATCCAACCTCTCCCCTCCATCGGCCTTGACTATGGGAGGCTTGAGCGCCAGCTCGGCGTCTCCCTAGGACCCTAGCCATCCAGGGTGGACCCACGCCGCCTCCCCTTCTCTGACACCAACGTCATGGCGGGCTCGCGGAGGGGAAGCCCTCTCTCTAGAACACCTCATATGGAGCACCCCGACAGTGCTTCCGTTCGGTCTCCGCAACGCCGCGGTGACCATTAGCCACCTTGTGGCACAATGCATGGTCCCACCTCCCACAAACATTGAATTCATAGGGGTGATCGAACATGTCATGGAATCTTTCCACGACCTCCTGGCAGAGGAGCCAGAGTCGCCCTCTGGCTCTGACTCCAGCAGGGGAAGCCATCACCCCTCTCATGAATGCTTCATGATGGGTACCCCCGAGGGGCACGTCAAAAGCGTCCACGAGGAGGAAGCTACCCCGACAAACGACCTCGATGATGAGGCCAAGAGGGAGACAGCGGCCCCGCCACGCATGCCGGTGGAGTAGTTGAAAGCCCAACACAAAGAGATCGAGGAAGCGCGAGTCCAGCTCGAGCAGGAATGCGCGGAGCTCGATCAGGAGATCGAGCACCGCAGAGACGGTGGGCGCGCTCACACCATGGCCCACGACATGAACCAGAGGATCATTGCTGACAATGAAGCCCTCCCTTGCTTCGCCCGGGCGAGCCAGAACATCACTGCCACAGCGGCCTTGCTCCATGGCCTTCTAGAAGCCACGACACCTGAGGATCATCGGACCCACCATGAGATTCGCACGCTGCTTGAGCGTGTGGTGGCGCAGCAGGCCGAAAGCTCATTGTCTCGGTGACACGAGCTCGACGCTAGCCAGCGCATGCCCTCGGAGCGTCCAGGCAGCGATGCGTCGGTCCACCAAGAACCACAAGGAAGTAGGCAGTGCACCATGGACCCAGTGCATCAGCGTCTCGGCCACAACCGTGATGCGCGCAACATCCTTGACGCGCACAGACGCGCCTACGACGACCAGAGAGAGGGAGCTAGATGCGGCTATCACCCTCGAGGACCGAAGCCTGAGCCGCGGCCTGCCGAGGCCTTAGGCCTTTGGTTGACACATCCTCAACGCTGCCTTCCCGCCAAGGTACCGACCACCAACCAATATCCCGAAGTATTGTGGGGAAACAAACCCCAAACTATGGCTCGAAGACTATTGGCTTGCCTACCAAGCCGATGGTGCGGATAATGACGATTTCATTATCCACAACCTTCCATTGTTCTTGGCCGATTCGGCCAGAACCTGGTTGGAACACCTTTTCGTCCAACATAATCCAAAGTTGGGTGGATCTGAAGGAGATCTTCGTGGAAAACTTCCAGGGCACATACAAGCACCCTAGAAACCCATGGGACCTCGAGAACTATCGGCAGAAGGCTGGAGAAACCCTCCATGGGTACATCCGGTGCTTCTCCCTGTAATGCAACAAGCTCCCTAACGTCACCGACACCGATGTTATAGGGGCTTTCCTATTTAGGACCACCTACGAGTCTCTAGTTCACAAGCTAGGATGTAAGGGCCTATGAACCACCAAGGAACTCATAGACATCATCACCAGCCATGCCTCAATGAAGAAGTAGTTGGAGCCATCTTTGATCGCCTCAATGGCAAGGTGAGGTGAGATGAGGACGCCGATGAAGGCACCTCCAATCGTCCTGCCAAAAAGAAGAACAAGAAGCAGCAGCGCGAGGGCTCGCTCATGGCCGCCGCTGACCGGAGGGGTGGTCGGAAGCCCGCAGAGGGCACTCCGAACCATTTCGAAAAACTACTCAAGGGGCCATGCTCAAACCATGCTTTCTCGATCAAGCATCTGTACAAGGACTGTAGCCTCATGCGGCGGTTCTTGTTCGAGAGGCTCCAACAAAGGGGAGCACAGAAAGGACCCTGACCCCACCGCGAATGACGCCGAGGAGAAGGATGATGGCTTTCCAACACCGGATGGCTGCCTCATGATCTTTGGAGGATCGGAGGCCTATGACTCCAAGCGCCGCAGAAGATCACACGCCGTGAGGTCTCTGCGACTGAACCGGCCACACCCGCCTTCCTTCGGTGGTCAGAATCCGCCATAACCTTCGACCGGACTGACCACCCGGAGAACATCCCGTAATCGGGGAGATATCCACTCGTGGTCAACCCGATCGTCGGTACGAAGTGCCTCACCAAGGTACTGATGGATGGGAGCAGCGGCCTCAACATCCTGTATACCGAGACGCTCGACGCCATGGGCATCGACCGAGCGCACGTTCGGTCGACCGGAGCACCTTTCCACAGTGTCGTGCCTGGAAAGCAGGCCTTGCCACTTAGGCATCTCGATCTGCCTGTCACCTTCGGGGGTCCGTCCAACTATAGGACGGAGACCCTCACCTTTGAAGTGGTTTGGTTCCACAGAACCTACCACGCCATCTTGCGGTGACCATGCTACGCAAAGTTCATGGCCGTCCCCAACTACACCTTCCTCAAACTAAAGATGCCGGGCCCAGGCAGGATCATCACCATCGACACCTCCTTTCAGCGCGCCTACGAGTGTGAGGTTGAGTGTTGCAATCACGCTACAGCAATCGTCGCCTCTACAGAGCTTAAGGCCCTTAGGAAGGAGGTCACCAAAGAAGCACCCGACCCCAAGCTGTCGACCGGGTCCTACGAGCCAGTGGAAGGCTCCAAGGAGGTCCTCGTAGACCCTGGGAGCACCAAGGGCAAAATGGTGCGTATTGGTACCATGCTTTCCTCTGAATAGGAAAGCGCGCTCTTCGGCTTCCTTCGCACCAACAAAGACATCTTCACGTGGAAACCCTTGGACATGCTAGGCATTCTGAGGGAAGTCACCGAGCACGCCTTGAAGATCCGCCTAGGCTCCAAGCTGGTGAAAGAACACCTGCGTCGCTTCAATGAGGTAAAACATAGGACCATCGGTGAGGAGATCGCAAAGCTTTTGGTGGCCGGATTCATCAAGGAGGTGTACCACCCAGAGTGGTTAGCCAATCCTATTCTTGTATGAAAGAAGAGTGGGAAATGGAGGATGTATGTTGACTATACGGGTCTCAACAAAGCATGCCCAAAGGATATGTTTCCTTTGCCGCGTATAGACCAGATAGTTGACTCTACCTCAGGGTGCGAAACCCTCTGCTTCCTTGATGCATACTCTGGATACCATCAAATTACGATGAAAGAGTCCGACCAGCTCATGACATCTTTCATCACCCCCTTCGGATCGTTCTGCTATGTCATAATACCGTTCGGTCTGAAGAACGCTAGGGCTACATACTAGCACTGTATGCTCAAGTGCTTCGGGGATCTCATCGGGCAGACCGTTGAGGCCTATGTTGATGACATCATGGTCAAATCCAAACAGGCTGACCACCTCGTAGCTGATCTTGAGCAGACCTTTGTAAAACTCTGAGTGAACAGCATTAAACTCAATCCCAAGAAGTGTGTTTTCAGGGTTCCGAGGGGCATGCTACTTGGTTTGATCGTCTCTGAGTGTGGCATCGAAGCCAACCCAGAGAAGATCTCCGCTAGCACCTCGGGCGTGGCAGCAAAACCGCCCGCCCTTGCTGGTTTTGAGGATAGGCCAATGATCTGGCCCGCCTCCTCCGGTCTCACGGACTCGCCTCCCCCTACATGGAATGGGAAGGGTCCCTGCAAGGATGAGTGGATACCTATCAGCGTATCCTCGCTCTCTAGGTCATCCCACTCAATGTCGGCAACTACCTCATCATCTTCCTCGTCGTCATCATCGTCACTGTCTGTATCCTCCCCTCGCTCTCGTGCCCACAGCTTCTGCTGCTTCTTCCTCCATTTGTCCTCCTTTGCCTTCCGTTGCCACTCAGCCGCGGTGCGGTTGCCACCGTCATAGATGGGTCCTTCGGCAGCGAAACCGGCTGATCTGTAAGGACGAGTCTCTTTGGCTGGTCCCCCTATCTCAATATCAGCATTAAGAGGCCAGGAGTTCAATTAAAAAGGAGGCACGAGGAAAGAAAACTTACGAAGATGATGTACCCCGGTTCCGACCGCATTGGGGGGTGCCCCGGCACCGGATACACAAAGTCGAGGACAGTGCTAGTGTCGTCCCGTGGAGGTTCAATTGACTCCTTGATGCGCTACACCACTTCGGAGGGGGAGAGTGCTCCCTCAGCGAGCGCCGTCCCATTGAGTGATGCCCCGGGTTCCATTGTGTGCAGGGGAAGCGCGCGCCTCATCAGCGGCGCCACCCTCCACGTGTGGTCGGCGCCGATGATCCCCGATCCCTTCACGCCCCTCTCCTTCAAGATTCGGATGGCAGTGAGATGGTCCTGTATTCTCTTCTTGTCTTTCTTGGGACTCCCCACTTCCTCCATGAGTCTGGGACCTCTTCGATGAGGCACCTGGTGAACTCTGGCAAGGGGGCGGCTGTGTCGTTCTTAACATAGAACCAATGCGAATGCCACCCCTTGTTGGAGGTCAATAGATGCATCGATGGTACTCACTGACCCGGTTGTTGCAGAGCTGGATGCCGGTGCATCCCATCGGCACGTTCATCTCCTGCTTCTTCTCCTGCTTCTTCAGGAGGGTGACGGCGAAGAAGTACCGCCATAGGTCGATGTGGGGACTAATCCCTAGGAATCCCTCACATAGGGCGACGAACACCGTAATGTGCTGGATTCCATTGGGATTAAGGTGCTGCAGCTCTACCTTGTAGTAGTGTAGCAATCCCCGAAGAAACTTGTGGGTGGGGGTGGCGAATCCCCACTTGTGGAAGTGAGTGAAGGATACGACGTAGCCATCGAGCGGTGACTGCGCGTCCTCATCGCCGGGTAGCCGCCACTCCTCGACGGTGGTCCGCACGCAAAGAAGACCATGGCGAACAAGGCCCTCCAGGCACTAGAGGGTGATATCAGAGTGGCACCATGGCTCCATTGGAGGATTGGAGTGGTGGATGCGAATTCAACGACGGCTAAAACACGGATACGGGAGGCTTAGATGATTGGTGGCGGAGGTTGTAGATGCAAAGGCAAGGAGGCAAAGTATGAAACCCTAGGGGCGAACCCTTTGGTTTTATAGGGGCGATGGATGCGAGGAAGGCAACTGTCCGCCTGTATCTTCGTGCCTACCACGATCCACCATGACGTCACATCGCGGGAAATGCGCCCGCAATCTCTATCCTTTCCCTCCGAAGGCGCGCCAGGCGTTTTGCCTCCCCAAAAGACCAGGACTCTTTACCAACAAAAGGGATACGGGTCAAAAAGCATTCCTCCAGCCTGCCTGGGCCCAGGAGTTCAAGGGCTGACCCATCAACGGCTTCGACGGCCATCCTAAGACACCCTTACACCAAAGGATGGGCCCGCGAGTGGCCAAAACTCAGGCACACGAGCTTCATGGGAGTCTCAGGCCACGATCGAGTCTCAGCCAGGCTGACCCTGGCTAGATCCCTGTGAATGGGATACCAGGATCCCAATTGAGCTATCCGGCTAACAAACCATCAAGTCTCATGGCCACACCCGCGAAGGGTCCGACCTTGGCGAAGGAGAACCCACCGTCTTCAGGGCACGCCGTGGGCAACAATAGAGGGCCAAGGCTCTCAGAGTTCTCTCTTTTGGAAAACTCTCCGAAGGAGTATCCTACTCCTCCGTAGGCTCGGGGGGCTACACCCACCGGGAGCGCTCGCGTGCACCCGTTGGCCAGTCAAAAAATCCCCCAGGCAATTCTACTAGAATCACTCGGGGGATACTATCGGGGACCAATATTAGGGTACCTGAAGAGCACGAGCTAATGACCGTCAACGTTGATTCATCCGCGCGATCAAGAGCGCGACTACACTGCTTGCTAGGTCACTCCTCGTCCGTCCACCGAGACCATAGGCTCCGCCTCAAGCTGACTCCTGAGGACTAGCTTCTCCTCGCTCAACGTTCGGGGGCTGGCTTCGCCTCGCCCGATGTCTGAGGGCAAACTCTGCCTCGCCCGACGTTCGGGGGCTGTCTACGCCTCGCCCGACGTCTAAGGGCAGACTCTGCCTCGCCCGATGTCCGGGGGCTGGCTCCGCCTCGCCCGACGTCTAAGGGTAGACTCCGCCTCGCCCGATGTCTGCGGGCAGACTCCACCTCGCCCGACGTCTAAGGGCAGACTCCACCTTGCCCGACGTCCGGGGGCTGGCTCATAGTCCCTCGACATCTAGGGCAGACTCCGCCTCGCCCGATGTACGGGGGTTGGCTCATAGTCGCCCGATGTCCAGGGGCTAGCTCCGCCTCGCCTGATGTCTAAGGGCAGACTCCGTCTCTCCTAACGTTCGGGGGCTGGCTCTGCCTCGCCCGACGTCTGGGGGCAGACTCCGCCTCGCCCGACGTTCGGGGGCTGTCTTCGCCTCGCCCGACATCTGCGTGCTGCTCCTTCATAACTACGCGCGCAGATAAGGCAGGGCACTCAAGCCAACCGCAATATCGAGGACCATACCCTGCACGCCTGTAGGAAAGTACCATTAGGATATATCAAGACTGGAGCTTTAAGCCCTTCTGGGCATGTCAGAGCCTGAACAGTGTTGTAGGCGCCGACATTTGTCTTACAGTGTTGTGGGCGCTGCCATTTGCCCTTGGGCGCGGATCCTGACGGAAGAATACGACAACCACTACGGTCCAGGAGGAGACTCGTATCATCTACAGTGACAAACATGCGGTCACTGCGCCGTCTGCCCCCCGTAGGGTTGCGGATTAACACCCTGGTCCGTCGTGCCGCCCACCGGGGCGGGATTGGACGTGACCACTTGCTGATCAAGCCAGAACATGGCGTCATCAGCGAACAGATGCCCAGTGCCGCCCTATCAGGATCAGCGGACATGCGCCCGGCATGGAGTTATCCCTGGCATCGTCTGCCGTGTCAGGGAGGGCTCACTCAGAGGAAAAGGAAGACCCGACATCTTTGAAGAACCTCCTTGGCCTCTGGTTTTTCTTCTTTCTCCCATCTGTAATCCCTGCTTCTCCTTGGTCTATAAAAGGGAAGGCAGGGCGCCCCACTACGGGGACGGATCAATTGAACACACCACGCATCACATTACACATAGCTGAGCAACAACCAAGCTCTCAGCACCTATTCGACCTTTCCATCAGAGACTTGGGATATTTCCCTCTCTCGTCCGTTTGTAACCCCTACTACGAACTTTTCTGTACAAATAACACGAGCAGCAGCTACGAACTGGACGTAGGGACATTCTGTCCGAACCAATATAAACCTTGTGTCTTTTTAGCACACCATCCGGACCAGACGCGCAATAACATAAATTTACTCGTTGGTTTTTACTCGAAACACCGACACAACTCCTGACTGCGAGTGGGATCTCAGGTCAAGAGAGGATAATATATATACATATACATATAAATATACCCTCTTGGATCTATTAATTCACATGGACAGTCCTGGAGAATTTTTCTAGAGCCAAACAAACAGCTTGTTCTTGATCGATTGACAGTCCAATAAACAATTCCCAAGTGATTTATTTGGTTGAGTCGACGAGCTACCCACCTATTAATCTACTCTATAATCAGCATATATATATAAACAAGACAAGCTTTGCGCTGCGCCTACAAATCTATCTATGGACATAGGTGATTTGATTATCAATATAATGCCATAGGAGGACTGCTTTTGCTATGACCTTGGATCAACCAACATGCCAAGTGACCTAACGTAGGGTAGGGGGCACGTGAAAATATCTTGGATCAAGTCCAAACTAACACAGACATGACAGCGCATTCCTAGACATACGCTACTGTACAGCATTGCCTCAAAACAACATTTAATTTGACACTCCAGCTAGCATCAATCAGACATGATTTTGTTCAGCAATAAATCTCCATACTTCAAATCCCACCGGCAATCATTCAGATTCTGTTCTTTCTAGCCTATTTATGATATTTGATCCCTTGGCATTTTCTGTCCGATTTCCGCCTGAATTGCAACATGACTAACTGTTTTTGTTTAAGTACCAGGCAAGCTGATTAGGTGTATGAACCATGTGCACCTAATAATACTTATCCTCTGTAGCTTGTAGCTGTAACCCTGATTATTAATCCATACATTATATTAATCAGTGCATCATAAATCTTAATGCTGAATCATTTTGGCACACAGACACAGGACTAGTAAGTTCTTGGAACCATGCATGATTTGCTGAAATTCCTCCCAATAAGATTATTAGGTGAGCTGAAAGCCACATCTGCTAGAGGGAATCTGAGGTGTGCGTGGTCCTAGCGATGGCGATGCGATGCTGCACTCACACCAAAATATAAAGTTGTTGCCAACAAGGTCCCTTTCTTTGCCCCCCCCAAGCTCAATGTTGATGCTACTGTCTGCAGTCCACTAGTCCAGTGATGAGAAAATTTGGATCCTTTTTTCACAGCACTTGGGTTCGCCTTTTGATCTTCGAGGATTTGTCACTGTGATTCGATTCGCTCCACTGAAACCTAGAGCAATGGCAAAGGTTGAAAGGAACAGTGGCTGGCGATGGATCGATCGATTCTTGTGCTGGAATTGACAGTCCAGCTAGGGTTCGACGTCAGTGGTGGACGAATCTGTGGGTGTGGCATTCTTGCCTGCATGATTACGGCTATGTGCTGGAATAAAGAGGAATTTAGCATCGACCAGTAAGACTGGAGCACTGGGTGGCATGGGTGACAGGATAGATGTTGCATTGCTTCACTTTTCTTTGTGCTTTCCTCATCCAGGACAGTTCCGGAGGCGGAATGATGGATTTATGGATGGATGTGGAATTTCGAAATTACTACAAGCTGGTGGCACCACACCATAATTCTGAATCGATTTATAGAGCCGCCTCTAAAACTAGGGACATTTGTGGAGATGACTGAAAATTAGTAGCCGTCTTTACAAATGTATTTTTAGAGGGCTTGGTTCGAACGTCAAACGACTGTACATTGAGCCGCCTCTATACAAACCTCCGTTGCTGAAAATCAATTCTGTAGTAGTGATGCATGATGTGAGTTCAGAAGATTGGCATACATGATAATGTTCCGCTACATATGTACCAGCTGGATTGTAGTAGGTAATAATGCACTCATGCATTGCGCTTTCTTTTGACCGAACTCCTGGTTGATATGCTCTCCTTTCCTACTGCTCGATAGCAAGGACACTTCCACATCTTACTAAAGTCTTGTTCGAAAGTTTTCGCATTAATCCCCACGACCACGAGGCATCATATAGAAAAAAGGATATCCTAGACGTTCTCATAAAAATTTCCCAGCATTTCTTTGTAGACTCAATTATTGTTTTAGCACCACAACAACACTCCATTATGTCGACATGCATATAGAAAGGTGGAACATCTTGTGATGACGTGCTTGCACCGTGTTCCTTGGTAGGGGTTCAGGATGCTTAGGTAGAGGTGGTTATTAAAGTTCTATTTGGAAGAGTTTCTTCTCACAAAACAATTCCGACTTCAAGGGAATATTTTGCATTGTAGCAAGGAATTGTTTTTCTCTCTTCTAGAAATGAACTAGGAGCCGTTAAAGCTAGTATTTCTGGCAATTCACCAGCTCTGGCTTGTCTGGAGTTGCTAGAGTAAAAGAAGCCATGTCAAACAGTGCCTAAGTTGGGAAAAAGCCTTTTGCCCCTCTCCCTCCCAGCTCGTTGCAGTGAAGCTCCTTCTATGTTGTATTTTGCAGGGGTTAAAAAACATCCTATAAGAGAGGTCTTAAAGGGATATCTTTGTGCAAAAGCTCAGGATGAAGGCTTGAAGTAAACCTTACTACTGAAAACCAAAACCTCGAACTAAAAATTTTATCCAAAGAAAAATGTTAATTGGAGCCTCCAACTCGGCACCGATCCTTAGGCCAGGAGCTAGGGGGAGGGAGATCGAAAAAGAGGAGGGGCCAGATCAAAGACTCAAGACGAAGGCTAGACAAGGAAACAAAAGGTTGGACATGATTGCCACTTGGATTGTAGTTACATAGCATGATCTAACTATATATAGACAATTTTATACCTTAAGTATTCTAGGGATATAGCCGTTAGGTTGGACAAGAATTGTAGATATAGTGAAAATAACTGAAATGACATGTTCTACATTGTTTGGAAATATGAATATCCAATGTAATCATGATTTTATTCTTCATTTTTTTCTTTTTATGCATCATAAAGATTACAAGTTCTTACATGGTTTTCTACTAATCCAATTGATAAAAAAATTGGGAAAGAGAACCAAGAAGGAAAAAAAAGAAGAAGCAAAGTCTTATTTTATTGCTCCTCCATTCATTCTTGGTGAAAATATCTAAAGCAACGACCTCTAATCAACTAATTGGCCAAGTTCTTCATTACTTTCTAGACTCAAAAATTTTCTTTTCATTTATGTTGTCAAAGTCCGAAAGTGACAAGTGACTAGGGTTTTCCATTGGTATGGTGAAATCATTGGGGTTGTTTCGTTGACAGTGGCGGACGGCCACTACCTAGGCCAGGCAGCGCCTCCACATGTTCGATTTCGGACGCCTGTTGCCTGGCCAGGCATTGTCTAGGAGGCCATGCTCCAAATAGCCCCATCATTCACAGCCCTCCCAAGCGGCCAAGCTGTCAAGTTACATGTACATTATTACTCTATATTATAATTTTACGGCATGACTAGCGCCTGGACGTCCAGATGGACGCACTGAAAGGTCCTAATATGGCTAGAGGGGGGGTGAATAGCCTATTTAAAAATCTACAAGATCCCTAGAGCAATTTGATTATTATGACAAACGGCGAAATGCAAACTTGCTCTAGCTCTACAAGGATTGCAAGCCACCTACCCAACAATTCTAGTTGCTATGATCTCTAGTCACACAAGATGCTAAGTCACTACTCACTATGAGCTCTCAACAAGGCTATACTAAAGAGCTCCACTAGATGAATTTAAGCTACAATGCAAGCTCTCAATTCTAGCTACACTAAAGAGCTTGCTACAACTAGTTTGCGGGAAAGTAATGGAGTGAGTAAGATGATTATACCGCTGTGTCGAGGAGTGAACCAATCACAAAATGAATATCAATCAATCACCGGGAGAAATCCAATCACACAAGAGATACAAGATTTTTCTCCCGAGGTTCACGTGCTTACCAGCACGCTAGTCCCCATTGTGTCGACCAACACTTGGTGATTCAACGGCTAAGAGGTGTTGCACGAACCTCGTCCACACAATTGAACGCTGCAAGAACCTACCCACAAGTGAGGTAACTCAATGACACAAGCAATCCACTAGAGCTATCATGCGGCTCTTCACCGGGGAAGGTGCAAGACCCCTCACAATCACCGGAGCCAACCACAAACAATCACCAACACATGCCGAAGCTCCTCCACTGCTTCAAGCCATCTAGGTGGCAGCAACCACCAAGAGAAACTTATGATTGAAGCATATGAAATATGCTTGTTATTTTATGTTTCCTTGTATGTATGCTTATGATCATGAGTGAATAAGTGTAAGTGGTTGATGTTAGTTACTAAAACACCTTAGCTACACTTAGGATGACTAATGGAACATTGTTCATGTAAACCACTTTGTCTAATTAAGCTCCTAAGTGATGATATGCAAGTTGACCTGGGGAGTTTTATGTGTAACCAATGTATGAAATGCTTGTGTGACCTTAGGAATAGCTTAAACATGTTTAGAATATCATTATGAACAACTTTGGTATTCATGACTAGGGCTAGTTTGGTCACTAAGTCATACTTTAAGTGTAAACCAACAATTTAAAGTGGTGTGTTTGACCTAGTTTGAACCATGTCATAGAGACTTTGCATGGATGTGCTCACTGAAGCAAAGTTGTAGTATTTGAGTAGAGAAACAACTTTTATTTTTGGGTCATGAGCTAATTCAGTGCATAGCTTGGTCATTTTGAGCTCACAAAAATCAACATTTCACTGTTTTCCAACACTTTGGAAATTTCTAAGTCATTTCATGTTTACAATTTCGTTGGCCCAACTTTGAGATGATTTTACTTGCTAACCATTTAGAATTAGACCTTGATCCTTTAAGAGTAATTGTAGATGGTATATAGGGCTTCAACTTTGGTTTAGGAAGTTTGCGCTAATGATCCACGAGATTGGGAGATTAGGGACCTCGAAATGGCGCAGTCAGTCCGGACTCGCAGGCCTGATGGCCGAAATTGGCCTGGCCATCATGGCCGACTGCCATCAGACGCTGGCCGCCGCGTGGAGGCCATGCATCACCGATGTCCTACCTGGTCAAGCCACGTCGAGCCTCAACGCGCCTTCACCCTCCCCAGCGTTCGCCCGTGACGCCCCGCGCTCTCATTTCACTCCTTGCTTTCTCCTTCGTGCTCACCTCCGTCCGCAGCAGCCGCCGCAGCGCCGAGCTCTCCACCACCGCCATTGCCGGCCCCTTCTCGCACCGCGACACTCGTTCGCCACCGCAGCAACTCCAACATACTCTCACCGCATCACCGCACTGCTTTTCTTGCTAAGCCTCGCCCGGTAAGGCTTCTGTGCAGCACACGGCCTCACCGGTGTTTCGCCGCTGTGGCACGTCACTATGGCTGGGCCACCTCCGACCACCGCATGCCATGATTGAGTGCGCAATAGGTTCACCATAGTGCATAGAAGCTTGGTCAAACCCTAGATGGCGCCATCTCGGTCACCTCCGGTGGCTCGCCGTCGACCGTGTCCGCCGCACCACCATGGCCGCCACCGTCGTGCTTAGCTCTGTCAATCGGTCCAATTAGTTAGCTCAGTGTGTTCGGGGTGTCTTGGTAATCACTGTGGTGTCGGCGCCGTCGCCGAAGAAGCCGCTGTTGGCAAACACTGGCCGTCCCACGCCGCTCCTCTGTTTTGCTGTCGCTGACACGCGGGCCCATCTGATGCGTGGGTCCCGGCTGTTAGCGGCTCAGTTTGAAAACCTAGTTCATTTATTTCCAGATTTGCATGCAACTTCGAAAAATGATAAGTGGAGTTCTAGAGGTCTAATTCTTGTGAACCAAATTTTTTTGTGATCCTCATGAAGTGTGGTGTTTTGTAAAAATATGAAATGTACAGTTTCTAATATTTTGTTGATCATTAAAATGTATTTAAATAAGTGCTTTTTGAATGTTAGTAAACTTGTAAATTTGATATCTTGAGCTAGAAAAATGATAAAATTGTGATTCCAATTTTGTTGGTTTTGTATTGACATGCTCTAGCTAGTAAAAATACTAAGCTTGCAGTAAACATGATTGAAATATGATCTTTCTATTTATCTATTAATAAATGACATTTTCTCAAGAAAATTATAGGGATTAAAATATGTAACATATTGATATGAAAATTTTTGTACAATAGTATGGCACTAGTATGAAGCTATAAAAATTATATAATCTATTGTTTGACACTTTTCTATAGGGTTAACTATTTTTGCTAAAATAACCCTTACTAGCTTGTTATTTTTGCTTGGGTGTTATACATGTGAAAATGGTATGAAATTTTCACAGTAGTCTATTATGAGCACTTGGAGTCCACTGTAATTTTATGAGAATTTATTGTGCACATTTGGTATATGTTTGTTATTTACCCTAATTATCTAATTAAATTAATAAAGGCATTTAAGTAATTAAATTATGATTGACCATGATGTTTTCTATGGTGCTTGTGATGCATAGTAACTTTTTATGTTCATAGTAAGGCTTAGAAGCAATTGGTTGTATGCAACTAATTAATTGTTACTTTGTAATTCAAATAGATAGTTGCATGTATAGTTTTAATTGTCTAGATGATTTCATGTGGATAATGATCTTTTCGGTAAAACTTGTTAATAACAAAGTTGTAGATAACTTACTAATCTACCTTGTGTTAAAATTTCATAGTAATAGGCCTTAGGGTTTAAGAGTTCTAGCTGTTACAAATTTGCTGTCTGAGATGTTTACTTTCCGGACAGATTTGATTGACTGATTTGTTTGACATATATAACTGTTGAATCACTCTGATAGTATTAAAATAAAGTTGTAGACAATTTTATAAGATTTCCAGAATGTCCAAAACCATATGATTTTGATGTATATAACTCTAGTTATGGTTAAAACAAGTAGCTGCTGTTTTATAGTTCGGTAAATAAATGGTAGAAGCATTTGCTTAAGTAATAGAGAAGAGATATACACCTACTCAGTAGAATAGGACACACTTGTTATTACTTTGACACAATGCTTTTGAAAATACTTACAAGGATGCATTCATCACTTCTTGTCATATTATACGTGCCGTCATACATGCATTCGCAATATCTTATTCCATGATCATGCATATAGGATCGACCGAGGAGATAACGTTGTTGGAATTCAACGAAGAAGAGGAAGGGGGACCAATAGGAGAATCCTCAAGCCACAGCTCCTGAAGAAGAGGAGCAAACTCTAGAAGAGCTCCCGGAGTGCCTTGATCACCGCCCCACCTCTTTTTTGAAAGGCAAGCCCCGAAGCATTCTAAGTCTCCTAGTGTTTTACAAAATATTACTTGAGTCCTTTATGATGGATGCATTAGGTTATAAGAGTTGTCTAGAAACACTTGATGCATGGAACTACCTTGTCCAGATATATACACCTTTAACCCTGTGTAGGTCCAGGATCGAATATATGCTTAGCCATGCTTCGACCGGTAGAAGTCGGGTGATTTCCTGTCACCTGCAAGATATAGGTGGATACCGAAGCACGGGTGTCTATATTTGCTATCGTGGAAAAGAACCATGGGGTAATGTAAATCAAGGCTGGGCGAAGTCTATGCGTAGGTTGACTCATGTGATCCTGTCTGTGCTGCTTAAGGACCGTACCATTGTTGGCCCTTCTGATAAGATTGAACGCATGTCTATCACTTAGCTGACCGGATAACTCATTCCAACCGCAAAGCCGAGTAGCTCAACTCAAGCCAGGCCCCGCTCTGTAAGAGTGCACACTCTGGATGGTAGTAAGCATGTGTGGGGAGCCAGACATGAGCCCAAGGGTACGCCGGGCCTGAACATCCTGGCAGTTGGTTGTCCCTGATTGTGCGGCGCTGGGCGAACCCGTGAAATGTGGACTTGAGTTGTACCAAAAGTGACCTAAGGCGACTAATGATCCGGTCTGCCTGGATTTGTGTTAGGAATAAATTCCTAGCTAGTTGAAATCGATTTGAATCGCAGTCTCTCCCAGATAGTGAGAAACTTGGCTAGCACCAACATCGTAGTAATTGTATTATGGAATATGATGGTTCGGATAAGCATGGAATTACTACACCGGCTATGGTTACTATTGTATGCTCTTAAAATGATATATCACATGTTTGGCACAGGATAGTTGCTAATCTAGAGATGAATAGCTATAATTAACTTTATGACTGAAGTATAATTGTATAATTGGGTTAATCGCTTTTTATGCAAAATGTTGTCAAGCTACCTCCACTTATACAGCCTTGCATAATCCTTGGAGTCAATTTATTTTTGGTTTATGACGGGTAAGTCTAGCTGAGTACCTTCTCGTACTCAGGGTTTTGTTCCCATTGTTGAAGATGATACCGTCTATCACGGATATTGCAAGAATTGCTTCTATCCCACCATGGATGAGGAGTGAGCCTTGGGCGGGCATCTTTAATAATCCTTCTATATGCTTTTGTGGATTGTGATCATATGTTGGCACTGTATTTGAACTATGTTGGAAATGCTACTTTCGAACTTTACTTTGCTTCCGCTACTATCCATCAAACTTGGTTTGTAATAACTCTATTCTGTACTCTGATGAATGAAATGTATCTATGAACTTTATGTAATATGTGACATGTATGTTCAATCATGTACGATCTTGGTTGTATGTGGATTGTTTATCGAGACCCATCGTGGTACTCGATAGACTACCGGGTTTATATGAGCTCAAGTATGATAGTGCGACCGCTTGCGGGCTGCCATTGTACTTGTGCTCTTATAAATTAGTCCGTTCTGTGACAGTCCCAAGAGAGTGATCCCTAAGCCGGCCAAACACTATTTATAGATTGCCTCATGAAATAGAGTCGTTGGCTCTGCCACGGGCTGACCGGACGCTGTGACCGGACGCATGAACGCTGCCATGCGTCCGGTCGGGTGAGTCCAGTCACCCGATGGCTGCCATGTGTCCACCGTTTGAACCATAGCTGCCCGATCTCAATGGTCAAAACTCGATCGCTTGTGTGTTAACTTGTGATTGGACTCACTGATGGAAACGACCAGACGCCATGTCACCAGAGTCCGGTCAAATCCAGTAAGCATCTAGAGAGGATTTTTATGGACCGGACGCATCTGGTCACAAGTGACCTGACTCGCCCCAGCGTCTGGTTAGCACTCCATTCCTCTCTGTGCACTCACGATGCTGATGCCAGTGTACGTCAGCGTCCACCTGACGCAGCCCCTGCGCGTCCGGTCACAAGAACTCGCCTCCTCTGAAAAGTGATCGGACACACCTGTGAAGCCTGGGCTAGCGTCCGGTCCTTCCTCGGCCTTCTCAGCCAGTCACTGTGCCACCGCCTATAAATGACCGAACGCGCCGGGGTGAGTCTGGTCACCCCACGGCCAGCATCCGGTCAAGGACTTTCACCACCTTTTCTTTTTCTAAGTCCTTAACCGCTTCGCCCTTGCTTCCTACTTGCTAACCACAAAGTGTAGAACTTGTGTGCACGTATGTTAGCATTTTTCAAAGCATTTTACAAGGGTTAAAGTTAGCACACTTGGTTCCTAAATACATATGCAAGAACAATGTCACCTAGTGGCACTCGATAGCCGCTTAGCTAAAGATTTCCCCTCTTTATAATACGCCTATCGATCCTAAACATGATCACACTCTCTATAGTGTCTTGATTAACAAAAACAAAACCTATCTTATACCTTTACCTTGATCTCCTTGGTTTTGTTTTTCTCTTTCTTCTTTTCTAAGTTAGAGCTTGATCATCTTCATTTCATGTCCACCTTCATCACCATGGGCCTCTAACTTGCTCCACCACTTGGATTGGACCACCTTATCTAATTCACATACTTAGATCAAAGGTTAGTCCTAAGTTTCATCAATTATCCAAAACCAAACTAGAGCTTTCAATGTCCCCCTTTTTGGTAATTCATGACAACCTATTTACAAAGATATTCAATGAAATCTTTTTGGATTCATGTTGCTTGCCCAAGCATATTACCATGTGTAAAGGTTATGGACAAGTTTCATCAACCCAAATTGGTAGTATTAGCTCCCCCTACATATGTGCTAAGAGTTTGGATTTGAAAGCTTGCACATATGCATAAATTGGAAGTTTGGGAGAGTAATAGCTACCAAATGATGCTAAGGTGTAAAGAATGGACCTTTGAAGCGTGATACCAATCGAAGTTGCCATTTGAGCACCATCCTTAGCACAATGATTTGCTAGATACCACTTGAAAAGCAAAGACAAACTAGATACCTCGTGAGATCAACATTAGAAGCAAGGTTCTAGTACCGCTTGTAAAAAAATTAAGGAATATCTAGCCATCCTAAGCATGCTAGTTTTTATTTCATCAATCATTTTCTATAATCTAACATACACCACACAAGCATGGATAGGGAATTTAGAACTTGTGCCATGCAAGCAAACATATGTAATGTACATACAAATGCAACCTACAAGTTTATGAGCTTGCTCCCCCTACTTGTGTGCTTCAAATTTTAATTGATCCCCTTACAATGTCATTTCATTTGTTTGCTCCCCCTACCTTACCATCTTTGTGGATTTCTCAACCCCTTTGTCAACAATTAGCACAAAAGGTGAGCTCAAAATTTTAGATAGGTTAGGGTGAAACCATTTGAAGTGAGGATCATTTTCAAATTTGGTTCAATCTAGATTACTTGCAAAAGATATTTAACTCGGTTTGATCCAAGGGCAAGCTTTTTCACACCTCCAAATTAGGGTTATCATGCACCATGTTGAGTTAAATACTTATAGCTCATTTTCTAGATCAAACACTAGGTTCACAAGACCACAAATATGTAATATGCTACAACTAGATCATTTCAAGCATACAAGCAATAGTGGTACCATATAAGCATCAAATTTATTTGATTTTCATGAATGAGCCTAAGACATGTGAAGAATGACTAGATGCACTAAACAAGTCCTTAACAATGGATGAATGACATGTCAATCAACTTTACCTTGCTTTGCTCGAAGGAAAGGCATGTCATACAATGGGGTGCATCAACACATATTTGAGAAGTCAAGTATGTTCAATTCATTCCTTAGCTTATAAAACCTCTTCTCATCAAGTGGCTTGGTGAAGATATCAGCAAGTTGATCATCGGTGTCCACACTCTCAATGCAAATGTCCCCTTTATGTTGGTGATCCCTTATGAAGTGATGGTGGATATCTATATGCTTTGTTCATGATTGTTGAACTGGGTTGTTGGTGAGCTTCACGACACTCTCATTGTCACATAACAATGACACTTGTTTGAATTTGATTCCAAAGTCACTCAAAGTAATTGAGCACAACAACTACGGGCCGAAATATTCTCCGCTTCGGCAGTTGAAAGTGCTACACTATTTGCTTCTTTGATGACTAAGACACAAGTGATCTTCCCAATAGTTGACATATGCCCGATGAGCTCTTTCTCTCAACTTTGCATCCCGTATAATCGGAGTCTGAATATACAATCAACTCAAATCTAGCTCCTTTGAGATACCACAATCCAACATTTTGTGTATACTTTAAAGTACCTCAATATTATCTTTGTTGCCTTCAAGTGACTCTCTCTTGGCGAGGCTCGAAATCTAGCATACATGCATACACTAAACATCACATCCGGTCTTGATGCGGTCACATAGAGTAGGCTTCCAATTATATACCGATATTTTTTTTGATCCACCATGTTGCCATTAGCATCACTATCCAAGTTTCCATTTGTCCCTATTGGTGTACTAATAGCTTTAGCATCATCCATTCTAAACTTCTTGAGCATGTCTTTGATGTACTTGCCTTGACTCATAAATATGCCATTCTTCATTTGTTTGACTTGAAGACCAAGGAAGTAACTAAGCTTCCAATCATAGACATCTCAAACTCACTTGCTATCATCTTTTTAAACTCCTCATAAAAATCTTGATTGGTTGATCTAAATATAATATCATCAACATAGATTTGCAACACAAATAAGTCCTTGTCAATCTTCTTGGTGAAGAGAGTGGTGTGAACCTTGCCCATAATAAATCCCTTAGGGGCCGTTTAGATCCCATGAATTGAATCTTATTCAAGAATAAGATTCTAGTAATTACTTTCCATGGGAATTAAATTGCCCAGAATTTGATTGGAATGTACCATTCCTGTTTGGATGCATGTAGAATCTATTTCCATGAATTAAATTACAAATCCTGTTTGGACAAAATAACGCAGAAAGCTATATTGTCATCTCTCTGTCCGAACATCTCCCTGCCTATCCTCACACAGCAAACACGTACATACATCTCTCTCTCTATATATACTCTCTACTCTCTCTCTTCTCTACTCTCTCTCCCTCTACTCTCTCTACTCTCTCTCTCTCTCTAACACAGTAATAAACCAGTAAGCACCTCATCAGAATAATAAAGCAGTAAGCATCTCACTACAAATAGCACAAGCTGAGATATATAGGTAATATCAGAAAATAATAAACCAGTAAGCATCTCAAAATAATAAAGCAGTAAGCATCTCACTACAAATACCACAAGATGAGATATATAGGTACGTTGCATCACCAGTGCCGGTCCTACGATTCTAAGGGCCCTCTGGGATCTCATCGCAATGGCCCCTCTTGGTTATGTATAAAATCTCGTCGCAACGGTCTCTCTTGACCATGTATAAAATCTTATAATATATAGGTACTAATTTTACTTGTAAAACGAAAACAAATTCAATAACATATTTATTAATTTAACATGTCTCATAATTATCGAGAAACAATGTAGATTAAGCAATATATTTATAGATGTATGATAATTATCGAGGAACAATGTAGATTAAAAAAGCAATATATTCGTTTTCTTTTCTCACCCATGATAAATGTTTCTTAGGTAACATTCTAAAATTCTAACACCTAAATTAAAAAAAAAATATGACTATATGGATACAAAGTACTAGAAGTCTGGAATACTATACAAATAATTAATTTGGATTAAAAATAAAAAAAAAAAAAATACCTTGGGCCTAAACACCGATCGGTGATCGTAATTCGTAAGAAGCCAAGAATCAAGATGTCGTCGTCGTGGAGCCCTGCCTGGTCGCCGTCCTCGTGCGCCATGTCCGTGTCTCCGGTAGTCTAGCTCTTCGCGGCGGCACGGTTCGCTAGCTCCGCTTGTGTAAGGCGCACGTCGTGAACTCACGATCAGAGTGTGCTGTGTGTAGCGTGACTCCTCGCCTCCTCTCTACCCGAGGGCCGTAGGAAAAGAAAACTAGAAAAGAAATGCCGATATTATCTTTTTGGGCCACTTGGCCAGTTCTATGTCTCTCTTCTCATTAGTTTACTAATGCCTAATGAACTATACGACTTAGGGGTTTGTATACTGGGCTTGGGCCCCTCCTTCGCTTGGGCCCTCGGCCGTCGCACCTGGTGCCCTAGGGCCGGCACTGTGCATCACTTAAGAGCAATGTAACACAGTTCATAACTTCAAAAGAACAAAGTAGCAAAGTATGAGTTTCCATCCATAAATTATAACTAAAGAAAAGTATTGTTCCATGAACTAGACCACACATGAGTGGCTGCATTTCTCCAGTTCACTTGTTGAGTTGCATCAATAACCATGTTTTCCTTCTTGCCATTGGAAGTGCTAACAGACTCTCAAACTTCCGTTCACTAGCAGTTAAGATGTCATAAAGTTTGAGCTCCGTTACCTCATCCAAGCCCTCAATTTCATTCAGCGCCTCCAGAACATCTTTGGAACTTGGTCCATTTGGTGCTTTATCTTCTTTGGAACTTGTCAAATTTTTCTGCTAGCATGGAAGTGAACGAATCATCAGATCGCTGTCTTTTCAAACTTGTTGCCGATGCATTAGGCTCTCTGGTGCTACTTTCTTCCCTACCCATCTCTCTGGTACTCTCTGCTGCTTTCTGCCTCACCTGTTGCACGATCTTTGCCATAAACCAAGCTGATTGAATCCCAATACAACACGGTCTTGTACCTGTATCCAGCGGCTTCCTTGTTTTTCTGCACGTGATGTTACTATATTAGATATAGCGAAAAACAGGTGAAAAGCAACACAGACATGCAGAGCTGTATAAACTAACAGCAGCTAATAAAGAGATAAACAATGCGGCTACTTTTCATCTAGCAGTCAGAACCAGCAGTCCAATGATCAGATCAGTAACAATGAGGCTAACAATAGTAAGAGAGGAAGACACAGAATAAGATCAGTAACTAGTTACTCCTCCGTCCCATAAAAACTGACGTTCTAGCCTTGCTTCGTTGTCCCACAAAGAGAGTCGCTGGAGCACCATGGGCCCATAGCTAGTCACGTCGCCCCACTACCTCAGGTCATCCTCATCCACTCCTCCAATGGCAGTAGAGAGATGGCGTGCTAGAGGTACTTAGATGGCAAAAAGCAGCAGCTTTAATGTCCTCTGTGCTGGTAGATGTAGGGACATGCAGGCCACTGTGCTCCTTCCTTGGTACTCGCTCCCAATCTTAAAACGACTCTATCAACGAGACAGAGGGAGTACAGTCCAATGACAGCTTTGGTTCTCATTCTCATCAAGGAAAAAAGAATGTGCAAAAATAATCATCAAAAGCGGGAAAATAAACAAATTCCAAATGGGTTGAACTAGTGGCACTACTACATAAATGATTTTAGGTGTCAGTGCCCAAATATTAATGGAGGCGAGCACAAAATCCAACCGCCTCCTAAAATACTGGGCTAATAACGGAGGCGGTCACATTTATTTACTGAGGCGGTCACATTTGCCTGCCTCCTAAAATCGATTAACGGAGGCGGGCGCCTTAAGACAATCGCCTCCAAAAATGGCCTATTTACAGAGGCGGTCGTCTTAAGGTGCCCGCCTCCATAAATCTATTTTCGAAAGCGGGCACACTATAAGACCCGCCTCCAAAAAAGGCTGAGGCCCAATAGGCCCAGGGAGGCCCGATAGCCATCTTCGATATAACTAGATGATGTTAGGGTTTTCCTTCGCTCACTCTCTTCCTCTCCCTCAGCCGACTCCTTCGGACTCTGTCTGCGCCCTCTCCCTACCCCACGCCCCTCCCTCTCCCCCGCACCATCTCCCTTCCCCGCGCTCTCTCTCCCTCAGCGCCTCCCTCACCTCTCCCCCTCCCTCTCCCCCATGGCAGCACCCACCTGATGCCAACCCTGCGGCGGCTCTTCCCTCTCCCCCACAGCTAGCGCAGGGCGCCCTCTCCTCTTCATCTCACCACGGAGCTCGACCGGTGGCGCATCCTTCTCCCTCGAGCTCGTCCGGCGCACAGGGAGGCCAGATCCGTCCCCGACGCTGGTGGATCTGGCAGTGACGGGCTCCACCTCGGCGGAACCGGCCCCGGCGTGGGCGGATCTAGCCTTGGCGTGGGCGGATCTGGCGGCGGCGGGCTCCACCACGGCGGCCAGAGGCGGCGGCGGGACGCGCGGTGGTGGTGGAGCGGACGCGAGGACAGCGGGCTCGGAGCGCAGCGGCCCTAGATGGGCTCGACGTCGGGCCCTGGATGGGCTCATGTCTGGGCTCGTCTTTTTTTTTTATTTTTAATTGATTAATCGAGGCGGGCAAAAGAACCACCTCCTCCGTAAATCATTTTTGACCGCCTCTAAAAAGATTTATGTAGTAGTGTGGACAGGTATATTTGGAGCACTAGAAAGCCTAGTTAGTAGTTACTTTTAACAACAACAAAAAAAAGACTAATATTTGGAGCACCAGAATGCCTAGCTACTTTTACCCAGAAAGAAAATAATCCTCCAATACCTAAATCAAAGGGATTCAGGCGGGGTTAAGACTCAAGTAGAGGTTAGCAAGTTTGACAAGCAAGCTGAGCATCTCCGGAAAGCAACAGATGTGATAAAAAGGCAGTGAATACAAACTAGGATATAGTTGACAAGGAAATCTCAATGGTCAACACTCGATCGCTCGCGTTGTAAGGAAAATGGACCCTAGGCCCATTTACTTTTGATTTTGGTGTTTGATGACCAACACAACCAAATTAGACTAATGAATTTGCAAGTAATTGTTTTGTAGTTCAATAGGGTGTAAGACGTGACTTGGACGAAGGCAACATGATGATCCCATGATCAACACCATAAGAAAGACCCTAGAAGCACAAGAGAAGACCCAAGATATCAAGCAAAGTCCAAGCATGAAGATGGGAACCAAGCTGGACGCAAGATCACGAAGAAACGAGCTCCACAGAGGTGACCGGACGTGGCCCTATGAGTGACCAGACACATCTGATCAGTTGCTCAGCAACAGCATGCGTCAGCAGCAGCGACCGGACGCTGAGCGTGGTAATGACCGGACGCACGGACTTTACTATTCATCGACGCGGCAATAATTCAGTGTGACCAGACGCAGCGGCTGTGGACGACCGGACGCGCCAGGCAGTGGCGTCCAATTGAGTCCAGAAAGGTTCCAGAGCGGCGCTAGCGCGATAGGACATGTCCGATCGATGATGACCGGACTCGGCCCATAATCCGATCAACGCGTACGCTTCAACGGTCGGGACAACCGGACGCGTCCGGTCAGGACAACAGCAATGTCCGGTCAGTAGCAGAAAGTTAGGTTTTGCCCCCAACGGCTACTTTCTCTATGGGGCTTATAAATAGACCCCCAACCGGCCATTTGAGAAGAGGAGAGCTGAGGAAACATACCAAGGGTGTTGATACACCACTTTAGTGATCTCCACTTGCATAGTGCTTAGTGATACATTCAGTGATTAGCGTAGATGCTTTGCGAAGTGCTTAGGTTAGTTAGACCACCGCTTATGCTCTTGCTCTAGGTTTAGGCCTAGTGTTTAGAAAGGTTTGCACACCTCTTACCACTCGGTGCTTGCACGCACCATTGTTGTACATCGGAGGGGCTTATAGTCTTGCAAGGTCACACCAACCGCGTTTATGGTGTGGCCGCCACCATGTACCGAAGGGAACAAGACCCCTGGAGGTTTGGCCGAAAGCTTGATAGTGAAGACGGCGGGGAGCGGTCCGGGAGAGGCTTGCCGGAAGGCACACCAGAGACCCACTTGCCCGTGGGGAAGGCCCGAGGCTATCCACGGAGTTACCCGACTAGGAGCTTGGCCTTGTGAGGGATTCCTTGTGACGGGCTCCAACGAGAACTAGGGGGAAGCTTGTGCGCTTCTCGATACCTCGGTTAAAATACCAGAGTCATCGACGGGAGTTTGTATATCTCTACCTTACTCTTTAGCTTCCGCATTTATATTGCAATCTTGGTTTGTGCTTTACTTTCCTAGCTTAGTGATAGGCTAGTTGATAGGTTTGGAACCTAGGTTGCATAACTCCTTTTTGCGGTAGAGATAACAACACACTAGCAAAACCGTAGTTGCACATTTAGATAATTTATCTTTTGCATATGTTTTTGCTAAGAATAAAAAGAGGCCATAGTTTAGAGTTAGAGTTTTAAGTTGCCTAATTCACCCCCCCTCTTAGGCGTCACGGTCCCTTACAAGTGGTATCAGAGCCGGTTGGCTCAATTTGGACCTTTGGCTTCATCGCCGTTGAGCCGACGCTATTTAGAGTGGTTGGGATGGATACCTCTAGGCCTCCGTACTTTGACAGCACTAACTTCCCCTACTATAAAACTATAATGGCTTGTTACCTTGAGGCGACAGATTTGGGTGTTTGGAGAGTCACTCGTGACGAGATGAAACCCATTAAGAATCCCGATAAACCCACAAAGAGTGAAGAAAAAGAAATTTATTTCAATGCTAGAGCTAAAAATTGCTTGTTTGAATCTTTTAGCATTGATGTGTATAACCAAGTGTTCACTTTAAATATGACACATGAAATTTGGTTAAAACTCCAAGAGCTCCATGACGGCACAACTAATATCCGTGAGCAAAAACATTGTCTAGCTAAACAAAATTATGATTCCTTTAAAATGAATGATGACGAGCTTGTTCATGATATGTATTCTCGTTTAAATCTAATTATCAATGAGCTCCATTCAATAGGATTAACAAAGCTAGATGATGCGGACATCGTGAGGAAGATCATCTTCATGCTACCACAAAATAAATATGCAAGCATCATCACCATCCTTCACAACATGGAGGACTTGAGCACCATGACCCCGACCATAGTCATTGGCAAGATAGTGGCATTTGAAATGTCATGGAAGATGGGTCAAGAAGAAGCCTCATCATCAAGCAAAGGCAAAGCTCTCGCATGTAGTGAGAAAAAGAAGATGAAGGGCAAGCAAGTTGAGACAAGCTCAAGCTCAAGCTCCTCAAGTGAAGATGAAGAAGAAGAAGAAGAAGATGATGATGATGATGATGATGATGATGACTCAAGTGATGATGATCAATCTTCTTTTAATGAACTTGTGCAAGAAAATCTTAAATATGCTAAGGATTGCACTAGCCAACAAAAGAAGCTAAAAATGTTGTAAGAAAAGCTAGATAGTTCACAAGAAGCATGTAAAACCTTGCTTGAACAATATAAGACATTTCCTAATCTCAATATTGAACTATCTACTAAAATTGAGCAACTTGAGGCTAGTGCAACAACAAATGCATGCACAATGAATGATGAGCAACTTGTAAAGAAAAATGAAAAATTAAAAGAAAAGTTAGCTAGCTCATAAGATGCTTATAAAAGTTTTCTTGCTAAAATGGAAACCATGTGCAAACATTGTGATGAGCTAACTAATAAAGTTGCTAATCTTGAAGCCATCAGTACAACCCCTACCAAGGCACCTAAAAGAAAAAATTTAATTGTTGACATGACTAAAAAGGATGCCTCTACTTCTTGCAATAATTTATGTTTAGACTCACCCTTGTGCAACCAAGTTTGTGTTGAGAAAGTTGTTGTAGATACATGCACACAAGAGATTGCAATGGAGAATGAACAACTCAAGCAAGAAGTGGTTCACCTCACCAAAGACTTGACTCAAGTGCAAGGCAAAACAGAGCAAGCCCAACTTCATCAAGATAACACCATCAAGGGAGTGAAGAAGCTTGATGAAGGACAAACCATGGCTTGCTACGTATGCCACAAGGAAGGTCACAAGTCCTATGAGTGCAAGGTGAAGAATGGGGGAAGAGCTAAGAAGAAAGAGAAAAAACGAAAAGGAAACAAGCAAGCTCTCCAACACCTACACCAACAAGGTGGACAAAAAGTCCTCCACACCTTATCTCTTGAAGAAGAAGAAAAATAACAAGGTGGTGGCCATCAAGGTGAACAAGCAAGCCAACAATGGGGCCAAACGCATTTGGGTGCCAAAGGAGATCATTTCCAACATGAAGAGCACCAAGAAGGTTTGGATCCCGAAAGAAAAGTGAGAAGTCCGATGGATTTCAGAGAATTTGGAGACTTGACAAAGTATGGGTGTATTTCATGGGGTGCATCATTATGGACAAGGTAATTGCCAAGTGGCTTAGTGAATAATATGGACCCAAATTCCCCTTCCCATGTTAGGTAACTAGATTTAATTTCTTGCAATCTCAATTAGCATCTAGTTCCTTTTCATGCCTAGGTTTGCATTTGCATGTTTAATCTTTTATCTTGCATACACTAGGAATATCTTATGGTAGGCTTACTCGGTTTCACTCTTAACCCTTGGAGCAAACCTACATGGTTTAAATTGTTTAGGAGTACGACACATAGCTTCTTTTACCATTGTTCATCTAATATGTGCCAAAGTCCAAATTGTAGATAATTTCTCCCAGATATCACTTTCAAAAATAATTCTCACATTCATGTGATGTCATCTTTCAAGTGGTATTTTTATTCTAAAATCAATGTGCATGTCTCCTACAAGTATTCCATACTTGTGTGCACAAATTTAGGGGGAGGTTACTCTACAAGTTGGATGCTTTGAGACTAACACATTTTCAATCTCATCATGTGTGTAGTAGTCTCATTGCAAGGAAAATGGAGTCCCCGGAGTTAAGCATCATACTTCAAATATCCACCACCTATTGCAAGTGGTATAAATTAAATTGGTTTGCACATGTGGTATTTCTAAACCGATATCATCACGTTGATTTCACTTTGGTATTTATATGCTTTCTCCATGCATTATATAGATTAAACTCCTAGCATTAATTTGCCAATTATGCATAAACTTCATTCTCCATCATATGTATGCACATATTTAGGGGGAGCTTAGTATATGTAATGTGAGAGTCAAATTTTGTGACCTATTCCACTCCACATATAAAGGATCACAAAGTTTGACCCTCCCTTGTGCTACTAATGTCTTCCTTTTTGGTGTTTGATTCCAAAGGGGGAGAATTTGTAGGACCAAAAGCAAGCTCGATCATAATAATTTATAAGTGGTAATGGTAATAATTTACAAGTGGTAATGGTCCGAGAAAGGGAGGATAGTGGATTATGGAGTTAGGGGGAGACTTAAATCCATAATGCCACATGGGGACATTTGCAAGGGCAAGATAAGTGTCGGTGCAGAAAGTGACCAACAAGTAAATATTTATAGTTTTGCCGTACGTTGTGATCGGAGGTGGCCTAGCACTCAATGACACATGATTTATATTGGTTCAGGCAACGTGCTCTACGTCTAGTTTGAGTTGGTCGGTGATTTTATTCCTGAGCCCAGGTGCTCGAAGTTTGCTGTGGGGTTACAAAGGAGAAGGAGAAAGATAGGGGGTACAAGAGGTCCGGTCGGCTCCGGTCGGAAGGGCTGAGAGCGACAGGAGCTCCGCTATGAGCTAAGTGTTCAAGCATGTGCTTGAGGTCCGAACCTGGCGGTTTGGTGGTTGTGAGCTAGTGAACTTGATTGATCTAATGAATCTAGAGGACTTGAATCGACCTGGATTAACTTGAATGTTGGGAGAGAGCGCATCCCCTTTTATAGATGAAGGGATGGCCTTACAAGTGAGGGGGAGAGAGTACGTATGCTTCTGAGCCTTGCTGCCCACGGTCAGGTACAGGATGATGGTAGGCGCCCATAATACTATCGAATGTCAGATGCATGTGGGAGGTGGTGTTGTCTTCTTTGGGCATGGTAGACGTCGGCGCCTGCCATACTGTTGATGCCTGAGGTAGGCGAGGGGTTTTTACCATGTTTGTCTGGTACGGTAAAAGCCGGCACCCATAACACTGTCGATGCCCTGAGGCATGTGGGGGGCTTACTGTATGGGAGTTAATGGCGCCCACAATACTGTATAGGAAAATATCAGCGCCTACAACACTGTTTGTGTCAGGGAGGTTGCAGAATACTATTTCTGCAGGTGTACAGGGTACAGTCCCTGGTATCATGGTTTGACTTGTGCGCTCTGCCTTGCTTTCTCCATTCGTTCTCGGTCCTTTCCGAGCGGGTGTCCCCGGTCGGTTGGTCCCAGTCGGTTCTGATCACGCCAATCGGAGATGAGCAGTGAGCAGGGTTTTGCGTACCCCGGTTGGAGACGTGGGGTCGGAGTCAAAAGTAGTGTTTTGGCCAGGCCTTCTGGTCGGAGAGGCCGTCTAGAGGTGGGCTGGAGACCGAAGTGAGCCCTTCGGTCGAAGAGGTGGGCCGAAGTAGGAAAAACGGGCATCACTCCTCCCCGAGACCTTCCGGTCGGTGATTGGATCGCCCTGCTGGCCTGCTATTTAGATACTTGGGTCAGCCCATGAGTTGTGCGATGTCTGCCTGGGCCGGGCCTTTGTTTGGGAAGCCAGTCCGTGAGGGATCCTAGGTTTATGAACCCGACAGGAGACCCCGAGCCCCTAGGCAATTTGGGCAAAATCATCTGGGGGATTTTTGTCCTGATGGTGGGTGCGCGCGAGCGCACCCACGGGTGTAGCCCACGAGCCCCTGGGTGATTCGAGCAGAATCATCCGAGGGATTTTTTCGTGTTGCTAGCGGGGGAGGTTTTCGTTTCATCAGCGGGTGTGCGCGAGTGCACCCGCGGGTGTAGCCCCCGAGCCCCCGGGCGATTCAGGCAGAATCATCTACGAGGTATTTGTTAGCGGGCGTGTGTGCGTGTTTTTTAGTCGAGACAGAGTTGTCAACCAAGGCGTCGTTGCGCAGCCGAGGCGGTTAGTTTTTGGGGATCAGGTGAGATAGAACTCGCGGGTCCTGGCATCGGTGTGCGCCGTGGGATCGGGCGAGTCGCGGTCGTGGATCCTGGCCTCGGTGCAGCCTGCGCAGCCGAGGTAGTTAGTTAGTTAGTTTTGGGATCAGATGAGCTGGAGCTCATGGATCCTGATGGGGCGAGTTCAGGGTCGCAGACCCAGGCATTTGGTGTGCAGTCGAAGCGTAGCTGTATGGGGCGAGTTCGGGGTCACAGACCTGGGTGTTTTGGTGTGTAGTCGAAGCGTAGCCGGATGGGGCGAGTTTGGGGTCACAGACCCAGGTAGTTTTGGAGTGCAGTCAAAGCGTAGCCAGATGGGGCGAGTTCAGGGTCGCAGACCCAGGCGTTTTGCGTCTTGAGCCCCCGAGCCCTGTTGGGCCTTAGTAGGGGTCGGTGTGAGTTGTGTGCGTTACCCCATCCTCGGTTTCTCACAACTGGAGGGGCTGAGTTTTGTCGCTTGTCCCGATTGCTCGGGCTCGAGTGACGCGTTCGGTGAGTTCGCTAATGGGTATGATCGAGTGGAATCTGGGTCCGTCGTTCGTGATGGGGTCGGCATAGCCCTCTTGTGACATTCCACTGCTCCTTTACCTGCAACCCAGTAGATGCCTGGGTCATTTCGAAGATAGACCCGGGTGGCCTAATGGCCTCCCCTCGATGGAGATTCTGTGGGATTGGTAGAGACTTAGGATCGAATGAGAAGGTTGAGTTGACCCTATTTGCCAGACTGGGCGAGGGCTACACGAGGCTCATCAGCGTTTTTCTCCCCTGGCTCTGTTGTTGCTCATGTCAAATGAGGCAACTGCCACTTTGTGACGCAACACGGAGCGTTGTGATGCATTTCGCTGCACGTGCGATGCTTAGTTCTCGAGCCCCTGGGCGGTTTAGGGCCCGAATCGTCCGGGGGGTACGGGCGTATGGAATGAATGCACGTATGGATGTATGAAATGATTATAAAGAAATAGAAGGGGTCGGTAGTGTTACCTTGATGACTCGAGTGACGAGGTCTGAAGAGCTCCAGTCGGAAATGTCCGACCAGGACCCATGCTTCGTCGTTTGTGATGGAGTCGGCATGGCCTACATGGGGCATCCCTTTGGTCCTTACCTGTCCCTCGGTGTGTTTTCCTGAGCCGTTCGATCGACTCTTAGGAAGCCCGATGGTCTCTCTGGCGAAGATCCTATTTTGGGTTTTTCCAAGTCCCGCCTAGGGAAGTGGAGGACCGCCTGCGTGTGGTAGCTCTTTGGTTCTTATGCACGTCATGCAGTAGTGGTTTGCATGCGCAGTAGTGGTGGGCCATACCCAGGCCACATCCCGTCTGATCAGGAGTCATTTTGTCGGGCCGGGCACGTCTCATTGGTCAGGGCGCGTCTTATCTGCATTAAATGGGAAAGAGAGAGGGTTTTTCGCTCCGCCATTTCATCTTTCCCAATCACGCGCGTCCTCCCCTAACTGTTGTACCCTTTTCCTCAAGTAGGAGAAGGGAGAAGGTTTTCACCCTATTCTTTCGCCTATTCCTTACCCACTACCTCCTTTCCTCTTCCTTCTTGCCGAGAGCGTTCTTGAGAGCCGCGGCGGTTTCTAGGAAAGAAAAGAGAGAGAGCGAGGGAAAAGAGAAAAACTCATAAATCCCAGAGCGAAATGTCAGACTGGAGGTCATCCACTGTAAGGGAGTTGGTGTTGAAGGCCTTCGCTGCGAAGGGGTTTCTACCACCGAAGGAGGTGACTCACTGGAGGGCTCCCAAGAGGGAGGAGTTTCCGCAACCTTGGCCCGGCGAGGTGGTTTCCTTTCTCGCCTTCCATAAGCGTGGGTTATGTCGACACAGAATTTTCGTGCCGTGCTGAGGACACACACAACAAGGCAGAAGGGTCTGCTCGATGGAGTTGTAGATCCGCCTAGCTTTAGTGCAGGGGTGGTCGATCCTGCACACTCCTCCCGAGACGTGCCAGTCAATTTGACCCTGTAATTGATAAGGAGAGAAAGTTCATCAGTAATTAAGGGCGCAACTTGCCGGTGTTGCCAGATAGTCCTGAATGTGCGGCTATGAGAGCCGATATGAAAGGAGATTGACTAAATAGTCGATTCCAGCATATTCATGAGAATAAATCGATTAGAGCTCATTGGGTTGTATAAGAAGAATCGGTTATCATTCAGGGTAAATGTCATTATTCGAACAGATATTAATCAATGGCAATAAGATATCAACAATGATCGGTTTGTGCTGAGCCAATGATTACAAATAATGGAACCCCTTTTTATATAAAGAAACAATTCAACATCATTTAACCGTTTGATAAAGATAAATCTAATGAACATGTTAGATCTCATCTATCGCTATGACTAGTGGGGCATGAGGCAGAATCATGCAGGCCGTAGAAACAATAGACTCGACGACCCTAACTCATTACTAATATCAGTGGGGCATGAGGCAGAATCATACAGGCCGTAATACAATAATAAGATCATGGGGCTAACATATCTTTCAACCTATCTTTACTTCAATGGTTTCGTGATGCGAGCTATTCGTGAAAACACTCGATATCGGCTAAAATAGCCGATTCAGGCAAAGCACACAGCTAAAGTCATGCCTTATCAGGAATATATCTATCAAATAACGATCCCCACTCCACAGTGCTAACAGTGGGGTGTGAGGCAGAATCACACAGGCCGTGATAACGGGCCATGGAACGGTTCTCGCTAGCCAATAAATCTACTCAAGACACAACACGCCTTAACCGCACGCTATGCACGATCAGGATTGACATTAAACAGCCGATAAAACATAACTCATCGTTTAAGGTGTAGATTAGATCAACTTAGATTAGCAAACGATGGGCTAAACAAGATATAAGGCCGATCTAGATCAATCCCAATTGGGAAGAGTGATATTGCTGTAATTAGATAAATAATAAAAGCAATAAGCAATATCGGTAACTTAATGAATCTACCAAAGGCTGCCATCCTAAGGTAGAGCCGATAACTTGACCTTGATCTAGTTCATGCAGTGGGGGTCGACCAGATCGATGCAGCCATACTTGAACTAGGCAAGAGTCGATAACTAACTTATACCAGAGTCACAGTGGAGGTCGATCGGATCGATGCAGCCGTACGAACAGAGGTATAAGCCATGACGGTACTTACAACAAGTAGTGGAGGTCGACTGGATCGATGCGGCCATACTTGCTGAAGAACTCACCGAGATCTACTCTACTCCTACTCCTAAGGGGTGGCCAGAACCAAAAAAATAAATAACTTGTATATTGGATTGATTGTTGTTTTTCCAATAGCCAGGGCTTGATATTTATACCTGGAACCTATGCATGACTCCTGTCTAAGCACGACTCATCACAATTTTAACCCTAAAGAAAACATTCCAAATTTAAGATAACTTGGACTCTAATCTTTCCCTTTTTGTAGAGTCCAACATGTTTCGTCCTGGCGCCGAACGTAGCCTTTGTCGTTATCCGCCGGCGCTATTTGAAGAAAGCCGATTCTAGTTTTTGCATCCGAATCAGCTGGTTCCGATCTGTACGCAATTGATTCCTTGATGACATGATCTTGGGAGCTTTCGAGTCCCTGTGACTCTTCTTCCAAATTTTGGTGTAAACACATGCCCCCTAATTTTGGGATAAAAGTAATTTTATTCCAAAATTATCATGTATGTATCCCTGATTGATCCACAGTCATGGGTAGAGAACCTTGACCTGGGTTCCACTGTTTGTCGCGGCTTGCGTCCACTCATGAGCCCATGCCTCAAAACTTTTTACAAAAGCATCACTGTTTCACGGGCATTTGGATTGATCTCCTGGGCTGGCTATAAAATGCCTATCCGACCCTGTCGAGAGCAACTCAACAATTCAACCATGTTTCTCCTCTACCTGCCTCCTCGAGTGCTCTTGACTCTGCTGGACCCTCCATGGTCTATCCTTTTGCTATGAAGATTTGAGCGGCTAGAAGAATTCTTGTGCATAGGGCGATTGTGTCTCCCATCTTAGCACATTGTCGAGCAAGAGAATCAGCTACTGCAGCTAGAAGAATCCTTGTGATACCGCCTGGGTCTTCTCACCATGCTCGCAGAGCTGTTCTAGTGTTTGCAAAGGCTAAAATGCGTGGACACTTTCCCCTTGTTTGCTTAATCAAATGCCCATCGGGAAAGCCACAAGCTTCTTTCTAATGGCTTTGAGAAGTCAGTTGGGCATTTGTTAGACAAGCGGCCTTTTCCTTCCCTGTCGCAATTTTATTAACGGGCCGATGTGACTTGGTTTATGATTATTTTTGGCCCTGTGGGGATTCAAAGTTCCTTCAATCCAAAGAGGCCTTGGTGGATTGATTACTGGTCAATGTAAATCTTTTGCATCTATCCCATGGCATTCTATAATCTGGGAGAGCAATAAGTCAGAATTTGTTATTTCTTCGTTATATGTCCCTGAATTCTCGAAACGTCGATCCTTTTCTGTATCTGATTCCAATTTCACACCGCTGGCAAGATCTATCTCTCTACCTTCCCGAGCTATATATATAGGCCACGGCTGGGATCGAAATACAACTCGCTTCACCTCAAACCTTTTGCATCCTTAGTATAGTTCCTGCTTCTTCGTAGGCTTGAGATCATGGAGGATAGCAAGAAGTTCACCAAGGAGGCCCTCAACGGACCTACATCATCGTGTCTACGCCTTCATTGTTAGGAGAGTACAACTCGTGGTGCCCCCACTTCCTTAGGGAATAGGACTGACTCCATTTGGCCTTTAGGGTCCTCTTCATTAACAGTTTGTCGCCAGCTCCTTTGTTTTCAAAGGAGGCGGATTGATAATGACAATCTGCTTGCCTCCATTGATCGGCATGGCCAGAGCCTCGACGAATGTCTCTCCCTCATAGAATCGGCTCTGGCCATGGTTCGATGTCGATCACCTCCCGAGGCTGATTCTATGGAGGGTAGGCTAGCTAAGGCTGAGGCTACAATTACGAGTGAGATTTCTGTTATATCTTCTACTTCCTTCCAGTTTCATCTTCAAGACTCTAATCATCTTCTTTGTGAACCTTTTAGATTAGTCTACTCAATTGGAGAGCCTCCGATTGGCCATGGAGCACGCGGCGGGATTTGTCAACGCCAGAGGCGCCGTCCTGGTGGTTCGCCTGCACGACATCCCGAACCGTGTCAGAGAGGTTGCTTTGCATGGCGTTCGCCATGGTGCTATCATGGCATTGGCTTCTGTGCAAGTCCATTCTGGCCACGAGCTTCGGTTCCTTCCCTATGGCTTCCCAGCTGTGGTGCACCCTGGGGATCATGAACGCCTGATTGAGGATTTCTTTAGTGCTGCAAACTCTGTAGCCTCTATTTCCCATGCCGATGATATAATAGCCAAAGTGTTTTCCAACCCTTAGTTTGTAATAGGTGATATTAGCAAACAATTCCTCTGTCATACTATATGTATCACTCTATCCATGTTTGCTTTGTTCCCGCAGGCGACACATTGTACTGGTTTTTACCCTTCTGGGTTTATTTTTGCACTAGAAGCGATACCCTTCTGGTATCGGCTATTAGAGCTGTCAACCAAGCAAGTTGGTTGTCAAGTTTTAATCCAAATGTTAGGGTAATATTACTTTAAATATCCCCCATTCGATTGCTTCGTTGAATCCTTCTTTTCCTTTCAGAGTTTCCAAAATACAAATATTACCCGACGCACATCGCTTGATCCAATGAGGTTCTTCCCAGTTAGGTGACCATTTGCCAGATTTATTGTGTTTTGACCTGATCGGCAATCTTACTTTCCAGACCAAGTCTCCTTCAGGGAATTGCTTAATCGCAACCTTTTATATTTTACAAACCTCGGTTTATTGGCTTCAATGTTTTTCGAGGGCATGCAGCCGAAGTCAACTCAAGTCTTTTAAGTTATTCATCATAATACTATGGTAGATTTTGGCTGATAAATCACTCTGCAACATAACACGCCTTGATCTAGTTTGAACTTCCCAAGGAAAGACTGCATCGTGTCTATGCACGAGTTCATAAGGCGATCAGCTCCTTTACTCTTGGTCATCAAGGGCAATCCATTCCCAGCCTTCTCCATAGTTTTGTCTCCCTTTTCCATTTTTGAAGGTCGGGTCCTTTGTTCTGGCTGAAGAACCGATTTTGAAAATAGCTGATTCTAGACTCTCGGTTTTCAATTCTATCTAGGTCTGAAAACACGGCCTTTATTAAGAGAGCCCTTTGATCTTCCATCCTTACTCATTTGGCGCCGTATTCCCTTCGACATTGGTGAAGTGGCGTTTCGCCTTCTATTAATTGCGGTTGCCTTTTTCGCTTCCCGAGGCGTCCGCCTCTTCGCTTCATGTCTTCAAATACCAGCCGAGGGCTCCGGCCTCAAACACATCTCTATTTGCAACTGTTCCTTCGCTCTCTTCCGCCTACCAAAACCCTACAGCGGTTTTCTCCCTTTCCTCCATAGATCCAATCATTTCTCCTGGCCGGTGAAGATAGTCGAGGTAAGCGTGCGGCCGAGGAGATCCCGACAGAAGACATGCCGATGAACCAGTGTCTCCAACGCATGAGGTGAGATTGGCAACCTCTGTTCATGATGATGACCTGTTCTGACTCGCCTATAGGTTCATTGTGAATGACAGCCTTCATCTTTCCCCCAGGACCAGCCAACCTATTGATGTTGCGTCTTCCGCGCCGGCTTCATCGTCGGGTTCTTCCAACTCATACGACGGCGATGATGCTCGGTGCTTCTTCCGAGAATGGAGGGCGGCCGATGACCGCTATTCTGAGGCGATTTGGAACAACGGCCAACTTGAGATTCATCTAGGGGTCTTCCAAGTGGCCCTTAATGCGGCTGAGGAGGAGGCCAGCGCCGTTTGAGCGTGGCTGGCTGAGTCCGACACCGCGGTAGCAGGTAAGATGAGCTCCATGAATATTTATATTCTAGCTTCCATTGCCTTTGTCATGACATTCTTCTGCAATCACCAGCTCAAACGGTGCAATTGGAGTCTCTCCAATTGGCGGCAAACATGGCCGCGGATGCCGTCAATGCTAGGGGTTCCCTCATTGACGCTCATCTCCAAGATATCCCAGCCCACGTCCAGGAGATTGCCCTTCACGGCGTTCGTCATGGCTCGTCGGTGGCGCTAACTGCGACGCAGGTCCAAACCGGGTATGATCTCCATGCCATGGAGGTTGGCTTCCCGATTGGCGATGGCCCTGAGGGACATGAAGATTTGATGGAAGACTTTACTGCAGCGGCGGAGGCCATCATGGACATCACATCCGCTCAGGATGTGGTGAACAAAGTCTTCGATTAGATTGTACTTAGGGGAACCAACAAACAAAGACTTCTCTTTCATGAATGCGCCCTAGTGCAATGCCTTTGTGTATAATTATTTCAATCTTTTGTTTTTGCTCTATAGGCGATACATATCATATCGGCTTTTATTGTCTGTGAAGATTTTCATTTTTTAACTAGAGGTGATATCTTTCTGGTACCGGCTATTAGAGCCGAGAACGAATCAGCTATCAAGTGTTGATCAAATGTTGGGATAACACCTTCGCAGAACTTTTCACATCAAAGGTCAAATGATTAATCAACTCAGGTCAAGCATCCTATTAAGCGAAACAGAACTTCTTTAAGAAATCCATTAACTTTGAATCACACTTACACTTCAACTCAGCATTCACATACGTCGGCCTAAACCCATCTTCAAGACTCAACGCTTATTTTTCCTTTAATCCAATGGCAGATGTGAAGCCGTGATTTTTTTCTACTAAAACAAACTCTCAGAGCCGATCGCTTGCATCGGCTGTTGGCTTTCATTGCTGATATTAATGAAGCCTCCTTCCCATGACTTGCCAGAAAAACATTCGAAGTCTCCTAGTTCCCAAAAGACTGGATCGACTGTTGTGATGCTTACGGACTCATCAGCGCGAACCAGTTCGATGTCATCTCCATGCCATTGAATCAAACATTGATGCATGGTTGATGGTATGCAGCAATTTGCATGAATCCAATCACGACCGAGGAGCAAACTGTACGACCCTTTTCCATCGATGACGAAGAATGTGGTAAGCAGAGTCTTACTCCTGATTGTTAGTTCAACGTTTATTGCCATTTATTGCCCACCGGGTCTTAGATGTATTACCTCCAAAATCCTTAAGCATCATGTCAGTCTCCATGAGATCTTCTAGTCCTTTGCCAAGTTTATGAAAAGTAGTGTAAGGCATAAGATTGACAGAAGCACCTCCGTCCACCAACATCTTGTTCATCGGCTTTCCATCGACAAGACCTTTCATATATAACGCTTTTAAGTGCTGATGTTTGACTGGTTTGTCAAATATTGCTTGTTGTACAACCGTTAACTTGGCAACTATCTCCTCATACTCTGATTCATCGAAATCCGAATAAACTTCTTGATCTGCTGGAGCTCTGAATTCCGATGGCAACAGAAAAGCCATTTGGATATTAGTCGATGGTTGCTTTCTATCGGCTATTTGCTTGGTACGCCACACTTGAGTTTTACTGGATGTCTGAGCCTGTTCCATCTCTTTATTCCTTAGGTGTTGCACCCTTCTCTTCTGGCTTCTTGTTAAACCTCCTGGGCACCACTGGCCTTTTTGCCACACATATCTTCTTTCAGTGCCTTCCTCTTCATGATTAGCCCAGTCTTGATCAACGACTCTTTTTCCAAGCCGATCATGAACAATTTTATTTTTTAAGCGCCGATCCATGTTATTATGACAATATGCATCTTGAGCATGGATAGACCGGCGATTGGTTTGAGACTACCTATACTCCCGATATTGATTGCTGCATTCTAGACAGTTATGTCTGGTAGGCAACTTCAAACCTTCGTTCCAGCAATGTCTGAAGAAAGGGCAATTCCAATGTAATTCGGCTTGTTTCCTTTCATACCTCTCTTCTTTTAGTTGATGCTGGTATGCTTGTTCTTTCAACCAATGCAGATAATCCTTTTCCTTCTGCCGCTGCCATTTATTCAACATAATCTGAGATGTGACCTGAGGCTTCATTGTCTCTGCTTTTGACGTTTTCCCCTGCTCGTATTGGCTCTTTTGCTTGGTACAACGTCTTCTAATCTCTTTGTACTCGTCAGCCAATATTTGCACCTTGGGGTCGACTGTTCTAGCTTCTTTTGATTTGGTTGATGTTAGGACCTTAGTTTTTCCTTTGAATAGCCCAGCATCAACCATGTTTTGATCTCCTAGGAAAGGATTATTATCAACTTTTATTTTCCGAGGCGTATCAAATTTGAGCCTCCCCTGCTGAATAGCTCTCTGTATATGCTGCCTGAAGATTCTGCATTCATTAGTGGAATGAGAAGTACCATTATGGAACTTATAGAACTTCTTATTCTTCAACTGATCAAGGGGCAACATGACATGACCATCGGGCAACTTGATCTGCCCTTTCTCTAGCAAGAAATCAAAGAGCTTATCTGATTTGGTGACATCAAAGTCATAGCTTTCCTCGACTCCTCTTCCCCAAGGATTGGGCACCATTACTGTCTTCTTACTCCAATTCCATTCAGCTGCAGCGACCTCTTCTTCTTCATCTTCATAGCCGTCATCGATTGAGTATGGATCATAAGCTTCGGCTACTATGGTAGTCTTCTGGAACCGGGTATCTCTGCGCATACTCTGGAATTGGCTATTGAGCACTGCTACTCATTGAGCTAATTGACCCAAGTTGTCAAATTCTTGTCCCAGCAGCTTTTCTTTCCACATCAGTAGTATTCCTTGAACAGCTAGAGCAGCTAATTGATCATCGGTCAAGTTTAAGGAAAAGCACAAGTTCCTGGTTTCTTGGAACCTCTGAAGAAATTCAGTGCCTGACTCACTAGTCTTCTATCTTATACTTGTCAGATCTGTAATCTTCTTTTCTCCGGTCCTAGTGTAAAAATATGTATGAAACTTCTTCTTCAGGTCCAATTGTGTGGGCTGGCAATGATGAAAACCAAGTGAGGGCTAGCCCCGATATGGACAGAGAGAAGAAACGAACTCGATGGGCATCCTCAACTGACGCTTCGCCCAATTGTGTAAGATACCGACTGATATGTTCTATCGTGCTTGTACTGTCTTGGCCAGTGAACTTAGCGAATTCTGGGAGCCTATAATTTGTGGGAAGAGCGACCAAATCATACCATTCTAGATATGGACGTTTGTATGAAAAGGTCAGCCCTTTTGGCTTTAGACCGAACCGATTCTTCTTCATCTCGGTCACTCTCGGCAATAATTCATCAGCTTGCTGATTTGGATTTCTCTGCACCTACTGACCCATCTATGGATTGAAATCTCGCATGCCTTGATATCCTAGATTTGTCATCATGTGGAGGGTATTATAATCTGTGCCATAGTGATACCCTTATGGAATCTCAATCTGCTGGGTTCTTTACTGGCTTGCTGCTTGAAGTCTCTGATTATAGATATAAGGATCTATATCCCTATGGATCCTTTGAATTGATGGTGCTATTTTTTGAGCCGACAATGGTATGTGGCCTGATGTGCCAAAATTGATCATCTGGTTCTGACTTTGCCCCGCCGGCTGTTGTACATGTTGTACTAATAGTCCAGGATTGTACTGTGTTTGATTTGCAGTAGTTCCTTGAGTTTGTTCAGATGAACCCTGAACTGTCTGGACATCACCACTACCAGTCGGTGCTGCTTCTTGATGGCTGGTACCGACTTGATTGGTCCCTTGGGTCAATGGATCTAGAATGTTGTAATAAGCCGGTCCACCTTGACCAACTAGAAATCCATGAATCGCCTCTTTCATGGCGTTGTGGAATACGTCCATGAAAGCTTCGTTATGGCTTGATATGGCATCATGAATAGATTTGTCCACAACTTCCTTAAAGAAACGCCTGTCTTCAGCTTCAGTTGTGTCTGTCTACCCGTGTAACAGAACTCTTGGTAGTGGAAATTTCTAAATAATCGTGTTGTCACGTGTTTTGGTGTAGGACAACAAATATTTGTTCTGAAACTCCTCTGTAGCTTTGCTGATGATACCCTTATCCCCATTAGGTAGATCTTCATAATGCAGCATAAGGATGTCGTTGTTATTGTGAACCGCCATGACGATTATGGGGTCCCACCAGGCGTGCCAGAAACGTGTGTCGACATAGAATTTTCGTCCCGTGCCGAGGACACACGCAGCAAGCCGGAAGGGTCTGCTCGATGGAGCTATAAATCCGCCTAGCTTTAGCGCAGGGGTGGTCGATCCTGCGCACTCCTCCAGAGACGTGCCAGTCAATTTGACCCTGTAATTGACAAGGAGAGAAAGTTCATCAGTAATTAAGGGTGGAACTTGCCGGTGTTGCCAGATAGTCCCAAATGTGCGGCTATGAGAGCCGATATGAAAGGAGATTGACTAAATAGTCGATTCCAGCATATTCATGAGAATAAATCGATTAGAGCTCATTGGGTTGTATAAGAAGAATCGGTTATCATTCAGGGTAAATGTCATTATTCGAACAGATATTAATCAATGGCAATAAGATATCAACAATGATCGGTTTGTGCTGAGCCAATGATTACAAGTAATCGAACCCCTTTTTATATAAAGAAACAATTCAACATCATTTAACCGTTTGATAAAGATAAATCTAATGAACATGTTAGATCTCATCTATCGCTATGACCAGTGGGGCATGAGGCAGAATCATTCAGCCATAGAAACAACAATAGACTCGACGACCCTAACTCATTACTAATATCAGTGGGGCATGAGGTAGAATCATGCAGGCCGTAATACAATAATAAGATCATGGGGCTAACATATCTTTCAACCTATCTTTACTTCAACGGTTTCGTGATGCGAGCTGTTCGTGAAAACACTCGATATCGGCTAAAACAATCGATTCAGGCATAGCACACGGCTAAAGTCATGCCTTATCAGGAATAGATCTATCAAATAACGATCTCCACTCCACGGTGCTAATAGTGGGGTGTGAGGCAGAATCACACAGGCCGTGATAACGGGCCATGGAACGGTTCTCGCTAGCCAATAAATCTACTCAAGACACAACACGCCTTAACCGCACGCTATGCACGATCAGGATTGACATTAAACAGCCGATAAAACATAACTCATCGTTTAAGGTGTAGATTAGATCATTTTAGATTAGCAAACGATGGGCTAAACAAGATATAAGACCGATCTAGATCAATCCCAATCGGGCAGAGTGATATTGCTGTAATTAGATAAATAATGAAAGCAATAAGCAATATCGGTAACTTAATGAATCTACCAAAGGTTGCCATCCTAATGTAGAGCCAATAACTTGACCTTGATCTAGTTCATGCAGTGGGGGTCGACCGGATCGATGCAGCCATACTTGAACTAGGCAAGAGTCGATAACTAACTTATACTAGAGTCGCAGTGGAGGTCGACTGGATCGATGCAGCCGTACTTGCTGAAGAACTCATCGAGATCTACTCTACTCCTACTCCTAAGGGGTGGCCGGAGCTGAAAAAGTAAATAACTTGTATATTGGATTGATTGTTGTTTTTACAATAGCCGGGGCTTGATATTTATACCCGGAACCTATGCATGACTCCTGTCTAAGCATGACTGATCATAATTTTAACCCTAAAGAAAACATCCCTAATTTAAGATAACTTGGACTCTAATCTTTCCCTTTTTGTAGAGTCCAACATGTTTCGTCCGGGCGCCAAACGTAGCCTTTGTCGTTATCCGCCGGCGCTATTTGAAGAAAGTTGATTCCAGTTTTTGCATCCAAATCAGCTGGTTCTGATTGTACACAATTGATTCCTTGATGACATGATATTGGGAGCTTTCGAGTCCCTGCGACTCTTCTTCCAAATTTTGGTGTAAACAGGTTAGGATACCCCGCGCACTGGTTCCTGTGCGGACTCCTCAATGAGTGGGGTCTGGAGCTATAGCACCTCAATCCAACGGGGGTGCTGCACATCACCGGCTTCGTTACCATCTATGAGGCCTTCCTCGGGATGGAGCCACATGCAGACTTCTTTCGGCGGTTGTTCTCTTGGAGCGCTTTGACGGTGGGGAATCCGCCTGAGGTCGCGCCGGTGGAGGTTTTCACTCTGCAGAGGAAACCGAGCGCGGGAGGCTTGTATCCCGCGTACATCCCCTATGACTCCAACCAGGGGTGGCACGGGGAGTGGTTTTACATCAGGAATCTGGTGAAGGCACTGTTCTCGGCGTTCACCGGCGGGAGGCCGGAGAAGTAGGATAGATGGTCGTGGGGTTGTGCCCGTCGGGAGAGAAGAAGAAGGTGGAGATCATCGAGGAGGAGCTGCGGAAGCTCGTGCGGCATGGCCTTGATGGGGTGTGGGTGTTCCACACCCTCTACTGCCGTTGGGTTGCGCCGATGTGGAAGTAAAATGGCCCGACGGACCTGGACCATGCGTCACCGGAGGAGCACCGGACGACGAGCTCTAGAGTCGCCGTGGCCAAGTGCTGCAGCTGAGGCCCAAAGAGAAGGTCGATGGGAAGCCCGCGCCTTTCAACTCCACTATCGTGTCTAGACTAGTATGCTCCCTTTTATTTAGTCTGTGCTTCTTCCTCTGCTTTCCCATTTTTTGATTTAGAGCCACCCGTTTCGTAGGGCCTTAGAGTTTATAAGTCCTAGCCGCACCTTCCCATGGGACTAGAGGGCGTGGCCCGGCAGGCCACCCAGAAGGAGGCAGCAGATGCTAGGAAGAAGAAGAGAACCAAGGAGGTTCGGTAGAAGCAAGAGAAGGAGCAGGAGATCGCCTGATGTGTGAAGGCCAGGGAACGTAGGAGCAATGTCGAGTCAGAGCTCGAGTCGAGGATCCCACAGATGTGGACGATATGGTTTTCTTCGAGGAGGAGGAAAGTCGGGATGTCGTTGTGACCTCAGCGGTGCGTCGCAACCCTACGGCGATGTCTGCTGGTGATGAGCATGAGGCGAAAAGGCGCACGGTGGTTCCCGTGCCGAGGAAGCGCATGGTGAGCGTGGACGCTGTTGGTGAACAGGAGGCAAAGTGGATGCGGTCATCACCGCCCCCTTGGTGGCATCGCCGGTCTTGTCCCCGCCTGCCGCGGACACTACCGAGCAAGCCGGGTGGTCCGAGGAGCGGACTGGCACCCGTGCATCGCCAGGACTGGCGCCAGCGTGCGTCCCATAGCCAAAGGATGCCCAACCTGCTGCTCTGGTTGGGGAGTCCCGAGTCGAGGGTCGTGGCAACCCGTAGGCTGGGCAGGAGCCGGTTGGTACGACTCTGCCCCCGGCTGAAGTGAGGTGGCGCGGGTCGTAGCCTGGGAGCGGTCCTTGCCCTGCAGGCCCGTCGACGTTGGGTCTTGCCTTCAGAGTCATGCTGCTTACCTCCGGTATGTTTTTCTTTGTTTCTTTTCGATCTTTTGCTGTTGAATTTTTTTTGGAGTGTGACTTACCTGCACTTTTTTGTCAGTGGCCGGGCAATGATGGGGTTGAGCAATGCCCCAACTCCCGTGCAGGAGACTTGGAGGCCCACCCTATAGCGCATCATGGTGAGCGGCGGGGGAATAGGGTGGCGACGGTGAACCCTTCCCTTCCGGGGGTGGTGCTCACCGGGTCGGTTGCTAGTTTGGTGGCGGCGGCGGCGATCCCGGTGCTGACGGCGGACGTCGTGTCAGAGGTAACTCTCACAGCCCCTCCTCCACCAACAGAGGCAGAAGAGGAGGGGGAGACCGAGCTCCCTGCTTCACCGGGTGGAGGGATGCACGGCTCACCCTCGTGGTCGGAGCCGAAGGCGCCGGGGGGAGGCGTGGCCAGGATGGAGTTGGAATGCCTGGTGGCGGCCAGTGCAACCGAGGTGGTGGATATCCCATCCAACGGCGAGGTGGATGACATGGTGGAGCTACCGGTGTCATCATGGGAGCTAGCGGTGGTTGAGTTGAAGGCTGGGCCCTCTGGCGGGCTACCGGAGGGTGACCTAGAGTGGCCCTCTCCCGAGGACCTGGCAAAGGTGCGGTTCATCCTTTGGGATTCCCAGGAGTGTCAACTCTAGGACATCCTTGGGGGGAAAGGACTTGCCACGGTGTTCGAACTCATCAACCTGTCCTTGAAGCTCGAGGACGCCTAGGAGTGGGTTAAGTCCACCCAGTAGTTAGTCAAGGTCGACCTGTAGCTCGCCGCGGAGGTGAGTTTCCTGTATTTGTTCTTGACCTCTGAATATCTTGTTGGTTGCCTTAGCATGCTTGATTTTCATAGGGTCTGAAGGAGATGTCATCCTGTAAGTCCCGCTTCCTCCGGATGGAGCATGAACGGGTGGCTGAGCTTGAGCGTCAGCTAGAGTCCACCTGCCCGCCACGAGTCCTAGGACTAGGCGGCCAAGGCGAAGTCATGGCATGGGTGGAAGCCGACACCAAGGTGGCGCTCCAAAAATCACTAGAGACCCTTGAGTCGAGGAGGCGCCTTGGTGCCGAGCGGGGCTTGAGGCGAAGAAGGCCTGCCTGGTGGAGACCGAGGCGGGGTTGCGGACATCCATAGTGGACACCAAGGTGGCGCTCCAAAAATCACTGGAGACCCTTTTTCATCATGTGAGTTTCTTCCTTGAGCGAGCCTTTTGCGCCTTGGTGGGCGAAAAGGTGGTTTTTGGAGTGGGCCCTAGAGAGTCAAGGCGACCTTTAGGCCAAGTCCCATGAAGAGCCACATGAGTCGAGCGGAAGGCCCGGAGGTCTTCGGAGGCGATCCGGTGGCGGAAGTGCTCGAGACCTTATCACAAGTGGGTCGTTCTATGGAGCATCGGGGGTGATGGGGATAGAGGAGGCGGCGGCTTGAGCATGGAGGACATCCAAATGCTCGGGGTGGCTCTGGTAGGCGGAGGAATTCTCCACCCTTGAGAACTTATGCATTGGTATGCACCAATTTTTGAATGGCATTTTCATCGTGTTGGTTTCTTCCTTCGTCCCTAGTGAGCACCCACGCCTTTCAGATGAGCCTATTGTCCTTCTATAAGAAGTTTAGTAGATGCAACCTTGGGAGCCCTGGGCATGGCCTATTTGGTCTTCCAGATGGAAGGTTGCAACCTTGGGAGCCTTAGCAGGCATCAGACTTGCCCATTCTTGAGTGAGGCTTGCAACCTTGGGAGCCGGGCATAACCATGAGTAGGGAAAGTAACCATAGGAAAGGCGGGGTGTGATCGGTTAGAATGTTTTAAAGCAAAGCTACGTAAGGCAAATTAAAGGAACAAACTACCCTTTTGTTTGGGTAAGGAGTTTCACCATATGATAGTAAACAAAAAAGAGAGGTAGTAGTGTACCCTCGTGGAGCCCCCGAGTGACCCAAGCCAAAAAGTGTTCGGGTCGGGGTGCTCTTATGGGAGCAAACGCTACATAAACACTGGTAAGACTGAAATTTAGGGGAAGAAAAAATGGCATAGCTGTTCCAAGTGTTCGGTGAGAATGTCGTTGTTGTCGTCCTTCAGTCAGTAGACGTCCGGTCGGATTACTTCAACCTTCAGTCGTCCGGATCCTTGCCCGCTACGCCCCCTTTCTTGGTCGCTGCTTCTTCCCCTTTTTCTGCCTCTGGCCCGCCGGCCTGTCGCAGAAGGCGCTTGAGGACCTCGTAGTCCTTGTAGAGGTGTTTGACGGAGTAGGCGTGCTTGGTGCATGGGCTCTCCATGAGTTCGTGGAAGTGGCTCGAAGGGTCCTGCTGGGGCTGCCTACCCGTGTGATCAGCCGTGGCGACCAACGCGGAGTTGGCCGGTCGGCGGTGATCTTTTCTGTTCTTTTTCCCCTTCTGCATGGAGGGGAACTTGTCCTGATCTTGGCACTTGGCCTTGCCTTTGCCTCGGCCTCCGTTGGAGCGCAGCGGGAGTGGCACTCGCTGGAGGTGTTGGACAAAGGTCCGTGGTCCTAGGCCATCAGGGCTGGGACTCTGGTCGCTGCTGCGTGTGTCTTGGTTTGGCCCAAGCCACGCATATACAGGCAGTCGGTGAGGAGCGGTCGTGAAGTCAAGACAAGGTGCCGGTGCGGCCTCTTGTGCCGTGCTCGGTGGTGATAGCGGTGAGCGGGTGGAATGACTCGTCTGCTGCGTCTCCATTCCCCTCGTGGGGAGCGAGGCCACAAGTCGGTGTCGCGATATGGAGCTCCCCGCTTGTTGAACGACGGCGGTCTCCACTAGTGCCTAAAGGTTTCGGTGGATCGCCTGTTCGTGAGGGTCGTTCGGTTCGGGAAGGCCACGCAGAAGCATTACCGCAGCGGTGATGTTCTGATTGGCCCGAGCGAACTGTAGGGGATCATTCCCCCTATCCATTGTGTTGCGCTGGACATGACGGGCATGACCCTAGGTGCCGCTCCCTGGTCTATGCGCATGAGGTGCAGTGTGGTGCGCCGAGCACGCTGGCGCAATCGGTGGCTGGTGCAGCCACTATTGTTGTAGTTCCTCGCTGTGCTCTTGTGTGAGCTCAGGGGTCTCCGCATGATGGTCCGGAGGGGTGTGAGTCCGTAGGGACTCCATTACCACCGATGGCTGTCCCGGAGCGTCCGCCATAGCGCACTCCCAGGACGGACGTCTCTGATGCTGGAGCCGTCACTCTCAACATCGTCATCCATGAGGTCGAGGAAACAGGTGGGAGCATAGCTCGCCATCCCCATGAATTCGGACATGAGAGGGGGCGGCGCCAGCATCCTTTGGAGCCCCTGGGCGTATGCGTCCACGGGAGATGCGAGGCCATAGGGGAACCGGTCGTTTGGCGGTCGCGGCGGGGACAACGGGATCCCTCCGTGTAATCGGCGGAAGATAGAGAATAGTGAGTAAATAACAGCATGTGCATTACTTATAGCAGGGTTTGAGCAGAGTTTGCTCAGAATGAAGCGCAGATGTCGCGTCGTTGAAGTTGTCGTGCATCCCGGAGCTGATGGAGGGCACCCCTCCGATGGCCGCCGAAACAAGTGTCTCCTCATGGAGGCATAGTACGCCGAGCCAGTCGGAGACAAAGTCCAGGCTTCCGAAGAGGAAGGCCTAGGACGGCTCAAAGACGGGTGAAACCCACATCCCTACCGGTGGGAGTGCGGGAAACTCGAGTGAGCCGAAGTGAATTGTATCGCCTGAGCCCGCCATGGTGAAGGTGGTGGAAAAGTGGGCCATCCGATGATCAAAAAGTGTTGAATGTACAACGTCTTCCCCACGGACGGCGCCAACTATCGGTGCAGAAAGTGACCAACAAGTAAATATTTGTAGTTTTGCCATACGTTGTGATCAAAGGTGGCCTAGCACTCAATGACACATGGTTTATACTAGTTCAGGCAACGTGCCCTACGTCCAATTTGAGTCAGTCGGTGACTTTATTCCTAAGCCTAGGTGCTTGAAGTTTGCTATGGGGTTACAAATGAGAAGGAGAAAGATGGGGGTACAAGAGGTCCGGTCGGCTTCGGTCGGAAGGGCCGAGAGCGGCAGGAGCTTCGCTATGAGCTAAGTGTTCAAGCGTGTGCTTGAGGTCCAAACCTAGCGGTTCTGTGGTTGTGAGCTAGTGAACTTGATCGATCTAATGAATCTGGAGGCACTTGAATTGACCAAGATTAACTTGAATGTCGGGAGAGAGCGCATCCCCTTTTATAGATGAAGGGGATGGCCTTACAAGTAAGGGGGAGAGAGTACGCATGCTTCTGAGCCTTGCTACCCACGCCGACGGGTACAAGATGATGGTAGGCGCCCACAATACCGTCGAATGTCAAATGCACGTGGGAGGTGGTGTTGTCTTCTTTGGGCATGGCAGACGTCGGTGCCTACCATACTGTTGATGCCTAAGGTAGGTGAGGGGTTTTACCATGTTTGTTCGGTACGGTAAAAGCCGGTGCCCACAACATTGTTGATGCCCTGAGGCATGTGGGGGGACCTTTCTGTATGGGAGTTAATGACGCTCACAATACTGTAGAGGAAAATGTTGGCGCCTACAACACTGTTTGTGTTAGGGAGGTTGCAGAATACTATTTCTACAGGTGTACAGGGTATGGTCCCTGGTATCATGGTTTGACTTGTACGCTCTGCCTTGCTTTCTCCGTTCGTTCCCGCTCCTTTCCGAGCGGGCGTCCCCAATCGGTTGGTCCCAGTAGATTCTGATCGCGCCAGTCAGAGATGAGCAGTGAGTAGGGTTTTGCATACCCCGGTCGGAGACGTGGGGTCAGAGACAGAAGTAGTGTTTTGGCCAGACCTTCCGGTCGAAGAGGCCATCCGGTGGCGGGCTAGAGACCGAAGTGAGCCCTCCGGTCGGAGAGGTGGGCCGGAGTCAGAAAAATGGGTGTCGCTCCTCCCCGGCCAGACCTTCCGGTCGGTGATTGGATCGCCCTGCTGGCCTGTTGTTTAGGTACTTGGGCTGGCCCATGAGTTGTGCGTTGTCTGCTTGGGTCGAGCCTTTGTTTGGGAAGCCAGACCGTGAGGGAACCCGGCTTTATGAACCCGACAATAAGTTTCCAAAGATGTTTACATGTGATATGCATTAGCTTACTTGTGGTATCTTTAGGTTACATGTGCTTACATGTGGTATCTTTTACCATCATATAACCTTGCCCTTTGCATGAATCCTAGCAAGTAAATAGTTTTTAAATTCCAAAAAATTTATTATTTGCTTGTTTTGGTCATGTTGTCATCAATCACCAAAAAGGGAGAGATTGTAAGGAAAATGGACCCTAGGCCCATTTACTTTAGATTTTGGTGTTTGATGACCAACACAACCAAATTGGACTAATGAATTTGCACGTAATTATTTTGTAGTTCAATAGGGTGCAAGACGTGACTTGAACGAAGGCAACATGATTATCCCATGATCAACACCATAAGCAAGACCCTAGAAGCACAAGAGAAGACCCAAGATATCAAGCAAAGTCCAAGCATGAAGATGGAAACCAAGCTAGACGTAAGATCGCGAAGAAACGAGCTCCACAGAGGTGACCGGACATGGCCCTATGAGTGACCGGACGCATCCAATCAGTTGCTCGGCAACAGCAGGAGTCAGCAGCAGCGACCGGACGCTGAGCGAGGTAGTGACCGGACACACGGACTTCACTGTTCATCATCGCGGCAATAAATCAGTGTCACCAGACGTAGCGGCTATGGACGACCGGACACGCTAGGCAGTGGCATCCAATCGAGTCCAGAAAGGTTCTAGAGTGGCCCCTAGTGTGACCAGACGCGTCCGATCGATGATGACCGGACTCGGCCTAGAGTCCGATCAACGCGTGTGCTTCAATGGCCGGGATGACTCGGACGCGTCCGGTTAGTAGCAGAAAGCTAGGTTTCGCCCCCAATGGCTACTTTCTCTATGGGGCTTATAAATAGACCCCCCAACCGCCATTTGAGAAGAGGAGAGCTGAGGAAACATACCAAGGGTGTTGATACACCACTTTAGTGATCTCCACTTGCATAGTGCTTAGTGATACATTCGGTGATTAGAGTAGGTGCTTTGCGAAGTGCTTAGGTTAGTTAGACCACCGCTTATGGGCTTGCTCTAGGTTTAGGCCTAGTGTTTAGTAAGGTTTGCACACCTCTTACCACTCGGTGCTTGCGCACACCATTGTTGTACATCGAAGGGGCTTGTAGTCTTGCGAGATCACACCAACCGCGTTTGTGGTGTGGGTGCCACCGAAGGGAACAAGGCCCACGGCGGTTCAGCTAGAAACTTGATAGTGAAGACAGCGGGGAGCGGTACTAGAGAGGCTTGCCAGAAGGCACACCAGGACCCACTTACGTGTGGGGAAGGCCCGGGGCTATCCACGAAGTTAGCCGACCGAGAGCACGCGCGCCCTGCCCCAACATGCCCTGATCATTGGCTCCTAGCATGCCACATGCCACGTTCATCGGTCCCCCAGGCTGCACCCCATTCTTTGGTGCCCATGCCGTGTCACCGTCACTTCCCACTAAAAGTTCCTTGTTTGGTTTTGGTAATTGAGTGACAACCTAGGTGGACTAATGTGTTTAAATGTGAGATACACAAGTGATTAGTCCATAGGTACACTTGTGTGAGCAACTCATGTCATGATGATGAAGATGGCTTGGATTTGTTGCAAGGCTCACACATGTGATGAAGGAGCTCATTGCATATGAGACATGACATTGAGTCATGTGGCTAAGGTGGAGAAGATCAAGACAAGACTTAGCTTGATGGACCGGTTGCAAGCGTGAAGGGCAAGTTGGAGGCTTTGAAGCGATAGACTGTGTGGCGGTGAAGCATGAGCAAGACTTGGCGCCGATGAATGAAGGCAATGATGAAAAGCAAGGGAAGTCAAGATCGATGAACCAACAAGGACACATGATGATATGAAGTGAATCATATCATTTGTGATATGGTTGGTGCATGTGTTGCATCAACATCATAGGAGATGGAATGGAATGCGCAAGGCAAGGGTATATTTGTAGGGCATTTCATTTCACCGGTCATAGGTTATGTAGAGAAGTGCATGAACGGGTTTAGGATAGATGGCCGTACTATCAAGAGGCGCAAACTTGTTTGCATATCGGTCATCTAGTGCCACTCGAGTGATCTAACTTTGCATCATTGCTAGGATCGAGTGGCGTGGTGATTTGAGTGACTAATCCTTTGAAAAAATGTTTGTGAAAATGCTAACACACAAGCACATAGTGGTGTACACTTGATGATGTTGGCACATTTGCAAAGGAGAAGTTGTTGGAGTGGATTTCGATCAACTTGGTAAAGAAAAGGAGCTGGACAGGGTTGATCGGATCCTGAGGCACGGAGCACCAGACTCTACTATAAGAGTTCGGTCACTGACCTGAGGAGGCACTGCCCTAGGTGCTTCGGACCTAGGCGACCGGACCCTGGCATCACGGTTGGACCAAACTCTGGGCATCGGGTCCGGTTGTGCGACGTGGCGCACTGGTGAGAGAGCTAGAAGGACTAGACCTAGGGGTTGGGTCCGGCCGGTTCAACCAGACTCGGTCTGATCATTTTCTAGCGCTCGAGGAGCTCTCTAGAAACGACCAGACCCTGGCATGTGCGAGTCCGGTCATCGTTGAACGAGCGAGTCTAGTCATGTGTTTGCTGTGCGCAGTGACGACTGGACCTAGTGTAGGTATGTCTAGTCTGGATGATCAGGAGAGTCAAGTCATTCTCTATTGGCGAGTGTGAAGTGACCATTGTGCTCCAATAGTTGGCTTCGAACGTAAGAGACACGTGTCGGTGATCTAGGGACCGAACCCTGTGAATAGTAGGGTCCAGTCGCAGGGTTCGGTCGGTGTGAAGAGGGTCCGGTCCGAACCCTGCACAGCCAGCTTTTGAGCAACGGCTCTATTTGGCCTTTGGGCTATAAATAGATGGGGTGCTCGGGCTTGGATGATGTTGAGCACCTTAGGGGACTTTGTGTCCATGCTTGAGTGTGCTTGGATGCCCTCTAACTCACTTGTGCTTGCTAGATTGCAAATCGATAGCTAGTGTATGATTCTAGTGCATTGCATTCAAAGATTGCATTGAGTGGCACTAGGTGATCCAGTTGCAAGTCGATGGTGCTTGTTACTCTTGGAGGTTGCTACCCCCTCGATGGCTTGGTGGCGTGATCTCCATTGAAGCATGCAAGGAAGCTTGTGCGATGCTCCAGAGAAGATTGTGAGGGGTATTGTGCTCACCCCGCGGAAGCCACGAAGAGCAACTCCAGTAGAGCGAGACACGAAGGGCGACAAGTGGTCTGGTGAAAGCTCTAGTTTGGTTTTGGTTAATTGATGAAACCTTAAGTGCTAACCTAGTTTATCAAGGTGATTATGAGATAGGTAGCACTACTCCAAGTGATGAAGCAATAACAAAGATCATGACAATGGTGATGGCATGGTGATGATCAAACGCTTGAACTTGGAAAAGAAGAAAGAGAAAAACAAAAGGCTCAAGGCAAAGGTATAAATGATAGGAGCTATTTTGTTTTGGTGATTGAGACAGTTAGCGAGTGTGATCACATTTAGGATTGATAGCCATACAATTAAGAGGGGTGAAACTCGTATCGAAATGCGATTATCAAAGTGCCACTAGATGCTCTAACTCATTGCATATGCATTTAGGATCTAGTGAAATGCTAACACCCTTGATAATGTCTGTGAAAATATGCTAACACATGTGCACAAGGTGATACACTTGGTGGTTGGCACATTTAAACAAGGGTGGAGAAGTTAGAAGTGAAATGGAGTTGGTCGCAATGATGCTGGCGTCGGTCTACTGACCGGACGCTGGGTCACTCAGCGACCGGACGCTGAAAGGCTACATCCGGTCGAGCTATCAGATGGCACAGTGGTTAGGGTTGAGCACCGGACGCTGGGCTGTGTCCGATCAAGCTTGACCGGATGCGTCCGGTCGGCAAAAGTCGGTTTTGGGAGCTTATTGGAAATGACCGGACACTGGGGTCTGAGTGTCCGGTCACTTGTGCCAAAGCATCCAGTCAGTCTATAGCTGTTGAGATCTAGCGGCTCAGGTTCAACTCAGAATGACACGTGGCTTACATCGGGCGACCGAACGCTGGGTCCAGCGTCTGGTCAATATGACCGGAGCATCCGGTCACCCCGCATTGTGCCCAGTGAAGGGGTACAACGGCTCTATTTCGTGGGGGCTTCTATTTAAGCCCCATGGCCAGCTCAAGCTCACTCTCTTGGCCATTTTCATTGACATAGCAACCTTGTGAGCTTAGCCAAAGCCCTCCCACTCATCTCCATCATTGATCCATCATCATTGTGAGATTGGGAGAGAATCCAAGTGCTATGCTTGAATGATTGCATCTAGAGGCACTTGGCATTTGTGTTGCGCTGTGGATTTCGCTTGTTTCTCTTGGTGGTTGCCACCACCTAGACGGTTGGAGCAGCGGTGGAGGATTGGCACGAGTTGGTGATTATTCGTGGCCATCTCCGGTGATTGTAAAGGGAGTTGTACCTTCCCCGGCGGAGTGCCAAAAGGTAACTCTAGTAAATTGCTCGTGTCATTGAGTTACCTCACTTGTGGGTCGGTTCTTGCGGTGTCCTATCGTGTGGACGAGGTTTGTGAAACACCTCTTAGCCGTCGAACCACCAAGTGTTGGTCAACACAATGGGGACGTAGCGTTTGTCAAGCACGTGAACTTCGGGAGAAAATCGATTGTCTCTTGTCTTTGGCATTCTCCCGGTGATTGGCTATATATTCATCTTGTGATTGGTTCATCCCCTACACGGTGGTATAATCACCCTACCCACTTATTTATATTCTTGCAAACTAGTTCATACAAGCTCTTTAGTGTAATTAGAATTCAGAGCTTGCTTTATTATTTACATTCATCTAGTTGAGCTCTTTAGAGTAGCAAGTTTGAGAGCTCCTAGTGAGTAGTTACATAGCAAGTTTGTGTGCCTAAGTAATCATTGCAACTAGAATTGTTGGATAGGTGGCTTGCAACCATTGTAGAGCTAGAGCAAGTTTGCATTACGCTATTTGTCATACTAATGAAATTGCTCTAGTTGATTTGTAGATTTTTAAATAGGCTATTCACCCCCCCTCTAGCCATATTAGGACCTTTCAAGTGGTATCAGAGCCATGGTCACCGTTTGATTAAAGGCTTAACAACCACGGTGTCAAAATTATGGCTCAAGTTGTGTTCAACCATGTGGGGGGCAAACCACCGTTCTTTGATGGCACAAGCTATGATTATTGGAAGAGAAAGATGAGAATGTATCTTGGTTCAATCAATGATCAAGTATGGGAAGTGACCGGGAATGAATATGCTATCATTGACCTCGACAATCCCACTAACCAAGACAAGACCAACAAGCAATGCAACACAATGGCTCTCAACACCATATACAATGCCATTGATTCCAAGGTGTTTGAGCAAATCAAAGATTGTGAAAGGGCAAATGAGGTATGGAGGAGATTGGAGGAAACATATGAGGGCACACCAGCGGTGAAGAGTGCCAAGTTGTATATCCTCAAGGACAAATTGACAAGCTTCAAGATGAAGGATGATGAGAGCATTCTGGAGATGTTTCATCGATTGCAAGTCATTGTCAATGATTTGAAGGCATTGGGAGAGAAGATCAAGGATGATGATGTCTCTCATCGGTTCTTGATGTGCCTACCTCCAAGATTTGAGATGTTAAGATTGCTCATCATAAGAGGAGGATTGAAGGACATTACCCCCAACCAAGTACTAGGTGATGTCATGACCCAAGAGACATACCATGTGGAAAGGGAAGGGGATGACAAGGAAGAAAAGAAAGAAGAAGAAGACAAGAAGAAGAAAAGCATAGCATTCAAGGCTAGCTCATCATCATACAAGAACAAGGGCAAGTCCAAGAAAGAATCAAGTGATGATGAAGCCCTTAGTGATATTGATGATGAGGCTATGGCTCTCTTTGTGCGCAAGATGGGCAAGTTCATGAAGAAGAAGGGCTATGGTGCAAGAAAAAGAAGAGATCATACCAAGAGCAAAGAATATGTGAGAAGATGCTACAATTGCAAGAGTCCCGATCATGTAGTAGCTAATTGTCCTTACAATAGTGACAATGATGAAGATGAGAAGAACAAACACAAGAAGGACAAGAAAGAAAAAAAGGAGAAGAAGGAGAAGAGGATGACCTTCCAAAAGAAGAAGAAGGGTGGAGACTATGTGGTCACTTGGGATAGTGATGGCTCATCGGATAGTGATGACTCTAGTGATGATGGCAAGAAATCAATCAAGAAAGCACTAGCAAGCATCGCCATCAACAAGCCCTCCATCTTCGACACTTCATCAACATGCCTCATGGCTAAGCCTACCAAGGTAAAATATGATGAGAGTGATGATGATGAATGTGAAAGTGACTCATGTAGGGATGATAATGATGATGACGACGATGATGAGTACTCTAAGGAGGAGCTCATGGACATGTGTGAGCAAGTGCACGCTTGCAATGAGATGAAGAGAAAGGAGTGCAAAGAATTGCGCAAGAGAGTAAAATTTCTTGAGCAATCCTTTGATGAGCTCAATGCCACTCATGAGGGGCTAATGGATGCCCATGAGAAGCTTGGCAAAGCTCACTCAAAGCTTGAAAAAGCTCACTCCTCTCTCATTGAGCAAGTCAAGAAGGAGGAAGCCAAGAAGGAGCAAGTGATAGTTACATGTGATGTGGGACTAACATGTGATCTTATTGATGAATCTTCTTATAAGCCTATTACTATTGCTCCCACTAACACTTCTTGTAGCACTACCACTTCCACTCCACCTAAGAATGATGCATCACTAGTAGTGGAAAATGAGACCCTCAAGAAGGAGGTGAATGAGCTCACTCATGCCTTAGGCAATGCCTATGGTGGAGAAGCCCGCTTGCTAAAGTGCTTGGGTAGCCAAAGGTTTTCTCTCAACAAAGAGGGATTATGCTATACCCCCAAGAAAGGCAAGGTGACCTTTCTCACTCCCAAAGCTAGCTTTGTGAAGGGCAATGGTCGGTTTTGTAATAGATGCAAGCAAGTTGGGCATATAGAGGAATATTGTAAGATTAACAAGAACAAGCTACCTAATGTATCCTCAATTAAATTTGATTCTTGTTACATGCTTTTTAAGGGTGCCAATGGTGTGAAGGCTAAGTTCATTGGTACACCAATTGTGGGCCCAAAGAAAAAGGCCATTTGGGTACCAAAGACCTTGGTAACTAACCTACAAGGACTCAAGCAAGTTTGGGTACCTAAAAGGAATTGATCCTCTTTTGTAGGTCAATTATAAAGCCGGAGGAAGGCATTGGGTGATTGATAGTGAGTGCACACAACACATGACCGGTGATCCTAGAATGTTCAATTCAATCAATGAAAACAAGAGCAATGGGATTGATAGTATCACATTTGGTGACAATGGCAAAGGCAAGGTCAAAGGGCTTGGTAAGATTGCAATATTCAATGACTTGAGTTTTCCAATGTGCTACTAGTGGAGAGCTTGAACTTCAACCTATTGTCGGTAGCTCAATTATGTGATCTTGGTTTCAAGTGCATATTTGGTGTGGATGATGTAGAGATCATAAGTGTAGATGGCTCTAACTTGATATTCAAAGGATTTATATATGAGAATCTATACTTGGTTGATTTCAATGCTAGAGAGGCTCAATTGTCAACTTGTTTGATCTCTAAGTCTAGCATGGGTTGGTTATGGCATAGAAGGCTTGGTCATGTTGGAATGAAACAATTGAACAAGTTGATTAAGCATGATCTAGTTAGAGGCTTGAAAGATGTTACTTTTAAGAAAGATAAGCTATGTAGTGCATGTCAAGCCGGAAAGCAAGTTGGAAACACACATCCTAAGAAGAGCATGATGAGCACATCTAAGGCATTTGAGTTGATGCACATGGACTTGTTTGGCCCAACCACATACACTAGCATTGGTGGAAACAAATATGGATTTGTGATTGTGGATGATCTCACTAGATACACATGGGTATTCTTTCTAGTGGACAAGAGTGATGTGTTTGTAACATTCAAATCATTTGTCAAGGGCATTCACAATGAGTTTGAAACAACCATCAAGAAAGTTAGAAGTGACAATGGTAGTGAATTCAAGAACACTAGAATTGATGAATTGTGTGATGAATTTGGAATTAGACATCAATTCTCGGCCAAGTATACTCCTCAATCAAATGGCTTAGTTGAAAGGAAGAATAGAACTTTGATTGACATGGCAAGATCAATGTTGAGTGAGTACAATGTGAGTCATTCATTTTGGGCCGAAGCAATCAACATGGCTTGCTATTATAGCAACCGACTCTATTGTCACCCCATGATGGAGAAAACACCTTATGAGCTATTGAATGGAAGAAAGCCCAACATAGCATACTTTCAGGTTTTTGGTTGTAAATGCTACATATTGAAGAAAGGCACTAGATTGAGCAAGTTTGAAAAGAAATGTGATGAAGGTTTCTTGCTTGGTTACTCCACTACTAGCAAGGCTTATAGAGTTTGGAATTTGGCTAGTGGTACTCTTGAGGAGGTTCATGATGTGGAGTTTGATGAAACAAATGGTTCCCAAGAGGAAGATGAGAATCTAAATGATGTAAAAGGCACCCAATTGGTCAATGCAATGAAGAACATGGACATTGGTGATATAAGGCCTAGAGAGGTGATTGATGTTGAAGATGACAAGAACCAAGTGCTCTCTAACTCAAATGTGCAAGCTAGTAGTTCTCATGATCAAGTTCAAGCAAGTACTAGTCATGACAAAGTGCAAGATCAACAACAAGTGGCTAGTTCATCATCGCAACCAAGTGATCAATCAAATGCAAGCAATCAAGTGCAAGTGCTTCAACCAACCAATGTTGCAAGAGATCATCCATTGGACACTATCATTGGTGATATTTCAAGAGGTGTGCAAACTAGATCAAGATTGGCTTTATTTTGTGAGCATTTCTCTTTTGTGTCATCCATTGAACCTAAAAAGATAGATGAAGCTTTGAAGGATGTTGATTGGGTAAATGTTATGCATGAAGAGCTAAACAACTTTATAAGAAAGCAGGTATGGGAGTTAGTTGAGAGGCCTAAGGATCATAATGTGATTGGAACTAAGTGGGTCTTTTAGAACAAGCAAGATCAAGATGGGATAGTAATAAGGAACAAAGCAAGATTAGTGGCTCAAGGTTACATTCAAGTTGAAGGTCTTGACTTTGGAGAAACATATGCCCCGATTGCAAGATTGGAAGCAATTAGAATCTTGTTAGCCTATGCTTGTGCCCACAACATCAAGTTGTACCAAATGGATGTGAAGAGTGCATTTCTCAATGGGTACATCAATGAGCTTGTATATGTTGAGCAACCTCCCGGTTTTGAAGATGAGAAGAAACCCAACCATGTTTACAAGTTGAGAAAGGCTTTGTATGGATTGAAAAAAGCACCTAGAGCATGGTATGAGAGATTGAGGGATTTCCTACTCCCTAAGGGATTTAAGATGGGAAAGGTTGACACCACTCTCTTCACCAAGAAGCTTGGAAATGACTTGTTTGTATTGCAAATCTATGTTGATGATATCATTTTTGGGTCAACAAATCAAGATTTTTGTGAGGAGTTTGGCAATATGATGGCAAGTGAGTTTGAGATGTCCATGATTGGAGAGCTTAGTTACTTCCTTGGTCTTCAAATCAAGCAAATGAAGAATGGCACATTTGTGAGTCAAGGCAAGTATATCAAGAACATGCTCAAGAAATTTGGAATGGATGATAGTAAAGCTATTAGTACACCAATGGGGACAAGTGGAAGCTTGGATAGTGATGGTAGTGGCAACATGGTGGATCAAAAGATATATCGGTCTATGATTGGAAGCCTACTCTTAGTGTATGCATGTGTGCTAGATTTCAAGCCTCACCAAGAGAGAGTCATTTGAAGGAAACAAAGAGAATATTGAGGTACTTGAAGCATACACAAAATGTTGGATTGTGGTATCCCAAAGGAGCAAGATTTGAGTTGATTGGATACTCGGACTCCGATTATGCGGGATGCAAAGTTGAGAGAAAGAGCACATCGGGAACATTTCAACTATTGGGAAGATCACTTGTGTCTTGGTCATCAAAGAAGCAAAATAGTGTAGCACTTTCAACCGCCGAAGCGGAGTACATTTCGGCCGGTAGTTGTTGTACTCAATTACTTTGGATGAAGGCTATCTTGAGTGACTTTGTAATCAAATTCAAGCAAGTGCCATTGCTATGTGACAATGAAAGTGCCATCAAGCTCACCAACAATCCGGTTCAACACTCAAGAACAAAGCATATTGATGTCCGCCATCATTTCATAAGAGATCACCAACAAAAAGGGGACATTTGCATAGAGAGTGTGGACACCGAAGATCAACTTGTCGACATATTCACCAAGCCACTTGATGAGAAGAGGTTTTGCAAGCTAAGGAATGAATTGAACATACTTGACTTCTCCAATATGAGTTGATGCACCCAAATTATATGACATGCCTCTCCTTCGAGCAATCCAAGGTAAAAGTTGATTGGCATGGCATACATCCTTGCTAAGGACATGACTAGTGCATCTAGACATATTTCACATTTGAATAGGCTCATTCATGAAAATCAAATGAATTTGATACTTGTATGGTACCACTATTGCTTGTATTCTTGAAATGATCTAGTGGTAGCATATGACATGTTTATGGGCTTGTAAACCTAGTGTTTGATCTATAAACTGAGCTATAAGTGTTTAACTCAACATGGTACAAGATAACCCTTATTTTGAGGTGTGAAGAAGCTTGTCCTTGGATCAAACCAAGTTAAATATCTTTTGCAAGTAATCTAGATTGAACCAAATTGGAAAATAATCCTCATCTCACATGGTTTCACCCCAACCTATCTATAATTTGAGCTCACCTTTTGTGCTAATTGTTGACAAAGGGGGAGAGAAACAAAGATATGTGTGATAGGGGAGTATTTGACATAGGGGGAGAGATATGAGATATATGATAAAGGAAAGGGATCAATTAAAATTTTGAGCACACAAGTAGGGGGAGCAAGCTCATAAACTTGTATGTTGCATTTGAATGTGCATTTCATATATTTGCTTGCATGGCACAAGTTTCAAATTTCAATATCCATGCTTGTGTGGTATATGCTAGTTATATGCTTGATTGATGAAATGAAAAACTAGCATGCATAGGTAATCTAGTGATTGTATTTTCAAGTGGTATTGAGCTAAAGTAACTAGACTTATAATCATTTTATGGAAACTAGACCCTTACTTGCAATGTTGATCTCATGGGGTATTCTAGTTTTTGTGTATGTCTAGTTACTAATGGTGCTAAGGATGGTATATAGGTGCACTCCGATTGGTATCACGCTTCAAAGGTCCATCTTTTATACCTTAGCATCATTTGGTAGAAATTGACTCCTATATTTCCTATCTAAGCATATGTGTAAGCTACAATCCAAACTCTTAGCACATATGTAGGGGGAGCAATTGCTACCAAATGGAGTTCATGAAACTTGTCCATATCCTTTACACATGGTAAATATGCTTGGGCAAGCAACATGGATTCAAATGAACTTTAATTCATATCTTTGTATAAGGGTTATCATCAATTACCAAAAAGGGGGAGATTGAAAGCTCTAGTTTGGTTTTGGTTAATTGATGAAACCTTAAGTGCTAACCTAGTTTATCAAGGTGATTATGAGATAGGTAGCACTACTCCAAGTGATGAAGCAATAACGAAGATCATGACAATGGTGATGGCATGTTGATGATCAAACGCTTGAACTTGGAAAAGAAGAAAGAGAAAAACAAAAGGCTCAAGGCAAAGGTATAAATGATAGGAGCTATTTTGTTTTGGTGATCGAGACACTTAGCGAGTGTGATCACATTTAGGATTGATAGCCGTACTATTAAGAGGGGTGAAACTCGTATTGAAATGCGATTATCAAAGTGCCACTAGATGCTCTAACTCATTGCATATGCATTTAGGATCTAGTGAAATGCTAACACCCTTGAAAATGTTTGTGAAAATATGCTAACACATGTGCACAAGGTGATACACTTGGTGGTTGGCACATTTAAGCAAGGGTGGAGAAGTTAGAAGTGAAATGGAGTTGGTCACAATGATGCTGGCGTTGGTCTACTGACCGGACGCTGGGTCACTCAGCCACCAGACGCTGAAAGGCTGCGTCCGGTCGAGCTGTCAGACGGCACAGTGGTTAGGGTTAAGCACCGGACGCTGGGCTATGTACGATCAAGCTTGACCGGACGCGTCTGGTCGGCAAAAGTCAGTTTTGGGAGCTTACTAGAAATGACCGGACACTGGGGTCTGAGCGTCCGGTCACTTGTGCTGGAGCGTCCGATCAGTCTATAGCGTTGAGATCTGGCAGCAAAGGTTCAACTCAGAATGACATGTGGCTTACATCAGGCGATCGGACGCTGGGTCCAGCGTCCGGTCAATATGACCGGAGCGTCCGGTCACCCCGCGTTGTGCCTAGTGAAGGGGTACAACGGCTCTATTTCATGGGGGCTTCTATTTAAGCCCCATGGCCGGCTCAAGCTCACTCTCTTGGCCATTTTCATTGACATAACAACCTTGTGAGCTTAGCCAAAGCCCTCCCACTCATCTCCATCATTGATCCATCATCATTGTGAGATTGGGAGAGAATCCAAGTGCTTTGCTTGAATGATTGCATCTAGAGGTACTTGGCATTTGTGTTGCGCTGTGGATTTCGCTTGTTTCTCTTGGTGGTTGCCACCACCTAGATGGTTGGAGCAGCGGTGGAGGATGGGCATGAGTTGGTGATTGTTCATGGCCATCTCCGATGATTGTAAGGGGAGTTGTACCTTCCCCGGTGGAGTGCCGAAAGGTAACTCTAGTAAATTGCTCGTGTCATTGAGTTACCTCACTTGTGGGTCGGTTCTTGTGGTGTCCTATCGTGTGGACGAGGTTTGTGAAACACCTCTTAGCCGCCGAACCACCAAGTGTTGGTCGACACAACGGGGACGTAGCGTGTTGGCAAGCAAGTGAACCTTGGGAGAAAATCGATTGTCTCTTGTCTTTGGCATTCTCCCGGTGATTGGCTATATATTCATCTTGTGATTGGTTCATCCCCTACATGGCGGTATAATTACCCTACTCACTTATTTACATTCTTGCAAACTAGTTGATACAAGCTCTTTAGTGTAATTAGAATTGAGAGCTTGCTTTATTATTTACATTCATCTAGTTGAGCTCTTTAGAGTAGCAAGTTTGAGAGCTCCTAGTGTGTAGTTACATAGCAAGTTTGTGTGCCTAAGTAATCATTGCAACTAGAATTGTTGGATAGGTGGCTTGCAACCATTGTAGAGCTAGAGCAAGTTTGCATTACGCTATTTGTCATACTAATCAAATTGCTCTAGTTGATTTATAGATTTTTAAATAGGCTATTCACCCCCCCCCTCTAGCCATATTAGGACCTTTCATCTGGCCGAGTCAAGTGCTAGAGCTTGTGGTAAGCACTCCACGTGGGAGAGTATGACCTGCGGGTCACCACTAGCAAGGGGACCGGCGGCAACCTTGGAGCTTGTCTCAACGGGGACTAGCTTGGTGGCAACCAAGTGAACCTCGGGATAAATATCACCGTATCATCACCTCTCCGTTGGTTTGCGATCCCCATACAAAAGCTTGTATTTAGTTTTATATATATTGTGCTTGTGTAGTTGCTCTTGTAATTAGTTAGCATGTGTAGCTTGCTAGTTACCTTCTTGCTTGTGTAGCATAGAAGTAGCTCTCTTGCGTGACTAATTGGCTTGAGTAGCCTTGTTAGTCACATTACTTAGTTTGTGTAGCTAAGTAATTTGAGCTCTCTAATTTAGGTTGTGTAGCCTTGTTATTGAGCATTGCTAGTGAGCTTAGGAGCTTTGTGCTTTTGCTTCCTAGATTGTGTAGGAGCTCCCTCGGTTGCTTGACTACTAGTTGCATAGGTTTGTGTGACCTTGCTACTAGAGTTGTTTAGGTGAGCTCTAGCTAGCCCGGCACCTTTGTTGCTTACTTACGATCTTTATAAGGTGCTTGTGAACTTAGATGGAGGGGTGTAGTCTTGGCTAGACCGATAGTTTTAATTCCACACTTGTTTTAGTTAGCCGACGTGCTTAATTTTAGAAAGGACTATTCACCCCCCCCTCTAGTCCGCCATCTCGACCCTATATCCGCACCCCCTAACTCTCCGAACAACATAAAACACGTGCAACATAAAACACTTGAATGTGACATACGTCTGAATTGCAAAATATGTGCGAAACATACGCAACATCAAATAAAACACTTGCAACTTGCAACATTAAAATACTTGTTGTAATATAAGACTGAAGCAGATGAAACATTTGGAACATATTGTTGCAACATATGTGTGGAACATATGCAACATCTAGATCAAAACGCTTGAAACATATGTCTGGAACAGATAAAACATTTTGAACAAAGGCTTGCAACATGTCTTTAAAACACTCAAAACATATGCAACATCCCCGATGTAATTTTGCTACATCCATACGAAACAATTGCAACATATCTCTGAAATGTTTGAAACACTTGAAACATACATTGCAAAATAACATACATTGCAATATAGGGGAGGGGAGGCCTGGGCTGGTCGATTCTGGTCGTTGGGGTGGGAGCCGACGGTGAGCGGCGGTGCACGAACACCACTGGAATCCAGCCGCGCTCATGGGTGCTCTTGGCTTGGCTGTGGACAGCCCTGAGGCACCCCAGCACGTGCACCCAACGACCATCGGCTGGGGCTGCTGCTGTGAGGTATCCCGACGGTGTTGGGGTTGGGGAATAGGCTACGGAGGCGTGTGTCACAGGCGGGAGTGAGTAGCATGGGCAGAAGCAATGAGGCGAAGTGAGGTGCGCGGCGTTCATGGGGCAGTCGCCCATGGTGAAGCATTATCAATAATCTTATGGATCCATTATTGTCGACAAAAGATGCTCGGTAGTCCACGTGAGGGGATGCCCACGATGGTAGATTGATTGCTAGAGGTGCGCGTGATTAGGAACTAGATGATAACAGAGACACAAGACACAAGATTTATACAGGTTCAGGCCATCAATGTGACGTAAAACCCTACATCCTGTGCTTTGTTGGTTTGTATTGCTGGAATACGAGATGAGATGTGGGATGCCATATCGCCTAGGGGACCCCTGCCCCTCCTTATATACTCTAGAGGGGTAGGGTTACAAGAAAAGTATCCTAGTCGGTAGGATTACAATATCTATAAGAGTCCTAATAGATCATATCTTCGAGATGCCTTGCGGTGTACGTCGGCCAGTGCGGTGCACCGCAAGTGTTCATGTCGTGGGCTGGACCATCCCTGCTAGTGCAACCCATGTCCCTCGTCATGGGTACCTAGGGTTATACCCCCACAGCTAGTCCCCGAGCGCCTTGTATCCGTTTGGTGACGCCGTCTTGATCAAGTCTGAGCAGTTTGTCATGAAGCTGATCAGCTAGACTAACGATCCGAGTGGTGAAGATGGAAGTTGACCAGCTCAACTGGTGGCTTGGGCGGTGAAAGTAAGCGCCGACCAGTTTAACTGGCCTGACGACCTATGAGGACAGTTGCCGACCAGTTGAAACGACTAGTAGATCTCAGACTTATCCAAGTGAGGCCCACCAATAGGATGTAAGGAGCTCAAAATAAAAATTTAAAAATTCTTAACCTCAAATGAAGTGTAGCCACATAGTCAATAAGAAGGATACATCAAGAAAAAAAACACTACATTCACCACCAGGTGAAGTGTAGCCACATAGTCCCCGAGCCTACTTGAAGATGAAGAATAAATCTTATAGCAGGGTTAAAGAAATCAGGAGCTTGATATTCTAGTGTTGATGCGTGAAATAGCCAACGTCATCTGCCATGTATCTACCAAGGCCCCAACGTGCCACCCAAGATCAGCACCCTGATCCGAACGGCATGGAGCAGCTTGATAGCACACATGGCATGTAACGCTGTCGAAATGTAGTAAAATTCGACCGCCAAGGGAGTTTGCGGCTTAGCTGATGACTCTTGTAAGAAGAATCCAAACGCCGAGAAGTCCCCAGCTTAGCTGGCGGGCCCACAGCGTAGTTGACGATGAGCGATGAACAATCCGACCAGCTGGTTGGCGAAGAATCGAGCACCGAGCAACCCAACCACCTAGTCGGCGGCGAAGTGAGCGCTGAGTAGAAGTGAGCGCCGAATAGTCCGACCAACTGGTTGGCGACGAAGGTCATGAATCTAGCGGTCCGACCAGTTGATTGGCGGATAAGTCCGAAGGCCAGGTGGTGCGACCACCCGGATGATAATCCTGTAATACAAATATGTAGAACGGATAGTACATGATGCAAAAAATAAAATATATAAACTCGGTGATTGAAGAAAACAGAGCGAAGTTGATCAGGAGCAATGTATTGGTGGATTTTATATCCTGCCGAGCAGTTGGAGATAAACATTATGTTCATTTGGAGTTTGTTCATATTTTAAATATGAGTAACTTCCTTCCAGTTGGTTCTATATTGTATCACCAGCCCTAACTAGCCCCAAACTCCATAGCGTGGAGTGACTGGCGCCCGTGTACGCGTAAGAGAAAGAGCGTCGCCAAGGAGCTGCTACTGACTGTCCATAATGCAGAGCGTGGCTCATGCACATGTAGGAGTGAAGTCAAGGACAGGGCCGCTTCTGGATAACACAGGTGAGAACGTGGCTGGTCGGCGAGTTGATGGAGAGTATCTTAAAGATATCTCATTATGGAGAACGAATGGAGCATCTTAAACGTGGAAAATAATTGGAGAAGCAAGAATTAGGGAAGCATGGCAAAAACTCAGAGAAAATAATTGCAGAAACATGGCGAAAGCTTATTAAATATGAAAGGGTACTTATCTTTAGTCAGAACATCTGTTTGGCGGCGTATGACGATATCGGGTCGGCGTCGACAAAATTGCCTAGCCCTCGAGCTTTCTGGCCTGCCGTCCTAGCGGCGGTCGCGGTCGTCATAGCGCCATTCTTCGCGGCGATCAATATTGCGACACGGCAGGCAGTTGGAGCGAGTAGTCCAGACGACGTCATCCTTATGACGCTAGTCGGCGACTCGGGCAGCTCGCTTAGCGGCTCGCTAGGCGGCTTGATGTAGTCGGAACTTATGGGAGAGTCGGAGTTCTCGATCGAGATGGAGTTGGAGTCGAGCTCAGCGGACAGAGTTAGAATCGGCACAGGTGAGTCGATCCCGGCACGGTGCTTGATGATGCCGCTGATGAAGTGGTTCACGATCGAGACGAGGCGGTAGCTCATGGACCAGGCGCTTTGTAGATTGAAACATGTGATCCAGGGCAGATGGTCAGATCAGTTCGCCGAGCAGGTCATAACCTTCGTCCGTGAGGCATCTCTACTTGTATGCCTTACGGAGATACATGAGCACATGCGAGCCTGATGGACATCTCGACTATCTTTAGCTTGCATGGCACTGTAGATCACATAGCTTTTGATTTCTTGCTTGCCTGACAGCTTGCACCCGAACGTTGATGTATGCGGTGGACTGGTAGCCAGCAACAACCAACATGCAAATCCGATCTAGTCCTGCAGGGTCACCATGAACTGATGCCGTGGTTCGCGAAGTAGCGGTCGATGCCAAATCTGCGGGAGTAGATTCGGAATGCCGTTTTCGATGACGCTGTTGAAGTTGGGAAGCGGATCCGATCTCGTTGAAATCTCGGCTTGCTTCCCATGTATACGACGCCGGAGACGTCGCCGCAGATAGCCAACTTAACGACGAGTTCACACAGCGACGTCAAGCCGCCGCAAGAGCCTCAAGACGACGACTCCATCGTAGGTGAAGGATGCCGCCGCCAAAAGCTAAATTGCCACGGATGGCATTGATCTTGAGGTCCATTTGGTTCACCATAGGATTAGCGCGCACCCTCTTACCTGGCGCGCCAACCATCGACAAAAGATGCTCGGCAGTCCACCGAACGGATGCCCACGATGGTAAATTGATTGGTAGAGGTGCGCGTGATCAGGAACTAGATGGTAACAGAGACACAAGACATAAGATTTATACAGGTTTAAACCGTCAATGTGACGTAAAACCCTACGTCCTGTGCTCAGTTGGTTTGCATTGCTGGAATACGAGATGAGATGTGGGATGCCATGTCGCCTACGAGACCTCTGCCCCTCCTTATATACTCTGGAGGGGTAGGGTTATAAAGAAAGTATCCTAATCGGTAGGATTACAATATCTATAAGAGTCCTAATAGATCATATCTTCTAGATGCCTTGCGGTGTACGCCGGCCAGCGCCGTGCGTCGCAAGTCCTTATGTCGTGGGCTGGACCGTCTCTGCTGGTGCAACCCATGTCCCTCGCCGTGGGTACATGGGGTTATACTCCACAATTATCCAGAAGGTTGAGGTACAATATAAATAGTTTAGTTAAGTAGAATTTTAGATGAAGTAACAACTCCAATGAGCATCTAAGTAAGAGTATTACTAGAGGCGAAGGTTGGGTACAGTTCACGAGGCGCACTTGCACTCACGGCAAAATAGAGAATCAATGAGTAAAATTTCATCATGAATGCACCCCACAAAACACACGCACCCTCTTTCGTTTTGCTCTAACTTCACCACTTACTGAGTATTTAGTAGTAGCAGCTTCGATGTGGCAACAAATGAATATTATTTTTTATTGCTAGGAAATGAGTATTAATTTGGTAGTATCAATTCTCGTGGAGACAATAATAAATGAAATCAGTAATCAAAGTGTAGTTAAAAAAACTCTCGTTAAAGAATAGCCAACGATACAGAAGTCGTTTTGTTAAGCACATTACGAAACACGCAACTGTGCAACTGTATAAACAGACTTGCGATGAAAAAGTTTATAAAACTAAGAACGACTGTGCAAAAATATGCAAGGAAAAGGAAGAACATCTAACGTGGCCCGCTTGACCTGAAGAAAGCGCAGCCGGGCCAGACCCAGGTCAGGATGCGTCGTGGGCTCTCCTTTCAGTGCGCGATGGTTAGCCGAAAGTGTCTTTAGGCCTGTGCGCTGTTCATGAGCGTGGGCTTGGACGGCCGCGTGGCCGGGGAAAGGTCCGCAGCATGAGCCCAATGGATCTTTCTTGGCGTGGCCTTCTGCACAGAGTTTTATTTTCTTTTTTCAGTCTACGCACTTACTATATCGTTACCTTTCTCATGGAACCCGATGATGCAAAGGCGCAAAGTTTGTCTTCTTTTAACTAGCAAATATGCCCGTGCATTGTAATGGGAGAAAAAATATCAAATGTTTAACATGTTCGCTTCATTTGTAGCACAACAGCTTAATTTGTTAGGTTCTAAACAAGGACGACAGTGTTACATATCTGTTCATGTTTTCGTCTTCCTATAAAATTTAAAAGCTATACTTTATTTTATGATGGCCATAATATCCATAATATATGTTAATATTAACAATAATAATATAATGTCCGAAAGCTGTATTGAATTAAAATATGAGATAGATTTTTTCTTCCATTGTAAAGAATAAAATATTTACATGCAAATGTATCATAACTTTAGTTTTCATACTATATATCTATACGTTGGTAGAGTTAGATGTCAAGCTCGGTGACTTTTTGTAAGGATTCATAAAAATATGTAATTTTAATATCTTATTAAATTCCGCGTCTTGTGTCTGCACGGAACCCAACATAACAACAGAAAACAACACTTTTCTTATGGCAATGCAACCAAAATTGGCTGATGTGTCTGCTGCAAGGATATCCTGCATACTGCTGTTTCTATGGGAAGATGAACATCTCTACTGAATGGTGCCGTTCGTCTGGCTGGTTTTCAGACCAGCAGGCTGGTTTCTTCTCATAGCGGCACTATTCATTAATCAGCCGCTACAGTATTTCTCTCTCACACAACCAGCCATTACAGTGTTTTGGCTTCTTTTTTTCAGACAAGCGAACGGGTCTAATGTGTGGCGACTGAGGATCTTACCACATCACTGTATCCTTGCTGTCACGAGCCACGACATGACTCCCAATTACAACATGCTGTCAACATTACTTTCTGTACACGAGGCGAAAGTACGTGTGTGTGTGTATCCACAACCGGTGGCGCGCCGGCGTGCGGCGGTGGGGACGGGACTGGGACTGCTGCGTGCTGACGCCGACGACCCGTGCCCGCGCTCGCGCTCGTCTCGTTTGGACCATACCCGAACACGTCGGATAAAGGCGTTTCCTTCCCAACCAGTTCGCAGGGAATATTACTGGCATCACCACGCACAGCCGTGCGTACAACATGGTCCCGGTGTCGACGCCACTCGTCACAGAAAACGACGATAGCTCAACCAGCCAGCTAGTGCTACAGTGGCGTCTTCCTTCCTTGGCAGTCCCGTCTCCATCGACCTGCAGTGCTATTGTTATGTTACGGGTAGAAGAAATCTGATTTCTGTGGAGCCTTGTCACATTTGGATGCAGAAAGCTCAACAGAGTTACAGAGCAGAGCCATATCATATCAATTTAGGATCATACATACATACTCCACACATAGCAGAAACAGGGAAAATTTTATTCCGGTCATGGCCAAAGGAGTACAATCAAGGTACAGAAGACATGCAAAAATGAACAAGGTGCATGGCATAAATTAATGGAGCGGTGAATAGATAGAAAAATAGAATGAACCCCCCCCAAAAGGGGCCCAACAGTACTTTTGCTGCTACTGTAGTATATATTCTACCGTCCAAACTCTCCAAACAGTATGACTTATCCCACTACGAAGCCTCATCGCTCAGAGCCCCTCCTTGCCGTCGGCGGCACGGAGGGAGCCCAGCTGCACGGGCGCCTGGGTGGACACCACCTTGGACGACCCATAGGCCGCGATGTCGACCCCCTGGGTCTTCTCCTTCTCGATCTGCTCCTTGATCCAGAAGTAGGTGAACCTCAGCCCATCCTGCAAACATTCCAATTTACAGGACAATCAGGAATTGTTTAGTGCAAGTTCTAACCAGCCCTGGCATACATTCCTTATGCGTCATTCCACGGGCTTAAATGGTATTATTTACATTTGTTTGTCCCAACACCCTCAACATGGAGATGGAGGGTACTTCACCAGAATAATTTCAATATATACCAAGATATGTACTGCAATATCTAGCAAGATGGTGACAATACCTTGAGCTTCATTGTTGGGGCCCAGCCAAGCTTCTCCTTGATAAGGGTGTTGTCAGAGTTGCGCCCACGGACCCCCTCTGGACCAGGGATGTGGTGGATTGGCAGCTTCCTATCCTCAAAGCTCAGCACGATCTCAGCCATCTCGTTCATGCTCACCATCTCATCGCTTCCGATGTTCACTGGCTCGCGGAAGTCTGACTTGGTCAATCTGGACACAACGTGGTACCATACTATGTTAATTCCCCATTGCTACACAGGTAACTGTTTGGTTTGGTGTTTGGATGACATCCAAAGCACACATACATACCTCAGAACACCCTCGACGCACTCGTCGATGAAAGTGAAGGAGCGGGTCTGGAGACCATCGCCCCACATCTCAAACCTCTCCGTGGATGTCTGAACCTTTCTGCAGAAGGCAGCCGGTGCCTTCTCACGACCACCTGTTAGAATAGAAAGATAACATTTTGATCAAGTTGAATTATCAGTTTATCACCTCACAATCACAAGACAGGTTACTGAATGTATGGCTTCAGTCACTAAAGAACTGGTAGGTTTACCTTTCCATGTCCCAAAAGGGCCGTAAATGTTGTGGAAACGGCCAACGCGACACTCAATACCAAAGTCCTTGGTGTAGTGCTTGCACAGCTCCTCTGTTGCAAGCTTCTCCAAGCCATAGGCGTCTTGAGGCTGAAAGGTAACAGATCCATGTCCAAGGGAATTTAAATGAGTACATGAATATGTCTAACACACAGAAATGTCATTGTATTTCAATAAACACACACCTCAGCAGGCCAGGCATCAGATTCCTTCAGGCTCACATTTGTGTCAAGCTGCTTGAACTCAGGGTAAATGCATGCACTTGAGGCATAGAAGAACCTGCCAGACCAAAATGATATAAAATATAAGTGAACATGAATAGATCATGCAGAGTTGAGACACCGCACTAAGGAAGACAGATTATTACAGAAAACAGCGACAGTTTTAATATCAGAATGACCAGCTTGTTTTCCTTAAGGCTCAGTTAGGTTAATGTCAGTATCAACTTGACTACATACAGATCTGGATTGAATAGTATTGGAAAATCCAGCTGCCCAAACAGTATCCTGACTCCTGAGCTTCACAAAGACTAACATGCATAATAAAGGTTCTTTATATGTAGCAGCCAGGTTCTTTGAAAACTCTAATCAAACAACATCAACTAGATTACATGTGGAAGTTAAGATTTAATTATAGAGGAGACCACAGCATTCACCAGCCAGTAAGAAAATGAAGTGGCATACCTCTTCACACCATTGATACGTGCAGCCTCCAGCATGTTGAAACTGATCATGGTGTTGTTGTACATGATCACGGAGTGATTCGACTGGATGAACCCCATGCCACCCATATCAGCAGCAAGATTAAAGACATGGTCGACACCTTGGGTGACCTTCAGACAGTTGTCCATGACCCTGAGATCAACAAGGTGGAACTCATGGCAGAACATGTCTTCAGTCATGTGCTCATTCTTCTTCCAGTCAGAGGCAATGATGTAGTGGCCCTCGCTCTTCAGACGGCGAGCAATGTGGGATCCAATGAAACCACCAGCCCCAGTAATCGAAATCCTCAGCTTCTCACTTGGCCAATAGGGCTCCCTCTCCAGCTCAGCATAGGTGTACTCGCCATAAGCGGTGACGGTCTTCTCGCCGCTCCCCATTCTGTCATTTAACGACATTTGAAGTAACACAATCAGTATATAAAATAGTTGATTGCATAAAGAACGAATCGATTTATCTATTTAATATGGGTGGACATAAACGTATAATTGAGATGGCAAGGAACTGCATGGATGTCATGGCCAAAAGAAGTTAAATGATTAAAGAGAATACTTTTTATTAAAAAAAATGATTAAAGAGAATAGTTGGTGGGAAGAGAAACAGTAATATGGTACAAACTGCTGTATCGTACACATCAATTGCTAAAGCTCAGCTCATGAATCACACATCAATTGCTAGAGTCCAGCTCATGAATCATCAACATATAGTCAATGTGTAGCATATATTTAATAAAAACAAAACAAGATATCAGCCAATCATGGGTTAAGGGAATCTTTACAGCAAGTCGTGTATGCTGGTGGCAAATAAATATGGGCATGGCATCACGGAATCTGAACGCGCATACTGTAGTATTTATATAAGCTTCTTAGTAACTCAGAGTACCGTTGTAGATCTGGTTGACTTAAACAGAGCACAAAGCTCATTAATAATCCCAAGCATTATACAAGGCTATGAGTATGTGCAAATCAAATCTAAACAATCAAATTCTAAGCCTCTTACTTTCACCATTGACAGTAGCAGAGTAGCAATTCCAACCATTTCATCATGATAAAAAGGAGAGAAAGAAACAGAGAACAGAGTTCATTATCATAATAACTAGACATGACAGGAGGTTATGACTTATGAGCGTAGATGAGCGGAATTCTAAGCCTTGTACCTCTAACTAATGTCGGCTCTATGAGAGTCGCACTTGCCAGTTTCCACAATTGAATGATCCACAGGTAAAAGTACAGAAACCAAGCTGTAGAAAACCCCTGAATTTCAACTTTTACAAGAAGAACAACCGTGCCTGAATCATGTATCTGTGCAGACAGCTACCCAGCCGCACCAAAACTACAGTGGGACATGAGAATCGGATCTTGGCAACCCATGGCGGCGGAAAAGTCAACCGCCATCCCCAAATCGAAGCAAAGAGGCTGCAGTGCACCACGGATTTCACAGCAAAACAGGCAAGCACAATAATCCTAGGATTCCCAAGGCGATAGGAGAAGATGAAGATGAACCAAGGCATCCCAGGTTGTTGCCAAGTGTTCCTCCACGGGAGTCGGGACGGCTGCGTGGAAATGGACGGATTAACGAAGCTACTACGGAAAAATCCTAAAAGATCCCCGCCTTTTCCGACACAGCCGAGGCTAAAACCTGCATGCGTGGACTCAGTTCAGCCGAAAGACACATCCGCATCGTGCATGCAAGGGGAGCGGCGCCATTGCACGCCGCCCTGTACGGGGTACCCGGAGGCCGGAGCTGTTGCCGCGCAGAGCCCAGAACCCAGAACCAAAGCCAGCCAGCCAGCCACCGGCACGAGCTGGCGTGACGGAGCAAGGAAAGCACATAACAGAAGGAGATCTCGGCAGGGGAATCGGCGGGCTTACCTCTGCTCTGTCGGGCGAGGGAGGGAGGAAGACGAGACGACCAAGACGCGGGGGAGAGGATAGGAGACGGGACGATCTCCAGTGGTGCACGGGTGCTTCTCCGAAGGCTGTTTGTTTATTTATAGAGAGAACGGTCACAGGGCCACGGGATTGGGGGTAACTGAACTCTTTGTTGGCAAGGAAAAGCGCGACGATATTGTGATGCCAAAGGTTTGACAGATTGTTTTTTTTTTTTGTCCCTTCTGCAAAAAAGAATCTTTTTAGTTCGTTCCTGCCAAGTGCCAACATTTCCCCTTTTTTCACGGTCACTGTGATACTATCAGTTACCAGGCACGTTTATTACGTGTAGTATATACCACAAAGTATATCTATACTGTTGTTAGTATAATGTTCAGATTAAGGACATTCATGCAGTAGTTGTGCCAATGAAAAAAATACCAAGCTCCCGAACCGGCACGGACCTGCAGTGCATAATATAGAAAGTTTAGGGATTCAAAAATGCATTTTAAGAATGGATAGACCCAAACGACACCCCTTCAAAAGTTAATAGATCTATGATGCATTTTACTCTTCTTTTAACTTCCTTTCTTCTATTACACCATCGTCATCACTTTCCACTCGAGAAATTCTCGTTTTTTCTATGTTTACCACTAGCAATAACCAATAAGCTCAAAGTGTTTTCTGTTTGTATCCCCAACTATAGTATTTTAGTTTTAGAATGTTGAGACTTTTTTTCAACATATGAGACAATATATGTTTTAAGGGTAAATTTACTGTAGAACATCCTTCAATGTTGATATTTGCTAACATTACTTATTATTATCTTTGTTAGAGGATATCATTTAATTATGGCAATTAGCTCTTAGACAGTCTAGCTATTAAAATAATAGTTTCTAGAAGTAGAGGGGAAAGAGAAGTTAAAAGTAACCTTTATGTCCTAGCTATTCTACCAAACCTTTAATAGTTGTCTAAAAAATCATAACTTTTGCATATGAAGGTGAATGAAGACTAATTTTACATAAAAATTGTAGAGCACAATAAGATCTACAACTTTATAATTGACAAGTCTTTTATTTAAAGTTATTTAGAGTACATTCCTTTTAACTTATTTGAGTTTGAAATTTAAAATTTAAAATTTTGGAAGACAAAGTGTCGGGTTCATAAACCCGGGGTCCCCAATGGACCCGCTTCCCTACAAAACTCAGCCTAGCAAAGCGGCAGCAACAGCACGCGCCTGGGTCGGCCCATATACACAATGACAGGCCAAGACCACGATCCGGTCCCTGACCGGCACCTCCGGCCAGGAGATCTAGTCGGAGCTCCGACCTAAAGGCCTGGCCGTGGTGGGACCGCAGTCCGACTCCGACCCCCTTTCTTCGACCGAGGATACGCTGGACCTCTGCTCGCTGCTCTTTCCCGACCGACACGGTCGGGGTCGACTGGGAACGACCGACCGGGGACACCCGCTCAGTGTGGGCCTGAGGAGCAGGCGGAGCAGATAAGGTAAGGCGCTCAAGTCAACCACAATACCGAGGACCATACCCTGCCATGCCCTGCGCACCTGCAGGACGGTGAACAGTATTGTGGGCGCCGTCGTTTGCCGTACCAGGCGAACACTGTACACCTTGCCAGACGTGTCAAAGCATAAACAGTATTGTGGCCCCGTCGTTTGCCGTACCAGGCGAACACTGTGCAGCCTGCCAGATACAACAGAGCATGAACAGTAAGGTGGGCGATGACGGCATAAACAGTTTGACGGGCGACGGCGGCCATCCCGTACCCGATGGCATGGGCAACAAGACTAGGTAGCGCCCGTATACACACACACACTCTCTCTCTGACTTGTAAGGCCACCCCCTTCAACTACAAAAGGGGATGCGCTCTCTCATAAAAGACGACGACTCGAGGACTCGAGGACTCAACGACTACATAGGCTACCGAACACGGTCTCAACAATCTCAACAACTCGCAAGCTCGGGCACATAGAGACGAACACAGAGCACACGCCCCGACACTTAGCGCACATTTGAGCATCCGTCACTCTCTTTCACTCGGTTTCGAGTCCGACCAGGCCTCTAACACCCCCCTTCTCATTCCTTACTCATTTGTAACCCCACAGAAAACTTCGAGCACCTGGGCTCAGGAATAAAGTCACCAACCAACCTCAACTAGATGTAGGTTTTGTTGCATGAACCAGTATAAATCATGTGTCATTGAGTGCTAGGCCACATCCGATCACAACGCACGACAAAACTATAAATATTTACTTGTCGGCCACATTTTGCACCGACAGTTGGCGCCGTCCGTGGGGACAGACGCCGTGCGTTCATGCTTTTGGTCATCGGATGGCCCACCTTTCCACCATCTTCGGCATGGCGGGCTCGAGTGATACGATTCGCTTCGGCTCGCTGGAGTTTCCCACGCTCCCACTTGCTGGGATGTGGGCTCCTCCCGTCTTCGTGCCACTCCAGACCTTCATCTTCGAGGAGTCTGGATTTCGTCGTCGACTAGCTCGGCGTACTCCACCTCCACAAGGATGCGCTCATCCCGACATCCACTGGAGGAGGAGCACCCTCCACCGGCCCTAGGCCACTCGATGACCTCAACATCGAGACACCCGCGCTTCGCCTTGAGCCCATGCTGGGCTCAAACCCTACGGTGAGTGATGTACATATTGTTATTTAGTCATTATTTAACACCTTCCGCCAACTCTCCAGAGGGACCCCATTGTCCCCACCACGACCGCCGTGCAACTCGTCCCCCTATGGCTTCGCGTCCCCCATGTACGTGTGCGCACGGGGGCTCCGAAGGATGATGACGCCGCCCCCTCTCACGTCTGAGTTCATGGGGATGACGGGCTACGCTCCTGCCTCCTTCCACGACCTCGTCGATGATGAGGTCGAAAGCGATGGATCCAGCATCGGCGACGTCATGGCACCTGGGCACCCTCTATCCTGGGAGTGCGCTATGGCGGATGCCCCGGGACAGCCACCAGAGGTAGTGGAGTCTCTATAGACTCACAACCCTCCGGACCCCCGTGCGTAGGCCCTGGCGTGTGCGCAGGAGCAGGGCAAGGAGTTACGACAAAGGCGACAGAGCCAGCCGCCGCCTGCGCCGGCGCGCCCGGCGCATCACGCTGCACCACATGCGCATAACCCAGCGAGCGGCGCTCAAGGTCATGACCGTCAGGTCCAGCGTAACATCCTGGATGGAGAGGATAATCCCCCATAGTTTGCTCGGGCTGGCCAGAACATTGCTGCTATGGAGATGCTTCTACGTGGCCTCCCCGAGCCTATCGACCCCCAGGAGCAGGCGATCCACCGGAACCTCCAGGTGCTGGTGGAGACTGCCGCCGTTTAGTTGGCAGAAAGCTCCGCGTCGTGACACCGGCACGTGGCCTCTTACCCAGTCGGGGGACTAGGGCCGCATGTAAGGTCGAGATGGCGGACTAGAGGGGGGGTGAATAGTCTTTTCTAAAATTAATTGCGTCGGCTAACCGATATAAATGCGGAATTAAAACAATCGGTCTAGCCAAGACTACACCCCTCTATATATGTTCACTAGCACCTTGCAAAGATACTAATAAAGCAACTAAGGTGCCGAGGGCCACTTCTATTTATAGCCCCAAGGGCTAAACTAGCTATTACCCCTTCACTGGGCAACGGTCGGGCCGACCGGACGCTCCGGTCGTGTTGACCGGACGCTGGACCTCAGCGTCCGGTCGCCCGCAGACGGCCACGTGTCCCGGTTCCAACGGTCACTTGACTTGACCGGACGCAAAGAAGTTTTTTCAACCGACCGGACGCTGAACCCCGCCGCCCGGTCGTTTCAAGAAGGTACCGACCTCAACCGGACGCGTCCGGTCACACATTGATCGGACACCAGCCAGCGTCCGATCACACTCCACCGGCTTTCAGACGTCGCGTCTGACGACGACGTCGACCGGACGCGTATTTACCTACCGTCGTTCGTCATTGACCGACGCCAAAGATCTTCGCGACTAACTCGTTTTCACTTCTAACTTCATCACCCTTGCTCCAATGTGCTAACCACAAGAACTTGCATCCGGCGCAATAGAAAATAGGCATTCTATTTTCCCGAAAGCGCCGAATCCACCAAGTGTACACCACCATGTGTATGTGTGTTAGCATTTTCACAATCATTTCCTAAAGGATGTTAGCCACTCAACTTGCCACGCCACTCGATCCTAGCGACAATGCAAAGTTAGATCACTCGAGTGGCACTAGATGACCGATATGCAAACAAGTTTGCCCCTCTTGATAGTACAGCCATCTATCCTAAATCCGGTCATAAACTTCTCTACACACCTATGACCGGTGAAATGAAATGCCCTAGGTTATACCTTTGCCTTGCGTATTCCATTCCATCTCCTTCAATGTCGATGCAACACATGCACCAACACGATCAACAATGATATGATCCACTTCATATCATCACATGATCATATTGGTTCATCGATCTTGACTTCACTTGCTCTTCACCGTTGCCATCGTCCATCGGCGCCAAGTCTTGCTCAAGCTTCACCGCCATGCGGTCCATCACTCCAAAGCCTTTGACTTGCCCTTCACGCTTGCAACCGGTCCATCAAGCCAAGTCTTGTCTTGATCTTCTCCACCTTGATCACATGACTCAATGTCATGTCTCATGTGCAATAAGCTCCTTCATCATCACATGTGTGAGCTTTGCAACATCTTCAAGCCATTTTCACCTCCATGGCATATGTTGCTCATACACATGTACCTGTGGACTAATCACCTGTGTATCTCACATAAACACAATTAGTCCACCTAGATTGTCACTCAATTACCAAAACCAACAAGGACCTTTCAATCTCCCCCTTTTTGGTAATTGATGACAACTCTACAAAGATATGGAAATTATGCTCTTTTGGATTCATGTTGCTTGCCCAAGCAATTTTACCATGTGAAAATGATTTTGGACAAGTACCACAAACCCAAAATGGTAGTATTAGCTCCCCCTACATATGTGCTAGTGTATTTAATTTGAAGCTTGCACATATGCATAGATTGAAATTGTGGGAGAGTAAATACTACAAAATGATGCTAAGGTGTATAGAATAAACCTTTGAAGCGTGTACCAATCGTAGTTGCACCTTTAAGTTCATCCTTAGCACCATGGTTAGCTAGATATCACTTGAAAATAAAAGCACTAGATACCTCATTAGATCAACATTAAAATCAAGGTACTAGCATTACTTAAAGAATATACCAAGTGTCTAGCTATCATCCTATGCATGCTAGTTATCAAATCATCATTCAAGTTATTTAACTAGCATACACCACACAAGCATGCATATTGAATTTAAGAACATATGCGATGCAAGCAAGCACATGAATATGCACATATCAAATGCAATCAATCAAAGTTCATGAGCTTGCTCCCCCTACTTGTGTGCTTCTCTTGTCCAATAATTTTGATCCATCTCTTTTCTTCAATGTTGCTCCCTCTTTGTCCATGTCCAACTTCTCCCCCATTCAATCAAGCTTTCATATCTTTGTACAATCTCTCCCCCTTTGTCATCAATTTCCATAAAAGGTATGCTTCTTATTGATGCAAAGGTATACTCTTTGGGGTAGATGGTTGAGACTTGCATTTTTTATGGACATTACTTGAATATCGGAATGACACCACAAGTAGATACCATTTAGAACTTGTAACTTGTATTACATGTATCTTGTCATTCTATGTATGGGTCATCCATTTTATTTCACTTAAGCTCTTGTAGGTGAGGGATGCATTCTTTATTTGATGATCACTTAAAGTTGAGGATCACTTGTGGAACCATCATCTTGCATGATTGATACTATGTATAGATACCACTTGTAGAAAGTGAATACCTTTTGAAAGAATCTTCTAGTATGGAACCACTTATTTGATTTATCAATAAAGACCATTTCTTGAACATTTGCTATCTTCATGAGTACCACTTATAGGATATCACTTGTGAGTTGATCTAGACATTATTTGTGAAATCATGATGAACTACTTGAGTCTAGATACCACTTGAAATATATAAACTAGATATCCATTTGCATTGTTGTCTTGTGCTTGTACTCTTATCATTATCATGAGCTTTTAAGTTGACTTGAACTAAATTGATTTGCCTAAGCATCCAAGTCCGGTTTGAACCAATGACAAGCTTCTTCACACCTCTTTTAAGGGTTATCTTGTCAATGTTGTACTTGTCACTTATTAGCAATCCAAATTAAGTCAAGTACTTGGGTTCACTAGCTCATGAACAAATTCATGTACTAACCACTAGATCAAGTAATCCTTCAAACAATAGTGGTAGGCTATGAATTTAAATATTTCATTTGTTATGCATGATCCTATGAAGCATGTACTATATGCACTAACCGCATACTAGTAAGGGATGAAATGATCATGCACATTACAATGATACATTTGCTATGTTGGAGTAGAGGATAGTCACATAGATTCCAATTCATTACTCCAATAGCAATACGAAGTCCAATTATAAGCTTGGTGAAGACCGATAGATACCAATTTGAATCTCATTCTTCACCCATATGAAATGAATACCACTTATGATCAAGTGCACTTTCTTATTGTGGTTGACTTGCTTCATCTTTTGATCTTAGCTTGCATGAGAGCATCAATATGAGAATACCACTTGAAATATCATGACTAGCTCTCTTTTGGGTGTTGCTTGCTTTTCTTGATCAATCCTTTTGATTGCTTCAACTAAGCATCTTAAATGTCCCTCGGATCACCACTTCCATGTTAGCCTTCCAAGTTCCACACTTGGTTTACCTACTCATAGGCGGCAAGCCCCTACACTAGGGAGAAGTGACCTCTCTCCAAGAACCATTGTTGACACTCACTTGAAATAACTTGATTGATTGATCCAAGTGATGGACTTAACTTGATGAGTAACCTTGATTCCTTCTTTAAGTCCTTTTCTTTCTCCTTGTTTAAGTTCTTTTCTTTTTACCAAATGATTTCCAATAGTCACTAGAACTTAAACTTCATCTTCATCTTGAGTTTGATCTTGATCTTCCAATTTGAGTACTGAATGTGTGCAAAGTACACTTCTCAATCAAATGACCTTGTACTCTTTACTTGTCATGCTTCTAGATCATCTCAAAACCAAAATTAGGTACCTCAAACACTTGTAAACATGTTTCCAACTTGAGGACCTTTCAATTAAAGTGACTCTAGATCAATCCAATATTTGTCACTTTTCTAGCAGATTCTGTACTCTCCAAAGAAATAGGCATATCTCCCAAAGTACAAATTCAAATACCACGAAATTTGGTGGAGATGTGCATTACTAGGTTATATAGCAGCTGTAAAAATTTGAGCTTCATTTGACTTATATATTGCTGCCAAATTTCAATTCTTCCACCACTGCTACATGCTGAAAACTGCTGCACTATAGATGACAAGAACCACTCCAAAACCGAAGCATTTCTTATCCAATTTCAATGAAATTTCTACAGCATCTCATACTATATGTCTAGAGCATGTATACCAATTTTCATGCCAATCCAATAAGATTTGATTACTCAAACATGGCTATGATCACAGCTAGCTCAGATTTTGCAATATAGGACAGATTTTAACAATTGAGCTATGCTTCATCAAATATGAATCAAACTTGATACTAACTTGTTTGAATACTTCCATAAGATATATATCCATTCAAATCACTTACTAAATGTCATCTCATGAATTTATCCAACACAAATCAATCCAAACTTGATTACTAATCAACTTATCCATTCAAACACCTCATAGCAAGCAACATTGCATATTTATCCAATTCAATCAACTCATATGCACCCAAATGAAATGATCAACAAGAGATATACCTTGGTTAGCTCATGATCATCCAACTAGAAAGCTTCAACTCAATTATTTGCAAGTCATCAAATATTCCAATAAATCACCACAACTTGAATATGACACTTGTAAGTTGTAGCACATTTGGACTTCATTCAACTATCATGGCATTGGGATAATGATCATCATTTAGCAATACTTGGCTCAACTACATGATCAACAAGATGAATATCATTTGAACCAAGCCTCCAATGCCGATGGTACCTACAATCAATCATCCACTTTTTGATGGTACCCAAACAAGTTTGGGTCCTCTCAAGTTAGGAGCAACATACTTAGGCAACGCCTTAGTATGAGTAGCGGGATGTTTTGCAATTGCAACCAATGAGGTACCATTTCCGTCCTTTCTAAGCATATCATGATCATCAATTGAAATAGGCTTAGAAATTTTACCTAGGGGACATGAATGTGCCATGTGTCCCCTTTCCCGGCATGAGTAGCACTTTCTCTTTGCTTGAGCCTTCTCTTCCTTGCTCATGTGGTGCTTCTCATTGCCTTGCCTCTCATGGATTGCTTGAGCCTTCTTCTCAAGCTTGTTAGGACACTTAGAGGCAAAGTGTCCCATACTTCCACACTTGAAACACTTGATGTGAGCATAATCTTTCTTCTCATCTTCATTCTTGCTCATCATCTTAGCATCTTGAGTTTGCATTGGATGCCTTGCCTTTCCACCCCTTCTTGTTTTCTTCTTCTTTATCATCAAATCACCACCATCTTCATGGTTGATCTTGATTTGAACTTGGGGTGTCTTCTCTTGCTCAACTTGTGGCTTTGGTTGAGGCTTCACTTGTTGCTTCACCAATTGCTTGGTTGGGCACATTGAGGTAGGATGACCCCAAGTGCGGCACTTGAAGCACTTGACATGCCTTAGCCTCTCTTCTTCTTTCTTCAACTTGAGCTTTTCTTCATTGGGGCAACCATTTGCAAGATGTCCCACTTCATGGTATTTGAAGCACATGAAATGAGAGAGCTTCTCTTGTTCTTGCTTCTTCATCTCTCTTTCATATCTTCTCTTGCCCCATCTTTTGCCCTTGATCTTGCTCTTGTTGAAGCCAATGCCACACTTGTCACCATAGTTTCTTTGAGTTTTCAACATATGCTCAAAGGTGACTTTTGAGTTGTAGCACCTCTCTAACTTGTTGCTCAATTTCTTCACTTCATTTTTGAGCTCATTGTTCTCCTTCAAAAGGTTAGTCTCACAAGACATGGAAGTAGAACAAGCATCTATATGTGAAGAGCATGGCATATCTAATAAATCATCACAAGAGGTGGATACATGCTTCTTTTCTACATCACAAGGTTTAGCAACATTTTACAATTGATCTTTTGACCCATGTGATGAGTTCTTATTATTTTTAAGTTTCTTTGTAAACACTTTAATGAGAGAAGCTTGTTTTTCTAATAATTCATCATGAGATGCAAGAAGTGTCTCATGATTGAATTTAAGCTCATCAAGTGAAGATTTATAAGCATTAAGCAATTTCTTATGTTCTTCACAAGAGTTCTTTAGAAATGAGTTTTCATTTTCTAATTTCAATGTTTTAGCTTTCTCATTTTCTAAAGACATGGTCATGCTAGCAAGTCTACTAACAAGCTCATCATATGACTCAACATGATCAACCACATTACCATTTGATACCTTGGTGTCACCTTGTGACATGAGACAATGTGGTGAAGTGGATGGGCTTGTAGTAGCATCATCATGGCTTGAGCATGAACCATCATCACCATCAAGTGTGCATGGGGTAGCATCATCACTTCCAACACTTGTGGCATCATCATCAACCTTGTCAAGTGAACTTGTAGTGGATTGATCATCATCATCCTCACTTGACAATGAGGTGGAGCAATCTTCCACAATCACCAAATTGTGGTTATACTCAACACACTCATGTGTCTCCTTCTTGGGCTCATCCTCCTTCTTGAATTTGCCATCATCCCATGTGGAGGAATTACCGTAGAAGGCTTGGAGTGCTAGCCACATATCATGTGCATTCTCCAAGTCCCACACACGTCTAAAAACATCATCATGTAAAGCACATATTAGATAATAAAGAGCACGATGATCAAGTTGTAAGCAATCCTCTTGTGCTTGGGTTAGGTTGTCCTTATCCAAAGCATCACGAGAAAAACCAACAACAATGATCCACCATGCCTTGGGACCCAAATCATGGAAATGATCAAGCATATGACGTTTCCACCGTGCATAGTTTGTGCCATCAAAAATGTGTGTGTCACAAACAACCTCTAGCCCAAAGTTCGCCATCCTCTCGGGTCGGTGAAGACCACAAATGAGAGACCGGGCTCCGATACCACTTGTAAGGTCGAGATAGCGGACTAGAGGGGGGTGAATAGTCTTTTCTAAAATTAATCGCGTCGGCTAACCGATATAAATGCGGAATTAAAACAATCGGTCTAGCCAAGACTACACCCCTCTATATATGTTCACTAGCACCTTGCAAAGATACTAATAAAGCAACTAAGGTGCCGGGCTAGCTAGAGCTCTCCTAAACAATTCTAGGAGCAAGGTCACACAAACCTATGCCACTAGTACTTTAAGTAACAAGGGAGCTCCTACACATTCTAGTAAGCAAAAGCACAAAGCTAACTAAGCTCACTAGCAATCCTCAATAACAAGGCAACCAACGCCTAATTAGAGAGCGCAAATACTTAGCTACACAAACTAAGCAATGTGACTAACAAGGTTACTAAAACCAAATTAGCCACGCAAGGGAGCTACTTCTATGCTACACAAGCAAGAAGGTAATTAGCTAGCTACACAAGCTATCTAATTACAAGAGCAACTACACAAGCTTAAGATATATATATAAGTAATTGCAAGCTTGTGTAATGGGGATACAAACCAACGGGAAGAACAAGGTTGACACGATGATTTTTCTCTCGAGGTTCACGTGTTTGCCAACACGCTAGTCCCCGTTGTGTCGACCGCTCACTTGGTGGTTCAGCGGCTAATTAGCATCACCCGCTAAGCCCGCACGTCGGGCACCACAAGAACCTACCCCTTGAGTGAGGGTAGCTCAATGACACGCTTTACTAAAGTTGCTCTTCGCGACTCCCACGGGGTGAGCACAAGTACCCCTCACAAGCACTTCTCCGGAGCACCGCACAAGCTTCTTGCGCGCTTCGACGGAGACCACCACCAAGCCGTCTAGGAGGTGGCAACCTCCAAGAGTAACAAGCACCACCGGCTCGCAACTCGATCACCTAGTGCCACTCGATGCAACCTCACGATGCAATCGCACTAGAATCGCTCACTCACACAATCGGATGATCGCTATCAAGTATGTGTGTGATGGAGGGCTCCCAAGCACTCACAAGCATGGACACTAAGTCCCTTGAGGTGCTCAGCACCGGCCATGGCCGAGGGCCACTTCTATTTATAGCCCCAAGGGCTAAACTAGCCGTTACCCCTTCACTGGGCAACGGTCGGGCCGACCGGATGCTCCGGTCGTGTTGACCGGACGCTGGACCTCAGCGTCCGGTCGCCCACAGACGGCCACGTGTCCCGGTTCCAACGGTCACTTGACTTGACCGGACGCAGCAGCTTTCAACTGACCGGACGCTGAACCCCCAGCGTCCAGTCGTTTCCAGTAAGGTACCGACCTCGATCGGACGCGTCCGGTCACACTTGATCGGACGCAGCCAGCGTCCGGTCACACTCCAGCTTCTGCGTCATCGTACGTCAGCCTGACCGGACGCAGCCTGCCAACGTCCGGTGCATTCAGATCCAGCGTCCGGTCAGTTGACCGACGCCAGCATCTTCGCGACTAACTCGTTTTCACTTCTAACTTCATCACCCTTGCTCCAATGTGCTAACCACAAGAACTTGCATCCGGCGCAATAGAAAACAGACATTCTATTTTCCCAAAAGCGCCGAATCCACCAAGTGTACACCACCATGTGTATGTGTGTTAGCATTTTCACAATCATTTCCCAAAGGATGTTAGCCACTCAACTTGCCACGCCACTCGATCCTAGCGACAATGCAAAGTTAGATCACTCGAGTGGCACTAGATGACTGATATGCAAACAAGTTTGCCCCTCTTGATAGTACGGCCATCTATCCTAAATCCGGTCATAAACTTCTCTATACACCTATGATCGGTGAAATAAAATGCCCTAGGTTATACCTTTGCCTTGCGCATTCCATTCCATCTCCTTCAATGTCGATGCAACACATGCACCAACACGATCAACAATGATATGATCCACTTCATATCATCACATGATCATATTGGTTCATCGATCTTGACTTCACTTGCTCTTCACCGTTGCCATCGTCCATCGGCGCCAAGTCTTGCTCAAGCTTCACCGCCACGCGGTCCATCACTCCAAAGCCTTTGACTTGCCCTTCACGCTTGCAACCGGTCTATCAAGCCAAGTCTTGTCTTGATCTTCTCCACCTTGATCACATGACTCAATGTCATGTCTCATGTGCAATAAGCTCCTTCATCATCACATGTGTGAGCTTTGCAACATCTTCAAGCCATTTTCACCTCCATGGCATATGTTGCTCATACACATGTACCTGTGGACTAATCACCTGTGTATCTCACATAAACACAATTAGTCCACCTAGGTTGTCACTCAATTACCAAAACCAACAAGGACCTTTCACCGCACCAGTCGAATCACTTCGTCCACTCACCACAGCAGTTATCGGGCGTGGAGCAGGAGGTCGTGGCTATGCTGCAGCCCAACCCAGCGCTCGCTCCACACTGACCACCTATGCACGAATGGCTCAGGCCAAACCATGACGCTCACAGCATCATCAACCATCGACGCCACACCCGGCACGATGACGACGTCCATCGAATGGCGATGAGAGTAGGCGGCGCAGGTCCTGGCCAGACCATCGAGGAGTGTGAGGACATGCAACCCAGGCATGGTGGCCGACCGAACGACCGGAGCCCCATCCCGGATGCCCCGGGGCCACGGGCCTTTGGTCGCCGCATCTAGAAAGCGACGTTCCCATAGCGCTTCCGACCACCCACCAACATCGCCAAGTACACCGGGGAGACGAACCCCGGTATATGGTTCAAAAACTTCTGGCTCGCCTACCGAGCCAGATGAGTGGATGATGACTACTTCATCATCCAGTACCTCCCCATCTACATGGGGGAGCATGTTCGAGCATGGCTCGAATTCCTTCCGCCTGACAGCATCCGTGATTGGGCGAATCTCAAGAGGGTCTTCGTCGGAAATTTCCAGGGGACATATGTCCGTCCTAGGAATTCCTGGGATCTCAAGAGCTACCAGCAGGGGCCCAACGAGTCCCTACAGGATTACATCCATAGGTTCTCAAAGCAGTCCAACTCCCTTCCTAATATCGTCGACACAAACGTCGTCAGCGTGTTCCTCTCTGCGACAACCTGCAAGTCCCTGATCCACAAGCTCAGCTGTGTGAAGACCCATACCACCCGCGACCTGCTCGACATCACCACGAATCACGCCTCTAGCGAGGAGGCGGTCGAGGCGGTCTTCAGCGGAGGTCAGGACAGGGGCAAGGCCAAGCGCGAGGACCAAGATGAGTGCTCCTCCACACAAAAGGGCAAGAAGAACAAGAAGGATCAGCGCTAACTGACCAACCCAGCTTTGGTCGCCACGACCGACCACGTGGGCAAGCAGCCCCAGCAAGGCCAGCCCAACCACTTCGACAAGCTCATGTAGAGTCCATGCACCAACAACGCCCATCCCATCAAACACCTCTATAAGTACTACAAGCTCCTCAAGCGCTCCTTGCGGCAAGCCGCCAAGCCAAAGGAAGGGAAAGGCAAGGAGGAGGCGACCAAGAAAGGAGGCATGGCGGGTAAGGATGAAGACAACTTCCCCGACCCTGAGGAATGCCTCATGATCTTTGGGGGATCCGACACCATCCACTTCAAGCACCAGCACAAGGTATACTACAGAGAGACATGCGCCGCTGAGTTGGCCATCCCCTCTTTCCTTAGCTGGTCGGACTCCCCGATCACTTTTTGATCAGAGAGACCATCCTTCCCACGTCGCCCGACCGAGTCGCTACCCGCTCATCATCGACCCCATCATCTGCAAGAAGCGCCTTACTAAGGTGCTAATGGATAGAGGCAGCGGCCTCAACATTCTCTATATCGACACCCTCGATGCCATGCGCATCCCCCGATCGGAGCTCCGCCCAGTGAGCTCTCCCTTCCACGGCATGATTCCAGGGACGCAAACATACCCACTCGGGCAAATCGACCTGTCCATCACATTTGGCAACCGCACCAACTTCTGCTCGGAGGTCCAAACCTTCGAGGTAGTGGACTTTTGGGGTCCTACCACGCCATCTTAGGGCGGCCATGCTACGCCAAGTTCATGGCGATCCCCAACTACACCTACCTCAAGCTGAAGATGCTGAGGCCGAATGGCATCATCACCGTAGGTAGCACCTTCTTGCACGCCTACACGTGCGACCACGAGCATTACGAGCTCGCCACTGCCGTCATCAACTCCACCGAGCTCCTAGAGCTCGAGAGTTTAGCAACTCCAGTAGTCCTTGACCGCAACGGGCAGACCTCCATAAGCACCTTCCATCCAACCGAGGAAACCAAGGCGGTGGAGATCGACCCCAGCAACCCAACCAAGACAGTGCGGATCAGGACCAAGCTCCTGGCCAAATAGGAAAGCGAGCTCGCTAATTTCCTACGCACAAATCATGATGTCTTTGTGTGGAAGCCTTCTGACATGCTGGGCATACCAAGGGAGGTCGCCAAGCACGCACTACGCGTCGTCCTAGGCTCAAAGCCTACCAAGCAACGCCTGCATCGCTTTGACGACGAGAGGCGTAGGGCCATAGGCGAGGAGATCGCCAAACTTCTGGCAGCCAGATTCGTCAAAGAGGTATACCACTCCGATTGGCTAGCTAATCCTGTTCTTGTGAAAAAGAAAAATGGGAAATGGAGAAAGTATGTTGACTATACTGGCCTCAACATGGCATGCCCAAAAGATGACTTCCCTTTACCATGCATAGATCAGATAGTCGACTCCACCTCAGGGTGTGAAATCCTCTCCTTCCTGGATGCCTACTCAGGCTACCACCAGATCGCGATGAAAGAGTCTGACTACGTCATGACTTCATTCATCACCCCGTATGGTTCGTACTGTTACGTAACCATGCCTTTTGGTCTGAAGAACGCTGGCGCCACCTATCAACGGTGCATGCAGCGATGCTTCGCTGACCAAATTGACCCACCCGACCAACCTGACCAAGTCGAGCAGCCAAAACCAACAATCACCGTCCATGTAGATGACATAGTGGTGAAAACGGCTCAAGCTAGCAGCCTGATCGCAAACTTGGCCGCCACATTCATGAACCTCTGAAGGTTCAGCATCAAATTGAATCCCAAAAAATGTGTTTTCGGGGTTCCGAAGGGGAAGCTTCTCGGATACATCATGTACGAGCACGACATCGAAGCCAACACCAAAAAAATCACGACCATCTCTAGCATGGGCCCTATATGCAATGCCAAGGGCATACAGAGGCTCACCGACTGTTTGACCACCTTGAGCCAGTTCATCTCCTGACTAGGCGAATGGGGGATGCCTCTCTACAAACTTCTCAAGAAGACAGACGCATTCATCTAGCACAAAGGAGGCATAGTAGGCTTTGGAAAAGCGTCAAAGCATCACTGACGTTGGCCCCAATCCTTGTCGCTCCCGAACGAGGAGAATCCCTCCTCTACATCGCGGCAAGCAACCACGTTGTGAGCGCCGCCCTCGTCGTCGAGAGGGAGGAGCCAGGACACCCCCTGAAGGTCCAACGACCGGTGTACTTCATCGGTGAGGTACTCATCGATGCCAAAATTCGCTACCCCTAGGTTTAGAAGCTTCTGTACGCCATGCTGATGGTGACCCAAAAGCTCCTGCACTATTTCACCGACCACGAGGTCATGGCCGTCACCTCGTACCCACTCGGGGAGGTCGTCCATAACCGTGACATCACCAGCTGAATCTCCAAGTGGGCTCTTAAACTCATGGGCCACGACATCAGGTATGTCCCTCGCACCGCTATTAAGTCTCAGGCTCTTGCCAACTTCATCACCGAATGGACGGAAGTCTAGCTCCTGACCCCGGATGTCACCCACGAGTACTGAACGATGTACTTCGACGGGTCGGTCAAGGCACCTGGCTCGGGGGCTAGAGTGGTTCTGATCTCTTTGGATGGGAATAGGCTCTGCTACGCGATCTGTCTCCATTTTTCAGCCTCGAACAATGCCGCAAAGTACAAGGCCCTCATCAATGGACTGCGCATCACCGTCGAGCTTGGCGCCACATGGTTGTATGTCCATGGAGACTCAGAGTTGGTCATCGACCAAGTCATGAAGGAGTCCTCCTGCAAGAGCCCTCTCTTGGTGGCGTACTGCCAGGAGGTGCGCAAGCTCGAGGACAAGTTCCAAGGGATCGAACTGCATCATGTCCCTCGAAAGGACAACGCCGCCGCCGACTTTCTCGCAAAATTAGTGGCCATACAGGAACCGCCCGCCGATGGGGTCTTTGTAAATGACCTCCATGAGTCGTCTGCCCACATCTGAGAGTATCCGACCCAGAAGCGCTCCAATAGCAATCTGGCACTCGGGCGCTCCGACCCCCGATGTGCCCCTACCCAGACTAAGCGCTTGGGGGCTCCAACCTTGGCACCTCCATGGCAATGTCACCCGATGACATCGCTAGGATGGCACTCGATCCGGCCGACTAGAGAGCACCACTACTCGCTTACCTCCTCGAGGAGGTTCTCCCACCAGAAAGGACTGAAGCGCCATGAATCGCTCGACGCGTCAAGACGTTCGTCGCCATTAGTAAAGAACTTTACAAGCAAAGTCCGTCGGGAGTGCTCATGAAGTGCATCCCGACCGACTAGGGGATACAACTTCTCCTCAAAGTCCATGCCAGAATATGTGGACATCACGCGGCCCCAAGGTCGCTGGTTGGGAAAGCCTTTGGCCAAGGTTTTTATCGGGCCACTATGCTACGAGATGCAAAGAAGGTGGTCCGCAGGTGTGAAGGATGTTAGTTCTATGCTCGACAAACTCACCTATCGGCGCAAGAGCTTCAGACCATTCCCATCACCTAGCCATTCGCGGTCTGGGGCCTCGACATGGTTGGACCCCTCAAAAAGGCCCCGAGTGGCTTCACTCACCTACTTGTGGTGGTGGACAAGTTCACCAAGTGGATAGAGGTGAAGTCCATCACCAATATCCGCTCGGAAGAGGCAGTCAAGTTCTTCCTCGACATCATCTATCGGTTTGGTGTCCCTAACTGTATCATCACCAACCACGGAACAAACTTCACCGGGAATAAGTTCCTGGACTTTTATGACGGATACGACATCAGGATCGATTGGGCTTCGGTCGGACACCCACGTACTAATGGTCAGGTCGAGCAGGCCAATGGCATGGTCCTCCAAGGACTCAAGCCCTGCATCTTCGACTGATTAAAAAAGTATGCCGAGCGATGGGTTGCAGAGGTCCCAACGATCCTCTAGAGCCTAAGAACAACCCCAAACCAATCCATGGGGTTCACCCCTTTCTTCCTGGCATACGGAGCCAAAGCAGTGTTGCCATCCAACCTCGATCACGGTGCCCCAAGAGTAAAGGCCTTCGACCGAGATCGAGCCATGGAGGCTCAGCAGGACATGGTTGACCTACTCGAGGAGGCTCATGAGACGACCGTCATCTGCTCCGCTCGATACCAGCAAACTCTTCGTAGGTACCATGAAAGAAAAATCAGGGGGAGGATCCTCGGGGTCGGTGATCTCATACTCCGGAGGACCCAGTCAACCAAGGACAAACATAAGCTCTCTCCACCATGGGAAGGACCATACGCAGTGCCCGAGGTGATCCGACCGGGCGCCTACCGGCTGAAGGACGACAACGGCAATGTTCTCACCAACACATGGAACATCGAACAGTTATGTCGTTTCTTTCCTTCAAGCTTGGTCTTACCATTTATTTCCATTCAATGCTTGCTCCTATAACGCCCTAGCCCAAGCACTCTTGGCCTAGGTCGCTCGGGGGCTACACGGGGGTGCGATATCACCCCCTTTTTTACTATCGTGTAGTAACACTTTTCGCCTAAACAAAAGGGTGTCGCAACGAAAGGGAATCCCGTTCCTTTGATTACCCTACGTAACTTGCGCTTTAGCCTCCCGACCGATCACACCTCGCCATGACCTATGGTTACAAGCAGCTGAGCCTCGCGGGCCATGCCTAGGTTCTTAAGGTTGCAGCATCGGCGTTGGCTCCAGCATTGGCGATGGCTCCAGCATTTCTGCTCCACTTCTAGAGCCTCCAGTGACTTCCTGAGCACCACCTCGGTCTCTACCAAGTGGGCCTTCGCCGCATTGAGTTCTGCTCGGCAGCAGTCGCCCGCTTGACCGCACGTAGCTTCGCCACCTGTGCTCCCATCGCCTCGACCGCCTAGTCCTAGGACTCATGGTGGGCGAACTCTAGCTTATGCATGAGCTCGTCGACCCGCCGCAATGCCACCGCTTCTTGCTCCATCCAACCGTGCTCCTCCCAGAGAAACCGAGACTTGCGGATCGACATCATCTCTAGGTCCTGCAAGACAAGAAGCAGGCGTGCTGAGACAACCGTTTAAATGCCAAGGAATCAAAGACAACACCAGGGATGCAGAAAACTTACCTCTACAATGCGTGGTAGGTCGACGATCATGGCCTGATGGACGAGCTCAACCCTCTCCAAGGCCTCCTTGAGCTTCATCTTGGTAAGGGTGAGATCAGACTCCATCGATAGTCCTCTCTCCTCGAGCAGGTGCCAAATCCTCACCTCCTCCTCGTCATGAAGGATGAACTAGGCCTTTCTCGGCTCACCAAGGCAAGGCCACACCAGCTCACGGGTCGCCCCCAACCCATCGAAAGATCTAGCCATCGCAGTATCAAGCGACGACTAGATCATCACCAACTCTCGGGATGGCGGGATGGTTGGCAGCTCCACCCCGGTGTCTTCCTTACCGTCGAAGGGGATGTCCACCACTAGGAATCCATAGCTCGCTGGTGGCTGCTCTACCTCTGGCCTGGTCATGGCTCCTTCGGCCCCCTCCAACTCTGACCAGGTGGGCGAACCATGCGCTCCTCCACCGAGCGAGACAGGGAGCCTAGCTTCCCTCTTCTCCTCCTGCACAACCGGAGGGGGAGGGACCACAAGAGTCACCCCCGACCCGGCCTCTACTGACACTACGGGGATCGCCGCCATCATGGCTGCCTCCGTGCTCATGATCGGTCGAGAAGACGCAACCCACATTAAGGAAGGTCACGCCGCCACCAGCCTGCTTCTCCCTTCGCTCGTCGCAACCCCGCCGAGGATGGGTCTCCACTCTTCTTGCATAGGAGGTGGGGAAACTCAACTATAACAACAAAGGAAAGCATGAATACATACCCAGATGAAAGCGATAGAACCTTGAAGCCCCGATCGGCTCACGACGAGCCGACCAGATGAGGATCGCTCGAGGGTCATGACCCGTGCCCCCTCAGATCATGGTAGGGCATCTACCCATTGGGGGTCACGCACACGCGTCGACCCCAAAGATGTAGGGGAACGATCATGTCCCCCCGATCGACCGGTGTGCTCCACCACACTCGGAGAAGGGGGCCGCAAAACCGATGTCGCCTCCAAAGGGTGCGGCGACGACGCCCGCTTCACCTCTGTTCTCAGGCGTCATCCTCACCCGCGGCGCGTTTCCTTGACTCAGGAGCACCACTGTGCATCTCTGTACCACACCCGCCACCGATAGGCACAGCCATAGGCGCACGGCGCTCCACCAAGGTCATGGCAGCACCCTTGTCTCCCTCATCCTCCAAGGAACCCACGTCGTCGCTTGACTCTCGTGGGGTCCTCTGACTCGAGCTCCTCCTCCACTTCCTCCTGGCGCTTGCCACCGCAGAGCCATCGATTGATCTCCTTCTCAAAACTCCGCTCCCTTGCTCTGCTCTCCTCTTTCCTAGAAACACCGTGATGCATGAAGGTGCTTAGCAAGAAGAAGGAAGAGGAAGCGGCGGTGGTGAAGGAAAGGCGAAGAGACGGGAGAAAAAAAACCCTTCCCCCCCTATTTAAATGCGAAAGGACATGCGGCGGGACATGGCCTGGCTGACGGAACATCGCTTGGCTGGCGGGATGTGGCTTAGGCGAGGCCCACCACTACCACAACCCGAGCATGAGAAACGAGGCGCAGCCTGACACAAATGATCCTCCGCCTTCCCAAGAAAGGGTTGGAGGGGCCCACCGACAGAATCTCCATTGAGGAGAAGCCAGCCGGTCACCCAAGTTGATCAAACGGCTCGAGCGGCTGTCGAGAAATGAGTAAGGAGTAGTGGGATGCCCCATGTAGGTTATGCCAACTCTGTCATGAATCACGAACTAGGATTCCACTCAGACATATCCGATAGGAGCTCCCCGAACCCATCACTCCAACCATCGAGGTAACTTTACCAACCCCCATTTTACTTTTCCAGTGCATGAGCATTCATTCATCCATTCTCATGCATGCATTCATACATTCAGTCATATATTCATCCATACATTCTTCCCATACATCCAAGCATTGCATATGAAATTGTTACATCACAACGCTTCGCATCGCGTCATGAAGCGGTAGTCGTCTCATTCGATATGAGCGGCGACCGACCGGGGTTCGAAGGCCGGCCCACAAGGGGCTCGAGGCCACCTCGCATCAAACAGAGCCATGGGAGAAAACACAGATGAGCCCCAGCAGCCCTCGCCTGATCCACTCACAAGCGGACAGGGTCATCTCGACCTTCTCGTTTGATCCTGACCTCGAGCCATGCCCACAGAATCTCCATCGAGGGGAGGCCAGCGGGCCACTTGAGTCGGTCTCCGAAACAGCTCAGGCATCTACCGAGAGGTGGGGTAAAGGGGCAGTGGAATGCCACATGTGGGCTATGCCGACCCCGTTACGAACAACGGACCCGCATTCCACTCAGACATGCCCGTTAATGAGCTCACCGAGCGCGTCACTCGAGCCATTGAGGCAAGTGACGTTAGCTCAACTCCTCCGATTGTGAAAACCACGGATGGGGTGACGCACGAAACTCGACCGACCCCTATCGAGCCCAGCGAGGCTCGAGGGCTCGGGCCACTCGACCCTGACTCAGGAATCCAACCGACCGCGCAAGTCGCGGGCGAGACAAACATGGGCAAACACCTCGACCGGCAGGAACACAGGAGTCTACGGCCCTAGGAAAGGGTACTAAGGTGCTCAGCCTCCAACCGACTCACCTGTTGGCTGCAGGCTCGGAGGCTACACCCATCGGATGCACTCACGCGCACCCGGCAGAAGACGGACTACCGACGAGTCCTCCCCCTTTGGGGGCTGGGCACCTATGTCTACTCGGCGTGCCTCCGCAGCCTTCGCCGGTCCCCTCATCAGGGGCTGGGTGCCAATATCCCCCCGGCGCGCCTACACGGCCTTCGCCAGTCCTCCCCGTGGAGGCGGAGCGCCTAAATCCTACTTGGTTACCCTACGCGGTACAACAAACCAAGGGGAAAAACGCCAAAGTTCCAATAAACAGCCTACCTCCATGGCGCAATGGGCACAGGAATTACAAAGCAAATACAAGCTTTCATTAAGCTAAAGACATAAGCCCCAGGCTTTTACAATAACACGCAAAGCATGTGTGAACAGCCTTGGGACTGCTCCGCACCTTGAGGCATGAAGCGGAACAAGGGAGCCAAGATCCTTGTTCTCCCGCTACAATGCTCTCCTCTCTCTCTCCGTCCTCTGATCCAAAATCTAGGACAGGGGCCCGTTCGAGACGTACGATGCTCTCTCCTTACGAGAGATCTTCTAGCATCGTACTCCCGTGCGCCCTCAAAAGCGGCAACTCAACAGCCCCTTCACGGCTTCACAGAAGCCCTAAAGGGGCTCGGGGGCTCTTGTCGGGTTCATAAAACCAGGTCCCTAATGAATCCGCTTCCCTGCAATACTTGGCCTAGCAGGCGACGCAGCGACAGCACGCATCTGGACTGGCCCAGATACACAATGATAGGCCAAGACCACGATTCGGTCCCCGACCGACACCTCCGGCCAGGAGACCTGGTCGGAGCCCCGATCCGAAGGCCTAGCTGAGGTGGGATCGCAGTCCGACTCCGACCCCGTTCCTCCGACCGAGGATATGCCAGACCTTTGCTCACCTCTCTTTCCTGACCGACATGGTTGAGGCTGACTGGGAATGACCGATCAGGACGCCTGCTCGGTGTGGGCCTGGGAAACAGGCGGAGTAGATAAGGTAAGGCGCTCAAATCAACCGCAATACCGAGGACCGTACCCTGCCATGCCCTTCGCACCTGCAGGACGGTGTCGTCAGGCCATGTCAGACGGACACTATACAGCCTGCTAGGCGCGACATAACACAAACAATATTGTGGGCGCCATCGTTTGCCGTCCTAGGCGAACACTGTGCAGTCTACCAGGTCATGAACAGTAAGGTTGGCGAATACTATGTAGCATGCCAGGTACTACAGGTTATGAACAGTAAGGTGGACGATGGCGTGCCGTACCCGACGACGTGGGCAACAAAACTAGGTAGCACCCGTACACACTCTCTCCCTTTCTATCTTTGACTTGTAAGGCCATTCCCTTATCTATAAAAGGGGATGCGCTCTCTCCTCTGAGGACGACAGCTCAACAGCTCTAGAACTTGACAGCTACACAATGTACACGCTCTCAACAGCTGATAAGCTCGGACACACAGAGCATATGCTCCAATACTTAGCGCACGTTTGTGCATCCGTCACTCTCTTCCACTCGATTCCGAGTCCGACCGGGCCTCTAACACCCCTTCTTATTCCTTATTTGTTTGTAACCCCACAGCAAACTTCGAGCACCTGGACTCAGGAATAAAATCACCGACCGACTGAAACTGGATGTAGGGCACGTTGCCTGAACCAGTATAAATCATATGTCATCGCGTGCTAGGCCACATATGATCACAGCGCACGGCAAAACTATAAATATTTACTTATTGGCCACATTTCGCACTGACATAATTAGTCACCAAGAGATTGCTAAATGGGATTAAAGCCCATATTGCCTCACCTTTTAGTCATTTGGAGCTAAACACCCTGACTAAAAGGGACTAAAAGACCTCTTTTAGTCTATCAAACCAAAAAGGGGTGACTAAAGTTTAGCAACTGGTTTAGCTGGCTAAAATTTAGTAGTTTCAATCCAAACAGGGCCTTACTACTCCCTTGGTCCACAGAAGAATACAATTCTTACTACTCTCTTGGTCCACAAAAGAATGCAATTCTCGTTTTTTAATGAGTAAAATAGTGTAAACTTTGACAAAATTTATATTAAAAAGTATAAACATTCCTGATACCAAATAATTACCATTAGATTAGTTATAAAATATATTTTTATAATAAATTTATTTGAAGACATAAATACTAATATTATTTACTATAAACATAGTCAAATAGCTAGATTGACTGACATGTTTATCATAGTTGTATTCTTTTGTGCACAGAGATAGTAGCTCGTACTCCCTCTGTCCCTGAATAAATAGATTCTTAGAGTTGTTTTAAGTCAAACTTTTAAAACTTTGATCGAATTTTTAGAAAAAACATTAAGATTTATGGTATCAAAATAGTTTGATTAGATTTATTATAAAATATATTTTCATAAGATGTTCAATTTATGTCATATATGTGTTACTTTTTTCTATAAAGTTAAATAAATTTAAAAAAATTAACTGACATGGACTGTAGAAATTTATTTATTTAAGGACAGAGGTTGTATATTATAGAAGATGCTCTAGGCAAAAAAATACTCACGCGAAAGAATTGAAGACGCTTTAAAGAACAGGATTGAATCAGCGGCGAAAGAGCGAAAAAGGGTGCATGTGCTGCCAGCGAAAGAGTTACAGCCAGCGGTGCGAACGAGTGACACGAACACACGGACGGGGCCGGGGCAACCCGAACGCCGCCGTGGTGGCCGGTAGGCCGCACGTCGGCGATCCGGTCAGTGGGCGGGGCCACCCGCCGTGGAAGGAAAAGCGAATGCCGGCTGCGTGGGGCGTAGGTACTGTACACGGTCGCCTACTACCCGGTTGGGCTGCTGGTCGCAGTGGTTTGGTGGCGAGGCGAGTGAGTGGCGGCTATGTGGGCCGCGAGGCGAGGTATTTTTTACTCCGGCGGCCACGCGCCGAGGAGAGCTGGTCAGCTGGAGAAGTGGACAAGGAAGCTAGCGCTTGGCTCTGATCCAGAGGTCAACATCCGGACACTGCAACCGAGACACCCGACCCAACGAATTATCTTTGGCTCTTTGCACACTGTTAGGGCGTCCAGAACGGTGCTAATGTGGAGGTTTGAGATAAAAGCAAAAACTATTTTATATATTTTAATTTTTCTATGTAGTATTGGATCTATATATTTGTCTCTCAATTTCTTGACTATATGAAATAGAATAGCTATTTATTCATCGCTAATGACTACTCTTCTATTTTTTTTTTGTCTATGTTAGAATAGCTAGGAAAATAGCTAAGCGTAGAGGACGCCCTTAAAAGTTCGCCGTGGTTGCTTCGTCGCCTGTTTAGGTCCCGTTTAGATTCCAAAAAATTTTACGTAGTACCCATCACATCGAATCTTACGGCACATGCATAGAGTACTAAATGTAGATGAAAAAAAACTAATTGCACAGTTGGGTGAGAAATCACGAGACGAAACTTTCGAACATAATTAGTCCATAATTAGACACTAATTACCAAATACAAACAAACGTGCTACAGTACCCAAAACCAAAAAATTTTGTCATGTAAACACGGCCTTATTCGGAGATGCAGATCTCAAGTGAAGAGGTTCTTCCTAGTACAGCTTTTGATTTAGAAGTAGCGTTGACCTAACAGGAGCAGACATTATTATTACACCTCACTTTTTACTCTCTCGACGGGACTGGACAAAGGAATGAACGATGCTACGAGCCCACGCCGATCCGTTAAGGGCGTGTCTGGAAGCACGTGTATCAACTTCAATTCATATGGGTTGAAGTGAAATAAAATGAAACTTAGTTTAATTTTACTTTAATTCACTTCAACACATGTAGATTGCGATGAATACATACACATCCAATCAAGGCTTAAGTGAGCTTTGCCCTGCGTGTGAGGATTTCTGTTGTTACACTTTATTTATAGTTTTACCCAACATATTATATATATATATAATGTCCTCAATAACTTACTCAGAAGACCCCCACAACTGGTTTTTAGAATCAATCAGAGTTGGAAAATCGCGGTGTTGCCAACCATTCTCAATCAGTACTAAACAGTCTATTACTCTATAACTTTCTTTCGCATATATACTCCGTCCATCCATCCATGTAAGCTTGCATCTAAGTTTGTTCCTGTCAAATTATTTTAAGTTCGATCAAAATTATAGAGAAATGTATTATTTACAACTACCATATTCAAGAAGTAAACTATGGAATGTGATATGTTGTAACAGGAATACATAGAGCCGTTGTTGTCTCCTACTGCGAAAGCTCTAGACTCCTCTACACCACCACCGTTGGTCATCCTACTCCTACCTATGTGGCGGCTTCTCCAACAATGAGGAGGAGCAGGAACCCTTCTTTATCCATTCTAGCTAGTCGGAGTAGTTAGGGTTTAAATTGGATAAATTGTTTCCTATGGGCTTAGGGATGGCATCTTGGAATCAAAGGTAGCATCCTTAGCTAAAAAGTTGGTCAACGGTCTAGCGATTTGAGAAAAACTTTTTATAGAACATTGGTAAAACCTTGCATGGCCTAAAAAAACTACATATTCCCTTTATATTCACGGGAGGCGAAAAATGTTCTATTACATCTATTTTATCCTTATCCGGCTATATTCCATGTTTGAACACAGTGTCCTAGCACTTTGCCTTTCCAAACCATAAAATTTTATTTTTCCCAGTCCAGTACTAAGGGCACGTTTAGTTTCTCAAGGAACTTGCCTCACCTAACATGCACAAATTCGAAGAAACTTGCTCGGCCAGGCTCTGGAAAAAGATTTTGCTTGCCGGTACAAGCTCCTAGGCAACTTGCAGCTCAACCAAACACTTGTATCTCTTGCCATTTCTCACTAGGTAAGGCGACGCGAGATATGGCCAAGGATCCAAATGCGCTGTAAGTGTTTCTCTTCACATCTTTGCAAGACCATATCTAGATTATTCCTCAGGGAATTCATCATAGATACCAGTATAGGGAGTGTTTTCAAGGATTTGTTCAAAATGATTCTCCCTTCACCATCGCTAACATGCATGAAAGATCCACATGAGGTGATATCGAGAAAACGCGTAGTTTCTCTCCTAAGGACCTCACTAAAGTGTTGCATAAGAATGGGTTCAGGTATAGTGAGATAGACGCCAGATGTGGCAAGGTTTGTGAAACGAGCCCAAGATGCTCCTAGAGATTTTTTCTCCTTATGTTGGAAGTTGAGGACCCCAAGCAAAGATGAACATGCAAGAAATGGGACAGAAAGCAAGGTAGAAATTATTTTGTAATTCTCTCCAATCTACTTGTACTCATAGTAAGGAATGATCATACCATTGTTTCACTACCCTTTGTAGGATGTTCTAGAAACGAGTCTAATAAGTTGCCTGAAAATAACCTGCAAATAAATGTATAATCTTTTTTTTGTCAAAATTCACATTGTTTCTACAAAGCAAAATATACCACAAAATTGTACTTGCTCCCACACAATTTAGAGAACGCATATTCTGGCCTGTTTGTTCAATCCAAATGCTATAGTGAAAACTCTCCACACAAATCTTGCAACATGATAATTAAAAAAAAAGATGTTAAATGGTTTTCTTGTTGTAGAAAAAACAACATCGCTCATCCCCTTTAGAATGTCTTCCTAATGAACCGTCTTTCGTTAAAATACCTTTTTTTAGTAAAAACCAAATGAAAACTTTGATTTTAAGGGGTAGTTTTAACTTCCATATTGACCAGGTAGCGTGCCCGTGCGTTGCTACGGGATAACTAACAATTTGTACTAAAAACACACGGATCGTACGATAAGATAACAATACTGTAAAAATTAAATATCAACATTAAAGTGACAGTTAATCCAAAAAGCAAAGTTTGTGAAATTAATAGTCATGGAGAGCGCGGCGTCACGGGCTTACAAACTCTATGTCTAAGATAATGTTTTATATCGGTAGGAAGAAATCTCCAATATTTATTTCTTTCGTGAGCCAATAAATCCATGAATAAGTTCTGCCGTATCTCCATACCATCCTGTACACAGGCTCGAGTATATATGTCAATATTAGTGCATGTCGCATGGGTAATACTGCGTCTCTCGAAAAATCTTTCATAAAAACTAAAAACAAAGTGTTATACTCACCGTATAAAATATGTGTAGCTTTTGGTCTATTCCACGTAGACATATACTGTAGAATAAGATATCCACCTAAGTGTCTGTGGCAAGATTCACGATCAGTAATATATAGAAATAGTTAAATTGTAGGTATTATTATTGTAAGCCATAGTGACTCTGAGTTAGTTACCCATCTATGTCCTATGCAATGCTTTCTTTCCGTCTAAATTTTCATTTGAAGACATCCTCATTCCATCCAGAAATATGTACATTCATTGCGTCCGTGTACTGCAAGATAAATCCAAGAGTGTACCGACGCTGGTGTGTCTTTCGGGCCATTTATGCTCTTTCGGGCCTGTCTTCTCCAATATGAAATCTATCTGTTTCCGCAATCCACTTCGCTATTTGTTCATAGAAGAACGAATCAATCAGCATTTCTAAAATATAAAATATGTACAAATAGCTGTGTTATGAAATACCCACAATTTTATTGAGGTCGGCACGTCTGAACATCTCGCCCAAAGAGTCTAGCACCTGGACCTCACATTTTTTCGGCGTTTATAACAGCAAGGTACCAATGTGTATTTGTAACATTTATTGGAAGGAACACCTATCAAATCAAACAATAAACATTTTGTTAGGCATACAAAATTGATAATGAAAGATCAATAGATCGTTTAAAAAATTGCTACCATGTCATGCTTCAAGTAAGCTAGCACACTTTGAACTAAACCAGGATGCTGTGAAGTGCCACGGTTAGGGTAATTGGCTTCAATAGTCTTGTCCTTTTCTCCATCCCGCTTTATGATTGCAACTAAGCACATAGTTTTAAGATAGACTATACCTCCTGGCCTCTTTTTCAAACCCTCCTAGGCCTTCAATAGTTTAATATAAGCATCTATGACCACCTCATGGATTCCTCCCGCTCTAGCGCTATGTGGCTCCTCACGACGCGCTCCATGCACGCCGTGCGCATGGTCTGGCAACTACAAAGACACACGCACGGTATAGGAAGACAAATTAAATATGTAAGTAATGCGACTCATGCGTGGGTGGACTGTGGACACGTACGTATGTGCCACTGAGGCTATAGAGGTCCTCCATTGGGTGTGGCGAGGTTGCGGCGACAAGCCTGGCGATCTCGATGACTATTTTTCGTACGTGTCGACACAGAATTTTTGTCCCGTGCCGAGGACACACGCAGCAAGCCGGAAGGGTCTGCTAGATGGAGCTGTAGATCCGCCTAGCTTCAGCGCAGGGGTGGTCGATCCTGCGCACTCCTCCCGAGACATGCCAGTCAATTTGACCCTGTAATTGATAAGGAGAGAAAGTTCATCAGTAATTAAGGGCGAAACTTGCCGATGTTGCCAGACAGTCCCGAATGTGCGGCTCTGAGAGTCGATATGAAAGGAGATCGACTAAATAGTCGATTTCAGCATATTCATGAGAATAAATCGGTTAAAACTCATTGAGTTGTATAAGAAGAATCGGTTATTATTCAGGATAAATGTCGTTATTTGAACATATATTAATCAATAGCAATAAAATGTCAACAATGATTGGTTTATGCCAAGTCAATGATTACAGGTAACCGAACCCCTTTTTATATAAAAAACAATTCAACACCACTTAACTGTTTAATAAAGGTAAATCTAATGAACATGTTAGTCTCATCTATTGCTATGACCAGTGGGGCATGAGGTAGAATCATGCAGGACGTAGAAATAATAATAGACTCGATGACCCTAACTCATTACTAATATCAGTGGGGCATGAGGCAGAATCATGCAGGTCGTAATGCAATAATAAGATCATGGGGCTAACATATCTTTCAACCTATCTTTACTTCAACGGTCTCGTAATGCGAACTATTCGTGAAAACACTTGAAATCGGCTAAAATAGCCGATTTAGGCATAACGCACAGCCAAAGTCATGCTTTATCAGGAATAGATCAATCAAATAACGATCTCCACTCCACGGTGCTAACAGTGGGGTGTGAGGTAGAATCACATAGGTCATGATAACCGGCCATGGAACAGTTCTCGCTAGCCAATAAATCCACTCAAGACGCAACATGTTTTAACCGCACTCTATGCACGATCAGGATTGATGTAAAACAGCCGATAAAACGTAGCTCATTATTTAATGTGTAGATTAGATCAATTCCAGGTTAACAAACGATGGGCTAAACAAGATATAAGGCCAATCTAGATCAATCCCAATCGGGCAGAGTGATATTGCTGTAATTAGATAAATAATGAAGGCAATAAGCAACATCGGTAACTTAATGAATCTACCAGAGACTGTCATTCTAAGGTAGAGCCGATAACTTTACCTTGATCTAGTTCATGCAGTGGGGGTCGACCGGATCGATGCAGCCATACTTGAACTAGGCAAGAATCGATAACTAACTTATACCAGAGTCGCAGTGGAGGTCGACCGGATCGATGCAGCCGTACGAACAGAGGTATAAGCCATGACGGTACTTACAACAAGCAGTGGAGGTCGACCGGATCAATGCAGCCATACTTGCTGAAGAACTCGCCGAGATCTACTCTACTCCTACTCCTAAGGGGTGGCCAGAGCCGAAAAAGTAAATAACTTGTATATTGGATTGATTGTTGTTTTTACAATAGTCGGGTCTGATATTTATACCCGGAGTCTAAACATGAATTCTACTCGAGCACGATTCATTACAATCTTTGGCATAAACGAAAACATTCCTAATTTAAGATAACTTGGACTCTAATCTTTCCCTTCTTGCAGAGTCCGATATGTAGTTTCCTAGCGCCAACCGTAGTTCATCATCGCTATCCGCTGACATCATCCCAAGAGATCCGATTCCAGAGTTGTATCTGAATCGGCTGACATCGATCCTCATTCAATCGATTCCTTGATTGGCACAATCTTGGAAGCCTGCGAGTTTCCGCGTACTTTTCCCAAATTTTGGTGTAAACACATGCCCCCAATTTTGGGATAAAATGGTTTTATTCCAAAATTCCAGCTTATTGGTTTATCACGCCATAACCGCTCTATCCTGAGATATACGCATAACTCCTTACTTCCCGGCCTGAGTCTTATACAACATCCCAATAGTACCTCTTTCGACGCACTCAGCCTTTTTGCTTTCTCCTCTTTTCTTGAGCCAACTCCCACAGCCGACGTTGTTATCGCCAAGGCCTCAAACCCTAGCAAATCCGCCGTTCCATCGAGCCATCAATTCAAGCTATCTTTGTCAGATTTGAACCTGTTCCGACCGTAATGGCGACCAACGACCACGCTCCTGAGGTATGTTTCCAAGTTTCCCCTCTCCAAGCATCGGCCGTTACCCTGTATTTCTTCTCTTCTTGAATTTATTTTATCCGATTTCTAGGAAATGAGGAACGAGATCTTGATTCCATCAGCTGCCATCCCTAATGTTTATTTTCTCGGGCCTATGGGTGATCCTGATCCATCTGATTTTATCCACCAAGAAACCAATCAGATCCCCTTTAAACAGTCTATAGTGGATTCATCTTCCTGGAACAAAACTCCCTTCAGAAACTAGCCTAAAGCGCCTAAGGGATGGAGAGATTGGTTTCGTAAGGTATCGCCAAAAAAGGGTGGAGACTGGGAGCTTTATGATCTGAACTAGTGCTTGACACTTTCATTGTGCGAAATGGAGTGGAATGATTCACTCTTGATCTCTGCTTCTTATTTCTGGTCTAATGCTCTGAATGCTTTTATTTTTGGCCACGGCCCAATGACCATCACTCTGGCCAATGTGTATATGTTGACCGGCCTTAGAATTACCGGATTAGTGCAACCCTATGAGTACTTGAATGCTGGCTCCAAAAGATTGGCCAAGATAGCAGACTGCACTGGATGGGCAAGTTACATTCTGAATCATGTCAGAGACGAATCATCTGTCAGCGAACGAGAATATGTGGCTTTTCTGAATATGTGGTTGGAGAGATTCATCTTTTGTGGGTCGTCTTGTGGTCCAACTTACAATCACAAACTCATGGCCGAGCACCTAGCATTAGGCAAGGACATCCCTTTTGGAAAATATCTGTTAGGAGCTACTTATCATCTGATGTACCAGGTGGCTGCCCAATTATTGAAGAACAAACCAATGCAGACTATCAGTGGCCCTTGATGGCTGATACAATTGTGGCTCAATTTGTACATGCACAAGATTGTAAGGCCTGATCTTAGAGACATGAGCTTTCCTTCTTCTAATTTTGATGAGGAATATAGAGGAGAAGAAGGAAGAACTCGACAGTGTACGAGCTATGGCGAGGCTGCATCGGCCATAATAATTGACTTCGATGTTGGCCACCTCTTCAAAAAGCTTTACAGAGGGTTTGATGCAGCCGTCTTGACTTAGCTACCTTATAATGAGGATGATGAACTGACTTTTCCATTCAAATTCCGATTTGAATCCGACTGTTCAGACGAGACAGCGGCTGCGATCTTCAATTCCTTTATTAAGCCCTGTGTTCTCCCAGCCGAATTTCGTCACAGTCGTGGCAAAATGGTTAAAGGTTCCTCCATCCCAGGCAATCCTCCAACCTCTGAGTTTTACAACCCTTCTTTTGTGTCCCGTCAGTTTGGCCTCGGTCAACTTCCCCCTCGCCTGTTCTTCAAGAACATCTTGAAGGCGAGAGAAGATATTAGTGATGTGCTGGAAGCTTCCAGAGCCTTTCAATTGGGATCAGACCTTCCTTCATTTTCCTTGCATGACTGGGTTAGAGCCAGTTTTTCTTCCAACCTCTTTGGCTGCTAGTGGAAAGAATGGCATTCCCATCTCTTCTGTGGGTCAGTCCACCCTCTATGTATAGCTTTGGACAGGGAATTTGCTTCTGACAGTGAGGTAATCTTTCATTCCCTTTTCAGAGAGATTACTTGGCAAATTCTCTTGTCAACTGTTCTAACCGATCTTTTCAGGACATTGAATTCGATCCTCCAAGCCTGAATAGGAGAGGGCATCCTATAGATTACCAGTCATCATGCCCAGTTTCAAGGATGGGATCAACCGCACCTTCTTTGAAGAAGTTGATGAGAACCCCTACCGCTCCCACGATCGTGACACGTCAATCCCCAAAGTGCAAGGTGGTTCTAGGGGTAACTCAGAAGGCCACTACTGGAAAAGACTGTAGGACAAGGCCATCAGCTTCTCAGGTGAACGATTCATACTTTCCTCAAACTGATGTTCAACTTTCTGATCCCATTTTCTCACAGTTATTGAGCATTGCGTCCCAGTCTTCTTTGGGTGCGGGACTACTATCTCAGACGCTTGATTCAACACCAACCAAACCTTTGTTGGCCGATCCTCAATAGGAGCCGATTTCGGTGGAAGTAACCGATGCTTCCACAACAGCAGAAAATGTGAATTTTCCTTGATGCTTGTCGAAGTATTTTCTTTAACTTTTTTATTTACTTAGTTTTTTACCCTTCACCTAAATTTTTACTTGTGTCAGATACTTCTCGAGGAAACACCTGATAGTCCGCTTAGCGACCCTGTCGGCGCTGAAGATGGTCTTGTTGCCATCCATACTCAGGCTGTTGATTCCCCAGCCCGACAAACAACTGATGGTGAGGTAGTTACTCGCTCCATTCGTTTCTCTGCAACAAACATGAATTAAAAATCCTTCCTTGTTATTGCAGACACCAATGTTGGAAGCTTGGTGTAACACCCCAGGTGTTTGCCACCAGTTAAGCATTGGGTTTGAGCTCAAACATGGCATATTAAGTGATGGTGAAGATGCCAAGGTCCAACCTATAGAAATGAGCCCCAACCTAAACTTGGATATTGCACCCTTGCTTTACATATAGGCCCTTTTCAAGATATATGCTTGGCTGGTGTTATGGGAATATCTTCATGTGTCTCACATCAATACCCATCTATATTGATCCATGGAAATGTTTCATGAAGTTTGGAATCAAAAAGTCACATGAAATGATAAGTTATATCCTTGTTGGAATGATTTTACTAAGTTCTTGAATTGCACTATTAAGTGAATGAGAGCATGAGATGTCAACCAAACCTTGCAACCTTGCCAAAATGACTCTAGATGAATTCTACAACAAAAGTCATGAAAGGTTCATGTTGGGCAAATGCCAAGAAAACGCTCCAATGGATCAAAAAGGATAATTTAAGCTCCATCGTGATCCTACTTTGGTCAAAGTAGAATAGTAGGTTCTATACCAGTTTTGAGGTTGGACCTTAAATGAAAGTTGTAGTCCATATCATGTAGAACAAACTTTGTTTTTGGACCAAGAGCTAGATCAACTTGGAAATAAGTCAAACATAGGCTCGAAGTTGGAACCTGCTGCTGATTTCAGCACTTAGAAATATTCTAAGTCTAGAAATTCATCGACATCGGCATTGACGTCTCGCGTTCTCCAAAGTTTGTTAAGCAACTCAATTTGGTCCAAAGATAAAAGTTGGAGTGTACATGATGGCGAAGAGCATGTATAAAGATGGCACTCGTTGGACCTTGTCTTGACCATCGATTTTTGGAGTTTGGTAATCGCTGTCAATCCATTGACACTGGCTATTAGGACACTAATTATCCGCTGATCCAGAGCTCTAATGACTTGGCAACTTAAATGAGAAATGTAGAGCAGGCCGAGGTGAGCAAACTTCATTTTTGGCCCAAGGTCTGATTCGGCCTGGAAGTGGCCCAAATCAGCTCCCCACCTTGCCCACGCCGACGCACGCCAGGTGTTCGACAGCAGGCCAACGCGTCAGCCATGCACCCGGGGCGCGCTCCCACCATTGCCGCGTGGCCACAGCTGGCCGACGCGCGTCCTACCCCCTGTGCCATGCGCTGCCGCACGCCCTACTCATCCATAACCGCGCGCCAGTGCTGCCCCGTCCCTTCTCGCTCTCTTGCTCGCGCTCTGGCTGCACCAGAGCGGAGCCACCATGGCCGCCGCCGCGGAGCTCCCGAGCCGAGCTCGTTGCCACTGCTGCAGGCTTTCTCCGTCCCAACCTAGCGTGTCATCACCATCTCCAGCTCGAGCCACCACTCCTGCGCCCCTTTCCTGGCCACGGTGGTCGCCGGAGTGCCCTGCCGCCGGTGGTGCTACAGGCATGGCCGCCGGCGCATGTGGCCGGACCACCACGAGCCGCCTCGTGCCAAGACAAGTTGTCCCATGGATGCGCGCGAGGACCCTGGTGCTCCGCCGCCGCCCCATCGTCGCCGACGAGCCTCCTCCGGCCGGATTCGGCGAAGTTCAGTGCCTCCTCTGCTCCCAGACCCCGTCAAGGACCTCGCGTAACAATTCGACAAAAGGAGAGGGCCTTTCTGCAAAACCTGTGACTCATGTGAATAGTGCCGTAAGGACTGGTTTGTAATTATTTTGTAGGAACTTTGGAAATTCATAGTAAATCGTAGAAATTTCGTAAAATAGTAAATGAGGACTTTTTGGAATCCTTGTGAAATTCTCTATGCACTAGATCTATAATATGTCAGGTTTTAGTTTAAAGTTTTAGCTGTAAAAATGGATTTGTGCAGTTAGGGTTTGAATGCTAGTCTTATTTGTTTTTTTTATAACTGCAGTTGTTGTGCTCAAATATTTGTGAAAGTTTTGTGGAGTGTTACTAAGGTTATTGTTGTTGTCTGGTAAAAATTTCATGAATTTAGGATTTTTATTTTAAGAGTTATAAAAATAACAAATGCCCTGTAATGCTTTGCTCCTGCTCTGAATAGTTCTGCATGTTTGAATTAATTGGCTCAGTTAAGTTATGAATCATGACTTGATGAAAATACATGAGTTGTAGTAATTTTATTAAGCTTTCCAAAAAGTTAAATATCATGATTTTTGGCTAAGTAGATCTTGAGTTATACTTGCTTAAATCTCTGTGGCTGTTTCTGCCCAAACCCAGACAGGGTTTCCTTGTTCTTACTGTGGGGCCTTCTTAGTAGTAGAATTAGCTTTAGGTGTTTACAACAAAGTTGTTTAGAATTTGCTAAGATTTCTAAAGAGTCTAGAACCACATTTATTGGACATGTATAACTCCATTTATAGCTGTTTAAAGTGGCATATCAGTTTCTGTCTATGTTTTGGACAGAGGTGCAATTATTGGATTAATTGACCCTTCTAACCATAGAATCATCTTAATATGAGAATAAGAAAGTTGTAGGTAACTTCCTAAGATTTTCAAAAAGTTATGGTTCATGTTTGTGGGAGGTCCAGAACTCCAGTTATGCTTCTCTGAAGTTCCTATAAGTTTTCTGTCCATAGTTGTGCCTCTGCTGTTTGGGCTGCTTGTGCAGTGTTACTTGTGCAACTAGTTTCATGGTGTAAATGATGTTTACTGTAGTTTTGGTAAATACACAAGTTGTAGATGATTATCTTATCTTGCTTGTATTAAATTTTCATGATCCCAGGTTTGATATTGTAGGAGTTACATGACTTTTAAGTCTTCTATCAGGATTGGATTGTATTCTGAGCAGACCTGAAAGATGCTAGTGTTTGATCTAGTTAGCATTTGAATGAGTTTTTGGTGATAATAACAAAGTTGTAGATAATTCATGTATCTAGATTCTTTTAAAATTTGGTGGTATTTGGCCAAGTAGTTTGTGAGTTATGCCTGTTTAAAGTTGGGTTACAGAATTGATTACTCTCTGTCTTGTTTAGACCAGTTTCTGTAAATGGGTATATTTGACTTAGTTAACTTGAGAATCTTGATAAGATGATTAAATATTAATTGTAGATAACTTCATAAGATTTCCAGAATGTCTTCTTTCAAGTCATTTGGATTTGTGTAACTCCGTTATAGATAAATCTTGTAGCTGCTGTTTGCATGTCCAGAAATTAACAGATTCCAATTATAGTTGTTTGCTTGTATATTGCTAAGTGTGGCTCATACCTTTGATGATGGTTGAGTTAGAGTACCTGAAATCTTGGGAAACTTGTGTCATGCTTGGCGTTGTCGTCTTCTTTGCTATCCTGGCATGATAAATTGTGTGATATTTAAAGTAAGCAATACGAAGTGCTTGTGCATGTTAACGTAACCTTGTGCTTGTCTTACTGCATGCGATGCATTGTCTATTGCACTTCCATATATTCATACATATGCATCTTGCATCTCATTTAGGTACGCTAGATGAACCACGTGAAGGATGTGATGTGGAGTCAAACCCGAAGACGGTGTTTGGTGGATCTATCCCGAAGATGGAAGGACTAAGCAAGTGCTAGGACCGGAGATGTCACCAAGTCGGTGCAAGCTAACTGAACTGACTTGTGTCCGATCCCAGGCAAGCCCCAGAGCATTCTAAGTCTTCCAGTATTTTACAAATGATTACTTAAGTACTTATGATTGATGCATTAGGTTATAAGAGTTGAATGGAACCACTTGATGCATATACATTCCTTGTCCAGATATTACACCTTTAACTGGTATAGGTCCAGGATCGAATATATGCTTAGCCATGCTTAGACCGGTAGAAGTCAGGTGATTTCCTGTCACCTACGAGATATAGGTGGATACCGAAGCACGGTTGGCTATATTTGCTATCGTGGAAAAGAACCATGGGGTAAAAGTAAATCGAGGCCGGGCGGAGTCTATGTGTAGGTTGACTCATGTGATTCCGTCTGTGTCGATTAAGGACCGTACCGTTGTTGGCGCTTCTGACAAGATTGAACGTATGCCTCTCACTTAGCTGGCCGGATAACTCGTTCCGACCGCGAAGCCGAGTAATTCAACTCAGGCCGAGACCCGTTCTGTTGTGCGCTCCTTCCAGGGGATGATCAGACTGAGCCCAAGGGCAGGCTAGGCCTAAACGTCCTGGCATCTGGTGTCCCAGATTGTGCGACGCGGTACGGACCCACGAAATGTGTACCTGAGTTGTACCAAAGGTGACCTAAGGCTATCGTGGCTGGTAGACCTAGGTTTGTGTGAGGAATAAATTCCCAGCTGGTTGAAATCGATTCGAATCACCGTCTCTCCCGGATAGTGAGAAACTTGGCTAGTCCCAACATCGTAGTAATTGGATTATGGAATGTGATGGTTCGGATAAACATGGAATTACTATACCTGCTATGGTTACTATTGTATGCTCTAAAAAGATATACCACATGTTTGGCACAAGATAGTTGCTAATCTAGAGATGGATAGTTCTAATTAACTTGATGACAGAATTATAATTGTATAATTGAGTTAATCGCTTTTTATGCAAAATATTGTCAAGCTACCTCCACTTATAAAGCCTGGCATACTCCTTGGAGTCAATTTTATTTCTGGTTATGACGGGTAAGATGTAACAGAACCGCCCAATTTATACAAGATCAAGTACGGCTGTCCCCGCTAACACGTTGACATGCGCATACTTTCACTCATATAAACCCGGTAGTCCGCCGAGTGTCCCAAAAGACCTCGGTAAATCAACATCACAACCAAGATCGCGGGTTTAAGCAAATACACATCACATACACAGGGTTGCAGCGGAAATAAGATTACAAATGGGTTCACAATTAAAAGTACAAGTTTGGGTTTCAAAATCGATTAGTGAAAACAACATAGCTTTCAAAAGATTACATTAATATATGTTCCAAATACATTGCTAGCATAAGTGACATCATCCGATAAAAGCATATAGATGAGAAGTAACTATAGAATCACCGAGCCACCGGCGGTTAGCCACCATCTTCACAGGCTGAGAACTTCACCTGCAACATGGTGGGATAAACCCTGAGTACGAGAAGGTACTCAGCTAGACTTACCCGTCAAAACCAGAAATAAAAGACACCAAGGATCATGCAAGGCTTTTCAGGTGGGCTAGCTTGACACAGTTGCATAAAAGAGCTTATGATTATAGTAACCAATTTAAACTTAGCATCAAGCTTATCATTATTTACCTGTCCACTAGATTAGCACATGTACTAGAGCACTCACTTATTAGGAGCAAACAATATTAACCATAGCAGGTATAATAAGGCTGTCATCATCATATCATCATTTCCGAACCATTAAGTTATTAAGTGTATCTACATTGGAGATAAGCCCGTCAAGTTCTCACTAATCGGGAGAGACGGCGATTCGAATCGAATTACAACTCGGTGAGGGGTATTCCTAACTCTCACCACGGCATACTTTGCAAGGGTAGCCGTGGGTCACCTTTGGAACAACTCAGGAACCAAATTCGTGGGTTCGATCGGCGCCTTGACACTCGGGGATTACCCTTCCGCCATGACGATCGGGACTTTTAAATCACTGCCCTTGGACTCACGCCACGGCTCCCTTCCGAGGCGCACTTTATACTTATCGACTCCCGGCCCGAGGTGAGCTACTCGGCCAGCGGTCGGTCATCGGACACTGACCAACTAAGAGAGAGGCATGCGTTCAACATGAAGCAGGAAAGGCTCCAAGAATCAGTCCTTAAGCGACACAGGACGGAGTCACTGCAAACCGGCAAGCCTCCGCCCGGTCTTCATTTCAAATTAAGACTGATTCTTTTCCACGATAGCAAATATAGCCAACCGTGCCACATGTATTTTCCTATATCTTGTAGGTGACATGAAATCACCCGACTTCTACCGTGTTTAAGCGAGGGCTAAGCACTACACGAGCCTGAGCTACATAGGATTGAGGTATCAATATACGGACAAGGATTGGATAACCAATGCAGCAAGTGTTTGCATCCAACACCTAAACTTAATGCAACAAATATATATATATATGTAACAATAATATCAGAATCGCATTTCAAAAATTAGGAGGCTTAATATGCTCCGGGGCTTGCCTGGGATCCGACACAAGTCAGTTTAGTTAGCTTGCGCCGTCATGGTGACATCTCCGGTCCTAGCACTTGCTTAGTCCTTCCATCTTCGGGATATATCCACCAAACCAATTCTTCGGGTTTGGCTCCAACATCGCATCCTTCACGTGGTGCATCTAGCGTACCTAAATGAGATGCAAGATGCATGTGTATGAATGTGATGAATGGTAACACAAGATGCATCACACATAAGCATTTAAGACAAACACAAGATTATGCAAGACATAGACACCAATAGCTATTTAACTAACATCACACAACTAACTATAGAGAGCAAGCACATCAAGCATGACACAAGTTTAACAAGGTCATAAGTATCATAACTTGATCATCAACAAAGCCACACTTAGCAATATACAAGCAAACAACTATAATTAGAATCTGTCAATTTCTGAACATGCAAACAGCAGCTATAAGATTTAGCTATAACTGGAGTTACACAAATCCAAATGACTTGCAAGAAGACCTTTTGGAAAGCTTATGAAATTATCTACATTTCATATATAACCATCACAGCATGATTCCCAAGTTAAGTAGGTCGAAATTATACCTTTACAGAAACTAGTTCATACAAAACAGAGAGCAACAAATCCTGTACTCTAACTTTAAACAGTTGTAACTCTTAAACTACTTGGCCAACTGACACCAAATTTTAACAGTAGCTAGATACATGAATTATCTACAACTTTTATATAAACAAGTTTCACAACAAAGCATATTATCATGAAGAACTTTGCTAAGTTCCCAAATATGTCCAGAAACCACATTTGCAAGAAAATAAATATTAACTTATGTTACAAACACATAATTAGGCAAAACCAACTTTACCAACATGTCACACATGACTAAATAACACCAGAAAACCTAGTGTCCATGACCAAATAAATTCTTTTAATGCATTTCTTAATTTATTTTAGATAACAAGGTGACTTAATGAACATATACCAAAAGTATACAATAAATTCTACTAAAATTACAGTGGCTCACATATCCTCTCAATAGTCTACTGTACAAATTTCACTCCATTTGAATATGTATAGCAACCTCTATGAAAAAGACAAGTTGCTAAAGCAAGAAATCATGTGAGAGCAAGATAAACCAATAACTCACTCATACTTCATCCAATACTCATGAAATTTTTACCACACATCAACTATCACATGAGTAGCATGCCACAAAAATTTCACTTCATTTGGAGCCCTAGATCTACAGTTATGAAAAAGACAAAATACCACTAGCATTACAAACCTAGCTGCATAAATATATTTTTACAGCCAAAACTTTAGAGTAAAACATGTAATATTATAGATCTAGTACATAGATAATTTCACAAGGATTCCAAAAAGTCCACATTTACTATTTTATGAATTTTCTATGATTTACTATGAATTTCCAAAGTTCATGCAAAATAATTACAAACCAGTCCTTACGGCACTATTCACATGAGTCACTGACTTCGCAGTTAGGCCCCTTCACTTTGTCGAATTTGAGCGCGAAGTCCATCAGCTTCATCCCTCGGCCGGAAACAGAGCAGTTCGCCAGAGCTCGTGATTCCGGCCGCCGTGGTGATCGCCAGCGACGAAGGAGGGGTCCCGGAGCATCAACGTGCCCAGCCGCACCTGTAGGAGGTCCAAACTCGGACGAAGACTGCCGGTGGAGGGCCGACCACGTGAGCCAGCGATGGCCGCGGCAGCCTCACCGGTGCTTGCTCTTCCGGCCACCGTGGTTCTCAACGGCGGCAAAGGGGGTGGACGAGCACCAAGGGAGCATAGCGGACTCGTAGGACCATCTTGCATGTCCTGAGATGGGCCAGAACGGCCTGGCCGCGCGCACAGGCGCCCACGGCACCTGTGGCAGCGCGCTACGGCCGTGAAGAAGGGCCGGGAAGTGGCTCGCAAGGCCAAAGAGAGGGCGGTTGAGCCGGTGGCACACGCGGAGGGACACAAGGAAGCACGGGGGCAGCGGGAATGCGGCATCGGCTAGCTTGGCCAGCCGGCCATGGCGGATGCGCGTCCTGCCTCAGAGCGGAGCGAGGAGAGCGCGAGAGGGAAATAGAGAGCAAGGTTGAGTGGGAGGGCAGGCGAGCGCGGCCTTCAAGCGGTCGCCAGCGGGCAGCGGCGTTAGGCTGGCCATGGCGCGTGGCGGCCACACGGTAGCAAAGCCCGTCAATGGTGGCCACGTCCACAGACAGGTGTCGCCCATTGAGGCATTTCACTGAGCACGTGGCTGGCAGCGACGTGGGCAAGGTGGAACACCATTTTGGGCCTCTTCCAGGCCGAATTAGACATTGGGCCATAAACAAAGTTTGTTCACCTCGGCCTGCTCTACGTTTCTTATTTAAGGTGCCCAGCCATTTGAGCTTTGTAACAGCGGATAATTAAGCTCCAAGATGATAGTGTCAATATGTTAACAGCGATCACGGAAACTCGCTTTCGGAGGTCGAAACTCGATCAAACTTAGTGCAACTTTTTGCATTCTCTTCTCCATAACATAACCTTGAACTTTTATTTTTGGACCAACTCAAGTTGCTTAACGAATTTCGGAGAACGCGGAATGCCAATGGCGACGACGATGAATTCCAGACTTAGAAAAATTCTAAGTCTGAAATCAGCCGCTGATTCAATTTTCGAGCCTCTGTTTGACTTAGTTCCAAGTTGATCTGGCTCTTGTTCCAAAAACAAAGTTTGTTCTACATGATATGGACTACAACTGTCATTTAAGGTCCAACATCAAAACTGGTATAGAACCTACTATTCTACTTTGACCAAAATAGGATCACGATGAAGCATATATTATCCTTTTTGATCCATTAGTGCATTTTCTGGCCACCTGCTCAACATGAACCCTTCATAACTTTTGTTCATGAGTGCAAGTAGAGTTGTTTGAGCAAGGTACCAAGGTTTGGTTGACTTCATAGGTTTCCATCCACTTGATAAAGCAATTCATGCAAAGTTATGACTTATCATTTCATGTGACTTTTTGATTCCAAACTTCATGAAACTTTTCCACGGGTCTAGATGGATGCATGTGGATGTAATGTACATGGAATAAGCATGTTTAACATTACTCTTGCATAATCTTAACAAGGGTCCATATGTAAGCAATTGTGCGTGGCCCAAGTTCAAGTTGGAGCTCCATCATGTAGATTTGATCTTGACACCTTGATTACCACTCGACATGTCATGTTTGAGCTCAAACCCATTGCTTAACTAGTGACAAACACCTGGGGTGTTACATAAGTCTAGCTGAGTACATTCGAGTACTCAGGGTTTATCCCACCATGTTGCAGGTGAGGTTTCGGCCTGCTGAAGACGGTGGCTAATCGCCGGTGGGCTCGGTGACTCTATATTTATTCTCATCTATATGCTTTTATTTGAGGATGTCACTTATGCTAGCAATGTATTTGGAACTTATATTAATGTAATCATTTGAAAGTTATGTTGTTTTCACTAATCGGTTTTGAAATTCAAACTTGTACTATTATTTGTGAACCTATTTGTAATATTATTTCCGCTGCAACTCTGGGTATGTGATGTATATTTGCTTAATCACGCGATCTTGGTTGCGATGTTGATTTACCGAGGTCCCGCGTGACACTCGGCGGAGTACCGGGTTTATATAAGTGAGAGTATGCGCGTGTCAACGTGTTAAGCGGGGACAGCCGTACTTGATCTTGTATAAATTGGGCGGTTCTGTCACAGCTGGTATCAGAGCGAGATTAAGCATAATACTGTCATGTACATAGTTGTAAAATCCAAGTTTTGGTTTTAAAAAGTCTATTTTAACTAAAACTTTAGCTATAGGCAAATTCGTCAAAACTTATTTGTAAAACTATGCTAGCGACATCCTCCTTTATGTCCAGTTAAGGACTATTAGGTGGCTATCTAAGTACTAATTGTGGGGGTTTACTTCTTGCAAAATTTTACTTTCGTCGTCCAAACAGCGTGCTATTGTATGGATGACGTTCACTTGAATGGTAATGTATGGATCAATTGCCTCTACGCCCAGGTAAGTGTGAGTTGTGAGAGCATGACCGTCCAACTATCGGTCTAGGGGGGAGTTAGCTATGGTTACTGGAATATTTACATGTTACACACATGTATATATGAAGGTGCTTAATTGCGGGTATATTTATCAGGTAGCTATGGATATCGAAGTATATACATCTGGGGATGTATATATGGAGAGTATCTTAGTTTACTGCTTTCATTGTGTGCTTATTTATCTCTTTGGGGGGGGGGATGGGCTGCAATGAATTTGCCTACAGGTACGCTAACCACGAATGCGTAGATTGAATATAGCTGACGACTAGCTATATATCGAGAGAGTACATGTTATGCCACCGACATAGAACGTGATTGTCGCCTTAGGCTGGCAATTTTGTGAGGACAAATAGGACGAGCATGCATCATGATTGTGCTTGTGCATAAATATACTTCCCTCACCTAGTTCTATTACTAAGTAACTTGTGACCAATGTGATGCTACTATCTTCCTTGTGTGAAGCTAGATAAAATGCCTTGTTCCATGCTACTTGAATAGCTGTGCTTGAAGATAGTGTGTGATTAGCTTCGCCTTATATGTTTGTTTCCAAAGGAAATAGATGACAAGTTAATAGTTAGCAAAAGGTTCACCCCTTTGAAAACTAAATTGCTAAATGTAAGTAAAACTTGTTTTGTAAAGATATCCACCTACTCAGTAAGAAGGGAATGAAAGATGACAATACTTTACCACCATGTTTTGCGTGATATGTGTAGCAGTGTTGTTGTAGGTGACTATTTGTTAGGTGCGAGCTTTGTGCGTAGTAATAGTCGCTTAAGCTAATTAGATTGAGTATTTCGAAATGCTTGCTTAAGACCAGGATGTAGGTGTGGATGCTCGTAATCTAGGTAGTGCCGTAGTTGTCACTCCTTTTGTCCTCGAAAAGCATATGAGTGTTGAAGAGCGCTATCCTAGAACAGCGTCCAACTTTTGATAATCTCATGGTTGTCGTCTCCAATTAAGTTCTCTCTTAGGAGCGTAAGCCTGTATACGTGGTTGCTAGCTAGTGAAGTTGTCCTACGAAGGCCTTTATCCATGCCTTGGCTTGACCTTAGGCCCCAGCGAAGTTCCCTTGAACGCTTGCTTGTGTCATGGTTGTCCCACTCTTGTGTGGAAGGACCTTGATCCGAAATCCTTATCGGACTTCATTGCTCCTTTTCCTACTGATGATCTGGTACAACACTAATCGCTATCTACCCTGGCTTTGGAAACTTTTCCTCGTAGATCCTGTCATTGCTTTATCAACTGAATCCCTAGTCAGTGCAATGGCTCTGTCCCTTGAATCTCGTTTGTTTTGTCTCCAACCCTTTCAAGTCTCTGAATATTTATCAGTCTTGATCTCATGTTGCTACTCGACAAGACCAAATCTCATGTTAATCTTTATCTAGTAATCACTTGGGTGGACACAAGACGTATATGGAAATTCGGCAAGAAGTCCCCTGCTCAGTTGTCTTTGGCAATTAAGCTATGTTCTCTTGTGTTGTGTTTTGATCTTCGGATCCCCTGCTTGTTGACTCCTAACCTTGTGACTACCTTTGTTTGCTATCCCTCCTTCGCATAGTATTTGCTCCTATGCAACCCAAATTGTGCCATGTGAGATTTCTTGTGGGTTGTATGTTCAGTAATGGTGCCACGATTAGCGATCTACGGTGCCGTGACGAAACTGAGAGCCTCCTGTGGGTGCACACACAAGGCTGTGCTGCTCGGCACGTGCTGGTATTGAGGTTCCTAGTCATGATCCATTGCCGAACTGCACTGATATGTTATTTTCACCGGAGCTCTTCCTTGGTTATCTCTCCTTATCGTGTTAGAAGATCTGTATGTCGAACTAGATGCAATAGGACTTCCTTCTGGAGTCGTCCAATGGTTAACCTTTGAAGAATAGGTCACTAACAGGAACATAAACAGACTACAAGAGATGGTATGCAAGTGACTCGACGTGACTGTCCCTGTAATGATGTCGATCATCTAGTGAGCAACTTATGTCATTTTCATTGGATCAGAAAGGTGCACCACACTTAAGGTTGAACAAGTTATCAGTCGGATGATAAATGGACCAATATATTATGTGCTGTAATAGGTCACCTAGTATATATGAGTTTCTATCCAAGTTCTCAATCTTTAGGTGCATAAGGATCACGTGGACGAACCGACCTTCTTTGGTGTGACCCCTTTCTGCTGACTTCAATGGCGACCATCTGTATGCTTTGACCACAATTTTTTTATTATCAAGAGTGAAGATTTGGAACCTTTTTAGTGTTGAGAGACAACTGATTAGTTACCAGTAGGAAAGTTCGTCTTCAGTTAGGTAACGACTAGTTGGTAACTATGAAGACTAGATCTCACAGAACAATGTTGATCAAGGAAATAGCAAACCTGGCCCTACAATGCAAGTGATACTTCTTCTCCAAATGTGCTATCGAGTCAATTCCATCTTGGACGATCACGTATATAGTGCAAGATGTTGTGTCAGCTAAGTGCAGAACTAGAGAAAGCATATCCCTAGTTTCGATCAACATCATTGTGCCCCTAGGTACCACAAACAGATTTGTTCAAGGCTCTATTGGACGAGGTGCCAGAGAATATTCAGAAACGGTTCCTTATCTATATAGGGATGCCCTCCTTGTGGAGTAATGCTTTGTGCCCTGTGAAAATAGCCCATAAGTCCAATGGTTGTGCATCGTCGAGTTGGTGTCTAAATCAACGATTGAGGTTGTTTCCTAAGAGGCATGTATGGAAAACCCTAGCCTCCATCCTCAGCGAGAAAGCTACCATGGTTATAAAGGAAGAACGAGAAATCTGTCCAGATTTTGTGGCACTAAACCGATTATCTTCAAGCCGGCGATTAGTGACCCAAACGAAATTGGATTGACCCCAAACTTGGTGATCTCATTCCTTGCTTAGGACCCTTTAATGTCCTAAGTTGGTTTGAGTATTGGTTGAGTAAAACATCGGATTTGAGAGATATCTTGTCGGCTCGGTTGCTGTCATTTCAGAACAGAGCAGTTTTGATAGATGAATGGTTTGGATGGTCAAACGGTATCCGGTTGAGTTGAATTTTGGTGAGTAGTTAGAAGACCCATGGATCTACACGCCCACCAAAATTTGTGCATATTGGAGTAGTAGTTTGTGAGATATGACTAGAAAATAAAAGGGTACATAATCTGCAATTTCGCTGTGACTGCGATCATCCTTTGCATTAGAAGGTTGTGTTTGAAATTCATGCCAAGAAATTACAACTTGTAGGTGTATTGCTGTTAGACAACCCTCCATACCCTTGAGAAGACTAATTGCACCCCTATGTGCCTTGCTTTTGCCCTCTTAGATCAGCAATGCGTGAGCAGTCAAGGTGTTCTAGAAGCCAAATTGTGCCCTTGCAATTCGAAGTAATTGGAAAGGTGTCTAACCATAGATTTTTGGATTATGGTTTTCGAGATATTTATTGGCCTAAGAATGGAAGCCTTGACGTCAAATATAGTTTAAGAAGGCTAGTTTTGCTACGATACAAGTCAACCCAACTTGCTGTGCAACTGCACCACGAAGGCAAATTGTACTCAACCTGCTTGGTAGTGAACTAGTCCCTAGTTTTGTGATTACTTGCAACTTGTGTTGTCCTCCAAACCTCTCTAACATCCTTCTACGTCAATGGTTCTCCAATGCTGACATGCCTTTGGTACCTTATATTTGTTTTTACCCAAGAGGTTGCATCAAATTCGACCCAGATCACTGTTGCAACTTAGATCCAAAGGCTCCCTAAGGAATGATCATCGAGAACGTTGAGCCAACAGAGTCAGCTACTACATTTACCACTCACTCAGCAGACTCAGACCATACAATATTGTTATCAAAGAAAGAGCACTGCGCACATGGAACATTATGTAGCTTTCCATCAGTTGACATTTGAGTGATTGCACCGCTACAACCAGTTTGGATATTGGTTAACTAGCTTCTCATACCCTCAAAGGACATTTACCCATTTATGATCACATCCTTTAAGAGAAGTTGTGCTCAAGCCACTTTTGTAGAGAACTGCTTTTCAAACCTTGGGAACAAATATAGCACCGTTGCAAGGAATATCCGTCAACAGGCTGCGGTCTAGTGCAAAGTCCATATGGTTTGTGCTATATCCACTTGTGAAGTAGATGTTACAAGTATTTGGTATACACTTGTATCACTCTTCGTACATCGAGGACGAAGTACGTAGGACAGTGCTATCTTGGATTTCTTCCAAGGTAACAATACTTCATGAAGGCCAACGAAGGAAATTCTTCAGACAAAACTTACTATGAAGGACAAGTATCAGAAAGTGTCTTGACCAAATTAGCCTCTCTTATGCTTGAAGCTATGTAGCCTAAAGCTATCGCTGATATTGGAAACTGGTAGCATATCTCTCTTCCATAAAAGTCTTTCGTCCTGAATCTCGGGACGCGATTCTTTAAGGGGGGAGGGCTGTAACACCCAGGTGTTTGCCACCAGTTAAGCAATGGGTTTGAGCTCAAACATGGCACATTAAGTGATGGTGAAGATGCCAAGGCCCAACCTATAGAAATGAGCCCCAACCTAAACTTGGATATTGCACCCTTGCTTTACATATAGGCCCTTTTCAAGATATATGCTTGGCTGGTGTTATGGGAATATCTTCATGTGTCTCACATCAATACCCATCTATATTGATCCATGGAAATGTTTCATGAAGTTTGGAATCAAAAAGTCACATGAAATGATAAGTTATATCCTTGTTGGAATGATTTTACTAAGTTCTTGAATTGCACTATTAAGTGAATGAGAGCATGAGATGTCAACCAAACCTTGCAACCTTGCCAAAATGACTCTAGATGAATTCTACAACAAAAGTCATGAAAGGTTCATGTTGGGCAAATGCCAAGAAAACGCTCCAATGAATCAAAAAGGATAATTTAAGCTCCATCGTGATCCTACTTTGGTCAAAGTAGAACAGTAGGTTCTATACCAGTTTTGAGGTTGGACCTTAAATGAAAGTTGTAGTCCATATCATGTAGAACAAACTTTGTTTTTGGACCAAGAGCTAGATCAACTTGGAAATAAGTCAAACAGAAGCTCGAAGTTGGAACCTGCTGCTGATTTCAGCACTTAGAAATATTCTGAGTCTAGAAATTCATCGACATCGGCATTGACGTCTCGCGTTCTCCAAAGTTTGTTAAGCAACTCAATTTGGTCCAAAGATAAAAATTGGAGTGTAAATGATGGCGAAGAGCATGTATAAAGATGGCCCTCGTTGGACCTTGTCTTGACCATCGATTTTTGGAGTTTGGTAATCGCTGTCAATCCATTGACACTGGCTATTAGGACACTAATTATCCGCTGATCCAGAGCTCTAATGACTTGGCAACTTAAATGAGAAATGTAGAGCAGGCCGAGGTGAGCAAACTTCATTTTTGGCCCAAGGTCTGATTCGGCCTGGAAGTGGCCCAAATTGGCTCCCCACCTTGCCCACGCCGACGCACGCCAGGTGTTCGACAGCAGGCCAACGCGTCAGCCATGCACCCGGGGCGCGCTCCCACCATTGCCGCATGGCCGCAGCTGGCCGACGCGCATCCTACCCCCTGTGCCACGCGCTGCCGCACGCCCTACTCATCCATAACCGTGCGCCAGTGCTGCCCCGTCCCTTCTCGCTCTCTTGCTTGCGCTCTAGCTGCACCAGAGCAGAGCCACCATGGCCGCCGCCGTGGAGCTCCCGAGCCGAGCTCGTTGCCGCTGCTGCAGGCCTTCTCCGTCCCAACCTAGCGCGTCATCACCATCTCCAGATCGAGCTGCCACTCCTGCGCCCCTTTCCTGGCCATGGTGGTCGCCGGAGTGCCCTGCCGCCGGTGGTGCTGCGGGCATGGCCGCCGGCGCACGTGGCCGGGCCACCACGAGCCGCCTCGTGCCAAGACAAGTTGTCCCATGGATGCGCGCGAGGACCCTGGTGCTCCTCCGCCGCCCCATCGCCGCCGGCGAGCCTCCTCCGGCCGGATTCGGCGAAGTCCAGTGCCTCCTCTGCTCCCAGACCCCGTCAAGGAGCTCGCGCAACAATTCGACAAAAGGAGAGGGCCTTTCTGCAAAACCTGTGACTCATGTGAATAGTGCCATAAGGACTGGTTTGTAATTATTTTGCAGGATCTTTGGAAATTCATAGTAAATCGTAGAAAATTCGTAAAATAGTAAATGAGGACTTTTTGGAATCCTTGTGAAATTCTCTATGCACTAGATTTAAAATATGTCAGGTTTTAGTTTAAAGTTTTAGCTGTAAAAATGGATTTGTGCAGTTAGGGTTTGAATGCTAGTCTTATTTGTTTTTTTATAACTGCAATTGTTGTGCTCAAATAATTGTGAAATTTTTGTGGAGTGTTACTAAGGTTATTGTTGTTGTCTGGTAAAAATTTCATGAATTTAGGATTTATATTTTAAGAGTTATAAAAATAACAAATGCCCTGTAATGCTTTGCTCCTGCTCTGAATAGTTCTGCATGTTTGAATTAATTGGCTCAGTTAAGTTATGAGTCATGACTTGATGAAAATACATGAGTTGTAGTAATTTTATTAAGCTTTCCAAAAAGTTAAATATCATGATTTTTGGCTAAGTAGATCTTGAGTTATACTTGCTTAAATCTTTGTGGCTGTTTCTGCCCAAACCCAGACAGGGTTTCCTTGTTCTTACTGTGGGGCCTTCTTAGTAGTAGAATTAGCTTTAGGTGTTTACAACAAAGTTGTTTAGAATTTGCTAAGATTTCTAAATAGTCTAGAACCATATTTATTGGACATGTATAACTCCATTTATAGCTGTTTAAAGTGGCATGTCAGTTTCTGTCTATGTTTTGGACAGAGGTGCAATTATTGGATTAATTGACCTTTCTAACCATAGAATCATCTTAATATGAGAATAAGAAAGTTGTAGGTAACTTCCTAAGATTTTCAAAAAGTTATGGTTCATGTTTGTGGGAGGTCCAGAACTCCAGTTATGCTTCTCTAAAGTTCCTATAAGTTTTCTGTCCATAGTTGTGCCTCTGCTGTTTGGGCTGCTTGTGCAGTGTTACTTGTGCAACTAGTTTCATGGTGTAAATGATGTTTACTGTAGTTTTGGTAAATACACAAGTTGTAGATGATTATCTTATCTTGCTTGTATTAAATTTTCATGATCCCAGGTTTGATATTGTAGGAGTTACATGACTTTTAAGTCTTCTGTCAGGATTGGATTGTATTCTGAGTAGACCTGAAAGATGCTAGTGTTTGATCTAGTTAGGATTTGAATGAGTTTTTGGTAATAATAACAAAGTTGTAGATAATTCATGTATCTAGATTATGTTAAAATTTGGTGGTATTTGGCCAAGTAGTTTGTGAGTTATGCCTGTTTAAAGTTGGGTTACAGAATTGATTACTCTCTGTCTTGTTTAGACCAGTTTCTATAAATGGGTATATTTGACTTAGTTAACTTGAGAATCTTGCTAAGATGATTAAATATTAATTGTAGATAACTTCATAAGCTTTCCAGAATGTCTTCTTGCAAGTCATTTGGATTTGTGTAACTCCCGTTATAGATAAATCTTGTAGCTGTTGTTTGCATGTCCAGAAATTAACAGATTCCAATTATAGTTGTTTGCTTGTATATTGCTAAGTGTGGCTCATACCTTTGATGATGGTTGAGTTAGAGTACCTGAAATCTTGGGAAATTTGTGTCATGCTTGGTGTTGTCGTCTTCTTTGCTATCGTGGCATGATAAATTGTGTGATATTTAAAGTAAGCAATGCGAAGTGCTTGTGCATGTTAGTGTAACCTTGTGCTTGTCTTACTTACTGCATGCGATGCATTGTCTATTGCACTTCCATGTATTCATACACATGCATCTTGCATCACATTTAGGTATGCTAGATGAACCACGTGAAGGATGTGATGTGGAGTCAAACCCGAAGACGGTGTTTGGTGGATCTATCCCGAAGATGGAAGGACTAAGCAAGTGCTAGGACCGGAGATGTCACCAACTCGGTGCAAGCTAACTGAACTGACTTGTGTCGGATCCCAGGCAAGCCCCGGAGCATTCTAAGTCTCCCAGTATTTTACAAATGATTACTTAAGTACTTATGATTGATGCATTAGGTTATAAGAGTTGAATGGAACCACTTGATGTATATACATTCCTTGTCTAGATATTACACCTTTAACCGGTATAGGTCCAGGATCGAATATATGCTTAGCCATGCTTAGACCGGTAGAAGTCTGGTGATTTCCTGTCACCTGCGAGATATAGGTGGATACCGAAGCACGGTTGGCTATATTTGCTATCGTGGAAAAGAACCATGGGGTAAAAGTAAATCGAGGCCGGGCGGAGTCTATGTGTAGGTTGACTCATGTGATTCCGTCTGTGTCGATTAAGGACCGTACCGTTGTTGGCGCTTCTGATAAGATTGAACGCATGCCTCTCACTTAACTGGCCGGATAACTCGTTCCGACCGCGAAACCGAGTAATTCAACTCAGGCCGGGACCCGTTCTGTTGTGCGCTCCTTCCGGGGGACGATCAGACTGAGCCCAAGGGCAGGCTAGGCCTGAACGTCCTGGCATCTGGTGTCCCAGATTGTGCGGCGCGATACAGACCCGCGAAATGTGTACTTGAGTTGTACCAAAGGTGACCTAAGGCTATCGTGGCTGGTAGACCTGGGTTTGTGTTAGGAATAAATTCCCAGCTGGTTGAAATCGATTCGAATCGCCGTCTCTCCCGGATAGTGAGAAACTTGGCTAGTCCCAACATCGTAGTAATTGGATTATGGAATGTGATGGTTCGGATAAACATGGAATTACTATACCTTCTATGGTTACTATTGTATGCTCTAAAAAGATATACCACATGTTTGGCACAGGATAGTTGCTAATCTAGAGATGGATAGTTCTAATTAACTTGATCACAGAATTATAATTGTATAATTGAGTTAATCGCTTTTTATGCAAAATATTGTCAAGCTACATCCACTTATAAAGCCTGGCATACTCCTTGGAGTCAATTTTATTTCTGGTTATGACGGGTAAGTCTAGCTGAGTACATTCGAGTACTCAGGGTTTATCCCACCATGTTGCAGGTGAGGTTTCGGCCTGCTGAAGATGGTGGCTAACCGCCGGTGGGCTCGGTGACTCTATATTTATTCTCATCTATATGCTTTTATCTGAGGATGTCACTTATGCTAGCAACGTATTTGGAATTTATATTAATGTAATCATTTGAAAGTTATGTTGTTTTCACTAATCGGTTTTGAAATTCAAACTTGTACTATTATTTGTGAACCTATTTGTAATATTATTTCCGCTGCAACTCTGGGTATGTGATGTATATTTGCTTAATCACGCGATCTTGGTTGTGATGTTGATTTACCGAGGTCCTGCGTGACACTTGGCGGACTACCGGGTTTATATAAGTGAGAGTATGCGCGTGTCAACGTGTTAAGCGGGGACAGCCGTACTTGATCTTGTATAAATTGGGCGGTTCTGTCACACTTGGAGCCGATTCAACCGGATGTCATCGATGCATCATCAGTTGTTCCCCCTCTTCTGATACAGGCTATTATAGAGAAGGTACCGTATCTTTTTTGCCATCCACTTTGCGATAAACCGATTCAAACCTCCTAATCAAAATTTTCCTTACATACAGGCGCTCAATCTTCTAGCCCGGAACTATTCTTTCAATCTTGAGGAGTATTTTGATGAAGATGAAATTAGATCGTCAGCCACTTCCTCTAATGAAGCTTTGCCAGATGAGACTAAAAATCGGCTAAGAAATATACTGCCTATATTTGAGAAGAACATAGCCGATTTGGTCCAAGATACTGATTCAATGCAGAGAGTCTTTTGGCCATTAAAGGTGACCCATCCCCAGCTCTCTCTAGGGTCTTGTCGTCTTTGTCTGTTTTTGAAGATCAGGCCTTGAAGGTGAAAACAATCCAGATGAACTTGTCCAATCGTGAAGCCTTACTGGCCAAAGGGGACTCCAACAGGCAAGAGGTTAAAGAACTGACGCAGTCGATTGATGCTTTGAAGAACTCTTCCCTCGGGACCGATCGAGAGTTACCCCAACTAGAAGTCAAGCGTGCAGAACTTGAGAGGGAGCTGAAAAACATGAAGGCTGCCATTGATCATCGCAAGTCCATTCTGGCCCAAATACCTGACGCTATCAAACAGAAGAAACAGGAATTGTTGGCCAAAGTAAAAGAAAGTAGAGCCATCCGTAGTAGCCTTGAGAACGCCCCTAGAATAGCCGAAGAATACGAACAAAAGATTGCAGAAGCTGATGTTGTCTGGCTTGAAATATTGAAAGTCATTCAGGATGTTCTGAACTTGTAATCTGTAGGTTAACACATGTATCTTGTGTATGATAACCACATTTTCCTATTGTCTCGTTGTATTTCTCGTTTCGGTTGAAGAGCCGATTCCAGACTTACGATCTCAATCCAATTGAGTCTGAAAACAAGGCTTTTATTAAGAGAACCCTTCGATCGTCTGCCTTCAATCGCCCAACGCCGCATTTTTCTTCGGTATTAGCGAGGTGGCGCTTCACCTTCTATTAATTGTGGTTGCCTTTTGCACTTCTCGAGGCGTCCACCTCTTCGCTCTGTGGCTTCAAATACTAGCCGATGGTTTTGGCCTTGAACATATCTTCCCTCGTGACTGTTCCTTTACATTTCTCCGCCTTCCAAAATCCTATAGCAATTTTCCTCCCTTCTCATAGATCCAATCAATCTCATGGCCGGCGAGGATAATCATGGCAAGCGCGTGGCGGAGGAGACCCTGGAGGAGGACATGCCAGTGAGTCAGCGCCTCCAACGTATGAGGTGAGATTGATGGCTTTTGTTCATGACGACGATCTATAAAACTCCTGTTCACAGCGATGAACTCTTCTACTTTGTTTCTAGGTTCGTCGTGAACGACAACCTTCGTCCTCTTCCTAGGGCCGACGAGCCCTTTGACGTTGTATCTTCTGCTCCAGCTTCGTCGTCGGACTCCTCCGACTCGTACAATGGCGATGACGCCTGACGCTTCCTTTGGGAGTGGAGGGTGGCTCAAAACTGCTACTCCGAGGTGACTCGAGAGAATGGCCAGCTCGAGATCCGCCTTAGGGTTTCTCAGGCCACTCTTCATGCAGCCGAGGAGGAGGTCGGCGCCGTCCGAGCACGGCTGGTCGAATCCGACGCCACAGTGGCGGGTAAGATGAACTCCATGAAGGCTTTTTACTCCCACTTCCATTATCTTCATCTTGATAGTCTTCTTGTTTTTGTGATTGTCAACCCTGATAGCATAGTTGGAATCTCTCCAACTGGCGACGAACGCGGCATTAGACATCGTCAATGCCCGGGGTTCCCCTATCGACGCTCATCTCCAAGATGTCCCAGTCCGCGTTAGGGAGATCACCCTCCACGGCGTTCGTCATTGTGCGGCGGTGGCGCTGAGCGCGGCACAAGTCCAGATTGGGTACGAGCTCCACGCCATGGAGACTGGTTTCCCAATGGTCGATGTCCCTGAGGAGCATGAGGACCTGCTCGAAGAATTTGTCATGGCAGCGGAGGCCATAGTAGACATCACATCCGCCCAGGATGTGGTGAACAAGATCTTTGGTTAGATTGTATCTAGGGTCATCCGATGAACAAAGACTCCTGTTCTTTCCATGAATGTACCTCAGTATGCTCTTGTGTATGACTGTTTTTATCTTTTGTTTTTGCTCTATAGACGATACATATCGTATCGGCTTTTATTGTCTTTGAAGATTTTCTTTTTTTGAACTAGAGGCGATACCTTTCTGATACCGGCTATTAGAGCCGAGAATGAATCAGCTATCAAATGTTGACCGGGTGTCAGGATAACGTACCACAGAACTTTTCATATCAAAAGTCGAACGATTAATCAACCCAGGTCAAGCATCCTATTAAGCGAAACAGAACTTCTTCAAGGAATCCACTAACTCTGAATGCGCTTATACTTTGATTCAGCATTCACATACGTCAGCCTAAACCTATCTCCAAAACTCAACACTTATTTTTCTTTTAATCCAATGGCCGATGTGAAGCCGTGATTTTTCTACTAAAACAAACTCTCAGAGCCGATCGCTTGCATCAACTGTTGGCTTTCATTACTAATTTTAATGAAGCCTCCTTCCCATGACTTGCCAGAAAAACATTCGAAGTCTCCTAGTTCCCAAAATAATGGATCGGCTATCGCGATACTCATGGACTCATCAGCACGAACCAGTTCGACATCATCTCCATGCCATTGAATCAAACATTGATGCATGGTCGATGGTATACAGCAATTTGCATGAATCCAATCATGACCGAGGAGTAAACTGTATGACCCTTTCCCATCGATGACGAAGAATGTGGTGAGCGGAGTCTTGCTTCCAATTGTTAGCTCGACGTTTATTGCCCCCCGGGTCTTAGACGTATTACCTCCAAAGTCCTTAAGCATCATGTCAGTCTCCATCAGATCTTCTAGTCCTTTGCCAAGTTTACGAAAAGTAGTGTAAGGCATAAGATTGACAGAAGCACCTCCGTCTACCAACATCTTGTTCATCGGCTTCCCATCAACAAGACCTTTCATATATAAAGCTTTTAAGTGCCGATGTCTGACTGGTTTGTCAAATATTGCTTGTTGTACAACCGTCAACTTGGCAACTATCTCCTCATACTCTGATTCATCAAAATCCAAATAAACTTCTTGATCTGCCAGAGCTCTAAATTCTGATGGTAACAGAAAAGTCATTTGGATATTAGCCAATGGTTGCTTTCTATCGGCTATTTGCTTGGTACGCCACACTTGAGTTTTACCGGATGCCTGAGCCTGTTCCATCTCTTTATTCCTTAGGCGTTGCACTCTTCTCTTCTGGCTTCTTGTTAAACCTCCTGGGCACCACTGGCCTTCCTGCCACACATATCTTCTTTCATTGCCTTCCTCTTCATGATCAGCCCAGTCCTGATCAATGACTCTTTTTTCAAGCCAATCATAAACACTTTTATTTTTTAAGCGCTGACCTATGTTATTATGATGATATGCATCTTGAGCATGGATAGACCGGCAGTTGGTTTGAGATTGCCTATACTCCTGATATTGATTGCTGTATTCTGGACAGTCATGTCTGGTAGGCAACTTCAAACCTTCATTCCAGCAATGTCTGAAGAAAGCATAATTCCAATGTAATTCAGCTTGTTTCCTTTGATACCTCTCTTCTTTTCACTTGATGCTGGTACACTTGATCTTTTAACCAACACTGATAATCCTTTTCCTTCTACCACTGCCATTTGTTCAACAGAATCTGAGATGTGACCCGCGGCTTTGTCATCTCTGCTTTTGACATCTTCCCCTACTCGTATCGGCTCTTTTGCTCGGCATGGCATCTTCTAATCTCTCTGTACTCGTCAGCCGATATTTGCATCTTGAGATCGACTGTTCCAGCTTCTTTTGATTTGGTTGATGCTAGGTCCTTAGTTTTTCCTTTGAATAGCCTAGCATCAACCATTTTTTGATCTCCTGGGAAAGGATTATCATCAACTTTCATTTCTCGAGGCGTATCAAATTTGAGCCTCCCCTACTGAATAGTTCTCTGTATATGCTGCCTGAAGATTCTACATTCGTTAGTGGAATGAGAAGTAGCATTATGGAACTTACAGAACTTCTTATTCTTCAACTGATCAGGGGGCAACATGACATAACCATCGGGCAACTTGATCTGTCCTTTCTCAAGCAAGAAATCGAAGAGCTTATCTGATTTGGTGACATTAAAGTCATAGCTCTCCTCGACTCCTCTTCCCCAAGGATTTGGCACCATCACTGTCTTCTTGCTCCAATTTCATTCAGCCGCAACAACCTCTTCTTCTTCATCTTCATAGTCGTCATCGACTGAGTATGGATCATAAGCTTCGGCTACTATGGTACTCTTCTGGAGCCGGGTATCTCTATGCATACTCTGGAATTAGCTATTGAGCGCTGCTACTCGTTGAGCCAATTGACCTAAGTTATCAAATTCTTGTCCCAACAACTTTTCTTTCCACATCGACAACATTCCTTAAACAGCTAAAGCAGCTAGTTGATCATCGGCCAAGTTTAAGGAGAAGCACAAGTTCCTGGCTTCTCGGAACCTCTGAAGAAATTCAGTGCCCGATTTATTAGTCTTTTGTCTTATAGTTGTCAGATCGGTAATCTTCTTTTCTCCAGTCCCAGTGTAAAAATGTGTATGAAACTTCTTCTCTAGGTCAGCCCAATTGGCAATGGAATTGACTGGCAATGATGAAAACCAAGTGAAGGTTGGCCCCGATAAGGACAGAGAGAAGAAACGAACTCGATGGGCATCCTCAACTGACGCTTTGCCCAATTGTGTTAGATGCCGACTGATATGTTCTATCATGCTTGTACTGTCTTGGCCAGTGAACTTAGCGAATTCTGGGAGCCTATAATTTATGGAAAGAGCAACCAAATCATATCATTCTGGATATGGACGTTTGTATGAAAAGGTTAGCCCTTTTGGCTTTAGACCAAACTGATTCTTCATCTCTCGGTCACCCTCAGCAATAATTCATCAGCTTGCGGATTTGGATTCCTCTGCACCTGCTGACCCATCTGTGGATTGAAATCCCACGTGCCTTGATATCCTAGGTTTGGCATCATGTGGAGGGTGTTATAATTTGTGCCATAGTGATACCCTTGTGGAATCTCAATATGTTGGGTCCTTTGCTGGCTTGCTGCTTGAAGTCTCTGATTGTAGACATAATGATCTATATCTCTACGGATCCTTTGAATTGATGGTGCTATTTTCTGAGCCGACGAAGGTATGTGGCCTGATGTGCCAAAATTGATCACCTGGTTCTGACTTTGCCCTACCGGTTGTTGCACATGCTGTATTGATGATCCAGGATTATACTATGTCTAATTTGCAGTAGTTCCTTGAGTTTGTTCAGATGAACCCTGAACTGTCTGGACATCACCACTACCAGCTGGTGCTGCTTCTTGGTGGCTGGTACCGACTTGATTAGTCCCTTGGGTCGATGGATCTAGAATGTTGTAATAAACCGGCCCACCTTGACCAACGGAAACCCATGAATCGCCTCTCTCATGGCGTTGTGGAATATGTCCACGAAAGCTTTGTTATGGCTTGATATGGCATCACGAACAGATTTGTCTACAACTTCCTTAAAGAAACGCCTGTCTTCATCTTTAGTTGTATCCGTCTGCCCATGTAGTAGAACTCTTGGTAGTGGAAATTTCTAAACAATTGTGTTGTCATGTGTTTTGGTGTAGGACAACAAACATTTGTTCTGAAACTCTTCTGTAGCTTTGCTGATGATACCCTTATCCCCATCAGGTAAATCTTCATAATGCAACATAAGGATGTCGTTGTTGTTGTGAACCGCCATGACGATTGTGGTGTCCCACCGGGCGTGTCAGAAACATGTGTCGACACAGAATTTTCGTCCCATGCCGAGGACACACGCAGCAAGCCGGAAGGGTCTGCTCGATGAAGCTGTAGATCCGCCTAGCTTCAGCGCAGGGGTGGTCGATACTGCGCACTCCTCCCGAGACGTGCAAGTCAATTTGACCCTGTAATTGACAAGGAGAGAAAGTTCATCAGTAATTAAGGGTGGAACTTGCCGGTGTTGCCAGACAGTCCCGAATGTGCGGCTCTGAGAGCCGATATGAAAGGAGATCGACTAAATAGTCAATTCTAGCATATTCATGAGAATAAATCGATTAAAGCTCAATGGGTTGTATAAGAAGAATTGGTTATTATTCAGGATAAATGTTGTTATTTGAACATATATTAATCAATGGTAATAAGATGTCAACAATGATTGGTTTATGCCAAGCCAAAGATTACAGGTAACCGAACCCCTTTTTATATAAAGAAATAATTCAACACCACTTAACCGTTTAATAAAGGTAAATCTAATGAACATGTTAGATCTCATCTATCGCTATGACCAGTGGGGCATGAGGCAGAATCATGCAGGCCGTAGAAATAACAATAGACTCGATGACCCTAACTCATTACTAATATCAGTGGGGCATGAGGCAGAATCATGCAGGCCGTAATACAATAATAAGATTATGGGGCTAACATATCTTTCAACCTATCTTTACTTCAACGGTCTCGTGATGCGAACTATTCATGAAAGCACTCGAAATCGGCTAAAACAGCCGATTCAGGCATAACACACAGCTAAAGTCATGCTTTATCAGGAATAGATCTATCAAATAACGATCCCCACTTCACGGTGCTAACAGTGGGGTGTGAGGCAGAATCACACAGGCCGTGATAACGTGCCATGGAACAATTCTCGCTAGCCAATAAATCCACTCAAGACGCAACATGCTTTAACCGCACGCTATGCACGATCAGGATTGATGTAAAACAGCCGATAAAACATAGCTCATTATTTAACGTGTAGATTAGATCAATTCCAGGTTAACAAATGATGGGCTAAACAAGATATAAGGCAGATCTAGATCAATCCCAATCGGGCAGAGTGATATTCCTGTAATTAGATAAATAATGAAGGCAATAAGCAACATCGGTAACTTAATGAATCTACCAGAGACTGTCATTCTAAGGTAGAGCCGATAACTTGACCTTGATCTAGTTCATGCAGTGGGGGTCGACCGGATCGATGCAGCCATACTTGAACTAGGCAAGAATCGATAAATAACTTATACCAGAGTTGCAGTGGAGGTCGACCGGATCGATGCAACCGTACGAACAGAGGTATAAGCCATGACGGTACTTACAACGAGTAGTGGAGGTCGACCGGATCGATGCAACCGTACTTGCTAAAGAACTCGCCAAGATCTACTCTACTCCTACTCCTAAGGGGTGGTCGGAGCCAAAAAAGTAAATAACTTGTATATTGGATTGATTGTTGTTTTTACAATAGCCGGGGTCTGATATTTATACCCAGAGTCTAAACATGAATTCTACTCGAGCACGATTCGTTATAATCTTTGGCATAAACGAAAATATTCCTAATTTAAGATAACTTGGACTCTAATCTTTCCCTTCTTGCAGAGTCTGATATGTAGTTTCCTGGCGCCAACCGTAGTTCATCATCGCTATCCGCTGACGTCATCCCAAGAGATCCGATTCTAGAGTCGTATCTGAATCGGCTGACATTGATCCTCATTCAATCAATTCATTGATTGGCACAATCTTGGAAGCCTACGAGTTCCCGCGTTCTTTTCCCAAATTTTAGTGTAAATAGTACGGGAGCGCTAGTAGCGTCCGTCGCGCCACCCACGAGGAACCACTCGGGATGGAATTCGTCAGGGTCTGTCGATACCTTGTTGTTCCTCCCGATCTTGTGTATGTCCGTTATGACGCTCGCTGGCATGCTGTCGGTGGATGCCGGTGTTCGAGTGATCGCCGCATCCATGGCACTGACATCGCGTTAGTGAGATACTATTTGTGCAATATTTAATTGAATAAAAAATACAATGTATGTGTTAGTAATGTTCTGTTACCTTGCCTATGGCGTTAGAACCTCCTTAAATATAATATTCTTCGTAAAAGTTTCATCCACTATTGGGGTCTTCCTATTCTTATCTTTTTTATTTGACGCATTCTTATTTTTCCCCTCAGCATTCTTTTTAGCATTTTTCTTCTCCATCTTTTTGGCCTCCTCCTCCTGTGCATCCGCATCAGGCGGGAGGGCAAGGATCTTAATATTTGTTCTTGACGTGGCTCTAGACATCGCAATGTATAACTGACCGTGAAAGAACACCGGTGCGGGCAGGTACACACCCACCTTTGGGATAATTTGGCCCTATGACGTGTTGACCGTCATGGCAAAGCTCAGCCTGATAGGAAACTGCTTCCTCTTAAACTGGAATGGGAACATCTCATCATCGGACAGGCATAGCGGTATTCGAGGAAGGAATACCCGCTTCCCAGCATGCTGCCCCACCACAATTTCCGCATCGATTGTATTTCTTCGGAACCCCCATATCACCAGCCTTGTACCATTGCATAGCCCATTGGCAGGGTCAATATTCCTAAGCAATATGACAGGACACCCGAGCTTGAGCTTCAAGATGTGTGGAGGCAGCCCGTTGGGGGTCAGACTATTAAGGAACTCCAATGGATAATAGTTATCTGGATCATCTACCATGGAGTCAAAACTTTGATACACCGTCTCGCCGCCCTGGAACATATCAATCATTTTCATATTGATCATGTCAACCCAATCATTACGGTAGATAAATTCGCTCTGGTGGTGATGTAGTCTTTGTCCGCCATGTTTGCATTTAGATCTGGAAAGATGATGCCGATCAATCTATGAAGATATTTCTTGGCATCGCCAGAGTATGGGACACAAATCTCATCTAGAATACGTATATTGCCATCTTTGTTAACCTCTTTCGTTCCACCACCAATGCACAATAGATAATCTGCAAACCACGGGTCACTCTGAGCCCTCATGTTGCGGACGAGCTTTAGGTGGCGCATGGATTCCTAAAGATATGACCTTCATAGAGAAGCATCGACTATTTGAGCCCTGGATCCTTTCCGCACAATAGGGAGGACCTGTCTGAAATCCCCACCAAGGACAAAAGTCTTCCCACCAAACGGTAGGTCTGACCGGCCCATTATATCCTGTAGGCTGTTGTCTAGTGCTTCCACATTTTGCCTCTTTGTCCTAGATGCCTCGTCCCAAATTATGAGAGCTGCTTGCTGCAGCAACTTGGCAGTACCACTTAGTTTCATGAAGCTACAGCAACCACCCTCTTCAACAGTGAGGGGTATCTTGAAACACAAGTGGGCCATCCTCCCGCCTGGCATTATGGATGTTGTGACTCCAGATATTGCTGTAGCCACGGCAAGCTTGTCCTGGCTACGTAGTTTTGCGAGAGTGCCCTATACAAAAAGGTCTTTCCCATCCCGCCAGGTCCATCCACAAAGAATAGTCCACCTTGTTTATTGTAGACAACGGCCATTATCTCATCGTAGGTAGACCTTTGATTAGTGTCGAGTGAGTCGCACAATAGCACATCTTCGGGATTCTGCTCGATGCTACTTTCCTCAAATATCTCACGAGGAATATGGCTAGCATCATCGTATGAGTGATCAATATCTGGAAGAGGAAATGACCTTATGTCCTTCCCCATAGACTGCAGCATGTTTCTAATGTCTATCAAAACCATCTGTTGCACCAGATCCAGGGATGGATTATTACGACTATAGTCCTCTGACATTGCATCGTAGTGTTTTTTCCACAACCATATCACATCATTCGGCTCGTAAAATACCAATATTGTTGCAAATAGCCTTCACAGAGAGGAAGGCATCTGAAAGAAAGTAGCTTCACTTAGACATTCATCCAGTGTATTGTCTTCTTCGATTAGACCCCTTCTTTCTGCAGCTTCACGGAACGAAGGCAGTAGCACGCCATCAACCGTCCTAAGGTGTTCGTATGAGGTAGCACCAGCAATATTGTTTAAGAGAACACGGAGAAAGTAGCGTTCTCCCTCAGCAGGATGGGCCGAGCCGCCAACTTAGAAAATGGAGTTTTCCTTTTTTCTGCCAGAATTTACCATCAGACTGCCAGGTAAAATGTCCCATTGTGATTTCACTTAACACAAAATTAACCAATAAATTCATATTATCAAACTTGTCCATGAGAGTAGTGATAAAAACTTCCATTGACGCTAGAAAGAGTGAAATACTCTCTCCGTCTAAAAAAAAATGTACTTTGACTAAGTTTATATTAGAAAATACTGATATTCATTATACAAAATAAGTACCATTAGAGACACACATGCTAAAACTATTTACTACCTGAATGGGCGCCGCCTCCTATCGTTTTAATTGACGTGGCTGCGAACGGCGGCAGGGTCGAGCGGCGCGAGGTTGGAGCCCACCTGTGCGCAGACTGTCACCCATCCATGAAGACTGATATACAATTCATAGAAGAATAATATACAACTTGTTTCTGTGTATCATTATCACAGAGTATTGCATTAGTAAATTAGTAAAGGGATTAAAATGATATATGTAGATAAATGTCAATTTCAAAACCATACATTTAAGCTAATATTGTGACTGGTATTGCTGAATTAGTCTATAAAACCTATGTAGAGAAACAATTCGTTTGCGGTGAAAAGTTGATCGCAACTAAACTCAAGCAGGACTAAGTGCAAGAACTTCAAACAAGACTACAAAGTATAAATTGATTGCACATAGACTTCCAACCAAAAACTATAGTAGTTCAGATTATTTTCTATCATTGTCCAATTCAAAAAGGAGAAACTTTTTTTATATTGGATTGGAAGTATTGTCAGACAGAGAATTAACTACTACAATCACATAATAATGACAATAGATAACAATTTCTGCATCCGCGCATCACAGTTACAGGCTGATGTAGTTATGCACCAGCAAAGCTATTTGACAAATTAATTATGACGATAATTTGACTAAAACAAGAATAGTACTACCAACGCTCGCAAGCACTAAACACAGCAGGGTTCTCTGGTCATCTGATTCTATTTTCTAATACCGGAGATACAGAGTAGCTTCGGTTAAAAAAATACAGAGTAGCTGAAGGATAACCACATAATCAAACAAAGTTACCATAAGCAAGTTTTTCTAGAGCCTGTCCCTGAGTTACATGAATGAATCAAAATTTATGCTAATTAGGAAACACTGATACATACAGTAAATACCAAAGCAATCAAAATTACAATAGTGTTAGAAAATTTAGCTCCACACAATCACACACCCAATGAAGACAATGGGCACTATGAACGAACAGATATGCCTGAAGGACTTACAAACCAACCAAAGTGATGGAAGCACATGTAGTCAAATGACCAGCAGTGGTCCAGAAACTATTTTCAGCTGTGATAAACAAAAAAATCTGTAACTTGAAAATAAACTCTTAATTGAACCCAACATGTATAATTGGAAGCTCTGTAGCTCCAAATGTCCAGACTAAAACATGTGATACTGTTTCTCAGAGCCTGCAGTGCTCCTATCTCTCTCAGAGATGACTGATGCATGGTGATGGTGCACTGATTTTGAATGCAGAAACAGAAAAAGAATTGCAGTTCAGTACAGATAATATAAGTATTGTCTAAATCAAGTTATAAGGGTCGGACGTTTATATGCATTTACATCAGTTACTTGTCTCTTTGAGTAACCATATTTTAACCTGTTGGCTGATGGTTGGAAAGCTAAAATAAACAAAGAATAAATAGGCTTCAGAAGGGAACAGGGTCAGCTGCGTCAACTGCTCAATGGCATGCAATTGAGAAAAGACAGAACATCATCCACTTCATGAGCACTCCATTCACAGATTGGAACTCATTTCCATGTCTACATTTATGCACTTGTAATTACTCCCTCCGTTGCGAATACAAACTAAGTGATGATATAGGCTAACCTGGGAGTGGCACTCATGGTGATTGAGGTACAAACTAAGTTGACGGCAGCCTAAAGTTCATTAAGGTAGAAGCCCAAAAGATCATTATCGAAATATCTGGAACCAAGTTGCAGCTGTAAAAGCTAAGTGATGATATAGGCTAACCTGGGAGTGGCAACGCCGTCAATTACGGCAGATTAGGACCACCTGCTCCAACGGCAGAACCTGAGTTCAGTAAGGTAGCAGCCCAAAGATCATTATCGAATATCTAGAACCAAGTTGTAGCTGTAAAAGCTAAGTGATGATTTAGATTCTGCAAACTTCCACAAGTTCCTAACAACCCATAAGGTGTGCCAAAATCAACAAATGGGACAATAGTGACATATGAAATATGGTCTGACTTCACACAAAAGCACATGCAGCCACACAGGTCTACTGCATCTACATGATGCCGAAAGGCGTGCGAGGTCAGTACACCCTCAAGCCTGAAAATTATGCGTATTTTTGCATGATGCTATCATTGTCGTTGAATTTGTTATTTACATGATTTTAATGGTTTGGCAATGGGATCAAAGCTGAGGTAATTTTTTTTCTTCGACGTCTGCAGAAATAGGAGCTTCAAAGTAATTCTCTCATTTATTATTATTCTTGTTGAGGACGGACATCAGTCCATGTAAAAGAACAACAATTAGCAGAATCAGAGATTTCAAAAGGGAACACAATTTTTAACATGGTCACAGGCACGGATTGAGGACGACCAATGATCGTGCTCCGTTCGTGCCAACCTCCGGATCTGCAGTACAATATTCATTCAATAATAAAGGGCAAGAAGCTTACACGGTTCTTGAGTCGTCGTCCTCGCTCAGACAGATCTCGACCTGGACTGTGCGGACCTAGCGTCGGAAGGTGCAGAGCGCGGGTGACGTCAAACCCAAGACCTCCTGGTTCGCGCGCTCAACTGTGAGTCGGAGGTGGCGGCGGCGCAGATTGAGGTCGCCCGTGTAGCCGTGCTCGTGCTCTGTTCGTGCCTGCCTCTGGATCTCCTACTGTGGTGGGAGCCAGGAGATGATCAACGATGGGATAGAGCAGACAGACGTGCTTTCTACAGTCGCACGGGCGAGGTTTTGCCGCTGTTCTACGGAGACGCCGGCCAAAGCGTCGTCGGTTAAGACGCCTGCCTCTCTTCCCTTCGCTTCCCCGACGCACGAACGATGAACGACAAGCGGGGAACGACGAGGTCGACGGCACGGGGAGAGGAGGCGACGGCGTGGGCGAGAGAGGGATCGCAAGCCTCCAATTTGGAGGCCGCTGTATCTTGAGCGTGATTGGAGGCGAATCTTTGACTATCGTGGGGCGAGCATGGTATTTGCGGGTAGCATGCAAGGAAAATCAACAACTATCATGATTGTCGTGAGGGGAGCCACTGCACGTGTGTCCGCATGCCAACTGCCGTGATTGTTGCACGGGGGAGCCAGTGCACATAGGGTCGCGGGATCGCAGGTGGCAGACAGGCGAACCAAGATAATTGTCGCACCAAAATGGTGTTCATTTTTTTGTTTTTTTAGCTGTGAGAGAAAAACTGGAGACGACCTGAGTGCGAGTAATCAGACGAAACAACTGACCACGACGACGTGCAAGCTATAGCGCAGAAGACTGACGTGATCTGGTCGTACTTGCTAGCCAGCAGTCTTAAGTTTGACTAATCTATTGGCCTAGCGTATGCTAACCAAATTATTTTTTTAGGATTGTAATTTGACTTCTGAGGGAAAAAAAGCAGCTCTCTCTCTCTCTCTCTCTGGGGATCAATCGTAAGGACTAGAAAGCACACGCGGCGTTGCTGCGCACCTCTGTGTCCATATGGAGACCATCAGTGTGGGAATCAGCATAGCATATTGCATTTCAATCCTGCACAGCCTATATCAGATAGGAAGGATTGCATACATATCACATTTCAATGCTCGACTTTAATTCCATTAAAAAGGAAACAGTCCACTACGTTGTAGTACTCCCCAAATAAGTCTGATAATTATTAATTCGTTCATATCAATGCCGGTTGTAAGTTGTAACGTGTAATGTAAAGTAATCAATCGGTAGCGGCAAAATATCTGAAACCTGATCCATGATTATCACATTGGCCGTGTTCGCTGGTTTTACCAGCCGGCTGAACACCCTCACAGAACACTATTTATCAACCAGCCGCTACAGTATTTCTCTCTCACAAAACCAGGTAGTTTCAGCCAAGTTTCAGACCAGCGAACGGGGCCATTGTTGGTGGTTCTTTAGTCCACAGAAGCAATCTCCATGGCTATTTGCCCATTTCCTGCATCTTAGCAAAGCAGAGGCCATGTGAAGCAGGTTGAATGGCAATGGTCTTAACCAATGGCAGATACTGTAGGAGTATATTGGGTTGAGAAGGTAATCGATAATGCTTGCAAAATTTATGTAGTTCGCACAAAAAAAATGAAAATATAGTTATATAAATTAAGTTTGGCAGTATAAGGATGTATCTGTATAAGAACTGAACTTGAGAGGAAGGTAGAGGAAGAGTTAACATGAGGGCTCAATGTACATGAATCTGTGATCATAATTGGTTGAAAAGGTAAACAGTCTCGATAAGTTAAAATCTGATTCTAGAACTCTAGTATTGCAAGATAAATAGCGACTTATACATCATATCCAACCAAATGAAAATTGTATTAACCAAACAAATTTAGGTGGTTGTCATACCTAACTTTTAACTTGATTGTGATTATTGACATATTAGGCATGTACACTTAAATGAAACGCCAAATAATACTTACTATTTCCTAAAAATTTTGAATGGAGAAGTGCAAAGTTGAGGAACTATATATGATAAAGATAATGATTGTTGTTAAGTTACAATCGAGCCATTTGATGCATCAACCACTCTGTGTTATGAGAATGAAGACAGGAAAAACAAACAATTCAGTCAATTGTCCTGTTGAAGGATTTGCATAAACATCTGTATCTGATAATTTGGTGCTCTAGTGAACAAATGCATAGGCATTGTAATGAACATACCAAAGTTTAAGGGTAAAATCATTTGAATTTTTCTTGTGCCGAGGTCTCAACCATATGCCAGGTTAATTCTGCAATCCAGATTAGTGCAATGGATGATAGAGTTACCTTAGGCAAGCACAACAGCTTGAAATTTTTTTCTTTGTTTACTTCATCGAGTAGGATTTTCTGTCAGTTGCATGTAGTGTCAATTAGGCAAAGCATTGAACATAGGCACATCATATAGCGCTTACTCATAACCTAGAAGAAATAGATACAACAATAGCCATTATATTCTGATGGCGCAAGAAAGGATTCCCCATTTAGATATGCAATGGGCTTCCCAAACCAAAATTCTGCAACTCCAATTTGTCACATGCATTTTATTAGAAGTAGAAAATGACATAAAACTTGCAGGTTTGGTACTATTGTCAGACTAATTTTGTACTTTGGTTCTATTTCTAGAAATAGTTTCCCAATTTCTGAATTTAACGAAATGGCTATTGGAAACAAGGATGGCACAGACATGATCTGCTAGTGCCTTTTTGTGGCTTTAGCACTTGGAAGGTCCATGTTGAGCAGCTCCATGGCCATGTCCGCATGCCCGTCGCTAGACCATGCCTTTTCACACTCTTCAGCTATCTGCACTTCTCACGGGCAATTCGTGAAGCACACGGTGTGCAGGCATTGCTCAGAAGCAGCGCGAGTGTGCTGCTGGCTCCCCAAGCTGGACCAATCCACTGCTTCACCAACGCCAGCGGAAGGAAGCACTGGAGGCGGTCGACCTGCTTCTTCTTTACAAACGGCGACTGCTATGGGATGAGCGTCACCAACGCTCATGGCCGTGGGGCCGTGCTCCGCTTCGCAGACGCAGGTGCGACGAACGAGGCGGTGGCCGCAGGGGCTGCGAGGAGGGGTGTCGGGCTGTCTCGCGCCGGGGCTTGATGCGCCGCGGCCGAGGAGGGTGGCGATGAGTGGCAGCGCCAAGGGAAGGGGATGTGAGGTTCAGGGGGCCGAGGAAGCAACGCCTTGCTGGGCCATGGCATCGGCCATCGGGCCCGTGCCACCCTGCGCTAGCGCCGGTGACCCATCTCTACTCGCGCCCCACTCGCAAACGCTTGCACCAAGAGCCGCCGGCGTCGCTCACTCCGCCGCCCTTGCCTGCGGGGGAGGAGGGAGGTGCGGGGGGCCGCGGAGGGCAACGGGGCCGGAGGACTGGAGGAGGAAATGCACACGCGCCGCGGCCCGTGGAGAGGACGAGTCGCGAGCGGGTCCACGAGGATTCGCAGCCGCTCGGGTTGACGGATTAACGGGTGAGAGACCCGCTGCGCCCGCGATCGGACGCTCCGTATCACGTCTTGGCCGGATCCGACAGTTGGCGGGTTAGTGGGTGATGTGGCCCGATCCGCTGGCCGTCTTTCGGTGCACGAATCGTTTTTAGAGATTAAAGAAGAATGGAAGAAAGAAAGAAATACAATAAATATGGATGGGCTGGCCTTTCTCTGCGCTGGGCCACCAACCTCTCCCACAGGTTGGGCTGGCTTGGGCTTTGTATTCACGAGTGCAGTTAGGAGTGTCTAGTTGGACTGGGCAAACAAGTAAAACTTCCACCTTGTCTCAGTCCAACATTTTATTTTAGAATTTATTTTATCCAATCACACGAAGACGCTAGACGCATCATCATCTCAGACGAAGACCCTTTAAACTTTAGTCAGTTTATTATTATTATAGTACCGAGAAAAATAAAAAAAATAACTGGAAAGAAATGTTAGCCCTATATCTCCAGCACCGATAAGTCGACCACTCACCACCGTTGCCGATCATGCATTATTGTTGCCGACCACGCACCGTGGCAAAAGGTAGAAGAAGGGAGGGAGAACAGAACACACAGTACAAGCACCGGCGTTGGCAGGAGCTCTGCAGAGGAGATGGCAAAATTGAATTCGCTCTCTTTACTGAGTTGCAGTGGCAAACTATATATACAACTCTACCGATCTAATCCTAGTACACAGACATGTCAGGCTCCCATGCTGCTATAGTGACTAGATGTAACAAAAGAGCCGACTTTGACTACACTATGGTAGGAGAACCATTCGGTGTCTGCCCCTGCAGCTGCCACAGTGCAACAGCAGGGAGCCCTTCCAGCGCCGCCTCCCTGCCATGCGTTCACACAAAGAGAGTAGCAGATTACTTAACAATTCTTTCCCTAATCCTGCTGCTAACCCGTGAACCCTCTATACCGATCATCTTCTTCAGCTCTGTGAGACGAAGACGGTCGAGTAGGTTGGTGAGGACGTCCACGAGTTGTCGACGAACTCGATGACGATCTGTCCTCCATCGATACAGTCCCTAAGGAAGTGAAACTTGACGTCGATGTGCTTACTCCGGTCGTAGAGAACCGAATTCTTCGCGAGCGCGATGGCGGGCTGGTTGTCCACCATCAGTGCTGGTGGGTGAGCTTCCACACCGGTCAGCTCGCCCAGTAGCCAGCGCAGCCACACAGCTTGGCACGCCGCTGTGGCAGCCGCCATGTACTCTGCCTCGTACGTGGGCAGCGCCACCACCTTCTGTTTCAGCGACAGCCATGAGATTGGGGCCGACCCGAGAAAAACGAGCACGCCAGAGGTGCTCCGTTGTCCATTGATGTCCCGCCCCATGTCTGCATCGCTGAACACAGTGAGCCGCAGCCTACTCCCACCGGTCTTGGGAAAGACGATCCCTTGATGCACCGTCCCTTTTACGTAGCGCAGCAGCCGCTTTACCGTAGTCCAGTGATCCTCTCGGGGATCCTCCATGAAGCTGCTGATGTAGCCCACGGCGAACGCAATGTCCAGCCTCGTGTGGACTAGATAGCGCAGACCACCGATGATGCTCCAGTAGAGTGTTGTATCTACCTTCGCCGCAGTACTGGCCTTCGTCAGCTTCAACCGCTCCTCCACTGGAGTCATGCATGACTTGCACTCAGCCATGTCGCTCCGCTCCAACAACTTCGAGGTGTACGCGCTCTGACCGAGTGTGAGTGCCTCCTTCCCCTGTCTCACCTTGATGCCGAGGTAGTAGGAGAGCGTGCCGAGATCGCTCATTCGAAAATGAGCCGTCATCTCGTGCTTGAAGCTGTCGATCTTCTCTGCACGCGCGCCGGTGACGATCAAGTCGTCCACATACACGCCGATGATGAGCTCCTCCTTCCCCCATCGCCGCGTGTAGAGCGCATGCTCGGTTGCGCACCTCATGAACCCAAGCTCTTCTAGCATGTCGTCAAGCTTGGCGTTCCACGCTCGCGGGGCCTACCGTAGCCCGTAGAAAGCCTTGCGTAGTCAGAGCACCCTGTGCTCTGCTCCCTTGATGACGAAACCCGAAGGTTGCCTAACGAAGACCGTCTTCACCAGCTCATCGTTGAGGAAGGCTGATTTTACGTCCAGATGATGGACACGCCAGTCCTTCGCTACTGCCAAAGCCAAAAGCAGTCGGATAGACTCCATGCGCGCTACCGGCACAAAGACTTTCTCGAAGTCAATGCCCTCACGCTGGACAAAGCTTCAAGCGACGATGCGCGCCTTGTGCTTGACAATGGCGCCGTGCTCATCCCGCTTGACCTTGTTGTGGTAGAACCACCTAATCTAATGTGTCCTAGGAGTGCTCATCTTCCATTAGACACTAAGCACTCAGGGGAGAACACTAAATTACTCGGTTCCATCGGGCACACCCCAGGGGAGAACCCAAAAATCCATATTTTTGCCATCAGGATCATAAATGAGAGAATAAAGCTTACATCATTCTTATACATTTCTTACATCACTTGTAATACAACATCAGAGTATAATATTTATTATTATAACATTAGAATGTAATCATATTATTAGAGTTATGAATAATTTAATTTAACAGCGGAATATAAACATGTGATTAGAATTACAGCGGAAATAAATACCTATTCATGAAATGATGAAGCATTGATATATAAACTATGACAACAGATTATAATACTTTCATTCATAAAAACATTTAGTGAGAGTTATAAATAAAAACTACGATCGCAGCGTAAAAGGAATCCTCGTTGAGCCCACCAGGAGGTATCCACACACAAGGGTCAGCTCTAGCATCCACCTGTCACCTGCAACAGGGGGAATAAAACTCTGAGTACTCAATTGTACTCAGCAAGACTTACCCGACAGGAGAAAAGAAAAGACTCCAATGATATACAAGGCTATCCGCCTTGTGGGTTTATTGCATTTGCAGGAAGCATTACTAAGCGTGCGTCCTTATATTCGATTTTTATTAATAGCCGCATTGGTTTATTAACTAACCATTCTATGTAAGCACCTGTGCTACTTTCAAGCATGTGGTAAGCAATTAGATTTCCTTTTTCCATCTTTCATCTTTCATCTTCAGTTCTTACTACGGTGCTAGACATGAAACAAGACGTACCGGATTGCCCGACGATTCGTGAATCAATGCCCCCAGCTGGGTGCCTCAAAAACACACGCCCCGCTTGTACCTAAGGCACAAGCAGGACCAACCCATCACCCTCCTGTCCTGGGTGTCCAGGTCCCCGTCCAAACTGGGACTCCAAGCCCTCGCCCCTAAGTCCCGGACTCAGTGCGGTGCAAGGACCTCCTCCACCAAAAAAACCCTGACAGTCGGTCCGGAAAGAGCTGGATCCACGACAGGAGAGCAATAAGTCTTCCAAGCGCCCATACCCAAGTATGTGCTCGGGACAATAGATCTATGACTTGCCAAGCGTCCATTGCAATGACCGGTCCTTAACGGACCAGACAGGAAAAACAGTGTAACCAAGTCATGCCCGCATTTATATTTTTCAAGTGATAATAATACAGTAATATATTTCTTATCTCTCGCGAGTGACAAACAATCACTCGACTTCTACCAGAGTCCTGTAGTATAGCATTCTCCTGTCATACTAGTAAGATTCATACGATAAAGATGTATATATGCAAGTGGGTTTCATTCAACTCCTTTAAACTTAATGCACAAATATAATTTAAACTGCAGAAAAGTAGGGGTTATGCACCAGGGCTTGCCTAGGTAAGATATATATTAAAAAGTTAGTATCTGCATCTTCAGATCATCCACCATCAACTGGATAGAAAGCCCATTGCATCATCTCTTGGAGAGAATACGATTACATCATCTTCGGATTCTCAATGATCCTTCAATTGATCCATTGACCCATCATTGTACCTATATGATATGCATTGATGCAAATGCATAGATGTAAATAATCAACGACAACAAAAATACTTAGAAATCTGATCACGCCTCACAAGCTAACGAGATAGCTCTAACGCTGGTCTACGTATCCAAGTTGTCGAATAAGACGTTATTTCCCAACAATTATTTTAGTTATATAAACCCAAGGTGTTTCTTTATTTCATTATATCGATTTAACCATTATTCGAAATAGGGCATTATTATCTATCTAGCAAACTAATTATCCTAGAGCTACAATAATTACAGTGAGTACCTAATATTGCTAGGAGCCTACTGTACAAATTTCAGGGTCAACAATATTACCAATTTATCACAATCATTCCTACAAGTTTATATTTTTATAATATTAAGTATCTTAAATTAATTATATAGCTTCTAAGAATTTTTTCAAACTATGTGAACAAAATACATTAACAGGTAGATTATGATTTTAAGAGACTAACAAAACTAGTTTCACTATTTTTAGATTCCTATACCATTTTATATTGATTTTACAATTTAACTAGAAACCTAGATTAGAAAAGTATTTAAATAACAGAAAGGGCCACAGGCAACCCATTTTGGCCCAGCAGCTAGGCAGCCCTGGCCACGGTTGGATTGTCCTCTTGCACATCCCGCCCTTGCAAGGCCTCCATGTGAGCCTTCCATGCCTGTCGATTCTTGTCCAAGGGTGGAAAGAACCTCATGGGGGTATGGGCAATGTGCTCTTCATAGATCTAGCAGAGGTACTGTAAGGCGTTGCGGGCCACAACCTGGTAGGTGTCGACGAAGCGAAACTCGGTTGCGGTCACACTCCAGGCTTCAGTGAGGTCGGGGAACTCATCACTCTTCCCGATGAAGACGGTAACCTCACACCGCTCGGTGCCATGTTCCTCATACTTGGGACGATCTCTGACTCTGAGCTTTTGTAGGGTGGCATGCAGGATTCTAGGAAAACCCTCAACGTTCATGCAGTAACTACTAACCCAAGCTCCTACCATCTCTGGCGATGGTGGTGAGGAAGGCTGAGCAAAAAGCTGGCTGAAAGGAAAAGCTAAGCGAGCTAAAGTGCGCTGAATGGTGGTACCAATGGCTAAGTCCGACTCTGCTTATAAAGGTGGAGCATTCAGTGGTCCTAGCGCGGTCCACCAGGGTTCCCACGTGGGATCACTATGACGAATCGACCAAATTCGGCGCGTTCGAGGTGAGCGATGTCTGAGGCCATTACTGACTAGTACGACTGTAGGGCAAGGGTCTGACAAGAGCGCATAAAAGGGGTACGTGGAGATGTGGGTCACAATAGGCATGAACCACGGGCGAATGTGAAACACGAAGCCACAGTGCAGACCTAACTCTAGAACAGGAACGAGTCAGTCGTGCACAATACGACACGCATGACACCTATGGAGGGCGTATCTACAAGCAATACGAATGCTACAATGCACAAACATGATATGCATGAATGCACGTCCTATACGTCCTTTCACTGTTGCCAACATATAGAGCAACCATTCTCAGATTTTTGACACAGTGTTCTCTCCCTGTAACTAGTCGATACTATCGAACTATGCTCGAGTCAGTGTACCTACAGAAACTTGATTAATCCTATCTAAGTCAGCAAAGTGCCATCTATCCTGGATACATAACCATAGTAATAGGACTACTTATATAACTTCGCATACAAACGTCCTAACTTTTTGAAAGTAATTTGTTGTCAAATTTTAGTTTAGAAAAGTTTTTTTTGAAGCCTTATTTTCTAATTTGCGCTCTGATACCACCTGTGGCAGAACCACCTAATCTAATGCCTCCCAGGAGTGCTCGTCTTCTATTAGACACTAAGCACTCAGGAGAGAACACTAAATTACTTGGTTCCGTCGGGCACACCCCACGGGAGAACCTGAAAATCCACATTTTTGCCATCATGATCATAAATGAGAGAATAGAGCTTACATCATTCTTATCCATTTCTTACATCACTTGTAATACAACATCATAGTATAATATTTATTATTATAACATCGGAATGTAATCATATTATCAGAGATATGAACAATTTAATTTAACAACGGAATATAAATGTGTGATCAGAATTACAGCAGAAATAAATACCTATTCATAAAATGATAAACCATTGATATATAAACTATGACAACAGATTATAATACTTTCATTCACAAAAACATTTAGTGAGAGTTATAAATAAAAACTACGATCGCAGCGTAAAGGAATCCTCACTGAACCCATCAGGAGGTATCCACACACAAGGGTCAGCTCTAGCATCCACCTGTCACCTGCAACAGGGGGAATAAAACCCTGAGTACTCAATTGTACTCAGCAAGACTTACCCGACAGGAGGAAAGAAAAGACTCCAAGGATATGCAAGGCTATCTGGCTTGTAGGTTTATTGCATTTGCAGGAAGCATTACTAAGTGTGCGTCCTTATATTTAATTTTTATTAATAGCCGCATTGGTTCATTAACTAACCATTCTATGTAAGCACCTGTGCTACTTTCAAGCAGGTGGTTAGCAATTAGATTTTCTTTTTCCATCTTCCATCTTTCATCTTCAGTTCTTACTACGGTGCTAGACACGAAACAAGCCATACCGGATTGCCCGGCGATTCACGAATCAATGCCCCTAGCTGGGTGCCCCAAAAACACACGACCCGCTTGTACCCAAGGCACAAGCAGGACCAACCCATCACCCTCCTGTCCTGGGTGTCCAGGTCCTCGTCCAAACTGGGACTCCAAGCCCCCGCCCCTGAGTCCCGGACTTAGTGCGGTGCAAGGACCTCCTCCACAAAAAAAACACTGACAGTCGGTCTGGAAAGAGCCGGATCCCCGATAAGAGAGCAACAAGTCTTCCAAACGCCCAAACCCAAGTATGTGCTCGGGACAATAGATCTGTGACTTGCCTAGCGTCCATTGCAACGACCGGTCCTTAACCGACCAGACTGGGAAAACAGTGTAACCAAACCATGCCCCGCATCCGCGGTGACACAAGGTCTTACACCCACCAATACCCAAACCATATCCCTGCCCGGTCACCATTTTTCCTTTCCACCATTTATATTTTTCAAGTGATAATAATACAGTAATATATTTCCTATCTCTCGCGAGTGACAGGCAATCACTCGACTTCTACCGGAGTCCTGTAGCATAGCATTCTACACGATCCTGTCATACTAGTAAGACTCATAGTATATATATATATATATATATGCAAGTGGGTTTCATTTAACTCTTTAAAACTTAATGCACAAATATAATTTAAACTACAAAAAATTAGGGGTTATACACCAGGGCTTGCCTAAGTAAGATATATATTAAAAAGTTAGTATCTGCATCTTCAGATTATCCACCATCAACTGGATAGAAAGCCCATTGCAGCATCTCCTGGTGAGAATACCTTTATACCATCTTTGGATTCCCAATCATCCTTCAATTGATCCGTTGACCCATCATCGTACCTATATGATATGCATTGATGCAAATGCATAGATGTAAATAATCAATGACAGCAGAAATGCTTAGAAATCCGATCACGCCTCACAAGCTAACGAGATAGCTCTAACGCTGGTCTACGTATTCAAGTTGTCGAATAAGACGTTATTTCCCAACAATTATTTTAGTTATATAAACCCAAGGTGTTTCTTTATTTCATTATATCGATTTAACCATTATTCGAAATAGGGCATTATTATCTATCTAGCAAACTAATTATCCTAGAGCTACAATAATTACAGTGAGTATCTAATATTGGTAGGAGCCTACTGTACAAATTTTAGGGTCAACAATATTACCAATTTATCACAATCATTCCTACAAGTTTATATTTTTATAATATTAAGTATCTTAAATTAATTATATAGCTTCTAAGAATTTTTTCAAACTATGTGAACAAAATACACTAACAGGTAGATTATGATTTTAAGAGACTAACAAAACTAGTTTCACTATTTTTAGATTCCTATACCATTTTATATTGATTTTACAATTTAATTAGAAACCTAGATTAGAAAAGTATTTAAATAACAGAAAGGGCCACAGGCAACCCATTTTGGCCCAGCAGCTAGGTAGCCCTGTTGTCACCAGTCTGGCCTAGGCGAACAGCGCGCGGCGAGCGCAGGCGGCGGTAGGCCGGCCCAACACGCAGAGGCACAAGCCGGCCCAGGCGCGCAGGCACCAGCCAGCCCAGCGACGGTGGAACAGTGCTGACAGCCCACGCGGGCGCGTAGGAGCAGGCCGGCCAGAGGCCCAGGCGGGGCGCGCGGCCCAAACTAGCCAGCCCAGCACGACGGTAGCAAACCGGCCCAGCACGGCCAGCCCAACTGACCCGGTGAAAACGCAAAAAGGACCGTGCGCTTTCTTGAAACTAACTAGCAGTCTAGTGTGTACTATTCATATGAGTCATGTATTTCACAATAAAGACCTTGTATAATATTTCAGCTTGGATTCATACCCTTCATCATCCTCCAAAGCAGAGCACCCAGAGAGGAGCCATCATCGACGGCCAGTTTGGCGCGAAAACCGCACGACGATGGCTGGGGACCGGCTGCGGAGGTGCGTAGGACCGGCCTGCATCCAAGGGCACCAACAACGCAGGACGAGGTGGCCCACAACAGCGGGGTGGCGTGCGGTGGTGGCGAGGCATGGCGACCGGACGGCCGCGGCAAGGGAGGCGGTACGCCGGCCGATAGAGACGGAGACGGTGGGGCGACATGACAACAGCGGAGGACGCTGCGACTCGGCGCGCACACGGACCGGGATGGATCGGGGTGGCACGGCATGCTCGCGCGCGGGCTGAGGGGCATGGATGGCACGGGAGGGGCAGCAAGGTACTGCGGGCACCCAGGGAGGAGGGCGTGGCAACACGGCGTGACCACGGGCGCCTCTGGGTGGTTGCGGGGCATGGACCAGTGCGGGTTGGGAGCTTGCTCATGAGGAAGGAAGAAGGAGGGATGCCGGGAGAAGACCGAGGCCACACGGGCGCTGCCATGGTGGGGACCAACGCGAGGTAGCAGGGAACCAGGAGGCAGGCGCGGCCCTAGCGCTATGGTCTAGAGCAGGAAAGGAAGGGACGACACATGCTCGGGCGATAGCAAGACGAGCAGCGCGCGCTCGCGGGGCGGCTTGGTGGCAGGGGCGCCGCGCGAGGCAAGCAGAGGAGGGAGCGGCGCCGTGGAGCAGCAGAGACGGTGCGACAATGGCAGCGCCGATGGACGGTGGTCAAGCGTGGACCGAGGAGCTCGCGCACGCTCACGACGGAAAAGGCAACGGTGGCGCTACGAGGAGGAAAAAGGAGAGGCGGCTGACTGCGTGGAAGAACAGCGCTGTGGCCTGCGCGTGGCATGTGCGGCGGAGAGGAAAAAAGGAGGGGTGTGGGGAGTAGGCCAAGGCGACTGGGACGCTGTCAATCGGGTGCTTGGCTCGGTAGAGAAATAGTCTAGACAAGTGAGGACAGACTGAGACAAGCGGAGCCAGGCAAGGCAAGCAAGGTTAGAGCAACAGCAGCAGACCGAACGGGCAGACTGAAGATGGGGCGTCTCCTCCATGATAGTAGAAAAGGAAGGAACATGAAGTAGCACGAGGGAGGTACACGTCGTACACACGCCAAAGCACCGACGTGGAGGCAGGATGGGACGGGGCAGCATGGCTGGCAGCGGCACACCAGCGCGCGTATAGGGACATGAGAGGACGCATCGTGGGTATGGGGTCGAACCACGTGCACATTTTCAGACGCCCAACGCAGTGGACCAGTTCGTATGCGATTGGATGGGAAGCTTTGCAATGCAGAGAAAAGCAGAGCCACGACGAGAACGAGACGGTAAATAATTGCCATGCAACGAGTACGCTGTATGCCAGAAAAAATAGACGGAGCTGCTGTGCTCCCTCTCTCGTCAGTTCTTGCTTATCAAAATAAACCCATGAGTATATATATATACATTGTTCTATTTATGAATGGATTTTATTTTATTTATAAAAGTTGCTTTTCATGCTTAATATAACAGAATAAACCGTTCGCTAGAATCGTCGTTCGATATTCATAAATATCTTTACGCATTGAGTAATATAACTTGGGCATTTATCTAAGTCCATAAAACTAAGTCACACGAGATTCGCTTATCGCATCAAGTACCTTTTAAATAAAAAATTCTAAGAAACTCATTTCAAAAAATTTTCTTAGACCTAAATCGCGGTGCTAAATAAGATCGTAACATCAGGGTGTTACAACCAACCTCCTTAAAAAGAATCTCGTCCTGAGATTCAAAGCAAGAACCAGAAGAGGAAAACGCTATTACATTTCGTAGATCAGGGATTACACGAAAGATTACACGACTTTGAATACTAACCCACACGAGGATCTAGGGTTACATGGTTAAGAGCAACCTAATACAACCGAGACTTAATCCAGAAGTCGAGATAGACGAGGGCAATGGAGAAACAACAAGGTAATGGTTATCCAAAACATGACGTAGCACCAACAGATCCAGAAACAGAACTCCCAGGACTCAAACATTGTGAACCCTAAGACCAAACTAACCAAGGGAACTTGAACTTCTTCGATGAACAAGATCCTTTCTTCTCCTTAGATTACACCATCACCTTAGACTGACGAACCTAATTCCTCGGTGACGACTGGAGCTCGTAGCTCTACTCCGAATGCGAGGGGATGGGATGAAGAAGCAAAAAGAGCAAGGACCAAGGGTATTTTATAGAGGCGAATGGAGGTGGGGCGCAACACACCGGAAGTGAAGGTGGTGTGGATGGGATACACAAATGGTTCATGCTATGTGGGGATAAACATGGCCATGGTGCGCTCTCTACACAAGCGAGTGGATGGGAAATAAAGGAGAGGAGATAAGAGGTGTGCTCGATGAGGGAGGCGTGCGGGCGACCATGTTTCTTAGAAAAAAGAAAGGGAGGGGGGGTCCGGTACGGGGACGAGGCATGAGAGTCAAGAGCCGACCGGATGCTAGGAAAAGGAGAAATACATAGTGCACAAAGATGGCGAGTGCGACACGATGCCATGGCCACGCAAGACCGGGGAGCTAAGGACCCGATACAGACAACGTTCGCAAGGCCCACAATGAAATGACCCAGCATGCGTAGCGTGGTCAACTAAACATAGGGCTTGGGACATGACATCCACTCAGGCTTCTACAATCACTCCCGACTACTCGAGGCTAACTTCCCTTACTACTCTTCTTTTTCTTTCCTTTACTCGACCACATCCGTCTTTCATGTAGACTGAGACCATGTCATACTTTCTTGCTCCAAAACCACCTCCTCTTGCTTTCTTTGAGAGAATGATTATTAAATTTACATGCATGCGTGCAATTATGTAGTCAGAGCAGGAAAGAGCATGAGATGGTGGATCGCCAAACGTTCACGTGCTGTGTTTTGTGCGACGGGTGTAATGTGTAAGCATGTGCCGAAACCCGAGATGAGAAAACCATGGCGTCCAGTGTCCTTACGTTGTCTCAAAGGGAGTTTGCTTACACAAAGGTAGAAATTGGAACCATGGCTCTAGCTATTTCCTTTTACCAATCGACATTGCCTGCTGGCACATGCATGCTTGCACAAGTGCAGAATCAGAAGTTGAACTTGGCAGAGCCCTTGGTTTCGTCATAGCACCATAAGCTATTAACCAGGCAAACTTACATGCCATGAAGGCGGTGGGGTTATAGACCACCAAATAAGGGGAGTATTGCAAGGGAAAATTCAAACAACAAGGGTTCCCTTCACAACAAGGGACAAGTAATTCAAATCCAACGGACAGATTTGTTTTAAAGAGATTCAAGTGTTCTGCTGGGACATTCACAATTAGTCGATACAGTGTCCAATGTTCTCCAATCACGACTGGTTTGCTGATATCTGAATGGCAACTTCTCTTGTAACCCGCTTAATATCGCCATTGAAAACTTTAAGCACGTCTAACGAAACTTAAGATAGATGAACGTAACAAACACATCGAAATAAACAAAATACACATTCCGAACAATCTTATACGGGTACAACGTATAGGCATTCAGGCTCCCATTCACGACACGACATTCACCTTCCCTACTGGTAGACGATCTCAACAACTACGGATGAACAACAACGGCAGGAGTACAATACCGGAGAACAGCGACAAAAAGCACTACTACTACTACGGGTACAATATTATAAGGCAACTAATCTACTCTAGCCACGCATCTTCATTCCTGGGCTCGGTGGATGAGCTGTATGACCGGCACGCCCTCAGCTCCAAGGCTTACCGGTCATACAGCTCATCCAAAGCAAGCAGGTACGTGGTCAAGTGCACCACAGTTGGATTGTCCTCTTGCACATCCCGCCCTTGCAAGGCCTCCATGTGAGCCTTCCATGCCTGCCGATTCTTGTCCAAGGGTGGAAAGAACCTCATGGGGGTACGGGCAATGGGCTCTTCATAGATCTAGCAGAGGTACTGTAAGGCGTTGCGGGCCACAACCTGGTAGGTGTCGACGAAGCGAAACTCGGTTGCGGTCACACTCCAGGCTTCAGTGAGGTCAGGGAACTCTTCACTCTTCCCGATGAAGACGGTAACCTCACACCGCTCGGTGCCATGTTCCTCATACTTGGGACGATCTCTGACTCTGAGCTTTTGTAGGGTGGCATGTAGGATTCTAGGAAAACCCTTAACGTTCAGGCAGTAACTACTAACCCAAGCTCCTGCCATCTCTGGCGATGGTGGTGAGGAAGGCTGAGCAAAAAGCTGGCTGAAAGGAAAAGCTAAGCAAGCTAAAGTGCGCCGAATGGTGGTACCAATGGCTAAGTCCTACTCTGCTTATAAAGGTGGAGCGTTCAGTGGTCCTAGCGCGGTCCACCAGGGTTCCCACGTGGGATCACTATGACGAATCGTCCAAATTCGGCGCGTTCGAGGTGAGCGATGTCCGAGGCCATTACTGACTAGTACGACTGTAGGGCAAGGGTCCGACAAGAGCACATAAAAGGGGTACGTGGAGATGTGGGTCACAATAGGCATGAACCACGGGCGAACGCAAAACACGAAGCCACAGTGCAGACCTAACTCTAGAACAGGAACGAGTCAGTCGTGCACAATACGACACGCATGACACCTATGGAGGGCGTATCTACAAGCAATACGAATGCTACAATGCACAAACATGATATGCATGAATGCATGTCCTATACGTCCTTTCACTATTGCCAACATATAGAGCAACCATTCTCAGATTTTTGACACAGTGTTCTCTCCCTGTAACTAGTCGATACAATCGAACTATGCTCGAGTCAGTGTACCTACAGAAACTTGATTAATCCTATCTAAGTCAGCAAAGTGCTATCTATCCTGAATACATAACCATAGTAATAGGACTACTTATATAACTTCGCATACAAACGTCCTAACTTTTTGAAAGTAATTTGTTGTCAAATTTTAGTTTAGAAAAGTTTTTTTTGAAGCCTTATTTTCTCATTTGCGTTCTGATACCACCTGTGGCAGAACCACCTAATCTAATGCCTCCCAGGAGTGCTCGTCTTCTATTAGACACTAAGCACTCAGGGGAGAATACTAAATTACTTGGTTCCGTCAGGCACACCCCACGGGAGAACCTGAAAATCCATATTTTTGCCATCATGATCATAAATGAGAGAATAGAGCTTACATCATTCTTATCCATTTCTTACATCACTTGTAATACAACATCAGAGTATAATATTTATTATTATAACATCGGAATGTAATCATATTATCAGAGTTATGAACAATTTAATTTAACAACGGAATATAAATGTGTGATCAGAATTACAGCAGAAATAAATACCTATTCATGAAATGTTGAAGCATTGATATATAAACTATGACAACAGATTATAATACTTTCATTCACAAAAACATTTAGTGAGAGTTATAAATAAAAACTACGATCGCAGCTTAAAGGAATCCTCACTGAGCCCATCAGGAGGTATCCACACACAAGGGTCAGCTCTAGCATCCACCTGTCACCTGCAACAGGGGGAATAAAACCCTGAGTACTCAATTGTACTCAGCAAGACATACCCGACACGAGGAAAGAAAAGACTCCAAGGATATGCAAGGCTATCTGGCTTGTAGGTTTATTGCATTTGCAGGAAGCATTACTAAGCGTGCATCCTTATATTTAATTTTTATTAATAGCCGCATTGGTTCATTAACTAACCATTCTATGTAAGCACCTGTGCTACTTTCAAGCAGGTGGTAAGCAATCAGATTTTCTTTTTCCATCTTCCATCTTTCATCTTCAGTTCTTACTACGGTGCTAGACACGAAACAAGCCATACCGGATTGCCCGGCGATTCACGAATCAATGCCCCTAGCTGGGTGCCCCGAAAACACACGCCCCGCTTGTACCCAAGGCACAAGCAGGACCAACCCATCACCCTCCTATCCTGGGTGTCCAGGTCCTCGTCCAAACTAGGACTCCAAGCCCCCGCCCCTGAGTCCCGGACTTAGTGCGGTGCAAGGACCTCCTCCACAAAAAAAACCCTGACAGTCGGTCCGGAAAGAGCCGGATCCCCGATAAGAGAGCAACAAGTCTTCCAAACGCCCATACCCAAGTATGTGCTCGGGACAATAGATCTGTGACTTGCCTAGCGTCCATTGCAACGACCGGTCCTTAACCGACCAGACTGGGAAAACAGTGTAACCAAACCATGCCCCGCATCCGTGGTGACACAAGGTCTTACACCCACCAATACCCAAACCATATCCCTGCCCGGTCACCATTTTTCCTTTCCACCATTTATATTTTTCAAGTGATAATAATACAGTAATATATTTCCTATCTCTCGCGAGTGACAGGCAATCACTCGACTTCTACCAGAGTCCTGTAGCATAGCATTCTACATGATCCTGTCATACTAGTAAGACTCGTAGTATATATATATATATATATATATATATATATATATATATATATATATATATATATATATATATATATATATATATATATATATATATATATATATATATATATATATATATATATGCAAGTGGGTTTCATTTAACTCCTTAAAACTTAATGTACAAATATAATTTAAACTACAAAAAAGTAGGGGTTATACACCAGGGCTTGCCTGAGTAAGATATATATTAAAAAGTTAGTATCTGCATCTTCAGATCATCCACCATCAACTGGATAGAAAGCCCATTACAGCATCTCCTAGTGAGAATACCTTTATACCATCTTTGGATTCCCAATCATGCTTCAATTGATTCGTTGACCCATCATCGTACCTATATGATATGCATTGATGCGAATGCATAGATGTAAATAATCAACGACAGCGGAAATGCTTAGAAATCCGATCACGCCTCACAAGCTAACGAGATAGCTCTAACGCTAGTCTACGTATCCAAGTTGTTGAATAAGACGTTATTTCCCAACAATTATTTTAGTTATATAAACCCAAGGTGTTTCTTTATTTCATTATATCGATTTAACCATTATTCGAAATAGGGCATTATTATCTATCTAGCAAACTAATTATCCTGGAGCTACAATAATTACAGTGAGTACCTAATATTGCTAGGAGCCTACTGTACAAATTTCAGGGTCAACAATATTACCAATTTATCATAATCATTCCTACAAGTTTATATTTTTACAATATTAAGTACCTTAAATTAATTATATAGCTTCCAAGATTATTTTCAAACTATGTGAACAAAATATACTAACAGGTATATCATGATTTTAGGAGACTAACAAAACTGGTTTCACCATTTTTGGATTCCTATACCATTTTATATTGATTTTACAATTTAACTAGAAACCTATATTAGAAAAGTATTTAAATAACGGAAAGGGCCGGAGGCAACCCATTTTGGCCTAGCAGCTAGGCAGCCTAGTCGACACCAGTCCGGCCCAGGCGAACGGTGCGCAGCGAGCACGGCTCAGCGCTGGTGGCGGCAGGACGGCCCAACACGCAGAGGCACAAGCCGGCCCAGGCGCGCAGGCACCAGTCAGCCCAGTGACGGTGGAACAGCGCTGACGGCACATGCGGGCACGTAGGAGCAGGTCGGCCAGAGGCCCAGGTGGGGCGCGCAGCCAGCGGCCCAAACAAGCCGGCCCAACGCGACGGCAGCAGACCGGCCCAGCTGAAAGGTCCTAATGGCTAGAGGGGGGGTGAATAGCCTAATAAAAATTTCTACAACAACACTTAACCAAATGGTTAGACAATTATGAGGCGAAGCGAGTGTTGCGCTAGCCTACTCAAAAATGCAAGCCACCTACCACAATTCTAGTTTAGATAGTGTCAATTCACACAAGAGCAATGACACTACCCTATGTTAGTGTGCTCTCAAAGGCTAACTAAAGAGCCACACCAACCAAGCATGCAAGCTCTCACAACTAGCTACACTAAAGAGCTTGTCAACTAGTTTGCGGTAAAGTAAAGAGAGTGATCAAGAGGGTTATACCGCCGTGTAGATGAATGAACCAATCAATCACGAAGATGAATAACAATGATGACCAATCACCTCGGAATCAAATGATGAACACAATGATTTTTACCGAGGTTCACTTGCTTGCCGGCAAGCTAGTCCTCGTTGTGGCGATTCACTCACTTGGAGGTTCACGCGCTAATTGGCATCACTCGCCAAACCCTCAATAGGGTGCCGCACAACCAACACAAGATGAGGATCACACAAGCCACAAGCAATTTACTAGAGTACCTTTTGGCGCTCCGCCGGGGAAAGGTCAAGAACCCTTCACAATCACCACGATCGGAGTCGGAGACAATCACCTCCTCCACTCAACGATCCTTGCTGCTCCAAGCCGTCTAGGTGGCGGCAACCACCAAGAGTAACAAGCGAAATCCGCAGCGAAACACAATCACCAAGTGCCTCTAGATGCAATCACTCAAGCAATGCACTTGGATTCACTCCCAATCTCACTATGATGATGAATCAATGATGTAGATGAGTGGGAGTCCTTTGGCTAGGCTCACAAGCTTGCTATGTCAATGAAAATGTGCAAGGGTTTCTCCTTGAGCGGCCATGGGGCTATAAATAGAGCCCCATCAAATAGAGCCGTTATACCCCTTTCTTTGGGCAAAAAGCGTTCGACCGGGACGCTCGGTCAGATCGACCGGACGCCGGCTCTCGGCGTCCGGTCGCTTCGATGTCACCACGTGTCCAGACTCAAGCGGTCATCAGCCTCGGCCGATGACTTTGCTCCTTGAACCGACCGGACGGCTGAAGCCTCGGCGTCCGGCTGCTTCAAAGAAGCTCCCGAGGCATGTTTCTTCGACCGGACGCGTCGGTCCACCTTGACCGGACGCAGACCAGCGTCCGGTGCTCAACCTTTCTTCTGCTGAGCCGCTGAAGTCAATATGACCGGACGCAGCAGTCGGCGTCCGGCAGCTGATTCGGATTGTCCAGGTCCGCAGGGACCGACGCCAAAGATTATTTCGACCAACTCCATTTCAACTCTAACTTCCTCACCCTTGCTCAAATGTGCCAACCACTAAGAATTTTGCATCCGGCGCAATAGAAAATAGACATTTCATTTTTTCCAAAGCGTTGAATCCACTCTCATAAGCTCGGCGGGAGGGAGAGAGGGACCAAACCCATCTCAACCCCGCAAACACCTTGTGCACATGTGTTAGCATATTTTCACAAATATTTTCAAGGGTGTTAGCATTCCACTAGATCCTAAATGCATATGCAATGAGTTAGAGCATCTAGTGGCACTTTGATAACCGCATTTCGATACGAGTTACACTCCTCTTAATAGTACGGCTATCTATCCTAAATGTGATCACACTCACTAAGTGTCTTGATCACTAAAACAAAATGGCTCCTACATTTTATACCTTTGCCTTGAGCCTTTTGTTTTTCTCTTTCTTCTTTTCCAAGTTCAAGCATTAGATCATCACCATGCTATCACCATTATCATGATCTTCGTCATTGCTTCATCACTTGGAGTAGTGCTACCTATCTCATAATCATCTTGATAAACTAGGTTAGCACTTAGGGTTTCATCAATTCACCAAAACCAAACTAGAGCTTTCAATCTCCCCCTTTTTGGTAATTGATGACAACCCTTATACAAAGATATGAATTGAAATTCAATTGAATCCATGTTGCTTGCCCAAGCATAATTACCATGTGTAAAAGGATATGGACAAGTTTCATGGACCCTAAGTGGTAGTAATTGCTCCCCCTACATATGTGCTAAGAGTTTGGATTGAAGCTTGCACATATGCTTAGATAGGAAATGTAGGAGTCAATGTCTACCATATGATGCTAAGGTATAAAAGATGGACCTTTGAAGCGTGATACCAATCGGAGTGCACCAATATACCATCCTTAGCATCATGGTTAGCTCAATACCACTTAGAAATATTTGGAAGTGAAATCACTAGATATCCTATGCATGCTAGTTTGCATTTCATCATTCAAATCTACAACTAGCATACATCACACAAACATGGATATTAAAATTTAACACTTGTGCCATGCAAGCAAACATATGTAATGCACATTCAAATGCACCATACAAGTTCATGAGCTTGCTCCCCCTACTTGTGTGCTCAAAATATTAGGTTTTAATTGATCCCATTCCTTTATCATATCTCTCCCCCTATGTTAAGTACTCCCCTATCACTCATATCTTTGTTTCTCTCCCCCTTTGTCATTAATGACCACAAATACTTAAATTATAGATAGGTTGGGATTATCAATGTCAATCAATGGGGTGAGGATCATTTTGAAAATTTGGTTCAAACTAGAATATTTGCCAAAGATATTCAACTCGGTTTGATCCAAGGACAAGCTTCTTCACACCTTCAACTAAGGGTTATCTTGTACCATGTTGAGTTAAACACTTATAGTTCATTTTCTAGATTAAACACTAGGTTTACAAGCCCACAAACATGTCATATGCCATCACTAGATCAAGACAAGCATAGAAGCAATAGTGATACCATATTGACATCAAAATTCATTTGATTTTCATTAATGAGCCTAATAAGATAGAACCACTTGCAAGGTCCTAATGAGATTGAAAATATGACTAGATGCACTAATCATGTCCTTAGCAAGAATGTATGTCATGCCAATCAACTTTTACCTTAGATTGCTCGAAGGAGAGGCATGTCATATGAGTGGGGTTGCATCAACACATATTTGAGAAATCCAATATGTTCAACTCATTCCTTAGCTTGCAAAACCTTTTCTCATCCAATGGCTTGGTGAATATATCGGCAAGTTGATCTTGGTGCCTACACTCTCAATGCAAATGTCCCCTTTTGTTGGTGATCTCTTATGAAATGGTGGCGGACATCAATGTGCTTTGTTCTTGCATGTTGCACCGGATTGTTGGTTAGCTTGATTGCACTCTCATTGTCACATAGCAATGGCACTTTCTTGAACTTGATTCCAAAATCACTCAAAGTGGCCTTCATCCAAAGTATTTGTGCACAACAACTACCGCGGATATGTATTGGCTTCGGCGGTTGATAATGCAACACTATTTTGCTTCTTTGATGACCATGAAACAAGTGATCTTCCCAACAATTGACATGTGCCCGATGTGCTCTTCCTTTCAACCTTGCATCCCGCATAATCCGAGTCGGAGTAACCAACTAGCTCAAACTTTGCTCCTTTGGGATACCACAAACCAACATTTGGTGTATGCTTCAAGTACCTCAATATCCTCTTTGTAGCCTTCAAATGGCTTTCTCTTGGTGAGGCTTGAAATCTTGCACACATGCATACACTAAACATGACATCCGGCCTTGATGCGGTCACATAGAGTAGGCTTCCAATCATAGACCGATACAACTTTTGATCCACCATATTTCCACTTGCATCACTATCTAAGTTACCATTTGTTCCCATAGGTGTGCTAATGACTTTGCTATCACTCATGCCAAACTTCTTGATCATGTCCTTAATGTACTTCCCTTGACTCACAAAAGTACCATTCTTCAATTGCTTGATTTGAAGACCAAGGAAGTAACTCAACTCTCCAATCATGGACATCTCAAACTCATTAGCCATCATCTTTCCAAACTCATCACAAAAATCTTGATTGGTTGATCCAAATATGATATCATCAACATAGATTTGCAATACAAATAGATCTTTTCCAATCTTCTTGATGAAAAGAGTAGTATCAACCTTGCCCATTGTGAACCCTTTAGAGAGTAGGAAGTCCCTCAATCTCATACCATGCTCTAGGTGCTTGCTTCAAGCCATACAATGCCTTCTTCAACTTATACACATGGTTGGGCTTCTTGTCATCTTCAAAACCGGGAGGTTGCTCAACATATACTTCTTCATTGATGTAACCATTGAGAAATGCACTCTTAACATCCATTTGATAGAGCTTGATGTTGTGGGCACAAGCATAGGCTAGCAAGATTCTAATTGCTTCCAATCTAGCAACCGGGGCATAAGTTTCTCCAAAGTCAAGACCTTCAACTTGTGTATAGCCTTGTGCTACCAATCTTGCTTTGTTCCTTACAACTATCCCATCTTGATCTTGCTTGTTTCTAAAGACCCATTTGGTTCCAATCACATTGTGTCCCTTTGGTCTTTCTACCAATTCCCATACTTGATTTCTTGTGAAGTTGTTCAATTCTTCATGCATAGCATTCACCCAATCAACATCCTTCAAAGCTTCATCTATCTTCTTTGGTTCAATGGATGACACAAAAGAGAAGTGTTCACAAAATGATGCCAATCTTGATCTTGTTTGTACACCTCTTGAAATATCTCCAATGATTGTATCCAAAGGATGATCTCTTGCAATACTTGTTGCTTGAAGAATTGGAACTTGATTGCTTGCACTTGCTTGATCATTTGGTTGAGATGATGTACTAACCATTTGATCTTGATCAATATCATGAGAGTCACTTGCACTAGCTTGATTTGTATCATCTTGCACATTAGAGTTGGAGAGCACTTGCACTTGATCATCTTCATCATCAATCACTTGCCTAGGCCTCAATTCACCAATATCCATGTTCTTCATGGCATTTGAAAGTTGAATGCCTCTAACATCTTCCAAGTTCTCATTCTCTACTTGTGAACCCTTGGTTTCATCAAATTCAACATCATGAACTTCCTCAAGAGTACCACTATCCAAATTCCAAACTCTATATGCTTTGCTTGTGGTGGAATAACCAAGTAGGAATCCTTCATCACATTTCTTATCAAACTTGCCCAATCTTGTGCCTTTCTTCAAGATATAGCATTTGCAACCAAAGACCCGAAAATATGCAATGTTGGGCTTTCTACCATTCAAGAGCTCATATGGTGTCTTCTCTTTCAATCGGTGACAATAGAGGCGGTTGCTACAATAGCAAGCCGTGTTGATAGCTTCGCCCAAAAGATTGACTCACATTGTACTCACTAAGCATAGACCTTGCCATATCAATGAGTGTTCTATTCTTTCTCTCAACAAGGCCATTTGATTGAGGTGTGTACTTGGCCGAGAATTGATGTCTAATTCCAAATTCATCACATAACTCATCAATTCTAGTGTTCTTAAACTCACTACCATTGTCACTTCTAACTCTCTTGATGGTTGTTTCAAATTCATTGTGAATGCCTTTGACAAGTGATTTGAATGTTGCAAATACATCACTTTTGTCTACTAGAAAGAATACCCATGTGTATCTAGTGTAGTCATCCACTATCACAAATCCATATTTATTTCCACCGATACTAGTGTATTGTGTTGGCCCAAACAAATCCATGTGCAATAACTCAAATGCTTTACTAGTGCTCATCATGCTTTTCTTAGGATGGGTGTTTTCAACTTGTTTGCCGGCTTGACAAGAGCTACAAAGCTTATCTTTTTCAAACACAACATCTTTCAATCCTTTAACTAAGTCATGCTTAATCAATCTATTCAATTGTTTCATTCCAACATGACCAAGCCTTCTATGCCATAACCATCCCATACTTGACTTAGTGAATAAGCATGTGGATAATTGAGCTTCACTAGCATTGAAATCAACCAAGTATAGATTCTCATATCTAAAGCCTTTGAAGATCAAGTTAGAGCCATCTACACTTATGATTTCTACATCATCTACCCCAAATATGCATTTGAATCCAAGATCACACAATTGAGCCACGGATAGCAAATTGAAGTTCAAGCTCTCTACTAGCAATACATTGGATATGCTCAAGTCATTGGATATTGCAATCTTACCAAGCCCTTTGACTTTGCCTTTGCCATTGTCACCAAATTTGATACTATCATACCCATCATTGCCATTGGTGTTGATTGAGTTGAACATTCTTGCATCTCCGGTCATGTGTTGAGTGCACCCACTATCAAGAACCCAATGCCTTCCTCCGGCTTTGTAATTGACCTATAAAAGAAGATCAATTCTTTTTAGGTACCCAAACTTGCTTGGGTCCTTGAAGGTTAGTAACCAAGCTCTTTGGCACCCAAATGGCTTTCTTCTTTGAGCCCATCCATGGTTTACCAATGAACTTAGCATGAACACCATTTGCACCTTTTCTAAGCATATAACATGAATCTAGCTTAATAAAGGATACATTAGCATTTTTGCTTTTGTTGGTGCATTCATGCTCTTTGTGACCAACTTGCTTGCAACTAGTGCAAAACCGACCATTGTTCTTCACAAAACTAGTCTTGTGAGGAGCAAAGGCCGCCTTGCCTTTCTTGGGGGTATAGCCTAATCCCTCTTTGTAGAGAGAAGCTCTTTGGCTACCCAAGGCCATAAGCAAGCGGTCCTCACCACCATAAGCCTTAGCCAAGGTGTGAGTGAGCTTAGTTACCTCCTTCTTGAGGTTCTCATTCTCAACCACTAGTGAGGTATCACTAGTGTGACCATCACTACTAGATGAGGTAGAAGTGGAAGTGCTACAAGAAGGGTTAGTTGGAGGAACAATGATAGGCATAGATAGTGATGTATCAATTAAATCACAAGTTAAACCTACATCACAAGTTTCAACATGCTTCCTTTTATCTTGTTCATTAAGCAAAGTGGAATGAGCTTTTTCAAGCTTTTTGTGAGCCTTGCCAAGCTTCTCATGGGCATCCTCTTGCCTCTCATGAGATGCATTGAGCTCATCAAATGCTTGCTTAAGGGCTTTTATTTCCTTACGCAAGCTTTTGCATTCCCTTCTTGACATGTTAAAGTGTTCTCTAGCATCTTCTAGCATGTCAATTAATTCATCTTTAGTGGGTTCATCATCATCATCATCACTATCACTATCATGTTCATTATCACTTCCATCATCACAAGTTTGTACCTTAGTGGCCTTAGCCATGAAGCATGATGGAGAGTCAAGAGAGAAGGCTTCTCATTGATTGCTATACTTGCAAGAACCTTCTTCTTGGTGGTCTTGTGATCATCACTATCATCATCATCATCACTTGAGGAAGCGTCACTATCCCAAGTGACCACATATGATCCACCCTTCTTCTTGAAGAATGTCTTGTCCTTCTTCTCCTTCTTTTCTTTCTTGTCCTTCTTCTTGTTCTTCTTGTCATCATCATTGTCGCTATTATATGGGCATTGAGCAACAAGATGATCTTTGCTTCCACACTTGAAGCATCTCCTTGCCTCTTCCTTGCTCTTGGATGAATACTTCTTTCTTCTAGCTCAATAGCCCTTCTTTACCATGAACTTGCCAAACCTTTTGACAAAAAGAGCCATTCTCTCATCATCATCATCATCCCATGAATCATCATCCTCACTTGATGTTTCTTGCTTGGCTTTGCCCTTAGATGATGTGGCCTTGAAAGCCACACTCTTCTTCTTGTCATCCTTCTTCTCATCTTTCTTTTCTTTCTTTTCTTCCTTCTCATCATCATCTCTATAGGCATCATCGGTCATGATATCTCCCAAGACTTGGTTTGGTGTCATTGTGTTCAAACCACTCCTTACTAGCAAGGTGACCAATATCTTGAACCTTATGGGCAAACATCTCAAGAACTTATTTGAGAAGTCCTTGTCCTCTATGTTCTCACCGAGTGCCTTGAGATCATTGACAATCACTTCCATCCGGTGGAACATGTCCTAAAGCACACTCTCATCTTCCTTCATTTTGAAGCTCGTAAACTTCTCTTTGAGAATATAAGCTTTTGCACCCTTCACGGCTTGAGTACCCTCAAAAGATTCTTCCAACTTCTTCCAAGCCTCATGTGCCATCTCAATATTCTTGATTTGCTCAAAAGTTCTTGCATCAATTGCATCATGAATGGCACTTAGAGCAATATCATTGTTTTGGAGAAGTACTTCTTGGCACGGTGGGATTTTCCGGATCACTAATCTCAATTTTGGTTTCTACCACCTTCCACACCTTTCTATTGATTGACTTGATATGTGTGGCCATCTTTGACTTCCAATAAGAATAATTTGAGCCATCAAATTGGGGTGGCTTTTTGGTGTTGTTGATTTGAGCCATTTTAACACCGAAGGTTGTTAAGCCTCAAATAACGGTGACCTCGGCTCGATACCACTTGAAAGGTCCTAATGGCTAGAGGGGGGTGAATAGCCTAATAAAATTTCTACAACAACACTTAACCAAATGGTTAGACAATTATGAGGCGAAGCTAGTGTTGCGCTAGCCTACTCAAAAATGCAAGCCTCCTACCACAATTCTAGTTTAGATAGTGTCAATTCACACAAGAGCAATGACACTACCCTATGTTAGTGTGCTCTCAAAGGCTAACTAAAGAGCCACACCAACCAAGCATGCAAGCTCTCACAACTAGCTACACTAAAGAGCTTGTCAACTAGTTTATGTAAAGTAAAGAGAGTGATCGAGAGGGTTATACGCTTGCGTGTAGATGAATGAACCAATCAATCACGAAGATGAATAACAATGATGACCAATCACCTCGGAATCAAATGATGAACACAATGATTTTTACCGAGGTTCACTTGCTTGCCGCAAGCAAGCTAGTCCTCGTTGTGGCGATTCACTCACTTGGAGGTTCACGCGCTAATTGGCATCACTCGCCAAACCCTCAATAGGGTGCCGCACAACCAACACAAGATGAGGATCACACAAGCCACAAGCAATTTACTAGAGTACCTTTTGGCGCTCCGCACCGAAAGGTCAAGAACCCTTCACAATCACCACGATCGAGTCGGAGACAATCACCTCCTCCACTCAACGATCCTTGCTGCTCCAAGCCGTCTAGGTGGCGGCAACCACCAAGAGTAACAAGCGAAATCTGGCAATGAAACACAATCACCAAGTGCCTCTAGATGCAATCACTCAAGCAATGCACTTGGATTCACTCCCAATCTCACTATGATGATGAATCAATGATGTAGATGAGTGAGTCCTTTGGCTAGGCTCACAAGCTTGCTATGTCAATGAAAATGTGCAAGGGTTTCTCCCTTGAGCCGCCATGGGGCTATAAATAGAGCCCCCATCAAATAGAGCCGTTATACCCCTTCCTTGGGCAAAAGCGCGTTCGACCGGACGCTCGGTCAGCCGACCGACACCAGCTCTCGCTCGTCCGGTCGCACTTCGATGTCGACCACGTGTCCAGACTCAACGGTCATCGGCCTCGGCCGGACGCTGCTCCTTCGAACTGACCGGACGCTGAAGCCTCAGCGTCCGGTCGTTTCCAGTAAGCTCCCCGAGGCATGTTTCTTCGACCGGACGCGTCCGGTCCACCTTGACCGGACTTGAGACCAGCGTCCGGTGCTCAACCCTTCCGGCTGAGCCGCCGCTGAAGTCAGCGATGACCGACGCAGTGTGCGGTCAGTCCGGCAGCGGATTCAGCGTCCGGTCCACAGGACCGACGCCTTGAGATTATTTCGACCAACTCCATTTCAACTCTAACTTCCTCACCCTTGCTCAAATGTGCCAACCACCAAGAATTTTGCATCCCCGCGCAATAGAAAATAGACATTTCATTTTTCCAAAGCGTTGAATCCTTCTCATAAGCTCGGCGGGGGAGGAGAGAGGACCCAAACCCATCTCAACCCCGCAAACACCTTGTGCACATGTGTTAGCATATTTTCACAAATATTTTCAAGGGTGTTAGCATTCCACTAGATCCTAAATGCATATGCAATGAGTTAGAGCATCTAGTGGCACTTTGATAACCGCATTTCGATACGAGTTACACTCCTCTTAATAGTACGGCTATCTATCCTAAATGTGATCACACTCACTAAGTGTCTTGATCACTAAAACAAAATGGCTCCTACATTTTATACCTTTGCCTTGAGCCTTTTGTTTTTCTCTTTCTTCTTTTCCAAGTTCAAGCATTAGATCATCACCATGCTATCACCATTATCATGATCTTCGTCATTGCTTCATCACTTGGAGTAGTGCTACCTATCTCATAATCATCTTGATAAACTAGGTTAGCACTTAGGGTTTCATCAATTCACCAAAACCAAACTAGAGCTTTCACCAGCGCAGCTAGCCCACCTGACCCGGTGAAAACGCAAAAAAGTCCATCGTGTACTATTCGTATGAGTCATGTATTTCGCAATAAAGTCCCTATATAATATTTTAGCTTGGATTCATACCCTTCTTCATCCTCCAAAGCAGAGCACCCAGAGAGGAGCCGTCACCGGTGGCAGGTTCAGTGCGGAAACCACATGGCGATGGCTGGGGACCGGCTGCGAGGGTGCACGGGATCGGCCCGCATCTAAGGGTGCCAACAACACAGGACGAGGTGGACCACAACAGTGGAGCGGTGTGTGGTGGCGGCGCAGCATGGCGACCGGACGGCCGCGGCAGGGGAGGCGGTATGCCGGCTGATGGAGATGGTGGGGCGGCACGATGACAGCAGAGGACGCTGCGACTCGGCGCGCACATGGACTGGGACGGACCGGGGCGGCACGGTGCGCTCACGCGCGGGCTGAGGGGCACAGCATGCGCGTGCGCGAGGGATGCAGGGCGATGGCAGTGGCAGCGCTAGCATAGACGGCGCGGGAGGGGCGGCAAGGTACTGGGTGGAGGGCGCGGCAACACGGCATGACCACGGGCGCCTCTGCGTGGCTACGGGGCATGGACTAGCATGGGTCTGGAGCTTGCTCATGGGGAAGGAAGAAGGAGGGACGTTGGGAGAAGACCGAGGCCACGCGGGCACTACCATGGCGGGGACCAACGCGAGGCAGCAGGGAACCAGGAGGTGGACGTGGCCATGGCGCTGCGGTCCAGAGCAGGAAAGGAAGGGACGGTGCGTGCTCGGGTGGCAGCAGGACGAGCAGCGTGTGCTCACGGGGTGGCTTGGTGGCAGGGGCACCGCACAAGGCAAGCAGAGGAGGGAGCGGCGCCGTGGGGCAGCAGGGACGACACGACAATGGCAGCGCTGATGGACGGTGGTCCAGCGTGGACCGAGGAGCTCGTGCATGCTCACGAGGGAAAAGGCAATGGCGGCGTTGCGGGGAGGAAAAAGGAGAGGCGGCTGACTGCGTGGAAGAGTAGTGCTGTGGCCTACGCGTGGCATGCGCGGCGGAGAGAAAAAGGGAGGGGCGTGGGGAGTAGGCCAAGGCAACTAGGACGTTGTCAATCGGGTGCTTGGCTCGGTAGAGAAACAGTGCAGACAAGCGAGGACAGACTGAGACAAGCGGAGCCAGGCAAGGCAAGCAAGGTCAGAGCAATAGCAGCAGACCGAACAGGCAGACTGAAGCCGGGTTGTCTCCTCCATGGCAGTAGAAAAGGAAGGAATGGGAAGCAGCACGAGGGAGGTACACGTCGTACACACGCCAGAGCACCGACGTGGAGGCAGGATGGGACGGGCAGCGTGGCTGGCTGCGGCACACCAGCGCGTGTATAGGGACATGAGAGGACACAACGTGGGTAGGGGGTCGAACCACGTGCACATTTTCAGACACCCAACGCAGTGGACCAGTTTGTATGCGATTGGATGGGAAGCTTTGCAATGCAGAGAAAAGCAGAGCCACGACGAGAACAAGACGGTAAATAATTGCCATGCAACGAGTACGCTGTATGCCAGAAAAAATAGATGAAGCTGTTGTGCTCCCTCTCTCGTCAGTTCTTGCTTATCAAAATAAACCCATGAGTATATATATATATATTGTTCTATTTATGAATGGATTTTATTTTATTTATAAAAGTTGCTTTTCATGCTTAATCTAACAGAATAAACCGTTCGCTAGAATCGTCGTTCGACATTCATAAATATCTTTACGCACTGAGTAATATAACTTGGGCATTTATCTGAGTCCACAAAACTAAGTCACACGAGATTCGCTTATCGCATCAAGTACCTTTTAAATAAAAAATTCCAAGAAACTCGTTTCAAAAAATTTTCTTAGACCTAAATCGCGGTGCTAAATAAGATCGTAACATCATGGTGTTACACTTATACACCCACTTCAGACCAATCGAACGGCATCCTGGAGGTGGATCGATGAGCTCCCAAGTCTCATTTTCCTCCATCACCTTCATCTCCTCCAGCGTCGTCCGTCACCAGTTTGCATCGCGCACGGCCAACGCAAACATGGGTGGTTCCTCTGCACTGATGAGAAGCAGCTCTAGGTCATTGAGTAGCCGACCCACCAGGCCTAAGGGCCTTGTGCCGTCGACGATGTCGTCCAGCCTATGGAACCCCACCTCCTCACCATCGTGGAAGGCATCCACGAACTCAGTGATGTTGCTTGGAGGTGAGGCGAAATCGATCGGCGTCGTTGGAGTTCTCTGTTCCGCTAGAGTGGTCTGCATGGCACCTAGAGTGCTCACAATCCTGGCTGCAGTGCTCGACACTACTCTTGGACCGCTCGTCACCACTCTTGGAGTGTTCGGCACTACTATAGGAGCGCTCAGCCCTAGTCTTGGAGTGGTCGGCACCACTGCAAGACTTCTTGGCTGTGCTATGGGAGTGTTCAACACCCATCCTGGAGTGGTCAACACCACTACAGGACCTCTTGGTATCACTCCTGGAGTGCTCAGCACCCCTCTTGGAGTGCTCATCACCCCTCCCGAAGTGCCCGACACCGCCCTAGGATTGCTCGGCTCTATTGCCGGAGTGGTCGGCACCTCCTCTCTAGCATCTCCACCACCGTGGATGACCAAGTGCTCGACAACGAAGGTGCTGGTGAAGCCGCTAGCTTCCCCCGTGCCCAGACTGTTCCAGTCCTAGGCCGCCTTCTCGTCGAACACGACGTCACGCGAGACAAGCACCTTGCCTCCGCATGGGTCGTAGAGCCGGTACGCCTTGGTACCTTCCACATAGCCTAGGAGCACCATCGGTGTGCTCCTATCCTCTAGCTTGGTGAGGACCGGCTTAGTCTTCCTAACATGGACAATGCAGCCGAAAGTCCGAAGGAAGGACACATTTAGTTTGCGCCCATACCAATCTTCGAACGGCGTCTTGCCCTTCAGGGCCTTGGTGGGCGCGCTATTGAGGATGAACACTGCCGTGGTCACCGCCTCACCCTAGAACCTTACCGGCATGCTCTTGGCCTTCATCATGGATCGAGCCATTCCGACCACCATCTAGTTCTACCGCTCCACCACGCCATTCTGCTATAGCGAGAATGGCGCGGTGTGGTGTCGCATCACACCCAGATCCACGCAGTACGCAGAGAACTCCACCGAAGTGAATTCGCCACCACAATCAGTCCTCAGCACGCGTAGGTTTTTCTCGCTCTCCGCCTCCGCACGTGCCTTGAATTTCTTGATCGCCTCTGCTACCTCGTCCTTGCTTGTTAGGAGTTGTAGCCACATATAGCGACTGCAATCATCCATGAGCAGGAGGAAGTACCGCCGACCACCGTTTGTGGCTGGCGTGATTGGCCCGCAGAGATCGCCGTGGATGAGCTCGAGAGAGTCCACCACACAATACTTGGCTGCCTTTAGGAATGGTAGCCTCCTCTGCTTCCTGGCTAGGCAGCTGTCACACAGCTTGCCTCAGTGCTTGATGTGGGGCAGCCCTCGGACCATCTTCTCTAGCCGACCGAGCGTGTCAAAGTTGAGATGGTAGATCCGAGCATGCCACAGCCATGGCTCCTTGGTGTGCCATGCTGCCAGGCACACCGGCTGCTCCACCTTCAAGTCGAGCAGGTACAGTCGGTTCTGGGACCTCTTCACCTTGGCAAGAAGGCGCTGCTCCCGGTCCATGATCCTAAGGACACCGTCCTTGATCAGTACCTCGCTACTGCACTCATCCAACCAGCCAATGCTGATGATGCTTGAATGTAGCTATGGGATGTAATATACATCCGTTAGCGTGTGGTGCTCGCCATTCTGGCACCTAAAGATGATGGTGCTGCACCCTTGGATTGCCACACTTGAGCCATCACCGAACTTCACTGTGCTGGTCACATCATCGTCGAGCTTGAAGAAGGCTCCCTTGGAGCCCATCATGTGGTTGCTGGCGCCGGAGTCCAGGTACCACCGCTGCTCCTGTCCATTGCCCACACGTCCGAGGTGGACTTGGGCGTGCGGTTCGTTGAGGTGGACAGCCTTCAAAGCCTTGCCAGACCCTTCAACCGCCCTCACCTCTCCCTTCTCCTTGGCCTCAACGTTGTGTAGTGCACAGAACATCGCCATTAGGAGAGTGGCCTCTTCATCATCTTTAGCCAGCGTTAGATGAGCCTCAGCCTTCTTCTCCTGCTTGCGATTTGGGCACTCCTTTGCCCAATGGCCCATCTTCCCACAGTGCCGACAGGCGTTGGGGTCGACCTTCTTCTTCTTCTCCGAAGAAGCCTTACCACGGCGCTTGCCATCGCCATCGCAGTTGGAGGAGGCTTCCTCGGAATTCCTTCGGGCAACCCACTCCTCCTCTGTCAGCAGCAGCTTGCCACTGTCCTTCGTCATTGCCATTGCCTGCTCCAAGCACTCGTCCACCACCTGCAACCGACCAGTCACATCCTCAATAGTGAGGGTGGACAAGTCCAGCATTGTCTCTATTGAGAGAGCGATCTGGATGTACTTCACCGACATGGAGTGGAGGTACTTGGAGACCGCCTCTTCTTCGTCGATGGTGACACCGTGGCTCCTCAGCTTGCTAATGAGCGTCTGTAGGCGGAGGGAGAAGTCCTTCACCGATTCACCATCCTTGAACTTGAGGTTGGCGTACTCCTGCTTCAGCAGCTGGGCCGTCGCCTTCTTTGTGCGGTCGGAACGGACGCGCATCGCTGCAATGGCCTCTGTAGGATCTACTGGAAGGTAAAGTAGGCCTAGAGGGGGGTGAATAGGCCTATAAAAATTTAACTCGAAACTCTGTTAGAACAGAGGGCGGCACTGCCGCTCTATGAAAAATAATCTAACATAGTTGAGATTTAACAGAGATGAGCCTAACCCCACTAGCTGCTTAATCCTGCAATATAGAGTCAAGATCCAGTTCGAAGACTGGATACCATTGAAACTTCACATAAAGATGAATCGAGCAACTAAACCCTAACAACAGCTAGCAATAATATAAACAACAAGTATAATGAAGATAAAGCACGCAAGACACAAGATTTATCCCGTGGTTCAGCTCACCACTAAGATTTGCCTAAGTCCACGTTGTTGAGGAAGCCACAAAAGGCTTGAGCTTGCCACAAAGGCTTGGTTTACCCTCGTTCTCAAATCAAGAGAGTGAACTCTTGAAGTGAGAGGTGATTTCTTAGCTTTCGAATGAGGTTACAAACCTCCCAAGGCTACCACACGAGTTGGCAAGCACAAGGGCGACGCCTAGCCGGCTAGGAGCAAGCTCCAAGAGTAACAAACCCTAGAACCACAGGCAAAACATGAACCAAATGCTCTTAGACTTTGGGAATCAGTGGATCTCCTCTCCAATCGAGTTTTGCTGCCTTTTCTCTCAAGTTTTGATGGTTGGAATCAAGGATTAGCTTGAGAGATGGAGGAGCAACAATGGAGGAGAAGGGTGAGCTTTGGTTCTATCTGTTTTCGAGCAGAGTGAGTCAGTGAAGAAGATGACCGTTGTGGGCTAGGCCTGAAGGGTATAAATACCCCTCGAGCCCAACGGTCAATTAAGGGTGACACTGCCGCTCTTAACAGGGCGGCACTGCCGTCCTAGCCAAAACAGGTAACATGATATGAAATTTGGTGGCTGGTTTGACTAGGTGGAAGGATCTAGATCTGTGAATTTGAGCATCTGATTCAACAGTTGACCAACTGTCTTAAAATCCCTCTTAATAGTATGGCTTTCCCTAAATTCAATTTCAAAACATAAAAGAATTTAAACCTCCTTTGAGCTAGGTCTGGCCACCTTTTGTAATTAGAACACCTGCAACCTGTTCATCATCCTCATTCTTTGATTCCCTACTTGTCATCTCGACAAATCTCATTAGTCCTCTAATTTGGTGGTCATCAATACCAAAACCCACAATAGGGCTTAATTGCACTTACAATCTCTCCCTTTTTGGTAATTGATGACAACCCAATTAGAGCTTACAAATGATATGAAAACTAAACTGAGATTTTTGAACCATGAGTGTAGGAGCCTCCCCCTAAATATGTGAATAAAGATTTGAATTCTCAATTTGGCATAAAAGGCCATGATTCACATTTTAGGTGTGATGGGAGCCTCCCCCTACATCCATGCCTGCTGTGGAGTGCTGAGCAAAGTGTCATAGGAATAAACGTGATGCATATGACAGATTTTATCAGTTCAAGCACACAAGATTCTGGCTGATACAGCACGGGGTGGCACTGCTGGCCCTAGAGGGCGGCACTGCCGTCCTGACCATACTAGTCAGATAGCAATCAGATTCATACAGAAGATCATATGTATATAAAACAATCTAAACTCAGAATATGACAAGCTAAAATAGTAACCATGAATACATGTCCATATCCAAAGCAAATTAAGTCACAGAGTAGCATAATTTCATAAAATAGAGTTTTGAGCGACTCTCAAACTCACAACCTAACTACTCTCAACGGATCTGAACAATAAGCATAGCAGTGAAGAACATATGACGTCGAAAAATTGTTGACCCCTCTAATTTTCTCCCCCTTTGGCATCAAATACCAAAAAGAGAAGAAAAAGAAGAGAAATCACTCATCACTATCAGAGTCGACACGGGCACGTCTAGCAACATGGGTGTGTGAAGTGAAGCGTGCTGAACGTCGCGGAGGTGCTGCCCCAGCTGAAGTAGAAGTCCCTGCCTGATCTGTCGAAGGACGTGGTCTCCTGGAGTATGTGCGAAACAAAGCTGCCTATACCTGTGGATCGACCTCTGTAGGGTGAATCTCTGCACTAAGGTCTTGCTGCATTGGGGCTCCTCAAAATGCTGCCCCTGTGGGTATCCATAGTACTGACTAAATGGCTCATATGAGTGCTCATGCTGCTGATCATCCTGCTGCTCATCATGGTGCTCATGTGACTGATCCTGCTTCTCATCAGAAGAAGAAAGGCGAGGCAAGTCAGGAAACTGAGGTGGCGACTGCACTGGTGGAAGTGGTGGCAGCCCTGCCATCTCGCTAGCATGCCTCACAGTTTCCCTATTCTCCATTCTATCCTCATAAACAGTCTATGAAGTATATGCACAATGAGCAAAGATTGCCTTCATCCATGCAGTCATCTTTCCCCACTTTGATTTCTTCTTTTGTTCCCTAGCCCTAGACGGCTCAGGAATATCTCTCTGTGCAGCTCCAGAAGAGTGAAGGCCTACTGCCCCACTATCTCCAAGTCCTTCAGAACTAGTGTGCTGAGAGAACTAGTGTGCTGAGTAGCTGAACCAAGTCCCCCTAAGCCACCATGGGTCTTCTTGATCTTGTAAACAATATGCTCACAATCCTTAGGGAACCACATGCCAGTCACTCTCTCAATCATAAACATGAGGTAAGGAGCATTGGGTAAATATCTCCTCCCATCATCCATGGCATAAGCTAGCTCAACCCAAATGAATCTTGGAACATTAAACTTTTCACTGCTGGGAAACCTAGACAACACATTAGTAATATAGCCATTCAAATCTATTGCATTGTCTTTAGGGTTGAGAGTGATCCTGAAGAGATTGTTCATGATGTAATAAAAGCTCTTGAGCTTTGTCCTTGACCAATCAAGAACTGCAAGATTTTGATCCTCCCACATGAAGCTTACTTCCATTGGCTCAAGACGACGCTCATTATGTATCCTCTCATATCCCCTGTGGATGTGACCAAAACCAAGAATACGACAGAAGGTGACAAAATCAATGCGATAATGTCGCCCATCAGTCATCCAATGAAGCTCATCCATTTCCCCGTTCCAAAAGTAAGTGGCATGAAACTGAGCAAGAATCTCCCTGTTCCAATCATACCTCAAACTCATGATGTCTGTCATCTCAAAGCGGTCACAGGTCTTGATTGCTGCAGCAAACTGATGATCATTCCTGCTCTCCAAGTCACCAAAGTCAATGTACTGCATCTTGCTAATCTTGCCCTTTGACTTGGATAGAATGGTTGTAGTATAAAAATTAGATCAAAAAGCATTCTAAAATCTATAATCAATGCCATCGGATCTATCAAAGGAGTAGGGATCAATCTCTCTAGCTTTACCTGTCTTCTTCCAACTCATGGAATAATCAACAACTCTATGGCCATCACTGTTTTGTGGAGGTATGAGGTCGAACCTATCAGTGTTATCTCTCATGTAGCTGCTATCAAACTCTAAAAGATGTAAAGGAGAATCAGGCCACACAAAAATGGTTCTTCCCATCCTCTGAATATTTTCCTCTTCAGCAAGATCTTCATCAAGATTTCTATCTCTGTGAGTATAGCTTGCCTGTCCCCTACCTCTTTTGACTTTTTGCTTGGTTGTCAACACCTTCCTTTTTCCTTGGTCCATCTATGCAATTAAATGAGACTCGATAAGAAACTGTATAAGATAATGAGTTAGACACAGCTGCAGGCAGGCTTTAACAAGAAAAAGAATTTTGAAGATGATACAGGAAGCTGTGCTGGATTTGGAATCAGCATGGTAGGGCGGCACTGCCGCCCTCAATTGCTTCACTATTTCATTTTCAATTTTCTCGTTCTGGTTAAATCCTATTTCCAACAATGTCTATTCATCATCATAATTTCAGAATCACAGTCTAAGCGAAGAATACATGAAACCCTAGCCATGAATTTGAAAGATTGAGTATGAATTTTTTTTGAAACAGTTCTTGATAAATGAACCCAATCCATTCTGAACTTCATCGGATTTATGAGCTTGAGTATAGCAGTTAGAATCTGCTAGGGGTGCCATTAATGGTCCCAAGGGTGGCATTGCCTCTCCCCCAAAATCATCCAACCGGTGAAATCCAAAATCAACTCGATTCATCCATCAAGAACCTTTCTAAACCCTTCATACTCCCCCTAGAAACTAAAATCCATGACTAAAAGCTTCACATTGCATAGATCAAATGGGGTTAGGGTTTCACCTTGCTTCCAAACCGTTGGAGTAGAGGGAGAAGAGGAGAAATAGCTTGGCCAAGAGCCTCCTGCAGTGACCAGCGAAGAATGGACCAGGCCGGTGTCAGGAGCGGCACTACCGGGGTGGTAGGTCGCGAAGAACGGCGGCGGCACGTGCTTGAGAGAGAAGGAGAGAGGAGCACGGGCGTCGGTGTCTATTGGGAGAGAAGGAGAGAGTTGGGTCGGGGGCCAGAGAAGGAATAAGTAGAAGAAAATAGGCCCCGCAACCCAGCCAAAATTGGCTGAAAACGGCCCAGTTTTCAGAGAGCGGCACTGCCGGCCAGGATGGGCGGCATTGCCGCCCTACCAATTTTGTAGGGATTACGCTTAAACTTTATGACCTCCTTCACCTCAGATATGGATATATATTCTCTAAATATCATGACCAGTAAGCAATCAACAATACAGACAATGGTCACGACACTTAGTTGGCCTTTTGAAATGATTTTGAAACACAATATAATATTCTTTTAAATCATTTTCCTACTTCACTAGGTAGTCAAACAGAGGTGTGCTATATTTCAAATCAAGTTACGAGAATCAAGTATATTTAGCTCACTACGCAAAGCACAAAACCTTGACTCATCGAGAGGCTTAGTGAAGATATCGGCTAGTTGTTTTTCGGTGCTCACATGACGAATTTCGATATCTCCTTTGGTTTCGTGGTCTCTCAAGAAATGATGTCGGATGTCCATATGTTTGGTTCTTGAGTGGCTTACGGGATTGTTTGCAAGCTTTATGGCACTTTCATTGTCACACAAGAGTGGGATTTTGGTGAATTGACATCCGAAATCATGAAGGGTTTGCCTCATCTAAAGTAGTTGAGCACAACATGCACCAGCTGCAACATACTCGGCCTCGGCGGTGAAAAGTGCTACACAATTTTGCTTCTTAGAACTCCAAGACACTAGAGACTGTCCATGGAATTGACATGTCCTCGAAGTGCTTTTTCTATCTACCTTGCAACCGGCATAATCAGAATCCAAATAGCCAAGTAGATTGAACTTGGAGCCCTTGGGATACCACAAGTCAAGGTTTGGAGTGTGTACTAAATATCTCAAGATTTTTTTAATAGCCATTAAATGGAACTCTTTCGGGTTAGCTTGAAATCTAGCACATATGCACAGGCTAAGCATTATGTCCGACCTAAATGCACATAAGTAAAGTAAAGAGCCGATCATAGAACGATATACCTTGATGTCGATGGCTTTCCCTTCTTCATTTAGATCAAGATGTCCATTAGTTGGCATGGGAGTTTTGATAGGCTTGGCATTCACCATGTCGAACTTGTTGAGCATATCATGGGTGTATTTGGTTTGGCTAATGAACGTCCCTTCCTTTATTTGCTTGATTTGAAATCCAAGGAAGAATTTCAGCTCACTCATCATGGACATCTCAAATCTCTTAGTCATAGTTCTACTAAACTCATCACAATACACATGATTAGTACTACCAAATATTATGTCATCGACATATATTTGGCACACAAATATATCATTTCTAACTTTGTGAGTAAAGAGTGTAGGGTCGGCTTTACCTATTTCAAAGCCTTGTTTGAGCAAGAATTCCTTAAGGCATTCATACCATGCTCTTGGTGCTTGCTTAAGCCCATAGAGCTCCTTTTGGAGTTTATAGACATGGTGGGGAAATTTGGGATTTTCAAACCCTGGTGGCTGCTCCACATACACCAACTCTTGTATTGGGCCATTGAGGAATGCACTCTTGACATCCATTTGGTACAGCTTGAAGTCATGATGGGCAGCAAAGGCTAGAAGCATTCGGATTGCTTCAAGTCTTACCACTGGTGCATATATTTCTTCAAAGTCCAAGCCCTCTACTTGAGTGAAGCCTTGGGCCACCAATCTTGCCTTGTTCCTTGTCACCATGCCATTTTCATCTTGCTTGTTGCGGAAGACCCACTTGGTACCAATGACATTGGTATTGGGCCTATCCACTAATTTCCATACTTGATTTCTTTCAAAGTTGTTGAGCTCTTCTTGCATGGCCATGACCCAATCTGGATCTCCAAGTGCTTGTTCTACCTTGAGAGGTTCCAAAGAGGAAACAAACAAGTAATATTGACAAAATTTTGCTAAATGTGAACGAGTTGTTACCCCCTTTCTAATACTTCCAAGGATGTTGTCAACGGGGTGATCCCGTTGTATAGTTTGACGTAGCCTTGGATGCTCAACACCTCCCTATTCCTCTTCTGGACCTTCAGCCTCTTCTTGTTCAAAGATAGGCTCTAGGTTGAGTCTTTGAGGTGGTGGAGTAGGAGTTGAAGGAACTGCTGCTGAGGTGGATGGGGCGGCACTGTCGCCCTCATGAGCGGCACTGCCACCCTGCTGATGTTCAGCAGGTGAGTGCTGCCCTTGTCGATGGAGTACATCGGCAGAAATTTGTGCAGCAACAGCCTAGGGATCCTCATCATCAGTGGCTTGATCTTCTTGTGGCCTAATATCGCCTATAGCCATTTGCTTGATTGCCTCACATGGTGGATCCTCCTTTCCTACAACACTTGAATCAACTTGCTCCACTTGAGAGCCATTAGATTCATTAAATGTCACATCTACCATGACTTCAACTCTACCCATGGTTTTGTTAAAGACACGATAGGCATGCTCATTTGATCCATAACCAAGAAGAATGCCTTCATCAACTTTAGGTGTAAATTTAGAGGTTTTGGGTCTTTTGTTAAGTATAAAACATTTACACCCAAACACTCTAAAGTAAGACACCTTTGGTTTGTTACCGGTTAGAAGCTCATATGAAGTCTTCTTGAGTTTCTTGTGTAAGTAGAGACGGTTGATGGCATGGCAAGCGGTGTTGATGGCGTCACTCCAAAAGAGGTCCAACGTCTTGTATTCATCTAGCATTGTCCTTGCCATATCAAGAAGTGTATGGTTCTTCCTCTCTACTACACCATTTTGTTGAGGGGTGTAAGGAGTTGAAAACTCATACTTGATGCCCTCATCATCAAGAAACTCTTCAACTAGAGTGTTCTTGAATTCGGTCCCATTGTCACTTCTTATCTTCTTTATAGGAAGACCGAACTCCCTTTGTGCCCTTCTCACAAATATCTTGACTTTCTCTTACACCTGGGACTTATCATAAACAAAGAACACCCAAGTGAACCGGGAATAATCATCAACAATAACTAAACCATATTTGTTACCCCCGATGCTTATGTAGGCGACCGGTCCAAAGAGATCCATGTGAATCAACTCCAACGATTGTGTGGTGGTCATGATACTCTTTGGTGGGTGAGGTACACCTACTTGCTTTCTGGCTTGGCAAGCACTACAAATCTTGTCTTTCTCTAAATTGAATATTGGTTAGTCCAAGAATGTGGTTGTCTTTTAAGAGTTTGGCCAAGTTCCTCATCCCAACATGAGCTAGTTGGCGATGCCATAGCCAACCCATGCTAGATTTTGCCACTAAACAGGTCTCAAGCTTAGCTTTTCCTTTGTTGAAATCAACTAGATAAAGCTTGTTCTTGAGGTGACCCGTAAAGACAATAGAGGAATCCTCTCTCTTAGAGACTTCCACACCCTTATCCGTGAAAAGACAATTGTAGCCCATCTCACATAATTGAGAAACGGACAGCAGATTGTATTTCAAGGAATCAACATGTAAGACATTTGTAATTGAATGATCAAGTGTAATAGCTACTTTACCAAGTCCAATCACACCCCCTTTTGAATTATCACCAAATATGATATTCTCATCTGAATTTGTAGTTGGGGAATATGATGAGAACATACTCCTTTCTCCAGTCATATGATTTGTACAGCCGCTGTCAAGCACCCAACTTGACCCACCGGAGGAGTATGCCTGCAAAACAAGTTTAGTTCCTAGTTTTAGGTCCCCAAATATTCTTGGGGCCTTGCATGTTAATCACAAGAACTTTAGGAACCCAAATGAAAGCATTATGATAAACATTTTGACTATTTCCAACAGACTTGGCAAACACCTCCCCCTTGTTGTTGTGCTGCAAAACAAAGTTAGAATCTAACCATTGGAGGTGTTTTTGCCTTTGGTTGGTAAGCATATCTATTTGGAGTGACCCAGATAGATTTCTTTGGTTTCGGGACAACCTGCTCTGGATGAGACACCTTCTTCTTGGGCTGGACATGAGCAGAGGAGGAGGAGGTGGTCTTCCCTTTTCTGTGGGGGATGGCACTGCCGCCCTTCACAGCGGCACTGCCGCCCATAGGCCGCGGTGCTGCTCTTAGCTGGCCTTGTGCCACCATCTGTGCAGACCTATTTGTACCTTCCTGCCCTTTGCTCACGAACTGAACACACTCATATCCATTGATTACCTTTCTCCCATTGGTTTTACCTCCATGAGTGTGCCCAAGTCCATCTTTGATGCGTGGATTTCTTCTATCTTTGTATTGTGGCCTCTTTGGTTTTTCACCTTTGCCACCAGCAGGTTTCTTGCCTTCCATGCACCTTTTTCCTAACATAGCATTGAGCCTAGCAATCTCCTTTTTCATAACCTCCAAGTTTGCAAGGTTAGTGGAATGAACATTTAAGTCAAGATTATAGCATTTTCCACATCCTTGGCTAGTGGAGGGAATAGAAGTGTCATTTGTGTTGGAGGGATGTGAGGTGCTCTCGCATAGAAGGTTATATTGCTTCTCAAGTTTGTTGTGTTTTCTTTGTGAGAGCATGTTCTCTTTGTTCTTCGGCCAAGGCCTTGTTCAAAGAGTCCACCTCACTTCTCTCTAACTCAAGAGCTTCCTTCCAGCCAATATATATCTTTTTGGTTTTCTCAAGATAATCATCTCTATCGGCTAGCTTGGCTTTGACACTTTCTAATTCCTCCATTAGATTGATGATAAAGAGCTTAGTTTTAGAATCTAACTTTTTAGTCAATTTAGCATATTTCTCAACATCACTAGTATCATCATCACTAGAATCACTAAGTTCACTACTAGAGATGTCACTAGGAGATGGAGGAGATTTGGCTCTTTGTTTTACCTTCTCACCCTTTGCCATAAGACAAATGTGAGTGGAGCGGTGGTCATCATCATCGGACATGTTGTTGAAAAGCCTTGGTGTAGAGGAAGATTTTTGAATGGCCACGGTTGCAACCTTCACATCCTCTTCACTTGACTCCTTAGTTGAGTCTCACTCATGCCCAATGTGTGCCTCTCCCATTTGCTTGTATCTCTTTTTATGTTCATGCTTGCCCTCATTGTTGTCCCTCTTGTATTTGTTTTCTTTCTTGTCATAAGGACACTTAGCAACAAAGTGCTCCGTGCTGCCACAATTATAGCAAGTCCTCTTCTTCTTGTTTGGAAACCTTCTTTGCACTATCTTATACCCATTCTTTTTCAACCCCTTGTGATAGCTTTTCATGAACAAAGCCATGTCATCAATCTTCATATAATCAGCTCCATCATCTTCATCTTCACTTGAGGATGAACTTGGATCATCATTTTGTGGAGTTGACTTGATTTCCTTGAGTTTACTTGTTGATGCTTGCTTGCTGCCCTTTGCCTTGTTGGAGGTGGCTTGATTGCTTGATTTATTTGCCTTAAAAGCCACTTCCTTGATTTTCATGCCTTCTAACTTGGCTTGCAACTCACCAAGTCTTCTCCTCTCATTTGCTTCTTCTTTTTGCATGTCAAATGTCAACAATCTTCCAAGCACATCATTTGGTGTGAAGTGCTCAAACTTCTTATCTCTAATCAAGGTGACTACGGTCTCATTTCTTGGTGAGTAAGCTTCCAACATAACTTTCACCACTTTGTGATCATCAAGCTCATCACATCCATACCCTCTAATCCTGCCCACCAAGGTCATCAATCTATCAAACATCTCTTGTGGCCCCTCTCCATCAACAATCACAAACCTATTGAGCTTGGCCATCAACAAATCAATCTTTGCCTTCCTTACTTTATCAACACCTTCATGTGCTAGATGCAAAGTGTCCCAAATCTATTTTGCAACATTGACATTCATCACTCGGTTGTACTCATTTCCATCCAAGGCACTAAGAAGAATACTTGTGGCTTGGCCATTGAGATGGACAGCAGCTAGCTCTTCATTTGTTGGTGCTTTGGGATCTTCCGGTGGCTGCAATCCATTCACCATAATCTCCCAAAGACCGGGGTGAAGACCTACAAGATAGGCACTCATCAAGTGCTTCCACTTGGCAAAATTTGTCCCATCAAAATGAGGCAACTTGCCCGCGGGCACATTGACAAAAGACCTTTTGTTATGGTTAGACAAATAAGAATAATTAAAGGATACGGCGGCATATTTGTTCTTGTTGTTGTTGCTGTCCTTGTCTTTGCTATCCTTCTTTTTGTCCTTGCTCTTCACCTCCTTGCTATATTTTGAAGCATGGTATGACACATCATCATCTCCATCGTCCGAGCTACTAGAGAGCTCACTAGATGATGCATCATACTCATTCTTCTCTTGCTCTTGAGCTCTTACTGCCCTTCTCTTGGCTTTCGCCTCTCTTGTGATTCTTCTAGCTTCTTTTCTCTTTTTCTTGTCTTTGAGCCGCTGCTCTTCTTTCTTCTTTTCTCTAGCTTCTCTTGTTGCGATCTTTACGGCTTTTCTTTCTTTTCTTGCCTTTCTTCTTTTGGACATCGGTGGTCTTGGGTTTTTTGATGGTGGCATCACTTGCTGTGGACATGGACAGCTCGCTGCTGCTACCAACATCCTCGGCGTGCACACCACTTGCGTCCGCAGCGCGAACGTTCTTTGAACCTTCTTCTTCTTCCATACTTCACGCGGTGAAGCGTATACGAAGCAACCTCGCTTTGATACCACTTGTAGGATCTACTGGAAGGTAAAGAAGGCCTAGAGGGGGGTGAATAGGCCTATAAAAATTTAACTCGAAACTCTGTTAGAACAGAGGGCGGCACTGCCGCTCTATGAAAAATAATCTAACACAGTTGAGATTTAACAGAGATGAGCCTGACCCCCACTAGCTGCTTAATCCTGCAATATAGAGTCAAGATCTTGTTCGAAGACTGGATACCACAGAAACTTCACACAAAGATGAATCGAGCAACTAAACCCTAACAACAGCTAGCAATAATGTAAACAACAAGTATAATGAAGATAAAGCACGCAAGACACAAGATTTATCCCGTGATTCAGCTCACCACTAAGGTTTGCCTAAGTCCACGTTGTTGAGGAAGCCACAAAAGGCTTGAGCTTGCCACAAAGGCTTGCTTTACCCTCGTTCTCAAATCAAGAGAGTGAACTCTTGAAGTGAGGGGTGATCTTTTAGCTTTCGAATGAGGTTACAAACCTCCCAAGGCTGCCACGTGAGTTGGCAAGCACAAGGGCGACACCTAGCCGGCTAGGAGCAAGCTCCAAGAGTAACAAACCCTAGAACTATCGGCCAAACGTGAACCAAATGCTCTTAGACTTTGGGAATCAGTGGATCTCCTCTCCAATCGAGTTTTGCTGCCTTTTCTCTCAAGTTTTGATGGTTGGAATCAAGGATTAGCTTGAAGGATGGAGGAGCAACAATGGAGGAGAAGGGTGAGCTTTAGTTCTGTCTGTTTTCGAGCAGAGTGAGTCAGTGAAGAAGATGACCGTTGTGGGCCGGGCCTGAAGGGTATAAATACCCCCGAGCCCAACGATCAGTTATGGGCGGCACTGCCGCTCTTAACAGGGCGGCACTGCCGCCCTAGCCAAAACAGGTAACATGATATGAAATTTGGCTGGCTGTTTTGACTAGGTGGGAGGATGTAGATTTGTGAATTTAAGCATCTGATTCAACAGTTGACTAACTGTCCTAAAATCCCTCTTAATAGTACGACTTTCCCTAAATTCAATTTCAAAACATAAAAGAATTTAAACCTCCTTTGAGCTAGGTCTGGCCACCTTTTGTAATTAGAACACCTGCAACCTGTTCATCATCCTCATTCTTTGATTCCCTGCTTGTCATCTCGATAAATCTCATTAGTCCTCTAATTTGGTGGTCATCAATACCAAAACCCACAATAGGGCCTGATTGCACTTACAGCCTCTCACGCCTCCTTAGTAGAGCCCTTTGCCCCCAACGGCTCCCTGTACTCCGATGGCACAGCAGCGAGGATAGCCTCTAGCACTGACATGTCGTCTTCTTCGTTGTCGATGCCCTTGTCAATAGCATTCCAGAGCCGTCGGGCTCTAAGCTTGACCTTCATGGTCACCGACCACTCCTCATAGTTGATGCGAGTCAGTGTCGGCCAACTGGTGCCACTGACTTCCCACACCGTGTGCACAACGACTTCTGTCGGGGCTGGACAGCCACAACAGCACCGCTGTTGTCGCCAATCTTCAAACCGTCCGTTATCACCAGCGGTTAGTCCGCGACGGCGCTTATACAACTCTGATACCACTTGTTAGCCCCTATATCTGCCGGCACGGGTGAGTCGGCCACTCACCACCATTGTCGACCACGCACTGTTGTTGCCGACCACACACTATGGCTAGAGGTAGAAGTAGAAAAGGAGAACATAGCACACACATGCAGCACAAGCACCAGCGTTGGTCGGAGCTCTACAGAGGAGATGGCAAAATTGAACTTCGCTCTCTTTACTGAGTTGCAGTGGTAAACTATATATACAACTCTACTCATCTAATCCTAGTACACAGACATGTTAGGCTCCCATACTGCTATAGTGACTAGATGTGACAGCAGGACTGACTTTGGCGCCTGCCCCTGCAGCTGCTACAGTGCAACAATAGGGAGCCCTTTCTGGCGCCGCCTGTCCCTACTGTGCGTTCACACAAGGGGAGCAGCAGATTACTTAATAAGAAATGCAATCCGAGTCAAATTTAGATGCCAACAAGTTTATAATGCAATAAAAGGTTGACAATTATACATGGCATCACCGACAAAAATAGCTGTTCCAACGAACGTTGTGCATGTTAACACTGAGCCAAATGCCTTTGAACAAAAAACAAGGATGATTTGTAAAAAAAAAAGATTTCAGATACTATTACAAACAGTGGAATACCGTTTTCATACATGACAGTATTTTCTGCATGTGACTGAAGGCTTTAGTATGCTTACCGGATCCATATTCGGATATATGATGTCGATATCATTGTTCGATACATCTGTATGCAAATCAGAATCGATCCATTTACACTTCTATATGCAAGGCTGTGGCAAGGTTTTGTTTTGAAAACCAGCTCAACAGCTGGGTTATTTATTTCAGCCGCTCGTTATCTGATATAAAGCCCTAAATCCGGTAGGGACGCTAGGTTTAGATCAATAAGAGTGCTGGTTGGGTCAGGGTGCGCTGGCTTGCTAATTAGCTCTACTACTACTAGCGTCTAGAAGCTTTTTTTTTTCACTCAGCTGTGTATATAATTCTGAAAATCCTCACCAACATCATGGACACAGTGCAGGAGTATACATATATCCTGCTCCTTCACGACGGCGCAGTTATGCAGATGCAAGAAAGTATGCGCGTCCACATGCGATTCTGCACGCAGACGCAGCACCTACACAGCAGACGCAGACGCAGACACAGACGCAGAGTGACGGCTTGTTTAGGCCTTGTTTAGATCACCTCCAAATTTTAAGTTTTTTCACTCTCTCTCCATCACATTAATTTTTGAATGTATGTATGGAGCATTAAATATAGATAAAAAAAACTAATTACATAGTTTTGTTATAAATCACGAGACAGATCTTTTGAGCCTAGTTAGTCCATGATCGGATAAAGTTTGTCAAATACAAACGAAACGTGCTACAGTGTTCAGGTTGCAAAAATTTACAATCTAAACAAGACCTTAGATGCCATCCAAATTCTAAGTTTTTTCACTCTCTCTCCATCACATCAATTTTTAGCCGCTTGCATGGAGTATTAAATGTAGGTAAAAAATAACTAATTACACAGTTTAGTTGAAAATCACGAGATAAATCTTTTGAGCCTAGTTGGTCCACGATTGAATAATACTTGCTAAATAAGATGAAAGTGATACTATTTATCGGGTTTATTTTTTTTTGTAAAGTGAACGAGGCCTGAGTTCTGGCAGCACCGCCAGCGGCCAGCAGCCAGCGGAGATTAATTGGAGACCACAAGTCGTCCCCGGTCGTCGTCAACGGCCGGACAAATTCGATCGTAGCAATCACGGCCGCATTACTGACCGTAACAATCGCGGGCCACTCTCCATAGTCGCCGGCGGTATAAGAGCTAGTACAATGCACGCGCCTGTATGTAAGAGGGGAAGGAGATGCATGGCGTGTTGACTAAAGCTACAGAGAGGGAGATATAGAAGAAATACTACTAACTAGCTAGCGTGCATATATATATGGATGTTTATAAATAAAGAGAAAAAGGGGCTACGTACCTCCACACTCTAGTCTAAATTATTGACGAGAGTACATATTGGTTGGTCCATTTCTCTATGATCTGCTCTTTAATATTCAACAGTGTCTGCAACTGGTGCCACATTATCCAAATTAATTTAGCTGTCAGGTAGCCGGAAGTCGACCACCACAACCAATTCATTCCCTGGCGCGGTCCAATTCCTGGGCTCAATTTCTCTATGCCCTTCAATGAATGTAAATTGTTTTCCTGACGATCTGCTGAAAACATCGGAAAGACAGGCAATGGGTTTCCATTGATATCAATATCGACAGATCATCACCGACTATGTCTTGAATGTTCATCACAGCAAAAGGAGAGCTCCAACGCGCGATTATTTATGACGTGTCATCCAAGAAAATAACCATGAATCCAACATTTCCAAACTCCTTGTGAATAAAATAAATAGAGATATCTATTTTTACATTTCTCCATTAATCTCCAATAGTTAGGGCTTGTTTGGTGGCGCTCCTCTGCGCGTGCTCCTTACGCAGAGCCAGAGCCCTCTAGGCTGAGCTAGTTTTTGACACTCTAGCTCCGGGCATCAAAATGGCTCCGGCTCGGGCTCCACATATCCTGGTAAACAAATGCTCCTCCACATGTCCTTGTTTGGTAGGGCTCCACCCGCTCCGTTGCCGGAGCCACACATGGAGCCCGCGCGGAAGCCGCACCAAACGAACCCTTAGCTTATTGAAACATGAAAACCAAGCAGGAGGGGGATAATTGCACGAAAACCTCAAATGATGGGTGCTCCGGTAGACAACAAGTGTGGAAGGCACGCACATATATAACAATTGATGGTAGATTTACCAAATACTTATTTAGGGAGTTGTTTTACAAAACAACTTGAGTGTTTTTTTCCTTTTTCCCAATAAAATAGAGAGTTCTTCTAAGAAGGTTTTGGAGATTCTCACATGCATTTTGTCTAATTCACCTTCAGCATTAGAAGTTTGTATACTTAGAGGTCGGTGTTTTCAAGGAAATGGACACTCAATTTTTGAAGCATTGGATTAAGATCCAACTCTCATCTCTTTTCTGATCTATTTCTTCTTCATGTCCTATGTTTCTTCCCCAACAGCTCATTCATGGTGTATGTGATGTCCCGTTCTACTCGCTTATATCATCTCCAGCAACTCCCCTCCAACGGATCTTGCCATCCCCATTGGCAACAACATCGGCGGTCGTGCGCTCCCCTCGTTCCCTGATGCCATTCTCGATGGCTGGTGGAACTCGCGCCCGAAGTTGCTCCAATCCTCCTCCGATGCGGATCTCAGTGGCCTCCTTGTCAGGTGGTGGGTCTCGCGCATAGACCTATTCCCTTCCTCCTTCGATGCGGATCTCGGTGGACCTCTCCACCCTCGCAGTGGTTGGTGCATCTTGGCGGCCCAATCGGTGTCCGGTGGATCTCACGCGCAGAGCCGTGATGGCATTTTATGAACTATGTCAAGTTATACCCCTTTGCAAGTTTTTAGGGTTGATTACATCCCAATGGACCATGCTACACACGAATGTGAGTTCCCGCTAACACTTATCTTCTACCGGTTCTAGCCAACTAAGCATGATTAGTCATCCCGAGCCCTTCATGTAGTTGGATAGGCTAACATTACTCTAGGTTGAGCTAACCTTAGTGAAGGCATGATATATAGTTGTTTAAGCAATCTTAAGTTGAAATGCATTTGTATAATGACATGTATAATGAGTATCCAAAATATGGTTAAGTAGTAGTGGTTCCTGTCTAGCATGATGTATGGGTGATTGCAGGAAGTCATGACAACTCATACTCATACCTAACTTCATACCATACATGCAAGAGAGGAATATAGTATAAGGAATTGAGATATATAGTTCTTGAAACTTGATGGATTAGAGTGATAAATAGGTAGGAATCTTGTGATCCAAAATGGAGAGCTTGCTTGATGAACCAAGGGTGGATTAGTATTGTCCTAAGAGAGGTTTAGATATGGGGTAGGGTGGTTAGGTTGATACGTTAAGGTTTTCCAGCACATAAATTTGAAGTGTTCTATCGAACAGTTGGGGTGTTCTCTAGAACAACCGGTGGGTGCATTCCCGAAGAGGGGGTCTTTTGGTTTTGGGTCTAGGTGTTCCAAAAGAGTGTAGACAGTCTGATTATTGTTCTAAAGAATAGTCCATGAGTGCAGTAGACAGTTCCTGTGAGCAAGGGAAACAGTCCGGGGGTGCATGCCAAGCTGATGTGGCTCTATGATTCCTCGACGGTCCGCATGATCAAGCGCATAGTCTAGGTCCTAGGTGAAAAAGGTGTCTAAGTGTTAACTATCCATGCGTTCTAGAACAGTGCAGTTCTGTCGGACAATTCGGTAGAGCAACTGGACAGTCCACAAGAACATCGACAAAACCTATGTGATGGGTTGTTCTTGGTGTTCTTTGGGCTTGTTCTTAGGGTTTTGTGGGTGTTGTTTCCTAGGTGTGTTTAGTGATTATCTAAGGGTGTCTAGGTGACGTGTTGCTGTTATGTAGCCTAGGGTTTACCCTTGCATGGAGATCTTTGAACTAGGATTCGAGATTTGGTAAAACACGAATAAAAGGGAATAATACATGGAAAAGGAGTTTGATGAACTTAATCATGATGAGTTGGCCACCTTGTGCCACCAAGCTCAATCATGTGTTCTAGACCCTCTTGCCTCCAAGTGAGGGATGAGAATTTGAGAAGGATTGAGATTTCCTTGCATGAAACATACATGCTTATTAGAGAGAAATTCAAGATAGCCATGAGATGAGAGGTAAGGGAATGAGTAGAGCTTACACTTGAGATGGATTTGGCACTAACAACCTTCATCTTCCATCACATGCAAGATGAAACCAAAGATCAAAGTTGGAATTTGCAATTCGAGAAAGAAAATGGAGGAATTTCTTGAGCTCACTCTTATGATAGAGAGGGAGTGGAGGAGGGTGAACTTCAGCTTCTTCTCTTGTTGATATTGGCCTTGCCCTTGGCTTGAATCCCTTCTCCTATATATTCTTCTTTCTTCATTCCTTGTTTCTTATCTTTCTCACTCTAGTTCTTGGTCTTTCCTTTCTTGAGAGGGAGGGGGAGGAATGAGAGTGGCAGAGACATGAGAGGAGGGGACTGGATCTAGTGACTTGAAGGTGTTAGGTCGAGCTGACATGTGGGGCCATGGGGAGAGAAAAGGAGGATAGATCATCCAAGTGCATGTTTGCTGCATAAGTGTTCTAGTGGATAGTCCTGCAGAGTAGGCGGGCAATCCGACAAAACCTTGTTTACTCCGCCGTGTTGACTAGTTAACTAGGGTTTGACCTGATCTCTGGAACAGTCTGGGGGCACTCTACAACAATCCAAGTGAACATCAAGAGATCTGAATTTTGTGATTAAGATGGGGGGGATCAAGGTTGGGGGTTGAGCATTACTCTTAAGAGTTTGTAGATACCATTTGAGCTTATTATAGAGAGAACCTTTCAGGCGATATCTCTTGGATTTTGGCTTTGGTTAATCGATCGGGTTAACTTGAGTTGACTTGGGTCGATTTGGAGGCGTCTACAAAGATCATTAGCTAAACCTAGGGTCTTCATCGTCGAAAATTATTGGATGACATCCACATGGTTGACGAGGGTATTAATTGCAGGAGAGGAACAAAAGAGATGCCATGGGGCATGATCAACATGAGGCTCGTAATCCAGGAGGAACATGGGTGATTGATGGGGGTTCACTTCATGGACCAAGGAAGTAATGGATAGGAGATAGAACCTCCAAGACTGTTTTTATTAAAAGATTAAGGGCACGTTTGGTTGGTGACCAGAGGTCGCCACACCAAACATGCGGCGCGTTGCGATTCTTTAGGCCATCGTTTGCTTCATGGCCCAATGTTAGGCAGCCGCACTTCCTCATGCGTCACTGCAGTTGTTTTTCTCCACTTTGCTCGCCGAAAGTTGGGCGCTCGTTTTGCTCGCCAAAAATTTGGCGCCGCTAGAAACACGGTGTTGCAGGTTGATAGCACAAACCAAATGCGCCCTAAATTGCTAACGACCGTCGAGTCATGAGAGTAACAACCAAACCTAGTATAGACCATAGGCCACGTGTCACGTGACGTTGTGCCGCTCATAGTGATACATGTATCGTACACTCATGTCTATAAATACATGTATATGTCGATACATCTGTATGCAAATCAGAATCGATCCATCTACACGTACTTCTATATGCAAGGCTGTGGCAAGGTTTTGTTTTGAAAACAAGCTCAACAACTGGGTTATTTATTTCAGCCGCTCGTTAGCTGATATAAAGCCTTAAATCCGGTAGGGAAGCTAGATTTTGATCAATAAGAGTGCTGCTGGGGTCAGGGTGCACTGGCTTGCTAATTAGCTCTACTACTACTAGCGTCTAGAAGCTTTTTTTTTCACTCAGCTGTATATATAATTCTGAAAATCCACACCAACATCATGGACACAATGCAGGAGTATACATATATCCTGCTCCTTCACGACGGCGCAGTTATGCAACTGCAAGAAAGTCTGCGCGTCCACATGCGATTCTGCACGCAGACGCAGCACCTACTGCAGACGCAGACACAGACACAGACACAGACACAGACGCAGACGCAGAGTGAGTTCTGGCAGCAGCGCCAGAAACCAGCGGAGATTAAAATTGGAGACCACAAGTCGTCCCCGGTCGTCGTCAACGGCCGGACAAATTCGATCGTAGCAATCACGGCCGCATTACTGACTGGTGGCTGGTGGCTGGCTGACTGGCCAGCCCACTCACGAAAATATTGTTCACGTGAACAGATTTTCAGAAAGAACAGTATTTTTCTCTCACAACAATCAGTCAGAATAGTATTTTAACTTATTTTTCGATGCTGCCGAACATGCCCTCGATCGTAGCAATCACGGCCGCCACTCTCCGTAGTCGCCGGCGGTATAAGAGCTAGTACAATGCACGCGCCGGTATGTAAGAGGAGAAGGAGATGCATGGCGTGTTGACTAAAGCTACAAAGAGGGAGATATAGAAGAAATACTACTAACTAGCTAGCGTGCATATATATATGGATGTTTATAAATAAAGAGAAAAAGGGGCTACGTACCCCCACACTCTAGTCTAAATTATTGACGAGAGTACATATTGGTTGGTCCATTTCTCTATGATCTGCTCTTTAATATTCAACAGTGTCTGCAACTGGTGCCACATTATCCAAATTAATTTAGCTGTCAGGTAGCCGGAAGTCGACCACCACAACCAATTCATTCCCTGGCGCGGTCCAATTCCAGGGCTCAATTTCTCTATGCCCTTCAATGAATGTAAATAATTTTCCTGACGATCTGCTGAAAACATAGGAAATACAGGCAATGGGTTTCCTTTGATATCAACTGGTTCATCACGCTCGCCTTTGCGCGTGCCGGCGATTAAACGGAAATCAAACCGTGCAGCTAATTGCGCTTATCTAGATCTCAATACAGGCATAGTAAGTACCTGGAAATGCAGTGCAGAGGTAGCAAGTCTACTCCATATATGATTTGCTGTTTTTGGGGATGTAATAAGCTGAAACTTGCAGGATGCATATATTACATGTGAAAGGTGTGGCAAAGTTCATACACTTTTCCCCGACTAACAAAGCAGACACTGACAGGATTAGACCAACAAAGTCATTAAAATATGGCTGTCATTAACTGATTTCAGAATCAGTAAATGGTTTTGTTTGGGTAGCTTTTGATAAGTAGCTTTTGATAAGTAGCTTGTAGACTAATAATTACAAGACCTATACATGAAAAGTAGACTTGTCTTTGGTAACTGAACTAAGCTAAAAACTAAGCAGGCACCATGTATTTACCTATTTTGGGGTCCCAGTTAGTGAGGCCCTATGAGTAGTTTCTGTCGGAGGGTCCTTTGAAGACGTTGCCTTGTCTCTATAATTTGTATATGAATGGATGATCCTGTTGCAATTGTCGAAGCATGTTAGACCTCTGTGGATATAATGTAGCAGTCCTAATATTTTGTGGAAATGATGATTGACTTTTTCGTAGTAGCCTGTTTGGTAACTTATGGAAATGAGTTGATGAATGCACTGAGAGGAAGAAAGCCGCTGAAATGCAACACAGAGCAAAGTATCAAAGTTACAGATGCAGTACTGAAAGAAGAACAAAATGACCAACTGAACCTATAAATCACTATAATGGAAAAATAGCAGGAATTTAGTGAATAAGAGTGGCTTCAGAAAGAAACGAAATGGCATCATCTGATCTCTTGTGGTTAGGCACAATGAAATGCACTGAGAAATACCAGCCTTTGTAACAATCCAAATTGGGAGCACATACAGCAAAGATAGAAAACAGTAGCCAAATATTGCTCATGCACAGAGCATAGATTTTTCATAAATTTTGATATAACTCAAAGTATGTAAAGAAGACAACAGTTTGAACTCATCAGTTTTAGTAGCAATATGAATAACATGTTTATTTTCAGCACAAGTGTCTGGTTCCAAAACATGTAAAACTGAAGCATCATCAACCAATTCATCTTTATCACAAGGAACTTCAGGCAAATTATCATGGGACAGAGATAAATCAAGAGAGGGTTCCACTAACAATTGCTCTATGATAGCATGGTTTGTGGAAAAATTTAGTACATTAAAATAATTCTCACCTTCCGTGAGTGTAGCACCATGGGCATTACCTGTGTTCTCAACAGGAGTAATAGGTGCATTGTGAAGTGATGGTTCTGAATTTGCATATGAGGTTGTGAGCTCCTCATTTTCTTCCATGTCATCCTCTCGCTTATGGACATTATCCTGCAGAAGGTTAGTCATAGCAAGAGGAATAACAACAGTCTCTTCCTCTAAATGGTGCACCTCAGCATATGAAGTCAAAACAGGAGGTGGATTAACAAAGGTTTCTCGCATAAGGAGTTTCATATCATTCCAAGTTTGAGGTTTATTAGAAGGATCTAAAGACTCCCACCAAGATAAAGCAGAATATCGCAAAACACTAGCTGCATTTTTTACTTTCCTCCTTGGACACATAAAGCGAGTAACAAATATGTTATCTATGGCAATTTCCCACTTTATGTACTCATCAGCACCTATACCATCATAAGTCGGTGAATACGAACAACCTGTCATTGTTAGAAGACATCAAAAGACAAAACAAAAGTATTATCCCTATCAAATGACTACGTTGTTGCAGTGGTGTCACTTTTTACAACAAGTGGAAGCGTCTTACCAAGCTCTTATAAAGTTCTCACAAACGCAAGTAGTGGGCGGTACAACCGGTGGCTGGTTCGTGATACCTGTGAGGCAGTGGTACCGAGATTGCAAGGACCTTTTTCTGTACTGATCTGAAGTATATATGTGGAGCTTGGGAGGCTTAAAATATGGTAGCAAGTAATAGCAATAATTTAATTCAGAAATTGCAAGATTGAAAAGTAGTCACAAGCTAGTCTATGTCGCTGGCCTAAACTTGTCCTGGACCTAGTTCAAGCAAGCAATACAATATAACTTAGCACAAGGACTCAAAACGATGTAAGCCTTCTGAACTTTTTTTCACTTTCTTTTTCTTTCCTTCTTTATTTTTTTCTTTCTGTTTTTTAGGTGTGGCTTTTTTCCTTCTTTTGGTTTTTGCACCTCTTTGCCTTTAACTCTTTCTTTTTTTACTCAGAAAAGTGCCGCAAAAATAATTGTAAATAAGAATATCAAGAAGCTGCACTGTAGCATGATCTAAACTCCTTGCCAGCAAAGCAATATCAGTAGTAGGACTGCCTAGGCGTGGACACCCTGACACGAACTTTCCTTTTGGATTAGCGCAAGGAAAAACCAAAGAGATACCCAACAAGGATCACAACTAACCAACAGTAGAAAATCTTGTGTGCATAGCTTTCCTTTCTTTCTAACTATGCACAAGAATAATCCACCAGCTACAACCGTGGAGATCAGATGAGATATCCTTTTTAAATGTGGAAATAAGGATCATGATAAAGATTTGTACTATCTGTCCCTCTCAACTTGACTTATTCTTTTCCCTCAATTTGCTCACATACTTGCAGGGATGCAAGATTTGGCGAGAAAGAACAAACTATCACCACACTGGAAGACAAGACTTGACACTAGACCAATCCAAGACTTGACACTAGACCAAAAACAAGATCAGAACACAACGAACACTAAGACGCGACGACCGTTCAATAAAGCAAACTAAAATTAAAATATTGTAACGGCACAATGGGTGATAGGATAGGGAGAAAACAAAGATTAACACAAATATTTTTGTGGGGCAATTTTATGGATTTATAGGACAAAGACAAAACAAAACTAGGGTAATGATAAACCTGACGGTAATACCTGAAGCTCTGATTACCACTTTATGGGAACGGGGATCCCGATCTTCCGTCAGGTAGTGGTAACTATCGTTGTGGCGGCGAATGACACACCGATCCGGCTTCAGATCGAAAGATCGAACCCTGCAATCTTAGCACCATAACTCCTTTGGTTATCAACCAAGATACGGATCCAGTTGACCTCGCCAAGAAGGCTAATCTCTGCCTGGGCAACGAAGAACACAAGCAAGAACAAGAAAGAAAGCAATCAAATTGCAGATGAATGATTAATCTCACGAAGTTGGGGTCTCATAAATTGATAAACGACGAAACTGTTCTTGACAGATTAATCTAAGCAAAACCTCAAAACCTAATGACGGCGGCGGCGTATGATTATAAAGGTCTTAGGGTCGTCGCCTACCCTGGACGCGCCCCCTAATGGGTCCAAACACGATACACGGTCCAACGGACCAAAAGACAGTGTCGCAGCACCCTGGCAGATTCTGGACGCTGACTTGTTTCGACGATTCCCGTTGATTCTGAAGGGGTTTTGACGTGAGACCACTTAAATTGGCTTCCTTATCAAATTAGCTTTCCAACGATATGTGGATCGTCGAAAAGAGAGTCCGGATGCGTCCTGAGTGACCAGTTTAAGACAGACTGGTCCTAGAGGCCGGGACAGACTCGAACTTGAGTTGCTTTGGGCCTCCACCTCGGGAACTCGAACCGAATTAGCCTCGGGCCTCCTTCTTGACTTGAACACCCTTGCTGGCCTCCTACCCCTCCGTACCATACGCCAAACATGATGATATGCATGGATGTCATGTCCTCGTCAAATCGTATATGCATATATATAGATCCGGACAACTCATCATCCATGCGTGCACGCGCTGCCAAAACCTACGTAAGATATGACGAAATTTTCTCTAGTAAATTACAGTGACTGTGCCAGCCTATCGTACTAGTACACCCGGCCGGGTCGGTCGGTGTTAACTCTTGCCCAATTCGTGACCTCAAAATTGAATGGGTTGCAATTGCAAATTTGCAATGCACTGCATGCGTGTCCAGTGTCCTGCATCAGTCATCCACTGTAACGATGTAGGAGTAGTAGACTAGTAGTATATATCAAGCCCGCAGCTAGTGTGGTATGAGCGATCGAGAGCAACGGTTGCGCTGCGCGTGAAAAAAAGCGGCTAACTGCGCTCTCAACGTACAGATCTTTTCTTGTTAGTGGCGCGCGCGGATGATATGGCTATGCATGGTGTTGGTGTTGAGGGACCATTATCAGCATTCATCAACCAATAATGTAAATCTTGATGAGCGAAGGATCGCATTTGCATGCTGAACCAGTGAGACGACCGACAGACACCACATGTTCGGTTAGCACGGCCATATATATGTTTCCGTGGTCTCTACCCGGCCAACCCAGCCCCAGCTTGGAACAGAGCAGCTGGCAGGGTTGTTGCTAGCTCGTGCGCGCCAAGACTAGATAGACCCGTCTTTCTTTCCATCAATCAATAAGCCTTTATTTGCGCGTACGAGCTATATGCTGATGACAGTGGACTCAGTTCGCACGGCGAGGCACAACTACGTAATTGATTTGCAGAGACACTCGCAAAGACAGAGAGAGACACTGGCAGACTGCTCTCCGTGGCGCACTAAGCTAACCCACTCTACAAATACATTTTTAGAGACGGCTAGTAATATCGGTTGTCTCTGACAAATTATGTTACTTTTATGGGCGGCTCGGCCACCTCTGAAAAAAAAACTTTATATAGAGCTGTCTCTACATACTCCAGGCATATATAGTAGCTGTCCTTCTTCCTTCTCGAGGCATTACTGTAACCCGAGAAGGAAGGAAAGGGGCATAAGACTACCTACAAAAGTTATAAATCTAATGAGGAGAAAGATTTGATTTTGATTTCTTTGGCGGAGGTTCTAGAAGGTAAGTAAATGCTCTTACAAACTCTTCTTTGAAGTTTTAGTTGTATATTTGTCTTAATTTGGGTTTTGATTTTCTCTCTCTTGCATGGTGGTCGGGGCATTTATGGAAGAAATTATATCAAATATTTGATGGAACTAGGGTAAATTTAGTAGGGAAACAAGATTCTACCCTTATTTAGTGATCATGTCTTGATTTTAATGGTCTATTAGTTAGTTTTTACGTAGGGATTAAGTTTAGATCTACATCTAGATCTAAAATTGGAATTAGAATTATTTCTTATCAACGTTCGTATTATTTTGTTTTAAAAAAAGGGGTTAAGTTTGCATCAATAATGATCGGTAAAATAATAATTGGTGCAAATTATTTATTTAAAAATGTTTATAATAATTAATATGTGAAAGATAAATAAATGTTTCATTATTAGGGGCTAATCAAATATACAAATATTCTTCCGAGTTATTGTTACTTATATCAATTAATCCTATTTTTCTTTGACTGATTTCGAAAAAGACAAGCAAATAAAGTGTTTCTAGCTTTACGGTAGGCGTCGTGTTGGTCAATTTGGCCCTGACCATCTGGAGCAGCTAAATAGCGTAATCCTGGTCCAAGCAAATGTCCCAAACACGAGACACAATATTACTATGCAAGTAGGTGGACATGCGAATCTTCCAATATGCATAGTTCGTTCAACCGAACTAGAGGCTATTCCACTGCCGCACTCCATTGTCGCCTTCATGGATACAAAAGCTGATTAAGGTGGTATGATCCTTATTATTCCTTAATCTACTCAGATACCAATTGAAGGACCGAGTAGGCGACCAGAGGGGGGGGTGAATGACAGTAAAATAAAATTCTCAGCGAGAACTTGGCCTATTTCGCAAAATCAACCTTGAGCACTTTCCTATCCCAAACCTAGATCACGCAAGTCAACTGGTGTCTAGATGATCCAGAGAAGATCAGAGAAGCCAAAGAAACAACACCGAAGCAAAACGAGTTCAAGAAAAAGCCGAGACGTAGAAACTACAGACAAGCTAGGGAGACTGGCTTGGCTGGTTTGCTTGGGATGACTGCAAAGGGACTGGCTTGGCTGGTTAGAGAGCCGGCTTGGCTGGTTTGAGGAGCCAGCCTGGGCGGTTTTCATGCACCCGCAGCCTGAGCCAAGAGGAAAAACTCCAGAATCGATCAGACGAAGTCCAACTGAGTTGAAATTTTGCATAGACCTTCTCTACGAGGAAGTGAAGATATCTACAAAGTTTCAACTCCAAAATAACAAAGCTTGAGTAGCAGACTAAAAATGGCTCTCCAAAATGGATTTTGAAAAAGTTGATTTCTTGGTGCTCGTGGAAAAATTGGTCGAACCAGTGACTAGAGATGTTCCCAGGAGGTCATAGCACCAGAAGATCAACCCAAAACAGTCCCTAAAACCTCAGATCCAAGAACACCACAAAATCTCCCAAAAATCAACAAGAAATAAAGAAAAACGGAGAAGGGAAATATGAACTCAAAAATTCAGAGGACAACTTGATTAATTGATCATGAAAACATCTTTACAAGATCAGGTCTATCCTCCTCCCTTCATCCTTCCTCTGAAAATTGGAAAAGTAGAGCAAGAGGTGCTCAGCCTCTCTACTTGTCATCTTATCTAAGAGAGATCTACTTGGCTAGCCTAAGGAAATAAACTTAGGTGGGAGAGATGGCTGTCTTGTGCAGTCACTATCCTTATTTATAGGGCTATTACACATTCCAAGACTACCCTATGCATTTTTCATGAACCACTTAGCCGTGGGGGCAAAATGGATTTCATGCATTGGACGGCAACGAGCCCTCCACGAAGTTGCTTCACCTCAACGCAAGCTCTCCGATGATGCCACGTGTCGCCCCGAGATCCTACCCCGGGTTCTAAGGCCCAAACCCAGCAAACCCGCCCCCCGAAGTTTTGAGGCTCAAACTGCCAAACCCACTTGTAGTCGCGTAGCTGCTAATACGCCTTCTCCACGATGTCGACGCATGTCCCGCTCGTCCTCGACCGTTCGATCACCAAGTGCTCGTGCGCCGCCTTGACTTGGCCCTATCACCATCTTGACTTCGATTAACACCGTCTTTCATCATCATCCTCACATGTACACTTGCTTGTCGACATGTCCAAATGCTAGCTATCCACGGTCCATCCTCCAGCCCTCGGTCTATTGGTCCAAGCCTTCGCGTTTGCCCTTCACCGCTCCTGGTCCATCACGCACGAACTCCTCAATTGACCTTCTCTATTGCCGTCGACCGTCTCACTCTCAATACTTGCACATCACAAGTGATGAGGACATGACACCCATGCATATGACCATGTTTGGCGCATGGTATGGAGGGGTAGGAGGCCAGCAAGGGTGTCCAAGTCAAGAAGGAGGCCCGAGGCTAATTTGGTTCGAGTCCCCGAGGTGGAGGCCCAAAGCAACTCAAGTTCACTTCCAAGAAGGGGAGCATTGTTGGTTGCTACCTATGTCTGCTAGACCATCCATTCCTGCATTGTCTTTGGTTAGTTCTAATCTTTTGCAGGATAGTGTTGACATACATCGTGTGCATTCGGATCATGGAGTTTACATGCTTGCTGAAATTTTTATGCGAGATGACATGCTAGAAACTTGAAAACATGGTCACGTTCCTTCTCACAATTATTTTAGTTCCCTTTGTTTTCGCAACCCGTTCTCCTTTATGTTGTGCAGGATCAGTTTCAAGCACAATCGATGCCGAGGACGGCTTTTCGTCAAGAAGGGGAGGATGATGAGGACATGACACCCATGCATATGACCATGTTTAGCGCATGGTATGGAGGGGTAGGAGGCCAGCAAGGGTGTCCAAGTCAAGAAGGAGGCTCGAGGCTAATTCGGTTCGAGTCCTCCAGGTGGAGGCCCAAAGCAACTCAAGTTCGAGTCTGCCTCGGCCTTTAGGACCAGTCTGCCTTAAACTGGTCACTCAGGACGCATCCGGACTCCGTTTTCGACGATCCACATATTGTTGGAAAGCTAATTTGATAAGGAAGCCAATCCAAGTGGTCTCACGTCAAAAGCCATTCAGAATCAATGGGAATCATCGAAACAATTCAGCATCCAGAATCTGTCAGGGTGCTGCGACACCGTCTTTTGGTCCGTTGGACCGTGTATCATGTTTGGGCCCATTAGGGGGCGCGTCCAGGGTAGACGACGACCCTAAGACCTTTATAATCATACGTTGCCGCCGTCATTAGGTTTTGGGTTTTTGCTTAGATTAATCTGTTAAGAACAGTTTCGCCGTTCATCGGTTTGTGAGACCCCAACTTCGTGAGATTAATCATTCATCTGCAATTTAGTTGCTTTCTTTCTTGTTCTCACTTGTGTTCTTCGTTGCGCAGGCAGGGATTAGCCTTCTTGGCGAGGTCAACCGGATCCGTGTCTTGGTTGATAACCAGAGGAGTTGTGGTGCTAAGATTATAGGGTTCGATCTTTCAATCTGAAGCCGGATCGATGTGTCATTCTCCGCCACAATGATAGTTACCACTACCTGACGAAAGATCGGGATCTCCATTCCCATTAGGATTATCATATCATATCAGCAGAGATGCTAGTTGCAATGCATTGGGTGTGTGTGAGGCTGTGAGCTATTACTATTAGTGGTCCAGAGCCATGCAGCTCGTACACTGCACACGTACGTAGCTTATTGCATGTGGCGACGCAGTGGAAATGGAAAGCTGTTCGACGAAGGCGGTGGAAATGGGAGAGTAATTCCATCCATCCCGGCCCTCCGGTGGAAATGCTGAGGTTGGCCGATATCCATATATACACATATAATAAGTCGTCCTGTACTGATGTGCGCATTCATCATACAACACAAACTAATTCGTTATGCGTACGTGCCGCTCGCTAGATATATACTAAGCTACGTAAGTTAATAAAAAAACGTTGGTAGCAACAGGACAGATTTTTTATAGGGATGGCCGGTGATGGAGTCGCCTTTATAGTGAGCGTGTTCGGAACCCACGAGACCAGCCATCCCTATAAATGGAACAGTAGGAGCAGTTAGTGATACAAGCTGCCTCTACAAATGGGTCGATTTGTAGGGGCGGTTTACTCACCAGCCGCCCCCGGTGTAGCGATTTGTAGGGGCGGCTCAATCACCAGCCGCCCCTACAAATGCCCCACGTATAAATACCTACGATTTGTAGGGGCGGCTCAATCACCAGCCGCCCCTACAAATGACCCACGTATAAATGCTACATCCCCTTCTTCCTTCTCAGGTCACTCACTCCAACCCGTGAAAAAGGTAGGGAGACCTTGCACACCTCCCAAAAATTGCTCTATTAGGGGGAAAGTTTTGGTCTCAAATCCTTTGGTGGAGAGATTGTAGAAGGTAAAAAATGTTATTCCCCATTTTTTTTGAAGTTTTAATGGTTAGTTAGTAAGTAATTAGAGTTTTACTTTTCTCTCTCTTCTATGGTGCTTGAGCTACTTATGAATAAATTAGACCCAAGTTTTGAATGTACTAGGGTAAATTAGATAGGGAAACAAGATCATACCCTTATTTGTTCCATGTTTCTTGATTTTAGTGAACAATTAGTTAGTTTTATGGATGTTTCATGTGCATGTAGATCTAGATCTAGGGTTTGGTTTTTTATTAATTTTATTTTTATAAATTTATGTTTGATGAAATTGGACTAGGGTTTGCATGAAAGATATTGGGTAAAATATAATTGTTGCTAATTGTTGTCTTTGAAATTGTTTATTGTAATCAACAAATATGTATTTTAATTATTTATGGATAAATGGGCCCTTAATTAATTTTCCTTCTACCATGGTGTTTTTGTATGCTTCATGTAATTATATTTTATTTATATTCATATATATCTGAAGTATATACAATTATTCTCAAGTAATTATTAATTTGATTCATATATATATATATATATATATATGAATAAGTAGTCCTTTAATGTTTATTTTGTTGTTGTTGTAAAAGATGGAGTACAGGAACTCTTAGATATATGGTTCATTAAGGTTCAAGGCAGGTTTCCGTGAAGAGATGGATAAATTTATTAAAGCCACAGAGAAGCATGCAACGACGTTGACAGAGAATAAGGATACAATTATTTGTCCCTATAAAGATTGCAAGAACCGTATGACATGGACAGATGTGACTATCATCATATCACATTTGATTATGCGAGGATTTGTTGAGAACTACACAGTGTGGATTCATCATGGTGAAACGGTTATTGTTAACGACGATGAGGAGGAAGAATACGACGACGAAACCCTAGAATTCCTGTCCCAATATTCAGCAGAGCTTGATGCACGAATGGATCCCGAGTTTGGCAATGAACAAGGTGGTGATGCTGGTGGTTGGGATGGTAACGATGAAGGTGGTGCCAATAATGATGGCGGAGCACGTGTAGGGGATGAAGATGATTTGGAGGACATAATTCGAGTCCTTGGACCAGAGATTTTACTAAAGAGCCCGAAAGGTCTAAAAAATTTGGAAATGATGACAAAAGCATCGAAGGAGATGTGTATGGTGTTGAAAAGGGCTATTCGACACATTGGATATTGCTACATTTTGTGCTTGAGCTACTCATCCTGAAGGCTAAGTACGGCTGGTTCGACTGCAGTTTCAATGATCTATTGCGTCTCCTGTCATGGGTGCTGCCACAACCAAACTCAGTTCCCGCCAATACGTACCAAGCGAAGAAGGTCATAAGTCCATTAACAATGGGGGTTGAAAAAAATCTATGCATGCCCCAACCACTGTATCATTTTTTATGGTGAAACGTTCAAGTCACTAGATAAATGTCCCCGGTGTGGGGCCAGCCGGTACAAGAACAATGACCTTTACGATAGGGACGAAGCCTCTATGGGAAAAAAGAGGAATAAGAAGGGTACAAAAAAGGTGGTACAAAAATCTCAGCTCCCAGAGGACACTCCATTAGGCAACGATATAAAGTAGAGAAGAATTTCTGCCTTGGTAATGTGGTACCTGCCAGTGACCGACCGCTTAAGACGTATCTTCCTAAACCCTAAAGAAGCCGCACATGAATTTACTATTTGATAGTTTAGTAGGCCTTGATTCAGAATGTAATGGATAAACTGCATTACCATGTGATACTTTCTCTACTGACCTTTTATGATTAGTATATAAGAACTCCCCAACTGAATCAATGTTTTCAGATGAGGAACTGGTTCTCTTCATAAACCTATGAAACGGGGAAAACTGACTATACTGATAATCCAGTTCTAAACCATCAGGCAATGTAGTATGCTTAGTATTCTGTGAGTGCACAGGAACATGTTGGCAACTCAAGCTTTCATCTTTCTCACACTCATGAATAGGGATAGCACAACTTATTCCGTGGTGAACTGAACTGGCTTGGGAAGAAAGCAACTTCCTGGTTACCAAGGAGCATTTTGCTTCATCTATCCTACTATTAATACTATTGTTGTCCTACTACTAGTACTACTGGTTGTTGTTTTTTCCTATGTGTTAAATCCCTGGTACTATGCATTAATTTGCATCCCTATGTATTAACTTGCTGTTTTTGTCCTCTCTTTTGCTCTCAGATCCTTTGCGACTGTTCTTGATCATCAGCTGTTGCTCTATGTTTGCTAAGCAGCTATTGCTTTTTTTTACCAAATCTCCCCTCTCCTCTCCTCTCCTTTGTTTTGCCGATGATGAAATTGTCCAAGTCCATACATTATATGGAATATGAGCTGATGATCAAGAACTTGTGAGGAACTTAGCATCATTAGTAGCCGCCCCTACATTACCTTCTCCTCTATTCTCTGTTATGATGCCTTGATGCTCTAAGTTTATGATCAAATAATGATTGACATGTTTCTGAGGCCTCTACTACTGCTACTACTCATTTTTTAACTAATTATGGTGATCATCTTGTTTGTGCGGGAGTCAAACAGAAAATTAGGTAAATGGTGTCTGTCTCTCTTCAGAGAATTAATTGTTTCATACTATCACCTAGTTAGATATGTTAGTAGAAAAATTATTAGTCTATTGGTGATGGTGTTTGGACTTTAGATGAGGCTTTTCATGAGTTGCCAATGCTGATGCTGCTTTGTAGACCCTCCTCTCCTAGTCCTACTACTTCTCTTCTCCTCCCCTGTCCTCTGCTCCTACTTCTTCTACTCCTCTCCTCTTCTGTTTCTCTACTATAACTGTTTTTCTTGACATAAATTTAGGAGAAGATATGGCCGAACTTCCTTCGCCGGATCTGCCAAATAATTATGTGTATGATCTGGGCTTCCAACCAACATTGGGGAGGGCAAACCACCCATATCCAAGCATAGTAAGTAACATGTTTAAAGACACCTCTATAGATATTTTGTTCTGATATATATAATTCTTAAATGTAGACAATTCATCCTATACCATGGTTTAGAGAGACACTCTCAAATTTTGGGGTTGATTTCCTCAATGTTGATACATTCCCTATAGATGGTCGAATCAAGCAATGTCGAATTGGCTTTTCTATTCTCGCTAGGGCGGGTAACCAACAAGGTATGGTTTTATACATCGATAGGACGAGCAGCGGTCAACCTCATGACATTACTATGCAAAAATATGCTATGCAAGCATGTTTAAGGGCGCTTCAAAATATTTGGTACAATATTCCTACATACTACTCCATGAGGATTGCTGCTTTGAATGTGGGCCTCCACCACAATATTGGACTGTTTTGTGCAAAGCTTACTAAGGACAACATGAATGATGTGGTCAGTCTCATAACTTATATCCAGATTAATTGTTATGTCTATATATATGCATGGTTCTGATAACCACATTTTTCCCAACACTTGCAGATTCAGGAGAACGACGTAACATACGTAAGTTGTAGCTTTGAAGCCATTTTAAACCAGGCCATGTATCACTTGGGTCGTTATAAATGAGAATATGGTGGCCCCGTTCTCACTTTAGAGGGAATCTAGGTAAAAATTCTTGTGACTAGGAGTGAAGGTTCTTGACCAATGCTGATCGTCGTCAGTAGACCTTGTGAACGATCTTGTGAAACAAGGGAGAGTGCACTAGTAAATACATTGCGCTACATCAGTGATATTTTGTCATATGAAATGAATGATCTGCACTTCTCCGAGTACGTGGTACGACGTTAGAAAATTGTAGGAAGTTAAATTATTGTTAGTTGTAATAATGAACTGATCTAAATTATTTGGTTTCTAATGAACAAATTTAAATTATTATGTGTTTGTAATGAATGGGTTTGTAATAGAGTAATTTAAATTATTATGGGTTTGTAATGCATATATCTTCTTGTCAATTAGTAGTTGATATAATGTCCTTGTGAATTATATTATATATATATGTATATATGTTTTGGTCATATTTAAATTTTCAAATTTCAATTTTTTTGGTGTGAAAATATACTATAGGGACAATTCTAGATTGAACCGCCCCTACAAACAGGTATTATAGGGACGGCTGGTGCTACAGTCGCCCCTACAAATCGATTTTGTAGAGGCGGCTGGTGTTACCAGCCGCCCCTACAAATTGATTTGTAGCCACACTTTATTAGGGGCGGCTGGCCAAACCGCCCCTACAAATACCCATTAGCCGCCCCTACAAAGCATATCTGATGTAGTGATATATATAGTAAAAGTATTTTAACTACACTAGCCGTGACCTAGCTAGCAAATATGTAGTGCAATGCCACGACAGGTCATGGGAATTGGTCCTTTGGATCCTTTCACTGACAACTAGTTAGCTAAACTTTAGCCCTTAAGGATCTAAATATGAGGACTAATAGGTGAGCTAAAGTTTAACCAAAGCTCCAACTAGTTATTAGTTCACTAGTCCATAGAACCCAACTATTAGGGGCTAACAACTAGTTCTAGTCTATAGAACCTAACCATTAGTTCAGGATCTAAACAAGTATAGACTAACAACTAGTTGGCTAATTTTTAGTTGGTTATTTTTTAGCCATGGCTAACAAATACTAGTCCTAGTCCATCTAAAGAGGGCCATAGAGTGCTTCCTCTGTTCCAAATAGTAAGTTGGCTTTATCTTTAGTCTAAGTCAATCTTCTCTATTTTAACAAACTTTATATATAGCTAGTAAAGTACACAGACATCTACAAAACATCAAACTGAATTCATTAGATACAACGTAAAACATATTTTTGATACCGCATTTATTTGATATTATAGATGTAAATATGTTTGCTATAAACTTCACTGCTAATAAGTATCACTGCCCTAGTTATTTTGAATGCACTAGTAATTAATAAATTGTCAATGCAAGTGCTAGTTCCATCAAACCCAACGGTGATAATTCATAGATGATAAATTATCACTGTCATTTTATTAACAATTGACAATGGTAATATCATTGTGCAGATTTTAATGCAGGCCTGTAAGACGACCCAAAATTAAAGTTAAATTAAGTTAGTTCTAACTTAGGTCCGTCAGCCTCAAATGGTTAAGTTCAAACCACAAGTCCATTCGGCTCTCTCTCTCTAACAAATCTCCCCACCCCTCCCCTCTTGCCCCCTCCTCTCTCCTCCTGAGGCGTGCTCCTCTCCCGAGTAAGCAATCCCCTTTCCTAGTGGTTGAGTCATGATCAGAAATATTGCGAAAGAAAGTGAAATGTCCTATCGTCGTCCCAATTTGGGTAATTCACGATGTCTTCATTTTATGTACCCATCTTTACTCATTTTCGGTGTATCGATAGTTCGTTGTACTACACTTTGAACTAACCTAGAGTAGAGGCCGTGCTTAGGAAAAAAACAATACCAGTGAATTAATCCTAGAACTCTAGAAATCGTGAAGAATTTCTTCCATTTTGTTCAATATCGCGAATATAGAGGAAAAGGCCCCCCTCTAGAACATTCCTTTGAATGGAATTGTTCATTGGGTTCGACTTGTTGTTCGAAAAAAATCGAAAGCAGTCTCTCGTATGTTATTCTAAGGTGATTCATTCATAATATTTATTATGTGCGGTTTCAAGATGCTCAAAAAGTATATTTTGTAATCAGCTTTTGAGCTCCATTATGTGTACTTCATCAATTTAGGAATTATGGACTTGGCGGTAGTGGCCAATACTAACTGCACCGTCTAAATGCTCCCTGACCAAGTTAGCGTACTCGCCAGGGTTGAGTTGAGGGGGCAGCCCGTGCGCTAATTGGGCTTCGAGGTTGGTCATAGCTTTCATCCTGCACCCCCTCCCCGTCTTCCCTCCGATGTGGCGATACGGCATGAGGACCCAACATGGTGGGTGTGCCCCTCGGTACTTGGGGTAGCAGCAAGGAGGCGATGGAGCCCTCTACGATGCTTTGGGTTATGATGGGGTTGCTGCAACATGGACACTACTGTGGATTTCAACTTCAAAGGCAAATGAGATACCTCCATAGCCCAACCATCTCTCCTCTTCCGTTGATTTGTAGAGGCGGTTGTCTAGCCACCTGTAGAAATGAGATTTGTAGAGGCGGTTGCGAATCGGAACCGCCTCTACAAATGAAGAATTTTCAAAGGTAGGTGGGATCTAGAGCCACCTCTACAAATAAGTTTACGGGAGGTGTTTGGAAAAGAATAGCCACCTCTATAAATCTATATGTAGAGGCGGCTATTTTCCAGAAGCCTCTAGTAATTTTTTCGTCAAATTTTTAAAAAGTTTTGCGTTGAGGCGAAGCAAAATTTTTCCTCAAGCTCCCGTCAAAGGGAAGCCAAAGTTTTTCAGACCATGCCAAACATGTTTTGGTCCCATCCTTGGAGCCCATACCGGATGTCATTAACCTAGACTGCATATCTCCCAAATAGGTGGCTCCCGAGGCTAGATTCCATGTGTCTCTAATGAACGCCATATAACTCGAATCCCGCTGCCATCTATTTTCATAGTGGAAATTCTTCTTCTTTCTCCTGTTCGGTGAGAGGTCTAGGCATTCCACCATGACCTCCTTTTGCTTCTTCTAGAGGGCTCTTCTACTACACCAACACCCCTCTATGGCCTGGCCTCCCCCGCCACCCCACAATTGCAGGCCAACGTACAACGGCTCCTCTTCTAGAGGGCTCTTCTACTACACCAAGAACCCTTTTGACTCATCTAGTTTAGCTGACAGTGGGTACTCTGCATTCAACCCCTCTTCCTCCACTCATGAACGAGAGGCTCCCAGTGAGCGAGAGCACCCGTGTGGTTGTCCACCGCCGGCCCCCTACCCTCTTTCTCCGGCGACCTCGCTGACGACGAGGGTGGATGGGCCGGTCCCCCTCCTCCCTTTCCTTTAGAGTTCCCCTAGTGGAATAAGCATCCATGATGGGTGTGACGAGGACCATAGTGATAGGACTGATAGAACCTCTAGGTGCAGATCTAGCAGGTAGAACTTGACTTAGATATAAAACTTGATGATGATGTACCTCATCTCGAGTCTCTAGTCGTGGCCATGGTGTCGGCGACAAAGTAGCAGTAGTGCGGGCCTAGTCTAGTGACAGCGGTGAAGGCGTTGGAGCTTCTCGTCGCTCACAACGCGCCCTCTAGATCGGACTAGGGCTAGGAAACTCGGTGAGTGTCTGGCGGCTGCGGTGAACCTCGTGTCTTGTGCCTTGGCCCCCACCTTCCTCTTTATAGCGTTGCGCAATGGGGGCCCATTAGCTAGGAGAACGGCTAGGTGCCCTTGATCATTGCGCAGATCAAGGGCCTAATTGGCCGTTGGGCCAACTGGTGGAGATCAATTTAACATTCTTCCCCTTGATCTGACCATATGACTTAAACATAACTTACTTTATCTTTTTCCCATTCCATCGCAGATCAGTGCATAGAGCATGCCTTATCATCACGGTCAGTTGTCATTAGATTAAACAGCTACAATACACCTCTCTATTTTGAAATAGATTCTCAACTAGGCCCTTAGTATCTAGAAATCATAGGCTTTCCCGTAAACCCATGTCGACTGTGTGTTCTCTGAATGCACTGGGTGGTTAGCCATTAGTAAGCGGATCCACAAGTACTTGCTTGGTACTTATATGCTCAATGCTTTCAAAATAATTCTGGATTTTCTCCTTTACAACATATAACTTAATGTCAATGTGTTTGGCAGCACACTTGACCTATTGTCTTTGGAGTTAACAACTTTAAATGGTTATTGCTGTTGACTACCATTGTTAAATTTGGGTACATATTTCCTTAACCACTTTTGCCTGTTCCTGAGGCCTCATGACAAGCTATACTATGGTATGCATCATTGATGACACCACAACTGTTTCATTGGAGCTTTTCCACAATAATACTCCAACTGCGAGTGTTAGCAACTACCGTGGATTTCACTACACATCTCGCCAAAACTTAACATTTGTACCCACAACTATTTGAGAGTATTTTTCTTTCTTACTCAGCATGAGGCCTATGATACTTTGTAAAAATTGCAAGACATTCTTTACTCCATTCTTGTGATCTATATCTAGACTGGACTTCTACCAAAATATTCCGGATATGTAAGCTACATCAAGGTAAGTTCTTACTTGTACATTCATTAAGCTTCCAACAGCTGAAGCATATAGAACCATGTTCATTTGATCGATCTCATATCAGTTCCTAGAACACTAAAAGTTCCCAAATCTATTACCCTTGACTATAGGAGCAGGCGTAGGTTTACTCGCATGCATACTTTATTTCTTTAGAATATTTTCTAAGTATGTCTTTGCGATAGTCCTAATACCCCTTTTCATCTATCTCGGTGAATTTCAATTCCTAGAACCAATAAGGCTTCACCAAGATCATTCACATTGAAACTTGAGAACAAAGTCTTCTTCTCCAATGGCATATTAACATTACTACTAGTGAGTAGCATGTCATCTTTACACAGGATGTGGAAAAAGAATATTTCATTCTTGAACTTTGCATAAATGCTATTGTCCTCATTTTCTTTAAACCCAAACATTCTTATCGTTTCATTAACTTCAAATACTACTGTCTAGAGACTTGTTTTAACCCATAAATAGATTTCTATAGGCGGCATCCCATATGTTCTTTTTCTTCCATGACAAAACCTTTGGGTTGTGCCATGTAAACATTTTTATACAAATCCCCATTGAGGAATGCCGTCTTTACTTCCATCTGATATAACTCTAAATCGTAATGTGCCAATAACACCATTATAATTTTAAAAAATTCATTGCATGAGTCTAGAGAGAAAACTCTCATCGTAATCTATTCATTCTCTTTACGTAAAGCCTTTTGCTACAAGTCATGCTTTATATCTTTCCACATTCCCTTTGGAGTCACATTTTGTCTTGTAGACCCTTTCACAGCATACTGTTTTGGCTCCATTATGAATTTTTTCTGAGTCCCAAACATCGTTGGTATTCATCGACTTCATTTCAACTTCCATAGCTTCTTGCCATTCAAATGAGTAAACGCTTCTCATGGCTTCTTCAAATAAGGTGGGATCACCCTCCATTTGAATTTCTTCACTAACATAGACTTCATAGTCATCAGAAAACTAGTTTACTAATTCTTTGAGACCTTTTGGGGCCTCAGCTACTGGCACTTTCATGTGGGGCTGTTGTTGCTCTTCATTGCCAAGAGGCAATTGAGTCTACAGGCTCCTGTATCACAAGATCCTTGTTTACATTATTCATCTTCTTTGAAGAGCCAACAATAGGTGTTATATAAGTCATACAACATCAATATGTATTGAGAAAATTTGTTGTTTTGAATCACTAAAGTGTTCACGCAGTCCCGCTTCTCTTCAAGTCATAGATCTCTACATACCGTGATCCCCCAGATCATCCAATCTTTTATAAAGATAGTGTATCTTCAAATTTCTTATTTGGGTTTAATCTGTTAAAACCTTATATGGTGCTTTAAGCACCGCCTTAATATCTTTGATGGTGACTACGCTATCTTCCTCTTGGAACTTTAAAAAAAATCAGGAATTTAGCTATTTCTCTGCTTAGGGGTATCATTATTGTGACTGTTGTACTCCTCCGACGGTCACATTCATCTTAATTAATATTTATCACACTCTTAATGAAGAGTATCTTTCTTAATTGATCTTACTATTCCTCCCCCTCAAAATATGGCATGAACTTTACTGTCATAATTTTGAGAACTATTCAGAAAAACTATGAACGAGGAGACACTTATAACTTACTTCATTCACATGATTACGTCATGCAAACAAAGTTATTTCTTGATCCGTATAGGAGTACACTTTCTTCATTCCACTTCAAGAACTTATCGAGGTCTTTTATTAGTAGTACTTTTGCAAGTCACGCTTGCATCTTTTTCTTGTCTTTTGATTAGTATTGACCATGACGGTGCATTTCTATTTGCGCCATGGTCAATATTAGGATAGCATAAGAACTACCCAAACTTCTCTCGCTATGCGGGATACAAAAACATATGATTCATCACAAAACTTCTCCCACCATGCAGGATTGACTAGCATAAATACTATGCCAAACTTCTCCCGTGTGGGATAAATCTATACACAGTTTACTGTAACGAAAACTTAGTTATAACGACTAAAACATTCACTTATTCTTTATTTTCTAATTAAATCTTCCTATTGGTTTCAATTTAATCAAAAAATTAATAAACTAACAAAAAACAGTTCTGAACCGGCTTTACTCAAGCCTATTCATTCACATACCCCAGCATTGTAGCCCTGTTGACTTGCAGCCGAGTGATCTCGACGGTTAAAACATACAAGGTGCTTCTGCATTAATTCTACATCACCATTGGGCAGAAAATAAAATTAATATATAAAACTCATAAATTAACTTAAAGACATATAACTACTCTTCAAAATTAAATTCTTCCGTTGGTTCAAATTTAATTAGAAGATAATCAACATCATTGCAGCGGAAACATGAGATATATTCTATTAGTTTAGGAGCATTTCTTTGGCTCTTATTTACTCTCTGAAAAATTGACCACGTTGGTGTAAAAGTTATCAGAGATTTAAACTTCAAACTTAAACTCATTATAATATTGTTATCATCAACGTTAGTCAGAAAATAACAATACCATAATTTAACATAAACAAATCGGACTACTCCACTAATTTAAATTTTCCCATTGGTTCCAATTTAATTAGAGGATAAACATAGTCATAATTTACTAAATACAACTGTTCTTCAAATTAAATTCTCCCATTTGTTCGAATTTAATTAGAAGATAATCAACATTAAACTTTGCAGCGAAAACATGAAAAAATAATTTATCTACTTTTTAAAAGCATTTTAGTGTACTCATCTACTCTCTAAACAAATTATTCCGTTGGTTCAAATTTGAGTAGAGATCAAATATTAAAACAAATTCATCAAAATGTGCTTCTGAAAAAGATTAAAACTTAAATCAACGTTTACTGCTCATTCGGCCCGGCCTGGGGAAACAGTTCGTGGCCTAGCCCGTAGCAGCAGCACGTGGCCCACTCGCACGCGCCCAGGCCGCAACTTAGGCTTGGGCCGGGAATTCATTCGCTCGCCTGGGCTGAATCCAGCCTGACTCGCTCTGAGCCATCGATCGCAATCGGACGGTTGTCCGGCCATCTCGGCGGATCAAAACCGCCTGCGGCCAGCTCTCCCCAAAACCCTAACTTCATTCGCTTCTCCCCTTTCTCTCTCTATGATGCGCGCATCACAGCGGCAGCCGACCATGGCGGCCAGGGAAGAAGTGGTGGCGCCACTGTGGGGCCCCTCACCAGCAAGCGCACTCGCCCGAGGCTGAGCGTGCCGCCATCGAGCGGCCTTGCGACGTTGCCCTTGACCCCAAGCTCGAGGCGGAGGGCCACACGATGGCGTGACCTCCCTGGCCGATGGCTCGGGTCTCTGTCCGCACGGTGGCGGTGCCTTCGTTCCCGCTCAAACGACGGTAGCGTCGACATTGAGGAGATCCCAGGTAGGTCCCCTCCCGCACTCCGACTTCTATTGCTGGGTTAGGGTTAGGGTTATGTTTGATCCAAATTGAATCTAATCACCTCCTTCTTTCTTTCTGAGGCGGAAGATGGTGGCGCCGTCGTGGATCCCTTCGCCGGAGCTCGTGTGCGTCCGTCACGTGGCTCCGTCGAATGGTCTCATGGCAGTGCCCTTATGCCAGAGTCCGCGCGTGCATAGAGGAAAAGTAGAGACAGTGCTATGCGGCTCACTTCCTGCGCGCCATCGTAGCGGCGGCGTGGTCTTCTTCTCGCGCGACAGCGGTGGTTACAGTGGTGGAGGAGCTCTTGTGAGCCCCCTTTCTAGATCTACACCCTAGAAGACCTGGCTCTGATACCATTGATAGACTTATAGGACCTCTAGGTGCAGATCTAGTGGGTAGAACTTGACTTAGATAAATAACTTGATGAAGATGTACCTCATCTCGAGTCTCCAGTCGCGGCCATGGTGCCGATGACGTAGTAGCAGCAGTGCAGGCCCGGTCTGGTGACGGCGGTGAAGGCGGTGGAGCTTTCCGTCACTCATAGCGCGCCCTCTAGATCGGACTAGGGCTAGGAAACTCGGTGAGGGGCTGGCGGCTACGGTGAACCTCGTGTCTTGCGCCTTGGGTCCCACCTTCCTCTTTATAGCGCTGCGCGACGGGAGCCCATCAGCCAGGAGAATGGCTGGGCACCCCCGATCAGGGCGCGGATCAAGGGCCCAATTGACCATTGGGCCAACTGGTGGAGATCAATCTAACACATAGTCCTCCTCACCTTCATCCTATGGAGGTTGGGCAAGCTAGCAACGGCCATGGCGGCCGGCAGGAGCTACCTCCATACTTTTGAGGTGAGTACTCCAATAACGCCCCTCAATTACCTTGTGCTTCTTCCTTCTTCGCTCGGTGGCCAGGTGAGCGGCATGGAGCCGTACCCACCCAAATCGAGCATAGGAGGTGGCACATCTAGCACCAGTGTCACCATCTCCGGCTCCCGCGAGCTCGAGCTCCCGTCCTTGTCGGTCGTTGCCGGTGGAGGTGGTGCCAGGGCTGCCCCGCGCGCGTGCTCATCCACCCACCTCCTCAAGGGAAGAATTCCGAGATCCAGATCGCCAAGGAGTGGTTGCCACATAGATTAGACCATGATGGTCTAGGCGCCGGCGAGTGGAGCTCTGCCCTTGTCGCGCCACTTCCTCCTCTGCCATGTCTCCGGCGCCGGAGTTCCTGCTGCAGATGATGTTGGCGGCGGCCCCTGCTCCGTGCTCTCGAAGGATCCGGAGGGAGTGGCTGCTAACCCGGCCACGTCCTCCTGGTCACTGTGGTGGGGCCCACCACTAGCTTCTTGGGGCCCGCCACAGCAACGTGGAGTACATGCAACAGACATCTTTGCCCTCCTCGGCCGTAACACAGCGGCATGTGCCCTTCCTGACAGTGGCGCTCGGTTCCTTTATCATTTTCAATACGGCTGCTGGTTACACCTTATGCAGAGCATCTTCGTGTCATTCACATATCTGCTGTTCAGTCACTCTGCAGACATGGAAGTGGGAATGCAGTTGTGGGTGTTCGGGTTGACAGCCAACGTTAGTTGTTGCAGGTCCTCATATTTGACACTGACGACTGCGGACCCAATTTCTTGAGCCCGGTAAAGCCCCTATCATATCTACGGCCAAAGACAACTTATCCTCGAAGACATAGGCCGATCAGACAGTCGAGGGGAGTGCCGACTGTGCTATCGGAATGCGAGAACGAGGATCTTTGATGCTTCTATCGTGACCACTTCTCGTGGGCCATCTGGCCCGATAGGCCTCCCATGTCAACGAATGCAAATCAACAATAGTTTGTTGCTTATGCTCTGTAATCTGGGAATTATTTTCCCATACTTGTGTACTGTCCTTTAATGCTATATTAAAAGTTGTTGTAAAAAAAAAAAGAAAAAAAACGTACAGCGGCTCCACATATCTATCGCTATGCTGCCTGCTGGCATGGTACGAGATGAGATCTTCATTCTTCCATCATCGCTTCATTCTTAAGCTGTATATATATAATATGGATTTGTAGCTTGCATGTATACATATTTTTTATTTCTTTCTTGCTTGTATACGGATTTGTTGCCTGCTCGGTCGCTAGGAGCTGCTCGGATATTCTTTGTTTCTAGCATGTACGTATAGTGAGTCATTTTATCAGTTCCATCTTCTTCCTTTTCATTTTAGGAAAACAGAGAACCCCATGATTTCTGCTCTGCGCCCTTTCTGTATTGTAAATATGTGTAGTGCATATAAAACCAGGTACTGTGTCAATCGCATGATTCTCTTTATTTTTATCAGAAAATGGCATTAGGTCTAGCCTCTTAAGTTTGTTCTATAGACCATATCATAAATGAAAAAGAAAAACATAAATAAACAACAGCAAGAGAGAGAGTAGATAGGCTACACCACCTCACCTATACGTACGTACGTGGCACTTGAAGAAACCTCTAGCTACTAGTATTAGACTACAGCTCCCGTCGAAGGGAAGCAAAGTTTTTCGAACCGAGCCAAACACGTTCTGGTCCCATCCTTAGAGCCTGGACTATGTCCTTTAACTTTGACTGCATCTCTCCTAAATAGGTGGCTCCCGAGGCTAGATTCCAGGTGTCCCTAATTAACGTCATATAACTTTGATTCCGCTGCCATGTCCTGCCTCCGTCCACGAAAGAATGTAATTCTCATTTTTCGAGAAATCAAACAGTTTGAAATTTGACTAAGTTTATATAAAAAAGTAGTAACAATCCTGATACAAATTCAGTATCATTTGATTAGTTATAGAAATATATTTTTATAATAAATTTATTTGAAGACATAAATACTAATACTATTTACTGTAAACTTGGTCAAAGTTGAACTCATTTGACTGGCACGGATCTCATAATTGCATTCATTTGCGGATGGATTGGGGGGAGTATTTTCATAGCGAAAATTCTTCTTTCTCCTTCTATTAGGTGAGAGATCTAGACATTCCACCACCAAGCAGCTATGATCAGACATTGTAGTCCGAACATGACAGACTTTCACTTCCCGGACTAAATTTAGAAAAGGGGCAGTAGCAAGTCCCCTATCCAATCTTCAAGGTTATCCCATGTATATGATAGGCCAATAAAGCCTAGATCCGTAAAGCCACCTATAGACACTGATGAAATAAAACTGAGACTAAACATGATCACGAAATTAAATCATACTAAATGTGGAATTCTTAGTCTAATGACAGACCTGAGCTAGGTGCAGCCATTAGAACCTCTTCTGGTGTTGAAGTCGGTGCAGATGGCGTGGTTCACTGGCTGAGGACAGGGATGCCCTCTGACGATGAACAGGAGGTCGCTCGTGTTGCGGCGTCCTTCTCGACCCCTCTTGATGGATCTGGATGGGATGAATGTGGGTAGACGGCCTTCGTAGACCCTCCAGCGCCTAATTGACTGGTTATGTGATGAGTCACACGTGTATGGAGCCGCCATGGGTGTCTCCTCTTATTTATAGATGCGCTGTGGGTCAGGAGGCCGAACCCTAGAAGATCTAAGGGTTGCCGCCGATCGCGGCAGATCTAATCTGTTGGATATGTATGGCTGGTGGACTAGAAACTTAATTAATAATTAATCTCGTAATTAATCTCGGGATTAACCGAGATCACATTCCAACATTCTCCCACTTGATCGAATGGCTAATGCACTCGATGCACTAATGTTCGCTTTATACTTATGTTCACACTCAGTACTACAACAAGACCAAACCAATGCGTCATCAGCGACATTAATCGCTACTGGGACCCCATTACCCATAGTTCACTGCATTACCTTGTTAGAACGCTTATTACTGGGAGTATATGGCTCTATTACCAGGAATTAAGTTAGAGACTCTGCACTAAAACCCAAATTGATTTGTGCGCTCATAAATGGGATAAGTGTTAAGCCTCAAATAATCAAATATGCCAGCATCATCTTAGTTCTTATTTTTCTCAAGCTTAATTATTTGATCATGTGTTCTTTCTTTCACAATATTTAATTCAATGTGCTTGGCATCGGCATTTGATCTGTTGTTACTTGAAATAATACTGCAACTTAACTGTAGACCTGTAGCAGTATGTCAATACTTAATCTTGGGATAATGTCTCTTAAGCCACATGGCCTGTTGTTTTCATGTCACTAATGGAGCTCACTTAAAACTAATTATATTTGGAGCATTCAATAAAACCATCCTTTTCTGCAAGAGTAGGTATAATCTAATTGTGCACTTTCTTATACATACTTAAGAAAATTAGCAATCGACTAATTCTTAATTCTTATAAGTGAGATGATTCTTTTGTTGCCTCGTTAATAACTTAAAATTGTTTAGCATCTTCCAGTAGACCTATTCTGGATCAATAAACTAATATTTTTGCCAAGTATCTCGATGCCAAGTCTAGACTAGTATTGACTTGAGTATTCTTAAAGTTAATGACAGCCGAAGCATATGAAATGTCTTCCTCTTCAACTGTTACTAACTTATTCTTAGAATTATTTGGGATAATTAATCTTACTGCGTTGTGTAACTGCATTGTGCAAATAGACAGGCGTTGCATTACTTATTCAAACTCTATCACTTAACCATTGATTTGATATGCCTTTTGTGATAGTCCTAGTACTCAATTGGTCATGTATTGGTGTATTTCACTAGCAAAAAACTCAGAGGCTTGACTAAAATATATCATATTAAAAATTCGGGTGAGTAGAAAACTCTTATGTGACATTCTAAGTAGAAAACTCTTATGTGACATTCTTATTGCCACGTAACTCAACTTCACCCATGTAGAGTATTAGGTCAATAAAATTTTCCACCATTTCTTATAAACATAATTGTCCACTTAATGAAATTCTAAACCATAGTGGACTTTAAGCTTAGTTTAAATCTTTCAAAACTCCCTTAGAAGCCATGCTTAGAATTGTAGACCCTTTTATAGCCTACTGGTTTGACTTCATCAGGAAACTTATCAACACCCACACTTTATATATATTTATGGACCTAAGCTCATAAAATTGTTTAGTTTAGAATAACAAAATTCCTCTTCTGATGTGATCATCTTATAGATTTGTCATGGATCACAAGCAGTTTAATAATAATAGAGGTTTACTTATGTGCCTAATTATCCATTAATGGTTGCTACATATATCTGTTGTGGCACATTAATTGACTCTTAAAAATCCACAATAGAAATTGTAGTAATTTAAATGGAGGTATACTAATGACTTAGGGCACAAACTAAGATATTTATGTCTTCTTGAGTCATTAATTCAGAAAACTAAGCCCGCGTCTCTACAAGATTTAATCTTCCTCCTTTGTGAACTCCCACTAGCTCCCACTGATTCTTGAATTCTCACTACTAGAAATATTCACTTCTATGACGAATAGATTTCATCACTGAAGGAGCCAAATTCATCATAATTTTAGTTTTATGACAAATTTATGACGAAAACCGGTTCGTCATAGAAGTCACGTCACTCTTGCATATCTATGATGAATCTGCTAAAATTGTCATAGAAGTGCTTTGATCTATGACAAAAAATAGATCATCATAGAACTATTTTGGCATGCGTGGCAGGGAGCTGCCACGCTGGTGGGCGCTTTTGTTGGAGATGCTTTCATGTGTACATGCTATAGCCCACGTGTACATGTTATAGCCGGTTGCATTGGAGATGGTTCGGGTACGTGCCACCTTCTTATTGCACAACATGGCCATCTCTGGTTCTTGCACGTTTTAGGTTTTTATTGGAGCCACGTGTCATTTCCATGTTGTTCCACATGTCAGTTTTTCTACTAGCACACGTGTCGTGTTGCTGTTGGATCCCGTGTCACTTCTTCATTGGACCACGTGTCATATTTTTATTCGTCCACATGTCCGTTTCTTATTTGACCACGCGTCACTATGTTATCCGTCCATGTGTTGTATTTTATACGTCCACATGGCTTGAGGATTTCGTTCCACGTGTCAGATTTTTAATAGCCCACGTGTCATGCCCTGACCAATTCACGTGTCGTGCACTGGTTCATCCACGTGTCGCATTTTTATTTGATGACGTGGCATGTCCTGGTTCTACCGCATGGAGTACAATCAATTCGTCATAGAAGTAATTCAAGATCATCACTACTACACAGACTGACTACATAACTATTTAGTCTGGCAATCAAATAACAACAATTTACATTTCACATGGCAGCAGCGAACCACTGATAGAGTATCACCACATTAAACTGGCATACGAGTCCACACATCAAACCGGCACATGAGTCCATATATCAAACCACAAATGTTCACTGCATCGAGCCGCAGAAGTTGAAGACTGAGAGTTACCAGAAGAGCTGAAGCGCGTGCATAGCTCACAGAGATTGTTGTACTCCTCCTGTTGCTGTTTCTTGTATTCCTCAAGCTCCCTTTTAGTCTTTTTTGTCTTCCTCTTTAGTTCATCCACTTGATCGACAAGGGCAGCGGAACTTTCCTGTTCAGCAGCAAGCTGTTCCCAAGCATTCTCTCCGCTGATGTCTATGTTCTGGTGGAGCTTGTCTGGATACCAACATTCTTCAAAAAAAGGTTGTTGCCACTTCCCTAGGAGGGGGCCTTGCCCTAGTGGACGCAGAGGACCTTGCAAACAACATCAGCACTAGTAATTGGTTGCTGCCCATCAGCAACAGGTTCTGCTTGCATAGTTTCTATAGCTTCCTACGAAATTCAATCAGTAAAACATTAGGTTACAGATAGTGTAAGAGGACTTCAATTAAAAACCCAAGAGATTGATTCATAACAAGTAATGCATAGGTCTTCCTCAGCCTACTGCTGATAGAGATTACATAAGATTTAGTAGATTTCCATAACACTAGGCTCCTGCTACGTTTCCTTCTTTTATGGCAATGGCTTTAGTAGATTTCAAGGGAAGCAAAAGAAGGTACTTGCAACTGCTGCTCTTGTAGCATCGCTCAGGTCATTTTTCCTACTGGTATGGATGTCCCTGAAGACTTCCACAGCATTAACACCTTCATCAGGTGGATCATTTTCTTCTTCAAGTCCTTGATGTTATTTTGCTGCATTCCTCTTGTTCTCCTTCTGTTCACATTACACATGAGTTTCGATTTATATTTATACAAAGGCAAAAGTAATAATAGAACACAACCATCACTTAAAATTTTTTGCATCTGGAGAACATAGGAGCGAGATCCTATAGCCTGGTGGTACTTCACTTTTGCACAATTTCACTTATTCTTCTTAGATGTTTCCTATAGCTTCATTTGTGCTAGACTGCAGCACAAGTAGACCATAGCAAGACTAGATAGGAAATCAATGGTTCACACACCTTGTTCTTAGCACTAGACCAAGTCTCGACAAGTTCACACCACTGTGCATCGCTCAAGCATGGGATAGGAGAGGTCGTAGGAATCTGATCAGTAGGGATGCCATTGAAGTAGGTTTGCTTCAACCTGTAGCGTTCCTGCCGTACCACAGACTGCATTACATTCTGATAAGCTTTTTTTGTTGGTGAGTGAGCACCGTTAACATGCAGCCTTCCCTGCACATAGTAGTGTGAATGAAAAGTAAATCTATTAAAGTTGGTCAAAGCAGAGTTTAATGTCAAGGGGGGATACCCATACATACATTTAGCCTTTCCACAAATCTTGTGCAATAGACAGCGCCGGGCTTCTCCCCTTGTATTCTTTCCAATGCGTCAAAATTGGTACATCCTTCGTGACTACTACACCTGCCTCTGAGGCAAACTTGGCAGCTTGCACTAGATCATGTGGCCTTCTGCTCCCCTCAGCAACAGAGATGCGTATCGTTGCTCCTCCTAGTGATTTGCTCATCTTGTCAAGCATAATTCCATGAGTTCCAGGCCTCGGCTTCCTCACTCTTCCCAGCAATGGTACTACACAGTTTTTATACATTCAGATTGTTAAAAAAGTTACATGGATATCAAATAACTAGTGTAAATTCATTGATAGACATCTATAAGGTAATACCAACCTAGGCAACTTTCATCGTTCTTCGGGTGGGGGAGATGGGAGTTTGCTGAGAGGGCTCCTCTTCAGTAGGGCTATCATCATCTGGCCGTGAGGAGTCTCTCTCAGGGCTAGGTTGGGTGCCGTCCCAACAAATGTCTCCAGTCAATTGATGAACTTGGAATTGATCTCTAGGTCCAGGTGTCGGTCGTGATGGAGAATTATGTTCACCTACTACCGCTACCTCCACCCTTTTGCCAGCGGAAGACCTTCGAGTATAAAATCCATGAGTAGCTGCTTCTAGTGGTGTTGACCTCACTCGCTTGTGGAGCCTTCGCCCAGGACTCATGGCAGCACTGCCTTTTGTCTTATTGGCAGAGCCTCCTCTATGGCTTCTTCGACCCAGACACTAAAATTGGAGATACAAACTTAAGTAGTAAGCATGTACAAATTCCATTGATATCCAAATAGTAAAGCATTGCATGGCTACCTACCCCCTCACCCCCTCCACCCTTGAACTAAATACAAGATAGAACAAGCACCTCATCAATTGATAGGGGCACTGGCTCATCCTCTAAATCTGAATCTGTTTCATCTATATCATCAAATCCCTCAACTACCTCTCCTGGTTCAGGGATATATTTCAAATCTTCACCGTGTCTACCCTTTGTGCTTGACTTTTTTGCCATTGGAGACACAGGTTTTGGGCCCACACGTTGTATTCCAAGTTCTTCCATCTTTCTATGATTCCTTGCGATTTGTGCATTCCGTGCTCGTTCATAAGCAGTTAGTGGCTGTTCATCTAGATTACAAAGACATTTATTAACTAAAACTTGTATGGAATGTCAATACAATAGAGCAAGAGTATGCAAATAAGCACCTAACTAGTAACTATAGCTTATACGAAAGTCATTAATCCAATAAAACACATGTTAGCTACACTCAACTATAGGAAATATGTAACCCCATCGCTATCTACATATCCTTGGTTCAGCCACTATAGTAGAGCACACATCATAAAATGAATTTGGGTACCTCTTCCTCCATGTTCCCTAGCTTTGCTTTGTCATCGGCACCGCCGTCCTGTCGTCGCGGTCGTGGAGCTGGTGCGGCCAGTGTTGACGAAGGGGTACCAGATCTGGCTTCAGCTAGGGATCAAATCTGGTCGATCGTGATAGGTGCTGAGCTAGGTAGGGGATCTAGATCTGGCTTGTACTATCGTCGAGGCGGTCCTTCCACCGTCAGCGGATCGACCTGTTGTCGACGAATCGAAGGGGATTCAGCTCCGGCTAGGGTTCAAAAATGTAGGAGAGAGGGTATGGCTTGAGAGTGGAGAGGGAGTCGAGCTACTGTTTTGATGGTGCCTACGGTCTAGAGTGGGGTGGCAGAGGGGGCAGCTAGAGAGTGGAAAGGGAGGCCATGGGACTAGGATTTTGAGCTGGATGAGAGACGGTGCGGCTAGAGAATGGAGATGGAGACGGAGGCGGCAACTCTTAGCGCTTTTATGTGGTCATCACATTACCACAAATGCTCTTGTCTAAAATCGATGGTGTGGTAAACCTATTTTCCACGCGGAAGGCAAAAGAGAGACATCTAATTTTCGGTGCGTGTTGGCAGGACTGCTCGGCGCGGTGCGAAATCAATTTTTTCGACGGGCAGACCACCCAGTCTGCTCAGCAGAGACCGAAATTTCGAGCAGCCTTAGTTGTTGCCTTTTTGGTTTTTTTTCATAATATAAATAAATATAAAACTAAAATAGGATGATAATAATAAACAATTAAAAGTCCATGAATTTGACACCTAAAGATTACCAAAAAAAAAAAAAAAATAAACCTACTCGCTGCAGCTTATTGTGCTGCAAGTGGCGATTTTTGTGTGTGTGTGTGACAGCATTTGCGGCTGTTTGAACTAAGGCCTATAATTAGGAAGCAAGGGGAAGGCATGCCCAGGAATGGAAAACCCTTTAAAAAAACTAAATGGGTTATTTAAATGATATCCCCATGGATTTTCCACCCTAGATAAATTAGTCGTGGATTCTAAGGTGCTTTGAGTTTCTAGAGAAGAGAAAAAAATTAAAGCATCCTCCTCCTGGCTAGCGCTCTTGCGATTCACCGACTCACCAGTACTCTGGATCATCCTCCTCCTCGATGGAGTCACAGTCGGTGCTGTACTTTCCATCGCTCGAGTATGTTCCCATTGTTCGTGAGCCTCGAGTCAGTCGCCAACACCATCTTAGCGAAGGTGAACGTGGATGACAACATCCTACACGCCCGCCTCGACCCTTGATCTGTGGGATGTATCAGTAATACAAGTCATGACTAGGCTTAGTCTGTGGGATGACCGTATGTGATGTCTTATTTGCATGCATGTCTATGTTAACTTTTGTTGAACTTTGTATTAGGTCAGTTAAACTCTGTTGAGCGTTATGTTGCTTAGATCCTTTCGTCATTTGGTAACTGTTTATACTAACGGTGTTTGCCCTTTCTGATCAGAGGACGTGGGTGTATAGATGTTAAAATTTTCTGGACCCTAAGACAGTCCGACCCTACAAAATATAGACAATCCGAATCACTACGAAATACAGGGGCCACCCAAGTAGTCCATAGAACCCAACTACTAGGGGCTAAAAACTAGTTCTAATCTATAGAACCCAACAATTAGTTGAGGATACAAACAAGTATGGACTAATAACACAACTAATTGGCTGATTCTTAGTTGGCTATTTTTTAGCCATGGCTAACTAATCGTAGTCCATCCAAACATGGCCTAAGACAGTCTGACACTAAAGAAATCTTGATATGCCATATCATAGTTTTGATGAAACAACAAAATACAGATCGGGTACACTCATGCACCGTATATGTGGGGTCGTGGGCCGGTAGCCGCATGCGCATTGGTCGTGGGGTGGTCCATGACATGCAAACTATATAACAACAGATACAAGGGGCGAGAGGAAGGCTCTCCAGAGCTCCTGCTTCAGATCCATCCCAAAGCTTTTGCCCTCCTCCCTACTACTGGGCATCTTTGTTCTTTGTTTTTTTCTACATATTGTTTTCTTTTTTACACAGATCATGGATAACTATGATCATTCTTGGGACATATCTATGTATTACTATGTCTTCCATGAGCTTCGTGTTCACCATGGCCTACAAACAAGGGTTGTAGTGCTTGCAGTGCATTCTAACTTTTACAGTAGGTGGTAGATTGCTTCTTTAGTTGTTCATCAAGTTCTTGGTGATCGAAACTACCGTCTTGCTGAGGATCATCTAGGACCCTATGTTTTTGTTGCGATTCGTTCAAATGTAGATCTCAAGACTTTGCTTTCATACCGCTATGAGTTCCATGGTGCAGAAGTATTTTCTCATCGTATCAGTTATCTTACAATCCGTTCGAATGATCCAGAGATTGATGGAGTTCATGTAGTTCCTCTCAACTGAGCAGTAGCAACATGGTCAAGATGAAGTTTAGTATCTCATAACACTGATGTTTTGATTTGCGTTTTCAATGTTCACTAGAGACAATTGTGATGTTCTTTAGTTTATCTTGTTGTAATAATATCCATGCAAATGGACTTTTGTTGAACTTTGTATTAGGTGGGTTAAACTCTGTTGACCAAATATATATAGACAAGTACAGTATTGATGAAATGACGTTTACCTATTTCTTGTAAATTGTATGCACGCCTCATAGTCCAAGTCGTGTAAATTTGACCAGCCCGGACATTTTACTCTGCTACTGAGCTATGACTAGAACTTTTCTAGATTGGATATGCTACAAAGAATAGTTGCACCAGCTGTGGCTACATCATGAAGTACTAGTAAGGTAGTTGGATTTGAAGTGGCATCTTTAGCCACAGTCGAGGGAGTGCAGATGATCAGGACCTATGAAACCATGTTGCCATCTCTAGCTAGCTGCTGCTCTGCAAAAAACCAAGCAAGAGAAATTACTTACGGAAGCAAGAGCAACTTGTCTTCACTCTTTAGTCTGCCCCTTGACTGCTATGAATGCTTGGAGTGAAATAACTACAGAGGCTTTCCTCATGCATTCAATTCACTCATCGCAACCACGCAACGGTTGCTTTGTGCCTGGTTTGTTGAACCGAACATGTATCAGTAGTACTAATAGTCATGAGTGGCTTTGATCTTGCAAGAACCAAACACGTATAAGTAGTCTTTGATAAAATTTGTTGAACTTGCAAGAACCATGTAGCTAGGAGTTCATCTCAACAAGTATCGCCTTAGATCTAATACATAACAGATGAGACATAGCTGTTGAATTTTACTGCGAATGCAAGAAAGTCTGACCGGTGTATATTTGATCTCATAGGACACAGTATAAAGGGTCGTCAGTTTTGAATGTCATAGCAACCAGTTTGCCCCTCAACTGTTGTGACTGCTTGGATTGGAGTAAAAAAAGTACACTACACCAGGCATTCAAGTCTCAAGCGTGTCATGGTGGTCAAAATCTCCTTTTCTCGATTCCTTCTTGTGTCTAGCTTTCCTGCCACAATCACTTCACTCTCATCAACCGTGCACGATCTATATGAAAGGAGTGTCCCCCCTTTCCTCGTCCGATAGCATTGCATCAATCTGCTTGCTCCCCCTTCCCTCACCCATTTGCATTTTCCCAATCGCGTTCCCTGGTGGTTTTAGGATCTGGATAAAGGTAATGTGCTTCATATCAAACCGTACTATTTGTATGAACTTATTATTGTGTCACTAACCTCATTGCTTTCCCCTTTTCCTCGATTGTCATTTGTTCTAACCAAAATCATATTTATAGATGGCAACTACTTACCATACCACGGATGTGTACTCTACAACAAATGATGTGTTTTGGCCGCTAGGTGTGGAGCCAGTAGAATAGAACATGTTGCTTGTGACTTGGGGGCATCATGTACATGACCGAGCTATGCGATGCCTAATCGTTTAAGCTGCTGTTCATGCGGTTGTTGGGCAACAACGCATTACCAGAGTTGTTGAAGACCATGATTCTGGAGAAATCTTTGTGCTTTGCAACACTGTTGCGGATGCCCATCGGCTCTCTGACTACAGTGTCGATGTCAGTGGAGACTATGTCATTTTCAAGATGGTTCACCATCTCAACTTGATCGGAAGTCCTTATGACCTCAACTATCTCAACAAGACCAAACCGATTCAACGACATTGAGATTTTGTGTGCTTTGGGTACTGTTCATTGTCCAGTGTATTAGTAGTACTAGTAGTAGTAGTAGCCATGACTGACTTTGATCTGTGGGATAGCACAAAGTCATGTAGTGTATGTGTTGAGCTCATGTAGTAGGAACCCTTGCTAATATATGTTGTGTTATTTGCATGTCTGTGTCAAACTTTGTTAAACTTGCTAGAACCTTGAACCGAGGAGCAAGTTGGCCTTAATCTAATGCAGAAAAGAAGAGCCATTGGTGTTGAAATGTTACTGAACAAGCAAGAAAGTCCGCCTGCTATTTTTTTGAACGCCTCGGACAGTGAAGATGCTGTAGTGGATGAACTTTCCTTAGTTGGTTTCTGTTTGTTTTTTGTTGCCTTGGGTGTCTGGCCTGATGGCACGAAGTCATGCATTTTATGTGTTGAGCACATGTACGAGAAGGCAACCACACGTTTCTCGCAGTTTAGATCTGTAGAGGGAATGGGAGAGCTTCGGGAAGGTAGGAAATAAAACAAGCGGAGTTGCGAACGAGATCGGAACGGTTAGAGCGACGGAGCGGAGAAAGCGATGGAGCGGAGATTTACTCAAAGATTCTAAATTTTGACCAAATATATATTGAGGAGTATGATGCGTAATAAGTATTTTATACAACATAAAAGAATGAGCTTAATCAATAATCCTCTTCGGTGAAGTGCGAGAGGAATCTCTGCACTGTTGGGTCAAGATACATAGACAAATCTCGTTGGCACATCGGACAGGTGGATCTCTGGCCGAACCACTTGGTGATGCACTTGCGGTGGAATGCATGGCCATAGCCGAGCATTTCCACAGCATGGCCGACCGCAGGATTCGATGTTTCATCCTCCAGGCAGATGCTACAGTCCTAACACCCCGCTGGAGCTACCTCTGCCTTCGCCTCCACATAGAGCATCAAGAGCGCCTCAGACGCGATGAACTTCAACTATTCGTCAACCCAAAGCTCAAGCGTGGTGTGGATGATGCAGCCATCCTGGCAGACCTTGTGTGCTAGGGCCGCGAGTTCAGGAACCTTGGGCTCAGGAAGGATCTTCTCCCACTACTCGTCAGTGAGATTGAGTTGTTGTAGCCACGTGAATGTCCTCATCAAGCCATGGATGACATCACAGATGCCTTCCTGGTCGCTAGGGATGCCCACGGCTTGATTTATGTTCAAGATCCTAGTGGCGCTGCCTCCTTTGTACAGGAGGTACACCGGCTGCCAGTGACCACCGGCTTTGAGGGTCCTGGTCACCATGCATTCTAGGGTCACAGAGAATGATGCTTCTAGGACGCTCCCGTCAGATGGATCCTTGATGGTGAAGATGTTCTTCGACGTCGTTCTACACTTGATGCGGTGTTTGAAAGTGGAAAACTAGGCGGCAGGATCTCCGGCGGAGCTCATGGCGATGGCTACTCTATGGGTCTAGTGGCTTAGTTTGTAGCTATGATTTGAATTGGTTTGGAGTTGGAGCAAGGACGATTTAAAGGGAACACGGTGTTAAATAGCTACGGGATGAACGGGGGACAATTACGAGATGTAATTTGAAGTGAATCGCTTCGAATGTAGAGGACCTTAGACGGCTTCCAGTAAATGCCGTCCTGGATTCTAGGGGTTGGTCAAACAATTTCCAATACTAGATGTGTTGGGAATATTCTAGTAGAATGTGAGATGTGTCCGGCCTAGTCAGATTTAGAATGCTCAGACTTTCTTGCTTGTGCTGTATAATTTGAATCGCTATGTGGCTCCTCCGTTAGGCATTACATCGAGGCGAGACTTGATCGAATGAATTTCGTTATGCATGTTTACCATTCTACAAACCAGAAAGAGAATCACACCAAGGATTCAAGTCTCAAGCGTGTCATGGTGGTCAAAAGCTCCTTTTCTCAAGTATGAAGTCATGTTAATCATCTATAGTTAGAACTAGTATGTATTGGTAGTAGTTGGATGACATTGAGTAGTGGGATTGCACTGCTCTCCTCTTATTTGCATGTATTAGATAAAATTTGTTGAACTTGCAAGAACCATGCAACGACAAGTTCATACAAGCAAGTCTCATTTTTCCTTGTTTTCCTATGATGCTTGTCACTATGTCGTTTATAATTTTAAGTTTGGGCCCTATTTTTAAATCTGGGTCGGCGTGTAGGATTGTCCGGTCATTGAGAAACAACACGGGCTGGACTTTAGTGCACCATGCAACGTAACATACATTGAATGGAACTTTGTTTACTCCTCTACTAATTTCCCAAGAACAAGGGAACATGGAGCCCCTAAAGGAGCACCTCGCAAACTTGAAGCACACCCAATTGAGTATGGAGCACCTAAACAACGGAACAAGATTTGCTATGATTCACTTTCTCGAGACTCATTTACACGGATGCCTAGAACTCGAGCGAGGCACCGTTTGGTTCCTCGAGAAAGAACCATCGCATTGGATGATTCACTTCCCCGAGACACATTTACATGGTAAACGTGATCCTTCAAGAACACGGAGTCTCCGCCTACATAAATCGACGAATCTATTTTCCTAGTGCCCTCTGCCTCGTCATAGTCGCGCATTCGTACTCTGGTCCGACACTGCATCCGTCATCGTTTGTTGCGCACGTGCTCTGACTTTGCTTCTTCCTCGGCTATGTCATGATGGATCAGCTCTCGATGGAGTTGGCTGTGGACATCGCTGGTCGCGTCGCTAAACAATCATATGCCCCCATGGATGACCTTGCTAGCCTGTAGGTAACATGCCCGTTCATGCGCAGGGTGTGCGGCACCGCCGAAGTCGGCCGGTGCATACCACTGCGCCGGGTGCTGCAGTGTCATCGTTTCTAGGAGCCCCACTACTACGACGACAACTATCGCACCCTGCTCACCACCAGGCTAGCCAGCGTGGGTAACCTGGTGGCCTGCTTCCTCGCTGGCTTGCGTCCCATCTTCGTGGAAGCCCGCAGGTCATTGACGCCGCCGATGGAATGGCTTCAGCACTCCACCGAGGCAGGCTATAAACTTGGTATGTACATCTACACCCTCGTGCTTTACAGGTCCAATACCGACAGTGGCAATGACAACATTGCCCGGCGCTTGTTGAGGGAGCTCGAAGGTGCTGACAAAGCGGGGCCGGCTACACTGTCGTGGAAGAACTAGAACTTTCCGTAGTTCCACCGAGACATGTACTGGCGGTTGCAGGACATGGTGCCACATGATGTAGTGCCTGGCCTTCGCCCCGTTTGTCGCCAGGACGGGCATCATCAGTGCACAGGCGGTGGCTACGATGAGCCCATCAGATTTGAAGTATGGGAGTTATGGTCTAGGTTCTACAGTGTGGAGTGTAGGATCTCACGGGAGTGCGATAAGTTATTCACATCAATGTGGTAGATTAATTCTGAATTAGTGCATGTTAACTTATGGTGAACATATATGCATGTATATCTGTGGTTGGAGACTTTGTTTTAATTTGACAACAACATCAACTATATGTGTATCTCGTTGTTCATAGTCTGCTGGTGCTGATCGTATTTTTTTCTGTATGAGCATGGACCCCTGCACACGTAAGAAAGTCGGGCCTCAATACATTTGAATGCGTCGGATAGTATCCTCCATAGTTTTTCCTCTTTTTCTTGTGATGCTTGTTACTGTGTCATTTACAATTTTAAGTTTGACTAACTTTATAGGAAATAGTAACAACATATATGACATAAAAGATCACACCAATTTGAACATAATCTTATCTAATTCGTGCGAATGCAATCACACGAGTACAATCCAAAACATCACAAAAGATCTCACCGAATCATGCAAATAGAACAACATTTTATACTGAACCTGACAATGAGATTAATCAAGAATCTTGATCCGTGAAGTGCCGCCCTATGTATATATAAAGCATGTATACTTCACAGCATATAGAAGGTCCGCCCTATGTATACATAAAGCCTAGCCTCGCTCCCATTGTTTGATTCCACCTTGCATTGCGTAAAAAACCATCGCCTCGCCTCGCAAAGTCCCAAACTCCGCCTCCCAGTCGCTTACAACTAAGGCCCTGCCCATGAAGCGCTACTCGAGGAAGGGTCGCCCTGCTTCGGTGTCGGTGGAGGCGGCGTCGACGTCCAGTCGTGGGAGATCGGTGTTCCCGTTGCGCTCTTGCTCATTGTCTCCTAGACTGCCACTGCTCTCCCCATCGGCATCAACGATGACATTGGCGCCAGCGGCACCAGTGGTTCCCTCGCCACCGCTACTCTCGGTGCGCTCCACTTCGCCATCGTCGCAGGCTGCGTGGACTCCTCTGTTCTTGCTAGCCCACACCACCGAGGACATGTCCGAGTGCTCTCTGGCCTACATTATGATGGACTCGAAGGACAATTGTTGACACGGGTAGGCAACTCCCATCCCCAAGAACCAGAAGCTGATGATACGCACTAGACGCTATGGCTTGCTGGGTTGTCCCCTTTGCCCAGAGAGTGCGCCCCATCAGTCTATCATCAGGGAGCATGTCCTCGCTTGGGCCAACCGCCGCCCACATGGGACATACGCCGTCGACAAGAAGATTGCCCGGCATTGCGCGCTGGCGACGAACCAGGGCTGGATAGCCGATGGGGGCAGCCACCGGTTAGATTGGTTAATCGTTTGCCTTCTAAATCTGATCGCTCTCTCCCTTATCATCTAGGCTTGAACTTGTCTTGCATTGTGCAGTGATTCCTCCATGGCGACGCCACCGCCTACCGTGGGGCTTCCTACCGGTGGTGCTAGAGAGTCGTCCCATCGCCATTCGCTGCTGCCGAGCCCGTCTGTCCCCGCACAACCCTCTGGTTCTGAAGTGGGTGAATCTTCAGGCGACGAAAAATATCGTAAGTTATTGAAGCATTAACATGAGGTCCGAGCAACGTTGTGTGCATCTAGGCTGCACGCCAACATGCTATGCATTGACTTGGTAGCTGCGCACTGTACTTGTCGTGGCCCTATAGGAAGCCACCTAGGCACGAGAAGACAAGGAGGCTGTGGTGTTGAAGCCAGTTCGTCAAGCGGCTGCCACGGCGCTGGCCGCTGCCTAGCTTCAGTTAGGCAAGGCAGTGAATGTTCGGGTGGTGGAGCAGGGTTTTCCACCAGGATTGGACGACAAAGAGATCGCTGATCTCATCAAGAGCCTCTGGCCAGCCACCAACGGCATCTTAGCAAAGCTGAACGTGGAGTGGCTCGTGCACGCCTGCCTCGACCCTTGATCTATGGGACGTATTAGTAGTACTAGTAGTCATGACTAGGTTTGATCTATGGGACACCCTTGCAAATATGTGAACTCTTATTTGCATGCCTGTGTGAACTTTTACTGCACTTAAGTATTAGGCGGGTTAAACTCTGTTGAGCAAGGTCTAGCCCCAGTTGGTTGCTTTTCGCTGTAGATTTCTTTCTACAGAGTTCATACGAGCAAGTCTCATTTTTCCTCGTTTTCCTGTGATGCTTGTTACTGTGTCATTTACAATTTTAAGTTTGGACCCTGTTTTTAAATCTGGGTCATGTAGGATTGTCCGGCCGCTGAGAAACAACACGGGCCAGACTTTAGTGCACCATGCAACGTGACATACATCAAATGGACTTTATTTACTCCTATGCTAATTTTCCAAGAACAAGGGAACATAGGGAAGGTAGTAAGGTCTGCTGATGAACTTTGGCAGGACGCTACGTCTACCATACAAATAGGTATGGACTAATAACACAACTAATTGGCTAATTATTAGAGACTCTTGGAGATTGCCTTCTTTATTCCTTCCAATACTTTATTAGGAGTTGTAAAACTTTATGTTTTTGGGAAGAAAATATTGGGTACTCTTGGAGATGCTCTAAGCACCCAATCTTGAAGAACGAACACCTAGCAAACTTGAAGCACCCCCAATCGAGTATGGAGCCACAAAACAGGAGAGAACCAGATGATTACAGATCTTCTGTTAAAACAAGATCTGCAAGAAGATCTGCAATCATCAAGGTCAAGCACCTATTCAACGGCAGCACCTCACAAAGGATGGAGAAGGAGCACCTCGCAAAACTTGCACCAGCATCTTAGTGAGGTGCTTTATATTCCATAATCTTGCTACCTCTAGGGATTGAGGGATGTAGATCTGCATCTCGATGCCTAAATGCAACAAGATTATGGAATCTAAAGCACCCAATCTTGAAGGACTTCTCCAAACACTAGCATCCCTATGATGTGCTTTATCTCCATCTTGAACCTCTCATGGGCTCCAAGCCGTGAGAGGTGCAAGGAGGAAGACAAAGCACCTCTAGGTGATGAAGAAAGATGATTGCCTCACGAGTGTGTGGATTGAGCCCAATAGGTGCATCTAGACCTAGGTTAAATAGCCCAGCCGAAGATGGAGAAGCGCAAGTAATGGTGATGCAAGTAGTTGGGAATTAACTCACGGTGACTTTACCGCCGATAGACCAAATCTGACCGAGCCGATAGACCAAATCTGACCGAGCTAGACATATCTCACTCTTCACTCTTCAGTCTGCCCCTCAACTGCTATGACTGCTTGGATTGGAATCAAATAAGTACAGAAAAGACCTATCACAACTGCACCAGGCATTCAAGTCTCAAGCGTGTCAGAAGCTCTTTTTCTCTATTAACTTCTTGTGTCCAGCTTTCCTGCCGCATTCGCTTCACTCTAATATTTTATTGTGCTCATAAGAAAGTCCGATGTGGCACATTTCATCTCATCGGACACAATACAATATAGATCTATGAGTAAAACTATTGCCGATGGAGTGCACTCGGTCAATTTATATCAGTTTTAGTAGTAGTCATGAGTGGCTTTGATCTGTGTTGAACCCAACTCATCTTATTTTCATGTATTTGATAAGATTTGTTGAACTTGCAAGAACCATGCATAAAAGATGATTTTTATTCAGAATTTTTATACTTCATAGGATCACACAAGGTCCAGCCGTCTAAAATCTTGACTACTCGGACGACGTGCTCCTACGTTCTCGCGCAGGCGCGTGCGCGTGAGGTGGCATCAGCAGCCTATTATAGCTAGGGATGTCGCTTTCGGCCCATTGCATTGACATGATGGGGCGAAGCCCCACCGCCCACCCACGCAAATGTCTCGGGCGTGGGTTGGTCGACGGCCCCCATACTATAGTAGCAGAGACAAGGGGCGAGAGGGAAGGTTATACACCTGCTGCCTTCTCTCTTTAGAGCTCCCGATTCCATCCCAAAGCTTTTGCCTTCCACCCTACTGCACCATCGACGGCTCCTGCCAGGACCATGGTGGAGCCAACGAGGTCGTCTATCGATGGGAAGGCCCCAGAGGCCTTCCACATCGGCAATCCTCCACCGACAGGCAGAGCTCTCGTCGGCGTGGTCTCTCACCTGCCCGTTCCCCCTTTGGAGGTGGATCATCACTGTACCGCTGTTCATGTTGTTTATCTTCATTTAACTAGAGTATATGTGAGCAATGCTCACACTAGTATTTGTGTTCATGCTGTTTAATTTAACTAGTATTTGGAATTTGCCTACTATCTCAACAGGAGGACGTGGGCATGACAACGTCCTAAGCCTCGTTGGCCACGGAGCCTGGTTCTTTGTTCATGATCTCGCTCAAAAAGTGGCACCGTGAGGCATCCCCGATGGAGGCAGCCGTCTGCGATTCTATGCCATGCTGCAATAGTCAGTTCGGTAAAAGTCATTTGCCTTCTCAATCAGATCGCTCTCCCCCTTATCCTATATGGGCTTGAACTTGGCTTGCATTGTGCATCGCTTCCTCCATGGCGGTGCCATCCCTGGCCGTGGGGCTTTCCCCCGATGGTGCTAGAGAGTCATTAGAAGACCATGAATCCTTAGACGATGTAGAGTACCATCAATTATTGAAGGATTACCGCGAGGCCCAAGCGGATTTATGATTGACTAGGCTGAATGCTGAGATGTTGTGCACTAAGGTGGATGCCGCGTGTGACGCACTTCATTTTTCCATGACTGAGGTCTCCAAGGCACGAGTCGACTAGGAGATCCACCTGAAGCAAGGCCAAAACATGATGAACCTTCTTGTAGATCTAGGGACATGGGTCAAGACCATCATCCCTTGCGTGCAAGCCGTCATTAAGTAGGGATTCCCCATGTGAGTAGTGGATAATCTGTTCGTTGCAGAGGAGCCATTCCAAGCCCTACCAGCCCGCCTTCAAGCCATGGTGACCGAAGCCGTTCGTCAAGGGGCTACCACTACGCTGGCTGCTGCCCAGCTTCAGATTGGCGTAGTGGTTAACGTCCGGGTGGTGTAGGAGGGTTTTCCACCAGAATCGAAGGACGATGACATCATCGATCTGGTCGAGAGTTTCGAGCCGGTCGCCAACGCCGTCTTAGCGAAGGTGGACGTGGATGAGATCCTGTATGCCTGCCTCGACCTTTGATCTGTGGGACGTACCAGTAGTACTAGTAGTCATGACTAGGTTTGATATGTGGGACGCCCTTGAGAATATGTGAACTCTTATTTGCATGCATGTCTGTGTGAAGTTTTGCTGCACTTTGTATTAGGTGGGTGAAACTTTATTGAGTGTGGTCTAGCTCAGGTCGTTTGGTCATTTTGTAGCTGGTTTCTTTTCGCTATAGATTTCTTTCTGGTTGTCTTTGATCTGAAACTTAATTTGCTAAACATTCATGAGTGCCTTTGATAAAATTTGTTGAACTTGAAAGAACCATGCAGTGAAGAGTTCATCTGAACAAGTCTTGCCTCGATCTAATGCAGAATGGAGGAGCCAAAGCTGTTGACTTTTACTACGAACGCAAGAAAGTCCAGCCGCTGCGTATTTGATCTCGTAGGATAGTAGAGTGTCGTAGCAATCAGTCTACCCCTCGACTACCGTGATTGCTTGGATTGGAGTGAAATAAGCACAGAAAAGACCTATCACAACCACACCAGTTATTCAAGTCTCAAGCGTGTCATGGTGGTCAAAAGCTCTTTTTCTCGATTTACTTCTTATGTCCAGCTTTCCTGCCGCATTCACTTCATTCTCATATTTTACTGTGTCTGCAAGAAAGTCCGAATGTAGCACATTTGGTCTCATTGGACACTATACAATACAGAGCTATGAGTAAAACTATTGTGTACGGAGTGCACTCGGTCACAACATTTGTATCAGTAGTAGTAGTCATGAGTGGCTTTCCCCTTCCGTCTATTGACACTAACTAAAATCATGCTTACAGATGGCAACTAGTTACCATACCATGGATGTGTACTCTACAACAAATGATCACAACTTTTTCCTCGACCATGTCCCTCTAGTATATTCGACAAAATGACATTTACCTGTTTCTTGTAAACCGTTTGCTCGCCTGATAGTCTAAGCAGCGTAAATTTGAACGGGCTAGACATGTAACTAGTTTCAATTTTATTTGTTTCCTTTAAGGATTCAACAAATGTATTCATAGGAAATAGGTTTCCCTATATAATATAATGTGAGATGTGTCCAGCCCGGTCAGATTTACGATGCTCGAACTTTCTTGCATGTGCTATAAAATTTGAATAGCTATGTGGCTCCTCTATTAGGCATTACATCGACACGAGATGTAATCGGATGAATTCTGTTATGCATGTTTACCATACTATAGATCAGAAAGAGTACCAGAAAGAAACCTACAGGCAAAACCAACCAACAGGGGCTAGAAACCGGCTACCAATTGACCAAAGGACCTGATCTACACCATGCTCAACAGAGTGTAACCCACCTAATACAAAGTTCAACAAAAGTAAACACATACATCCAAATCAGACTTCACAAATCAAAACCTCTGTACATTTGAACGCATCTGGCATAAAATGCAAGGGAAGATACATAAGGAAGAGTAATAACATAAGGAAAGAGTAACAACATGTACTCCATCCGTACTCCCAACATAAGGAAGATACATCAAATGCAACATGAGATACATCAAATGGAACTTTATTTACTCCTCTACTCGTCATCGGTATCACTATCCTCGTCCTCATCGTTGGTATCAACGTCGTCGTCCTCCTCCTCTATAGCCATGAGGCCCTTTTGCTCATCAACGGTGATGCGGTTGGCCACCTACCTAGAATCAGCACGAACCAGGTTGCGCCAGTGATTCTCGGTGCTATGGGCGGTGCTGATTCCCTACGTCGCGATGCTAGTGTCGAAGCCATCTATCCGCCTCTAGTAGCAGGCCAGGATGTACTCTGCATTGTCCACGTGATTCTTGTTCAGGTAGGCTGGTAGTTCTTCTGGGACATCATCGAGTTGGTGAAAAATGAAGATCTAACTGCTCACCTTTTCCTCCCGAGGCGGGTTGAGGGTGCCCACCCGGTGTTCTATAGCACGTGCCTAATCTTCAAGAAAGCCTTACTCATGATGCCAATGGCCCAATCATCTCTACCTCCAAAGGGATCCACCAGAGCTTCATCTTAATTCACCATGGGCACAGCGTCATCCTCCTTCACCACGGGCACGGCGTCATCCTCCTTCACCACGGGCACAACGTTATCCTCCTACCGTGCGTGCTTCATAGAAGGCTTGCCCTTCACCATGGCAGTGGCTACAAGTGAAGTAGGTTTGGAGAAGGCAACCACACGTTCCTCATGATTTTAGATCTATAGTGGGAATGGGAGGGCTCAGGGAAGGAAGGAAAACAAGCAGAGTTGCGGAAGAGATCGCGATGGTTAATATATCACTACTGCAGAGGAGCCATTAGTGTTTTTTTGGGGGGAGCAAAGAGGAGCCATTGGTGTGGAAATGTTACTGCACACGCAAGAAAGTCCGACCTCTGTATGTCTGAACACGTCTGACACACTGCACATACATTAGCTTACATTACAAACAAGTTAAAGTTGCTACAAAATAATGACAACATCCATCCAAGAGGAAATTAATATGTCCATAGACAATCAAATAACATTGATCCATTTAAACATCTCATGACAGAGAGATACATCAAATGCAGCTTTATTTGCTACTTTGCTAATGACTCCAAGTCCGAGAACAAGGGAACATAGGGAAGATAGTAAGGTCTACTGATGATTTTTGGCAGGATGTCACGTCTACCATATGGAATGTAATGTGTAGGGATGACATGAACTTTTCTGCTGTCCATGTTATACGCGATGACGACTCTTTCCACCCCAACCCCAACAAAGAAAACAAAATTTCATTCTGGGTGAACTATAACCGCTGTGTAGCACGACTCAAAATCAAAGTAACCCATTTGTTTTAGTCTTTCCAAACAACTTGCGTAGGCTGATAGTATGCTTCAATGTCCATTTATTATTAGTACCATAGTCTTCAAGGATCCAGATTGAAAGCTTGGACATATTGCGACCGCCAACAGTACATTGACACAAGTGACCCTAAACTTAATGGATGGAGCGTGAAAAACCACATGGCCAGTTAGGAATTTTCCTCCATGCCTTTCCCTCCATATCCACAACAACTATATGATGGTAACCCTCGTAGAATCCAATATAGTGCAGACAATTGTTAAGAAACACAGTTGCTGATTTTGACAATGTCCACTTAGCCTCCTCGTCCCATTTAGATTCCTCTTTGTTCCATAGCCTAAGTAGTGGTTTGGCAGGTTCTTACCAAACCATGGACAGGCACAGCGTAGATTCATTCTTTCCTACAAAATGTTAATGGACACATACCCGTAGGAATAAAACAAATTTGAAATATGGGTTATTATCCATAATTTGTGTGGTTCTCATCTATGCTAATGAAAAGGTGGTTTTTGAATTACTTTAGCATAGATTGTTTATCATGTTAGATAACAAATTTTATTTATTCACTGCATTCAAGCATGGTTCAAGGCAAAGGTAACTTGCAGCAAAAGAAAAAGTGATGAATTTTTATACTCAGAGTTCTTCCTTCGATGAAAAATGAGCTGTCTTCTTTTGCACAGAGTTGTTGGAGTTCATCGCATGCCTTGATTCATGTCCTATGTGAGTTCATCTCGGGACTTTTCCAAATTAAATTTGAGAAATTCCTACAAGGGTTAGTCCAACAAAAATAACCAGTGTCTACACAAGCACTTTTTAGTTCAATAACCAAACTAGACTCCATGTCTAATTTTGATTAAAGAAGGCATTTTAACCTAAGCACCATGCTTAATTTAAAAGCCCTTGGCGGCGTCGCTCCTCCAACAGCCCAGCCCAACACTGTCCAACGCGCTCGTGGCCGATGGAAGTATGTACAATACTTCCAAACCAAAGCATACTATAGAAGACAAAAGTAGCATGAAAGCATTTTAGAGATTTACTCAAATAGAGATGAAAGAGCATGATCATGGTGGGTGTTTTTTTTAAGATAAAGGATGCAGGTGGTTTGGATATATGCATGGAACTAAACATGTTGTGGATTTGAGAGAATTCAAACTAAACGGAATGGATGCATGGATTATTCCAAGTAAACATGCAGTGGAAAACAAAATGTTAAAAATATAACTACTCATTAAATTTAAAGTCTATGAGCATGACTATCTCACCTTTCTTGATCATACTTACCATGACTCACATGATGGAACTTGTGAGTAGTGCAGCGTCTGTTTTCGTCACTTGAGATGTGATTTCAATTCTTGTGATGTCGACCTTTTTTTTTCCAATCTACATATATATCTGTGAGATGGCTGGGTTCCAGTGTTGATGGATCTTTGAATGTTCAGGCACCCTGGGGTTCTTCAATGTTTCTTCTTTTCTTGTGGAAGCTTGCTAGAAGGTCAAAACGACATCTGTTGTCCTGTCTTATTCCACAATTCAATGGAACAGGGGTAATCCTACTAAAGCTAGTGGTATGTTAATGATCTAAATCTTTACGCTAATTGTTTCCCTGGCAACGGCACAAAAAATGCTTGTTGGTGTTTATAAGTGCAAATAGAATATGAAGGATTCCGCAAGCGCACAAAATACCATTGTAGCATTTTACCAGGAGTATTCCAGGTATCCTTATTTATATTTTAACACAGGGAAACAATGGAGTAAAGATTTATTGGATAATAATGGAATGTTTACTAATCAACATACCAACATAACTAGAGCAAGGGGTAGAGATAATGATAGGAATTAAGGATAATGACACTCAGGGGATAGATCATTAAGATAATGTAAACTAGTTAACTTAGGAGAACAAAGGGTGAGGTAGATTCCTGTGATATTCTTATTACATGATCAAAGTATATATATACCCGACTATAGTTAAGACTCACTCTACTCTTGTGCACTTTGGGACGCCGCTTAGACGGTAGAGCATCCACAATAGATAACTCTACTGACACGACTACGATCCTACAATTTAAGAACCTGCTCAATTCGGTGTGGACTACAAAGGATAGACAGGACTATCACCACCCACTGCTACCACACAACCAAAGAACAGGGTGTACTCACAGGTAGAGCATCGTATAAGAACCATGCTTACACGAGGCTTGCCTACTTAGCCCAACCATGGTAAACTAGCAGGCTAAGAGCTCTATGAACCCACACACAAAAGTAATGATAACCTCAACTAAGTAAGATACATATTCAAAGTAAGCATAGCCATGTAGATAGGAATATGATAAATTAATAATAAGTCTTACAAGATATAGAAATGAAGATTCATGGCTTTGCCAAGCCTCCAAGACTAGATCCAGAACTTGAGCATGAGCCCAACTCGACCCTCACTCCCGAGCTATTAATCCACTACATTAGAGAGCTCTAGACATAATCCTCATGGTGTATCTTGATCTCTGAATGAGAGATATGAATTAGGGTTTTAGGGATGGCTCTAGGGACGGGGGTAGGGGCTGCTATATATAGGCCTAAGGTGGAGTAGGGGACAAGGAATCGAGGTGGAGTAGGGGGCAAGGAATCACCACATCATCGATCCGTGTCAACTCCCTCGATCACCGTTAGATGAACCGACCTATAACCACCTTAAAATCAGTGGTGTAGATCCTGGAAACGCATACGAGGCAGTGGAGGGTGAGCGGGCTCTAGAGCAGGCTGGGCAGCCTCCATAGTTGGCCAGTCGGCCCACTATTGTGGCCATTTGGCCCAAGCTTTGGCGTGGTGTCCTCTAGAACCTTCTAGAGTTGTCTTTCGCAGTTTTCGTGGGTTGAATCACTTGTTGTCATCGGTTTGCTTGTTTGGAGTGTATGACAGTGGTCCCAAGAGTTGTTTTCTGGATAAATCCTCCTACAGTCACATATTCACTAAAGCTCATGGAATTCATTAGTTAAAACCCCTATTCCTATGTTTGGTGATGGAATTAAATATATATGCAGGTTATGTTAACGGTTTATAATTGGTGTTAATGACCATCAACACTTACTTAGTAAGAGCTAAGGTAATTGTTTATACTGATCATGCTTCTTTAAAATACCTGCTCACTAAGAAAGATGCTAAACCCAGATTGATAAGATGGATTTTGTTACTCCAAGAATTTGACTTAGAAATAAAAGATAAAAAGGGAGTAGAAAATTCTGTTGCCGATCAGTTGTCTAGAATACGGTTTGAGAATTCACAGATATAGCCCATCAATGATTCACTGCGGGACGACATGCTCTTCAAGGTCACAAAATCCGACCCCTGGTACTCAAATATTATTAATTTTATGGTTGCAGGTTATGTACCACCAGAGGAGAACAAAAGAAAGCTCATCTATGAAAGTTGTCTCCACATATGGGATGAACCGTACCTCTTAAGAGTCTACTCTAACGGCGTGCTCAGAAGGTGTGTACCGGTAGAAGAAGGCATCAAGGTCATAGAGCGATGCCACTCATCACCATATGGAGGACATTATGGTGCATTCCACACTCATTTGAAGATCTGGCAAAGTGGATTCTTTTGGCCAACCATGTATGAAGACACGAAGGACTTCATCAGAAGGTGTGGGGCATGTCAGAGGTATGGGAATATCAATTCAAGAGATGCCATGCCACTCACCAACAACCTCCAGATAGAGCTCTTCGATGTTTGGGGAATCGACTATATGGGACCTTTCCCAAAGTCAAAGAGCTAAGAGTATATCTTGGTGGTAGTTAAATATGTCTCCAAGTGGGTTGAAGCCATGGCATGTAGAGCTACTGATGCAAAGAACTCTAAGAAAATGTTTGAGGAAACAATATTTCCAGGATTCGGAGTTCCAAGAATGGTGATTAGTGATGGAGGCACTCACTTCACTAACAAGAATTTTCATAACTACTTGACGAAGCATGGGATCCATCACAAGGTCGCTACTCCATATCACCCTTAGACAATTGGCCAAGCAGAAACATCAAATAAACAAATCAAGAAAATCCTATAAAAGACGGTCAACGAGATGGCGACTGCATGGAAGGATAGACTACCCGATGCACTATGGGCTTATAGAATGGCCTATAAAACACTGTTGGGCATGTCACCATATGAACTGGTCTACAGGAAGACCTGCCATCTACCTGTTGAGCTTGAATTCAAAGCTCACTAGGCCATCAAGCGATGGAACATGGACTTTGAAGCTGCTAGAACCAAGAGGAAGATGCAACTCTCTGAGCTTGATGAATGGCGTGAAAAAGCATATCATAACACCAAGATATACAAGGAGAGGAAAAAAGATGGCATGACAAGAGGATCAAGAAGAAGGAGTTCACCCCTGGAGATAAGGTATTACTTTTTAATTCCAGGGTTAAATTATTCGGGCACGGAAAACTTTGAAGCAAATGGGAAGGATCATTCAAGGTGATAAGCACTTCGTCGCATGGAGTGGTAACACTTCAAAATGATGAAGGTACGTTATTCAAGGTAAATGGCCACCGTCTCAAGATCTTTCTAGAACCTAAAAAGCACCTAAAGATTTGGATGAGGTGGATTTTCTGATTTTATCATAGATTTACACCACTGCGATCCTCTTTATGTTTCATAATGGATAAATATACTTTTTGAGATTAGAAACCGCCACAAGAAAAACCCCTACAAGAAGATGGCATGTGGTGCCGGCCAGCCCCACCCCTATGCCGACTGGCCCACTGTCAGTCCCTCTCGTGACCAGTCGATTCTCTCGTACCTTCTAGACCCTTTCTTGTTAGAATCTCGTAGTTTTTCGCCAGATTCACATATTCCTTCGTTACGAGACCATTATGGATATATCTTGACCCCTGCTGCAAGTTGTTACCCCCTATATAAACGAACCCCTGCTTGCCTCCATAGCCATCCCATCAAAGCCTCCTCTCTCCAACAGTGGCAAAGCTCTCCTCCTTTCTAGTCCCCAAGGCCAACAAAGAGATCATCCGCTATGGAGCTGATCTTAGCAAGAAGCCAACGCACTTGCGCTGACCATCATTCCTCTAGAAGTTACTACCATTCACTCAAGCTAGTCTTCCTTTGCCCAAGCCATCCGTCATCCAGTGATCGCTCTACCACCGCCACGTCCACTTCTTGAAGACAAGCCATGTCAACAAGAGCCTCATCTAGACGTCTAGAAGCAGATCAAGGTGATGAAGGAGATCAACCTCCTTCCTTCGAAGGGACACAAGGTGCTGACTAGAGTCAAGACCAATAAGTTTGGAGATGTTCTTGTGGCACGAAATTTTGTCCTGTGCCGAGGGCACATGAGCAAGCCGGAAGGGTCCACTCGATGGAGCTGGAGATCCGCCTAGCTTCAGCGCAGGGATGGTCGATCCTACACACTCCTCTTGAGACGTGCCAATCATTTTGACCCTGCAATTGACAAGGAGAGAAAGCTATTTAGTAATTTAAGGCAGAACATGTCGGTGTTACCAGACAGTCCCGAATGTGCGGCTCTGAGAGCCGATATGGAAGGAAATCGACTAAATAGTCGATTCCAGCATACTCATAAAGATAAATCAATTAAAGCTTATGGAATTGTGGAAGGTAAATCAGTTATCGCTCAGGATAGATCTCGTTATTTAGACAAACATTAGTCAATGGCAAGTGGACATCAACAATAATTAATTTATGCTAAGCCAATGACTGCAAGTAACCGAATCCCTTTTGTATAAATGAAACAGCTCATCATCATTTAACCATTTAATAAAGATAAATCTAATGAACATATTAGATCTCATCTATCACTATGACCAGTGGGGTATGAGGCAGAATCATGCAGGTCGTAGAAACAACAATAGATTCGACGACCCTAACTCATTACTAATATCAGTAGGGCATGAGGCAGAATCATGCAGGCCGTAATACAATAATAAGATCGTGGGGCTAACACATCTTTCAACCCATCTTTACTCAATGGTCTCGTGACGTGAACTGTTCATGAAAGCACTTGATATCGGCTAAAACAGCCGATTCAGGCATAGCGCATAGTTAAGGTCATGCCCTATCAGGAACAAATCTACCAAGTAATGGTCCCCACTCCATAGTGCTAACAGTGGGGTGTGAGGCAGAATCCCATAAGCCATGATAACGGGCCATGAAACGGTTTTCATTAGCCAACAGATCTATTCAAGACAAAAACATGCCTTAACCGCACACTATAAGCGATCAAGATTGACATAAAATGGCCGATAAAACATAACTCATCGTTTAAGATACAGATTAGATCCAATTCAAATTAACAAACGATGGGTTAAGAAGGATATAAGGCCGATCTAGATCAATCCCAATCGGGCGAAGTGATATTGCTGTAATTAAATAAATAATGGAAGCAACAAGCAATATCGGTAACTTAATAAATATATCTGAAGGAACACCACCCTTAGATAGAGCCGATAACTTGACCTTAATCTAGTTCAAGCAGTGGAGATCGACTGAATCGATGCAGCCGTACTTGAACTAGACAAGAGTCGATAACTAACTTATACCAGAGTCGCAGTGGAGGTCGACCAGATCGATGCAGCCGTATGAACAGAAGTATAAGCCATGACGGTACTTACAGACAAGCAGTGGAGGTCGACTGGATCGATGCAGCCGTACTTGCTGAAGAACTCCCCGAGATCTACTCTACTCCTACTCCTAAGGGGTGTCTGGAGCTGAAAAAGTAAGTAACTTGTATTTGATTGATTGTGTCTGATACAATAGCGGGGGGTTTATATTTATACCCTGGGCTGATAAGAGTCATAAACGAACATGACTAGATAACAAAAAGAAATACCAAGATACATGGACTCTAATTTCCCTTATGTAGAATCCTTGCTGATGAAGCTTCCTTGTTTGACTCGTGTCCTTGTTTCTTTCATCCTAATATGCACCGGACGTCATGTCTCTCTCAAATTAATTAAATAATATTTCTTGGCCGGCTCATAAATATCCCTTAATTAGGAAACTTTCTCGCTTTTGACATCATCGGCCGATCTTTTCCTTTCCATGATAAACTTACCAAATTTTGGTGTAAACACAAGGCCCCCTAGTTCAAAGTATGAGTTTTCATGCTTCGAACTATTTTGATCCGATGGTCTTCTTTTCCCCAGCCGATGACATTTGATCGCAATCACTGAAAGCTACATCGGCTCCATCTTCTTTTTGATCTTGATAACTTCAAAATTGATCTTTCTCTACATCTCTGTTCATCTGCTTTAGCCGATTAGGAGCAGGCCCCCCGAGTTTGATCATAGCAATACAAGTTAACCGGCAGTACGGAAATATGCTGCATAAAATTTTAGGTATTGTAGCCGAAAGTCTTCTTCCAAGGAGCCGAGGAATTTACTGGCATCGATATTACCTTATTTCAAGCCTCACCTACACATGTGAACTTTGAAGTGTCTACCATACCATCTTGGGTGGTTGAGGAATGGAACGAATTAGAATCTAGTCATCCTCGCTTCCCCTACTCAGAAAACTTGGGTTTTTGAAAGATTTTCAAATTAAAACATAGCTTTGCTCCTCAAATGATTCTCTCAGATAGCTCAATGTGTATAGTTCCTCGTCAAAGCATTATTTTGTCTCTTCTTATCCTACTTCTAAAAAGCTTATGTGGAGTTTTAGGTAGGGATAAAATATGTAGCGTACTTACCTTGCATATATTGTAAGGTCAAATTCCGGAACCAAGGAGAGAAATGTCATACTCTTAGATCAAGATGTGCATGTGCGTGAAATATTTGGTGGCTAACATAATTCTACTATGCTCTTTGAAATACATTTCTCTCTAATGGAATATTTTTGCGAGAACATTGGCTATCTTTTCTCATCTTTTTCTTTTTCCCCTTTTTTTATTCATTTATTTTGGACTTCTATTTTATCCATCTTTTATATATTTTCGCATAACCCATGTCTCTCTTTATAACAAATTTTTGAGAGAAATATTATCAAGAACTTAGAGCATTTATTCTAATGAAACCTAACATATTTTTTGTCTTCTCCCAATGTAGGAGCAGAACATTTTGAGGTGGATGAAGAACATGTTTTTGTGTACTTCCAGTATAGAAGCAGCACATATATGTGGCATGTACGTGATCTTGATCTTGGGAACATGATAAATCTCTCAACAAGGGTCAACAAAACTTGACAAAACTCAACACAGAGCAAGCAACTTATGTGGAAGGTTTTTAATGAGACTAATATATGGCTCTGGTAGGAAATTCAACATCATTGAGGAGACAAGCTATTGATTTTGAATTTTTATAAGAAAATTTCCCAAGTACTTTGCAAAAAGAAGCAAGGTTTCTTTCATCATACCATATCTCATTCATTAACTACTTAGATAGCATGTTTTCCCTATGATAGATTGTTCACAAGTGAAAGGAAAAGCATGAAATAAATAATATGCGTACCTCCGATTTGAACCAATGAATGCCTTTGCTTGAACTTTCTCCCAGTATGTACATATCAGCTAGACTTTGTCAGCCTTATGATCTCTACGTTCTCAATCGAACATATGATATGGCATGACCGCACGTACTTCCAAGATCTGACTCATCCTTTTTGTGTCCACATACATCATGTATATATATGCATGGCAATCTGACTTGCATGCACTACATAAAGGGCTCTATCGGCTTGATGTCTTGATATTCCAATCCTGAGCCGATTGCGAGCAATCTTTCATTTATTGCTTCTGACTTTTAATAAGGCGATTGTCAGTTTTAGAAGTCCCACAATCAAATCAAGTTGAGAACACAGAAAGGGCACTATGAAAAATTCGCTTGCTGAAGCCACAAACTGCAACAAAGGTCACTACGTTGGCCGCTAAGCGTGCTGTAGGTACATCATGGTAGTGCAGACGCCTTTGTTGTCATCGGACATGTCCTCACCAAGCACGAGCTTAGAGATCCTATCTTCCGCCAGCTCCTATCTTGTCGCCCATGGAGCGGCGGTCAGTCATGTTGGCACGAGGCTTCATGTTGAGTCGTCTGAAGGGCGCGCGGTAAATGCCAAGGATCGGCCGAGGAGCTTGGCCACTATGGCGGTCGGCTCAAACAGTCTGTTGATGTCAACGCTGTTGCACTGCTCCGAGAAGGACGTGGATGCGTCGGACATGGCGTAGCTGAGGTCACTCGCCATATCAATGAGACTCCATGTGGACAACAATGAGCAGCATTTGTTGTGTTATGGCCCAGACTCTTCCACGTCCTTTGCCCATCCATCAGTTATGCATCCACGAGAGAATATAGTCGATGTAGAGGAGGAGGTCCACAACCTTCTTTGCTAGCATCACTTCCTTGTCATCGTCGTCAGCTGCGAGTTCTTTGATCTTGTTCCACGGTAACTTGTTGCTGCTGCCACTAACCTTGCACCGCCACACATACATAACAGTCTCTACCCGGTCGGCCATTGCCAGCAAGTCGTGCTCCGATGAGATGTTGAGTGCGTCAAGCAAGAATTTCAGTGAGAACTTGTCGGCGCCTAGCATGACGTGATACACCAGGTCCTCATGCTTGTTTATCCACACTTGGGGAACCAATGGTTCATAGGCTTGGGGGCAGCTGATTCTACTTCATTAGAAGATGGCGTCTAGGACACAGGGCATCAGCAGCCATCACTAGTCCTCGCTCTGGTGATCCAACCTCCTGAATGACAATGGTGTCCTTGGCGATGATGATGAAGTAATCAAGCTAGGTGACCTTATCCTGATATCCTTATTGATAGCTAATCTCCACCGTCTTCCGCATGTCGATAATAATTTTTAGCCGATGGTCTCCTATCGGCTGTCAGGTTGTCAACCTTTTCCGTATCTCTGATACAACCTCCCATGATGACTTTTCCTTCTTATCGAAAAATATACTTGGTCGAACAGCCGATGATAATAACCCATGGAGGAAAACTCAATGTGACCTCGACAATTGAACTAGTGACGGTCATTGGCTATTGGCTCTATGTGTTTATTCTTGAAATTCCACTGATGTACTAGAAACTGATATCTCACTAGTCTTACACCCTTGTCGATTGGCTGCAGACTCCGTCAGTTTGAAGGGTAAGGTCTTGAACCAACAGCCGATTCTACCTCAAGAGAGGTGATTGGTCTTTGTCAGCTTAGAGAGTAAATGCTTCATCGACAAGACCTTCCTCGCATGGCAACTTAAAGAAACAACAATTCCTTGCTTCCTGGTCCGCTCTTCAATAAAGGCCACTGACAGTAAAACACCTTCATGCGTATGTAAAATAGCCGATCTCAATTAATCCATGTTATGTACGCATCCATGAATAGTAAGCCAATGTAAAAATAGCCGATCTCCATATATTAGAATAATCATTATTAATTTGATCTTCTCTTGCTTGCATCGGTTGGCATAACAATGATATACTCTGAGCATCTTATCGGCTATTGACTTGATACCTTTGTTCTTGGCTACCACAATATTTAAACAAACTCTGAGAACCTTTCAATACTCAAAGCCGATTTTCTGTATGTTGATAATAACTTTCAGCCAATGGTTATTGCTCAAAATCACTCGATCGATGGTGGGGTAATTTGAAGAAAGATTTCCTTAACCTATCAGCCATTTATAATGGCACGCAAACCCGACCTGCAAAAAACCTGAATTTGGATTCCATTTCTTTTTGTAGACGCACACATGCAAATTTTCCTTTTATTTATTTCTTCATATATGCATCCCGTGTCACAATATATTTGGAGTCCTACTCTGATCCCTTCCTTTTTTGTTTCAGCAGCAAATTTAGTCGATTGTGTCTGCATCGGCTCTACATAGCCGATTGTACGTTTAGAACACCATCTGCGTATCTGAGCTCTTCACGTCACACGTGGTCGTCCACTACTGATGTACCTTTGCTGGTGGTAGCTCTACTTGAGTCGGTCACGTCGTGTCTTCTAGGCCAAATGGCTTCATCACCTGATGCATCAGCTTGAACATGTGCAGCTCCCTGGACCTGACTACCTCGGCGTACTTTGTGACCTGCTTGTCGAGCTCTGACATCTCGTGGCGGTCTTGGTTGTCATCGTCGAAGGAGTTGGGATTGGCAGTAGCCTGGTTGAGGCCATGCGACATCCTTTGTACCTCGCCAGCGCTTCTCGTTCATCCTTGTCGTAGTTGGCGATCATGGTACTCAAGATCATGCTCAACCCGAATTCGTCGGTATGATGTCCGACGCACTCGGAGCCGTATCCATCGTGTCGTTCACTGCGATGTTGATGTTCGTCTTCCTCAACGCCGCCGTGTTGTTCATGCCATCACTGGTATGCCATAGATGTGTCTAGCCACTTGATGATCTCGTACCTACACTTTAGGAACATCCGGTGGATCCGTCTATCTTGTTGATTGGACCATCCATCGCCGGCCTTGTTCTTCGTGATGTCGTGTTGCAATGGATCGAATAGTGGCAGGAGGCCGATGAACTATCATGGTTCGTAAGCGCTTTCCTTTTCCCATCCAATGTAGCTGTGGGTCTTTTCCTCGGCACTCTTGTTCATCCGGCACGGCTGATGATCTGCTCGGGGTCCACATTATTCTCCTTTTGAACTTTGTTACGTGACCATGCTTCATCGGCTATTAGCTTGTCAATAAAATAACTCCATTCAGCTAATACTCCATCGGCTATTTAGTTTTTACAGCCGATGAGCTATACTCATTTTATGCAAGCCGATAGGCAACCTGGAGGCCACTTACGATTTCATGCGAGCTAATGAGTCGATAGAATTTATCCATGATCTTCCAAGCCAATATCATTATTCTGGAATATGATCATCACATGTTTTACCCATGTAACATGAACCTTCAAAAACACCAGTAGTTAGATGCGTCCATAGCCGATGAATTTACTTCTGTCAGAAGCTGATTCTAGATGTATATGACCATGTCAATAGAGTCTGCTCCTGTTCTGATCTGATTTCGTAGGAAGTTTGCTAGAGAACCTGAGGAACTGTTGGTGTGATCTTGGAGCTGCCCGCACTCTTCATCCACCATGATCAACGTGCATGAGTTTAGGCCTGATAGCCCCCCCGATGCATAGTCGATGCGGGGAATCAAGACGCCAGGCGTGTTCATCTCTAGGATCTTCTTGGCGTTGGCTCCTGTGACGAGTTGATTGTATTGTTGGTGACATCAGGCTTGGTGAGGAAGCTGGAGAAGAAGTCATTAGGGGTGGCCGCTTTCGCCTTGTATGGGACTCGTTCATCTTGATCTTGTCTTATATCTTCCTGCATAGCTGACTGTATTGGTTGTTTCATAGGTCGATGTCCCAACAACTTTCACGATATATTTTATATTCTTTTTTATCACCAAATCATCAATGCCGTATATATATATTCCAATTTCCTAGTTGGTGACTCATTTCTTTTTGGTTCTTATACTAGGAGTCGATGAAGGTTTAATGCATCAACTCTTGAGTAGGTATTGATCTATCATTGTCTTGGTAGAAGATGCCGACTTGTCAAAGTAACTGGTTGCTATATGTTAAGAGATCCTCGGCAAGGGCCAAGAACTGAAGAATCTTTCTATAGCTATCTTATAGAACTTGCACCAATCAATGTTGCTTGATAAAATGCCCAATCGACTATTAGCCTGACCTTTGCATTCTGAGCTAATGAGTATCTTTGTATCTTTGATGCGTACGTCAAACTTAGTCGATGGTGTCCTGCATTTGTTTCCGTCACTGTGCCAACGGTGGCATGGCCTGTAGTTCTTTCATGAGTCCGATCAATTAGGGATCCTCAGTACTTTAGTAAGTCCATCTACCACTTGATCTGCTGATGTCCTTGGTGGCGTTGTGGCAGCAGCTGAAGTACATAAACCACCATGTGTTGGCAATGTGTCAACTTCTGATGCATCATCAGGACTTGTTGGCACGTATGTGACAAGAATTGAACTTCTGTCATTCTGATCAGTTGGGAAGCCAAAGACGGTAATCCAGTGCAACAACTTTTCATCCAAATGCATGTCAGTGTCTTGCAAATTTTCATCCGTACTTGCCTCAGCCCTTCCATCATTGTCTTTATTTAGCCGATTGGCTGTAAACATGTATATGCTTCCCTGTGATCAAGCCAGTCAAATAATCCATTGTATGCGTTACTCATCTGGCCTGTCCCTTGTTTATTTTACGATGATGAATTAACTCGCAGCATCTTAATGATGGCCGAATAAATGTTAACATCGGCCTCTGACTTCTGATCAAATGATTGTGGTCCCACCAGGCATGCCAAGAACGTGTGTCGGCATGAAATTTCATCCCGTGCTGAGGGCACACGAGCAAGCCAGAAGGGTCCGCTCGATGGAGCTGGAGATCCGCCTAGCTTCAGCGTAGGGATAGTCGATCCTACGCACTCCTTCGAGACGTACCAGTCAATTTGACCCTACAATTGATGAGAGAAAGCTAATCAGAAATTTAAGGCGGAACATGCCGGTGTTGCCAGACAGTCCCGAATGTGCGGCTCTGAGAGCCGATATGGAAGGAAATCGACTAAATAGTTGATTCCAGCATACTCATAAAGATAAATCAATTAAAGCTCATGGAATTGTGGAAGGTAAATCGGTTATCGCTTAGGATAGATCTTGTTATTTAGACAAACATTAGTCAATGGCAAGAGGACGTTAACAATAATTAATTTATGCTAAGCCAATGACCGCAAGTAACCGAATCTCTTTTGTATAAATGAAACAGCTCATCATCATTTAACCATTTAATAAAGATAAATCTAATGAACATATTAGATCTCATCTATCGCTATGACCAGTGGGGCATGAGGTAGAATCATGCAGGTCGTAGAAACAACAATAGATTCGACGACCCTAACTCATTACTAATATCAGTGGAGCATGAGGCAAAATCATGTAGGCCATAATACAATAATAAGATCATGGGGCTAACCCATCTTTACTTCAACGGTCTCGTGATGTGAACTGTTCGTGAAAGTATTCGATATCGGCTAAAACAGCCGATTCAGGCATAGCGTATAGTTAAGGTCATGCCCTATTAGGAACAAATCTACCAAGTAACGGTCCTCACTCCACGGTGCTAACAGTGGGGTGTGAGGTAGAATCACACAGGTCGTGATAACGGGCCATGAAACGGTTTTCGTTAGCCAACAGATCTATTCAAGACAAAAACATGCATTAACCGCACACTATGCACGATCAAGATTGACATAAAATGGCCGATAAAACATAACTCATCATTTAAGATACAGATTAGATCTAATTCAGATTAACAAACAATGGGTTAAGAAGGATATAAGGCTGATCTAGATCAATCCCAATCGGGCGAAGTGATATTGCTGTAATTAAATAAATAACGGAAGCAACAAGCAATATCGATAACTCAATGAATCTATCCGAAGGAACGCCACCCTTAGATAGAGCCGATAACTTGATCTTAATCTAGTTCGAGCAGTGGAGGTCGACCAGATTGATGCAACCGTACTTGAACTAGACAAGAATCGACAACTAGCTTATACTAGAGTCGCAGTGGAGGTCAACCGGATCGATGTAGCCGTATGAATAGAAGTATAAGCCATGACGGTACTTACAAACAAGCAGTGGAGGTTGATCGGATCGATGTAGCCATACTTGCTGAAGAACTCGCCGAGATCTACTCTACTCCTACTCCTAAGGGGTGGACGGAGCCAAAAAAGCAAGTAATTTCTATTTGATTGATTGTTTCGGATACAATAGCCAGGGGTTTATATTTATACCCTGTGCTGATAAGAGTCCTAAACGAACACGACTAGATAACAAAAAGAAATACCAAGATACATAGACTCTAATTTCCCTTGTGTAGAATCCTTGCTAATGAAGCTTCCTTGTTTGACACGTGTCCTTATTTCTTTCAACCTAATATGCACCTGGACGTCATGTCTCTCGCAAATTAATTAAATAATATTTCTTGGCCGGCTCATAAATATCCCTTAATTAGGAAACTTTCTCGCTTTTGACATCATCCGGTCGATCTCTTCCTTTCCATGATAAGCTTACCAAATTTTGGTGTAAATAGTTACATGTGCAAAATACAAGTCGGTCAACCCTCGTACCACCATTGATGGAGTCCAGGCTATGCCGGGGCAGATCAAGGTTGTTCCCCCAAAGGAGAGGAAGGGGAAGGCATCATCACCACCTATCTCAGAGGCTGAGAAGCATCCAAGGATGACCATTGCCCTTTTGGAAAAGAAGATTGAAGACCTCTATGATGTTATCTATACCTTAGAGCAAAGATCGACGAAGAACACGTCTATCGCAAGAGCCTACAACACGATCTTAATGCTTTAAATCATTTTGTTGTTAAGATGAGGAAGTGAGAGTTAGATAGTCGATAATAAGGCATGAGTGTTTAGGTCAAGTGTTTAAAGTTAGTATATTTAGGTTACTCATTTAGCTCAGATTGTTAGAGTGATTGAAGTTTGTGTTTAGGTTGGTTTTTGTAAAAAAGTGCCTTATAATATTAATGGAGTCATATTATTATTACATGCTCTCTATTTCTTTTGGATATGTGTTTTGTCTCCACGTGTTGTGCATAAAGGTATACAGGGAAAAAAGTGTGGGGGAGACACACCATGACAACAGAACAGAATTCGATCACAAAAATCACAAAATTTAGAAAGCAATGGACCAAAAACCACGCTCGCTAAAGTGGGACCAAAACAGGCCTGAGAGTGGGCCGCCCAGCCTCCCACATGGGTTCGGCTGGCCCAGCACTGCGCCACCTCACCTCAAACTTTGTCCTCGGTCAGGTTTGAGTCCAATACACTCTATTTTCATATGTTTCGCTTTCTGTTTTGAATCGAATTGAAAATCCTTTGATAAAACAACTTTAAAACTTGAGGAAAGATTATTTCAGTCATGACTTAAGGATAGACTCACATAATACTTTTTCTAAAAGTCTTGCTACTGTTGGGAACTTATTATTAGGGAGCCCATGTTACTTAAGTTGTTGTGGAATGAGATATAGTAGAATAATGAGAACTTGATTCTTGATGTCTTGTTATTGGAGAATTTTATTTCAAAAAGTTAAAAGAATAGCTACAACTTTCCTTTGTGGTAAAGCAATGTCCTACTAGAGCCATACATGATATATAGGCTAGGAAACCTTCTACATATACTACTTGTCATTGTTTGAGTTTAGTCAAACCTTGTGACCCTTGTTGAGAAACTTATCATGCTCTCAAGATCAAGATCACGTACACTCCACATATATTTGCTGCTCCTACACTGGGGGTACGCAAAAACATGTTTTCTATCCACCCAAAAATGTTCTACTACTACATTGTGAATAGATGCAAAAATAAGTTTGTTAGGATAAATGCTCCAAGTTCTTGTGAATGTCTCTCTTGAAAAGTTTCAATTGCAGAAAAAGAGGCATAGGCTATGCAAAAGTAATTCATAAAAAAAGAAGAAAAAGAAAAAAGAAAAAAAAGTATTGAAAAAATGGACAAGTGTCCAAGATATCTAAAACAATGGGTACTCAGATGCTCGCCTAAAAAATGATGAATAAGATAGCCCATGACTTCTTGCAAAGGTTTTCAAAGTTTCAATCAAGAGAGATATGTTTCAAGAATAACCACCATTTACATATCCACACACATGCACATATTGATCTAAGAGTATGACATATTTCTCCTCAGATCCTCATTTTGACTTTACAATATGTGCAATGCAAGTATGTTCTCATATTTATCCCTACCTGAGCTCCACATAAGCTTTTTAGAAGTAGGTAAAAAGAAGGCAGAGTCATCAATGGCTTGGTGAGAATCCAAAAATACCACATATACAGAGTGATTTGAGAGTACCATAAATGGAGAAGGTAAGCTATGTTTTGTTTTCAAAATTTTAAAATGTTTCTCTAATTGACTTGACTGAAGGAAGATGGTGATCTGTTTCAAGCTGTTCCATTCTTCAACCGCCCAAAATTTCATGGAAGACACTTTGAATCCCACAGTGTATGTATGACTAGGAATGGTTTTATGTTGATGTCTTGTCCTAAGGTTATGTTTTGAGTAATCCATCCTTTTATCGAGGACGAGTAAAAGCCTAAGTGTGGGGGAGCTTGTTGACGGTAGTTAACATATATCACAAACCGTTAATATAACTTGCATAAATGGCTAAAATGAATCACCAATGTAGACTTAGGGGTTTAAACTGACAAATTCCACGAGTTTTAGTGAATTTGTGTTTTTAGCAGGATTTAATCAAAAAAACGCCAAGGAGGATCTATTCATCAAAGGAAATTATGGAATTCCGCCGCGTAACCGACGTGGGAAGACTCTAGAAGACTATAGGAGGCTCTCCATCGAAGCAGGACACATGTCAATGACATGTGGGGCCGGCCGACCCCGATGCAGGCCCTTCGGCCCCTAGGGGTCCCACCTATCATCCTTGTTGCTATGTCGGTTCTCCACCGCCTCCTAGGATGCATCTACGCCATTTATTCAAGTCGGTTTGATCCAAGGGCTCAGGATTGACACTCCAGCCTATATATACCTGCCTGCACCCCCCCCTCTAGGACATCCATGCCTTTGATCCTGAGAGCTGAAAAGCCAAAAACCGTAATCCATATTTCCACTAGGATCGAGGCTAGCAATCAAGAGAAGATTAGTCCTCCATAGGATCTAGTCTTGTATTACAGATAGAGAGATAGAGTGAGAGGGAAGAGTTTTAGAGGAGTCCTGGCATGTCGGTGCTCTCTCTACGGCTTGTACCCTAGTAGAATCAAGTTCTTCTTGAGCTTGCTTCTGAGATTTCTCTAGTAATCGACTTCTAATTCAAGTAAGCATCTTGTTCATATTGTTCTTCAGGTTTGCGACTCTCTTTTGAGTACTTTAATCCTTGTAGCTCCTGGGTTAAAGTAGTATTCGTAGTGTAAGCGTGGTTCTTAGACTGGGTTACTCATGGATGTACCCTATTTTTCGGATCGGTGGTAGCTCGCGAGGGTGACTCTTATAGCCTCATTGAATCCTTTGTAGTCCACCTCCCATTAGTAGGCCTAGCAGGACTTTGTTACTATAGAGAACATACTCTACTTGTGTTCTCTCTAGTAATATCCCCAGAATTGAACAATAGAAGGCAAAGCTTACCGAAGTTAGAACTAGAAGACCTTAGCAATCTCCTCTACGCTCCTATTATCTAGCCTTGATTGTGAAGTTAGGATAAGTTAGATTTGGTTATTCTCACACATGTTTCCTCGAGTTTGATATAAAACTAGGTACTCCTAGTGAAGTGGTACATCGGTATAATATCCGTGCGCTTGTGGATTATTCTGTGTGCATTAATTTATACCAACAATGTCCACACCCATGCACTAACCATCCTCCTCCATATATTCAAACACATGAAAGTGCGAGGAGGCTATCGGATCGAACCCCAATTGAGCCTCACCAACAGAAAGGATTTTAGGCGGTAGTACCTTCAACTCCTGGGTTACTGGGTTGCAGACGACATAAAGGTATCCATCAGTCCCAAGGCACCAGTATAGGATGAGACTGTTGCAGCAATCTGAGATAGCTACATTGTTCATAGTGAAGGGCAAGAAGGACAAGGAGGGGTAAACACCAGATGATGATGGTGAAGTTTCTTTGGTCGTAGATTCCATCATAGAAGAAGCCAGCCATAGTTTGGGGCATCAACTTATGGTTATCCGAGATGAGGTGTCTCCAGGAGTGACAGACACATTTGCAGCAGAACAAGGAGCGAGCAAGGAGGTGGCAGAGGATCTCGACAAAGACATCATCCATGAGGCTAGCCAGTGCATTCCTCTTGTTGGGGGCCTCCTCCATTTCATCATGTGCATGTAGTAGGATGAGAGCTTGCTCAGTAATGAGATCACTGAGGAGGAAAATAATCCAACAAAGATCCATCAGTGAAGTCCACAACTCATACCAAAGTGCAACTTTAACAACCATTAACAATTTTCATGGTACGACCTCATCTAAATTTAGAATAGCACCACATAGATATATATAACTCAAACTAGAGTATTAGTTAATGGAGCTATAACCATTACAATTCTAGCTAAATCAAGTCTAACCATCACACTTACAATTAGTACATGAGCTCAAAGCTTCTTCCATAGGAGATAGACAAAGATTAAGAGGACTACAATTACAATAGTTTTGAAGGACGAAGAGGGTGTAGCAGTTGTTGGGTTTTGAAGATAGAAGTCATCATCATGAGCTAAGGCTAGATTTGAGTTGGTTCTTGACTTGAAGGCAGCAATTCCTTCTTCATAGGAGTTGTACTTTTTATAACAAGCACCACGAAACCTATGAACTTCTCTATGGCAGTCGGGCCAGTTGTAGTAAACTCCTGGCTCATGGCCATCGAACACAACATAGCAGGGATGACTCATCTCAAATCTGCACAACCCGAACAAGCTGCCTCAGTTTTCACAAGTAGAATGTCAGTGAACAAGTGGTAGTGATCATCATTAGCATCAGTAGCAACATGTGCAGCTTAGACATTAATTAGTGGCCTCAGTCATGTGAATGATGGACACAAAGCATTTATTTGCTTTTGATGCCTTCATCTTGTTTGGAACCAAATGGATAACTTGGTTGTCAACAAGGAGAAGACACAGAAAGCAAACATATGAGTTGCATCCTAATACATCCAACAGCCATGTAGACATCATTGGCACAGAAATGTGGCCTCAGATATATTACAAGTTCAAAATACCATAAGGACTCACTAGTGGCACTAGAGCATACGAAACAGAAATGTAGAATCAAGCAAGCACTGGACAGAAAAAATAGTTTAAGGCAGAAGTGAAGGGCCTGTTTGTTTGCCTAGACAGATCTGCAAGTGACACATGCCGGTAGAAAATCGACCAATGCCACCTCCTAGTTCTTTTTAATCATCAATGGCCTAACTAGATCTGAAACGCTACAATGTTTCTTGTATATCGCATGTTCAAGCAAGGACCAAAACAGTGAAGCAAACAGGAAAAGGCGAGAAAGGAGACCTACAGATCGGATCTGTCGCCTCTGCCGTGGCACACGACGGACACAGACACCAATGCCACTGCGCTCCACTGGGAAGACCAGCCGCCTAGCCTCCAAAAGGAAGCCTGAGCCACCACAGCACATTGAGGATCCTCTGTTGCTGCCGCCGGCACCGCCGTCGCAAGTCCAACTGGCACATATTTGTTTCCACTTGCAGGGGATAGGGATATATCCTATATATAAGTCAACCTGTCCACACAGAGAACATATACTACTCCAAAGACATGTCAACACAACTAAGCATCTAGCGCAATGGTGAAGACAGTCTATTCCTTGATCTTGGTCCCGGGTTTGACTCCCAGGTCTCATTTTTTTTTGAGTTTGAATTTATTAAACCCCGGTGGCAACAAGTGACACGCACGCCGCAGGGTCCCATAGGTCAGATGGAGATGGAGAAAGGTCCCATAGGTTTATGTGACACGTAAGCCATCGGGTCCCAAAGGTCGGATGGTACCATAGGTACACATGACATGCAAACCATCGGGTCCCACAGGTCAGATGGAGATGGAGAAAGGTGCAGTCGGGTCCCACAAGTTGGATGGAGAAGGGTCCACAAGCACAAGTGACATGTAAGCCGTCGGGTCCCATAGGTCGGATGGACATGGAGAAAGGCCCCATAGGTTTGGGTCCCATAGGTCAGATGGAGAAGGGTCCTATAGGTACACGTCGCATGGAGAAAGTATCGAGCGAAGACTTTTATGACGAACTGCAAGCGTCACTGTTGATGGTAGTTAACAATCATTATAAAACCGTCAATTAAACACGTATAAGGGCATAAATATAATCATCAATGAAGGTTTAGGGGTTTAACTAATAAATTCCATGAGTTTTGGTGAATCTGTGTTTCCAGCAGGGTTTAATCAGAAAACCACCAAGGAGGACCTAATCGTCAAAGGAAATTATGGAATTTCGACGCGGTACCTACGTGGGAAGACTCTAGAAGGTTCTAGAAGACACCTCACCGAAGCTTGGGGCATTTGGCCACAATAGTGGGCTGATCGGCCCACTAGGGAGGCCACCCGGCCCAGTCTAGATTCAACGTGGACTCTCCCAGCGCCTTTGAGGATGTATCTAAGTCGTTGCTTAAATTGGTTTGATTCAAGGGCTCACGTTGTACCCTCAGGGCTATATATACCAGCCCTTGCCCCCCTCCCTCAGCAGATCCTAAAACCCTAATTCATATTCTCTTCATGAGGATCAGAGCTAACTATCAAGAGAAGATTAGTCCTCCATAGGATTTAGTCTTATAAATAGAACTAGTGAGATAGAGAGTGAGGGAAGAGTTTGGAGGAGATGTCGGCCTATCGGTGCTCTCTCTACGGCTTGTACCTTGGTGGATCCAAGTTCTACTTGAGCTTGTCTTCGAGATATCTCTGGTAATCAACTTTTGATTCCAGTAGGCATCTTGTTTATATTGTTCTTCAGGTTCACGACTCTCTTTTGAGTGCTTTATTCTCTTCCAAGGGGGAGTAGAGTATTAATCGTAAGTGGAAGTGTGGTGCTTACACTTAGGTTAATCGTGGATGCCCCCTGCATTCCGGATCGGTGATAGATCACGTGTGTGACATCAGTACTATATAGCATCGTACTATATAGCATCATTGATCCTCTATTGGTGTCTTTCCTTAAGTAATGTCCCCAGTTGAACAATAGAAGACATAGGCTTACCCAAGTCCAAACTAGAGAACCTCAGTTGTCCTCTCTACGCTCCTGTTTATCCTAACCTTGTTGCTACTCCTAGATAAATTAACCCTTAACCTATTCACTACCCCTCGTTAAGTTAGACCGTAGTTAGTCTCACATGTTTCCCTATGGATACGATACTTGGAATATTTTTGGGTGAAAGCTACATCGGTATCTGTGCGCTTGCGGATTTATCTGTGTGCATTAAATATACCAACATGCTTTCTAGCGCCATTGCCGGGGAAACAGTTGCTGAATTAACTACAAGCCTAGCTTAACCTTTTATCTTTTATTCTTTATTTTGTTTTAATTTTTCTTTTAGCATGGATTCCACTCCTATCTATCAATATGCTAAACCCATGAGCGCAAGTGTAAAGCCACCAGATTCCTCAGAGCCTATCATAACTCCTGGTTATGAGCTGTGCCCGTGTTTAATAAAATTGATTCAAGATGAATCCTTTTCGGGAGAAGGCAATGAAAACCCATACTCACACCTACGAGAGTTTGAGCAGACCTGTGCATGCTTACGTATCACTGGCATGTCTAATAAGACCTTAAGATGGAAGTTGTTTCTGTTCTCTTTGATGGGAAGAGCTAAACATTGGTATAGTCAAACCATAGGAAGTGTGGAAGGAGATTGGGAAACGTTATGCTCTAATTTTTGTTTATGTTTCTTTCCCATCTCTAAAGTGGTTAGCCTTCGAAAAGAGGTTCTAAATTTTAGACAATTAGAAGAAGAATCTCTTGGTACATTGTGGGATCATTTTAACGAACTCATCATCACTAGCCTAGACCTTGCCATTCAAGACCCTGTACTTATTCAACATTTTTACATGGGTCTTAGCAAGGATTCCAGGGAATCCCTTGATGTAGCCTCTAGAGGAGCTTTCCGTCATTTGTCTACTAGTGAAGCAAGGGCTATGCTTGATAGAATTAGTGGAAAGACTCCCTGCACTAGCATTCATAATGAACTCCTCGAGGAAGAGAAGGAATCATCTCCTGAACAAGAAGATGAAGTTTTGATAGCCAAATCACAACCACTTCAATACCAAGATTTAGCTATCAATCTTGAACCACCAATACCCCAAAATCCTCCAAGAGAAGAAGGAATTCCACCTTTGGAAATCCCTATTGAAATTAAGGATGACCTCCTTGGTGCTGATTTTGGGAGGACATTAAATTCTCATCTTCATAAGAGACCTTTGAGTGAATATAATTCAAATCCTCTCAAGAAGAGATCTCTTGGAAAGCGTCCTTATTCCCATATAGGACATCGGGAAGAACACAAGGGTGGCATGTCTAGTGAAACCATAGAAGGAGAGCCAAGCTATCTAGAAGTCATTCCTATTCTCTCCCCTTTTATGCCCACATTAGATGTCTCATCTGAACCCATCCTTCAACCCATCCTTGACCCTGATGATTCCTCTTATGCTCTTTCTCCTAAGTCTCATGATGACCCTAGAAATCCACCAAGACACCCAAAGCATTGGAGTCATGAAGGCCACAAGGAAGACCAAGAAGAGCAACAACAATGGCTGGAGGATATTAAGAACTGGTATGTGCCATTGCCATTGAATGGATGGACAAGGCTTTAGACAAGATCGACCCGAGAGTCACTAATCCATGGGAAATCTTGGACAATAAAACATCCAATGAATGTCATAGGCATGGAATGATGGAGACAATGTTTCTGCCTATAGACATTCATGAAGAAACACCCTTGGAGATTGAAAAGGAAGATGACATCGACGAGCATGGGAGTTATTTCATGAACACCTCATCAAATCCATGCTTGCATGAGAAATCTCCTGAATCAATTGGTCTCTCCAACCTTGCCACACACGAGATCTTCAACCCCCTCATTTTCCTTGTTCATAAAGACTTTGAAAGGGTGGTTGTAGATGCATATGTTTATCATAAATATTGTAGATCTCATTGTGGGAATCTTGAGATAGGCACACAAAGGTTGGTGTTGAAGGGGAAACCACATCACCAACTTGAAACACAATTCAAAGGTTTCCCAAGAACTAGATTTTGCCCTAAAGCAAGCACTTTCAGGAGATAACACGAGTTTTCATCTTTTGCTATAAAGCCCTTGTGAAATGAGCATAGAAATATAATTGTGAAAATATTTCTTTGGGTATTTTTGTCACTAACCATTCTAGGTCTAAAGTAAAAAGAATGAAGGATGACGACGCAAGGTATGTCCAACCCATTATCATACAACATTTAATCACATCCATCCAAACTTGATTTTGCATTTGCAAAATTCAAGCATGGGGGATGGACTTCTCTAAAAAAATCTCTTGCCATGTTGCTAAATTTATCTTGGTTGTCTCTACCTTTAAACCACGCTCAGTTTGCTAAATAACCATCATGCTCTTCATCTCTATTTGATTAAAACTCTATAATGTTTTCATGCTACCTTTGTTTGCTATAGTTTGCTTAAGGTTTGGAGCATGTTCATACATCTTTTAAATTAAGCATGGTGCTTAGTTTAATAGTGCTGATCCTACTTTAAAAGGCATTTTAAATTAAGTGTGGTGCTTAGGTTAAAATGCTTTCCTAGATTAAATTAGACAAGATGTCTAGTTTGATTTTTAAACCAAGAATATGCTATAGTAGATACTAGTCATTTTGCTGGACTAGCCTTGTAGGAAACTCTTAATTCAATTTGGATAAGTCATAAGATGAATTCAAATCAAAGATGAAGCAAGGCACATGGTGAACTCTAATAACTTTGCGCAAAGAAGACACGGCTCATTCATTATGAATGAAAGAACTGTAAGTATCAAAAGTCATTCACTTTGTCTTCTGCTGCAAGTTACCTTTTCCTTGAGCCATATTTGTATAGAACATGATAAACAAAAACTATGCTAAAATAATTCTAACACTATCTTCTCATTAGCATAGATGGAAATTACAAAATTCTAGACAAATAACCTATGTTTTAAAATTATATATTCCTTCGGGTATGTGTTGTCCACTAATACTTTGCAGGCATAAAACAATGAGATCTAACAAGGTGTAAAAAGATCAAAGAGCAGAAAGAAGGTGTGACAGAAGGATGAGAAAGAAAAGGTGTGAACTAGGAAACAAGAAGCTCATGAACAACTCGTACTGTGAGGCTAGCCAAACAAGGAAAAGTTCAAGCAAAAAGGAAGGACCATCATGAGTCATCTACCCTTCGTCACATGGTGTCATCATGCTCCAGTGACAAAGGTAACATCCTAATGTAAATGATCATTATTTAAAAAGTTTTTCCTTGATTTTGGTAGGCACATAAATAAGAAACAAACATGTTTGAGTTACAAATTTACTTGATCCAATCTGATTAACTTAACATGTTTAGTTCTTTAAACTTGTTCCTAGCACCACTTTCTTGATCTCATAGTCTTAACCAAATAAGCTAAAAGGGTGCACACCTTATCTCTAGAAGATGATAGTCATAATCATGTAAAGATTAATACCTTATGCACAATCCTTCTAAGGGTTAAGAAACTCAACCATTTTGGCCAAATGAACTTAAATGCTACATTCATGCTCAATCTTCTGATCTTATCACCCATGACATAATTGAACAAAGCACATAACATCTACTTCATCTTGTTCAATGTGCCTAAGGATAGAGAAGGATAAATAAAGTTTTGGTTCTGTTGGTGTTTTTCCACCAACAGAGCCTATGCACTTGATCTCTACCCTATCTTATGAGTAGGACACACTTCAAGCAAAGTGTGGGAGAGTCAGTTGATTCCCCAATTTCTACAAGTAAAAGTTTTGAACCTGTCAACCCAAAATCAAAACTCAAAACCAAGACAGTTTTGGAGAAAGGTGACATCACCATTAGAGGCGTCATCACAAGAATCCTCATCTTCAGAGCGAACCGAGGTACTTGATCAATGAACTTCACAAGGAGAAGTCCAGTTCGAAGGACTTACAATACCAAACGCTCACCGAAAGAGCTAGCTTGGGGGAGAAGCACACCCATGTATCTAGGTATGTATGCTTTCCCTTTGTTCTAATTTTAGCTTTCTTTTAAATAGTTAAAAGAATGGTGAATGAAAAACAAAATAAAAAGTTATCTATATAATAAATATATAATTGTAGTAATAATGTGTGATCTAATAAAATTGAAAACAAAATAAAGGTGTGTCTAGTTTGCTTTAATTCATTTTTAGAAGTTAAATAAAATAAAGAGGACTTAGAATAATCTCTTAAAAGGAAATTATGAATAGTTGCTCTGTTGTAATTCCTTTCAAGTACCTAGTTTTCAGCCATGAATTCTCCTGAGTTTTGGATACGACTGATTTGATATAAAGATTTACTCTAAACTTGAAACTCGTGGGTAGCGAATGCTTGTTCTAAGTCTAGGTAATTAACGGATATGATATGAGAAGGTCTAAGCTGCTATTTATCTTGTTCTTTGTGACACTAAAGTTCTAGAGATTTATGTTTTGAAAAACATAAAAATTCTACATGATGTGTTCCTGTACAACAAAGATTGAATTCCCACCAGAGCCATAGTTGTTATTTAGGCTAGAAAAACTTTCACATGTGTCGGGTTCATAAACCCAGGGTCCCTCATGGACCAGCCTCCCAACAAAGGCTCGGCCCAGTAGACAATGTTGCAAACGACGCGCAACTCATGGACCGGCCCAAATACCTAAATGACAGGACAAAAGGCGATCCAATCTCCGACCGGAAGGCCTGGCCGAGAAGGAACAGTGCTCGCTTCCGACTCTGGCCTGCCTCTCTGACTGGAAGGCCTCGCTTCTGACTCTAGCCCGCCTCTGGAAGGCCTCTCTGACCGGAAGGCCTGGCCAAACACCACTTCCGACTCTAACCCGCATCCCTGACCGGGGATGCACCGAACCCCTGCTCATAGCTCTGCTCCAACTAGCGCAATCAGAGCCGACTGGGACCAACCGATCGGGGTCGCCCGCTCGGTAAGGACCAGGAAACGGACGGAGAAAGTAAGGAAGGGCACTCAAGTCAACCACAATACCAAGGACCATACCCTGTACACCTGCAAGATAGTACCCTGCGACCTTCCCAAGCAGTGTTGTAGGCGCCGACATTTTCCCTACAGTGTTGTGGGCGCCATCAACTCCCATACCAGACAAACACGGTAAGGCCCCCCCACATGCCTCTAGGCATCAACAATGTTGTGGGCGCCGGCATTTACCATACCATGCGAACATGGTAAAACCCCTTGCATATCCCTCGACATCAACAGTATGGCAGGCATCGACGTCTGCCATGCCAGAAGAAGACGATGCAACCTCCCACGTGCATCTAACATTAAACAGTATTGTGGGCGCCTACCATTATCTAGTACCTGCTGGCGTGGGTAACAAGACTTAGTAGCATACCTACTCTCTCTGTCTCTTGTAAGGCCATCCCCTTCAACTATAAAAGGGGATGCGCTCTCTCCCAAACAAGGGGATCAATCAGTTCACTAACACACAACAGCAGAACCACTAGGTTCAAACCTTGAGCACACGCTTGAACACATAGCACATAGCGGAGCTCCCGTCACTCTCGGCCCTTCAGACCAGAGTTCGACCAGACCTCTTGTACCCCCCATCTTTCTCCCTTCTGTTTGTAACCCCACAGCAAACTTCGAGCACCTAGGCTTAGGAATAAAGTCACCGACCGACTCAAACCGGATGTAGGGCACGTTGCCTGAACCAGTATAAACCATGTGTCATTGAGTGCTAGGCCACCTCCGATCACAATGTACAGAAAAACTACAAATATTTACGTGTTGGTCACTTTCTGCACCGACAGTTGGGGCCATCCGTGGGGAAGACGTTGTACATTCACATTTTTAGTCATCGGATGACCCACTTTTCCGCCACCTTCGCCATGGTGGGTTCGAGCGATATGACTCGCTTTGGCTCACTGGAGTTTCCCGCACTCCCACCTGTTGGGATGCAGATTCCACCCATCTTCGAGCCATCCTAGCCTCTCCTCTTTGGAAGCCTGGACTTTGTCGCCGACCGGCTCGGTGTACTACACCTCCACGAGGAGGCAACCATCTCGGTGCCCGTCGGAGGGGCGCCCTCCACCGGCTTTGGGACACCCAACGACTTCAACGATGAGGCGCTCATGTTTCATTCCGAGCAAATGCTCTGCTCAAATCCCGCTGTGAGTAATATACATACTATTATTTACTCGCTATTTACTATCTTCCGCCGATTATCCAGAGGGGACCCCGTTGTCCCTGCTGCGACCGCCATGCGACTGGTTCCCCTACGGCCTCGCATCCCCCATAGATGCGTACGCCTGGGGGCTCCAAAGGATGCTGGTGCCGCCCCCTCTCACGTCTGAATTTGTGGGGATGGTGAGCTATGCTCCCACCTGTTTCCTTGACCTCATGGATGACGATGTCGAGAGTGACGCCTCCAGCATCGGCGACGTGGCACCTAGCCATCGTCCGTCCCAAGAGTGCGCTATGGCGAACGCTTCGAGACAGCCGCTGGTGGTAGCAGAGTCCTTGCAGACTCACACCCCTCGGGAACCTCATGTGGGCACCCTCGCGCTCACACGAGAGAACGGCGAGGAGCAACGACAACGGCGGCAAAACTAGCCTCCACCTGCGCCGGCATGCTCGGCACACCACACTGCGCCCCATGCGCATAACCCGGCGAGCGGCGCCTGGGATCACGCCCGCTAGGTCCAGCGCAACATCAAGGATGGGGGGAATGATCCCCAATAGTTTGCTTGAGCTGGCCAGAACATCGCCGCTGCGGCAATGCCTTTACACGGCCTTCCTGAGCCGGATGACCCCCAGGAACAGGCGATCCACTAGAACCTCCAGGCAGTGGTGGAAACTGCCGCCGTTCAACAGGCGGAGAGCTTCGCATCATGACACCGACTCATAGCCTCTCTCCCCACTAGGGGAGTGGGGACGCACCAGATGAATCACTCCACCCGCTCACCGCTACAACCGCCGAGCGTGGCACCGGAGGCCGCATCTATGCACTGGCCTGATCTGGCGCCCGCTCTAGAATGACCGCCTGTACGCGAGCGGCTCGGGCCAAACCAAGATGCTCGCAGCGTCATCAGCAACCGGCATCGGTCCCGGCATGATGATGGCATCCATCGAGCGGCAGTGATGGTAGGAGACATAGACCCCGGCTGGACCATCGTGAGGAGTGGTGAAACACACCCCAGGCGCGGTCGCCGGTCGGACGACCGGAGTCCCAGCCCAGATGGCCCGGGACCACGGGCCTTTGGCTGACACATCTAGAAAGCGCCATTCCTGCAGTACTTCAATGGAGGTCGGGACAAAGGCAAGGCCAAGTGCGAGGATAAGGACGAGGGTCCCTCCATGTAGAGGGGCAAAACAAACAAAAAAGATCATCACCCACCGGCTAACTCTGCGTTGGTCGCCGCGGCTGATCACACGGGCAAGCAGCCCCAGCAGGGTCTTCTAGACCACTTCAATGAGCTCATGGAGAGATCATGCACCAACCACGCCCACCCCATCAAACACCTCTACAAGGACTGTGAGCTCCTCAAGCGCCTTCTACGATAGGCTGGTGGGCCGAAGGAAGGAAAAGGCAAAGAAGCAGCGGCCAAGAAAGGGGGTGTAGCGGGCAAGGATCCAGACGACTGAAGGTACCCATACACGGTGACCGAGGTGATCCGACCAGACGCCTACCATCTGAAGGACGACAACGGCAACGTTCTCACCAACACTTGGAACAGTGAACAACTACGTCGTTTCTTCCCCTAAAATTTAGTCTTATCATTTTTTACTTAATGTTTGCTCCTATAAAGCGCCCCGACCCGAACACTTTCGGCCAGGGAGGCTCGGGGGCTCCACAGGGATGCAATGTGACCCCTCTTTTTACTATCATATGACAAAAACATTTTTCCCGAACAAAAGGGCAGTCTGTTCCTTTAATTACCTTACGTAACTTTGCTCTAAATATTTCGACCGATCGCACCCCACCTCTACCTACGGTTACGAGCAGCTGAGCCTCGTGGGCCACGCCTAGGCTCTTAAGGTTGTAGCCTATGGTGTGAACAGGTAGGTACAAAAAAGAACGAATAAAAAACAAAGTTATGCTAAGGTAAAAATAAGGAACGAACGGGACAAGCTTCCCCGAACGAAGTAGTTCCATCACAAAAAACACTTTACATAGGGGGCTCCCCATGACATTATCTTTTACATTTGCTAAAGTATTTCTACTCTAAAAACTTCTACTATGGCTCCTTGGCGGCATCGGCTACCGGCTCGACCGTCGAGGGTAGGGGTTGCTCGTCCTCGACTGGGCAACGATTCGGCTCGGTCGAAGGCGGGGCGACGTCCAGTTCTAACCCAGGCTCCACGCCATCCATAGACTGGGCGATGTCCTCCTGATGCACCCCTGCAGCCATGTCCTCACGGCAAGCATCCATCACCCACTGCGCGGAGACTTGCTCCACCACTAACTTTGTGTGTGGCAGCAAGCTCTCCCCGAGCGAGTGGATGTCCTCCGTCCTCCAGCCATCGGCATACCCGCTGCAGATGGTGGCGAAGTCTAGGTCCAGGTGGTATGTCGCCACCGAAGTCAGCACCCCTGATGTCCTGTAGAATAGCCCCTCGGTGATGAGGGCCCGAACCTCATCCGGAACCTCCACCAACTGGATGGCGGGCGCACTAGTACTTGGCGCCGACCTGAAGACCTCCGAGACGACGAGCTGGGCAACATTGCGCATCTGGTCAAGTTCCCCCTCGAGAGCATATCGCTCTTCAAGGGACTTGGCTAGCGCCTCCGCATTCTAGCCAATCGTCGCCTTGGCCATCGCCAGGTCCTGCTCCAGTGACTCCACCTTTCCACCCAGCTCTGGAAAAAAGATGACAAGCTTAGAACCGAGCTAAAGAAAGAAACCAAGACACCAAAAAACAAAAAAGGTACATACCGAGGCGGGTGTTCTCGAGGATGGAGAGTCCCTCCTCCTACCGAGTCACTTGCTCACGTAGCCGGGCGTTCACCTCCTCTGTCCCCATCACCCGGCCCCGAAGCGCGAGCACTTCCTGGTCAGCCTCTGACCGGGCCTTTTGCTCCGACTCCAGGGCCTTTTGCTCCCTATCTAGGGTCTCTAGGGATCTTTGGAGTGCCGCCTCGATGTACGCAAGGGACTAATGCAGCGCCGCCTCAGTCTTCGCCTGGTGGGCCTTCACCGCCTCAAGCCCTCGCTCGGCAGCAGTCGCCCGTTCCGCCATGAGCCCTTCCATCTCCCGTGCCTCGGTCGCCTCTGCCGCCCAGTCCTAGGACTCGCGGCGGGCAGACTCCAACTGGTGCTCAAGCTCGACCATCTAGGCATGCTCATTCCAAAGGAAACAGGACTTGCAGCTCGACATCTCCTCCAGACCCTGCAAAAACAAGAAGCAAGCATGTTGAGGCAACCAACGAAAAACAAAGGGGTCAAGGACAAGCGCGGGAAACTCACCGCCGCGGCACGGCGCAGGTCGACCATGACCAACCGTTGGACGGACTCAACCCGCTCCTGCACCTCCTCAAGCTTCACCGACAACTTGGCGAGATTGGACTCCATGGTGAATCCTCTCCCCCAAGGATGTCCTAGAGCTGACACTCCTATGAATCCCAAAGGATGAACCAAACCTTCATTGGGTCCTCAAGGTAGGGCCATACCAGGTCAATCTCCTCCAGCCCGAGCCTCCGACCGGACCACCGCCAGCTCCTACGATGGCACCGGTAGCTCCACCTCATCACCTGCTTTGTCGCCAGAGGGGATCTCCACCACCTCGGTTTCACGGGCCACCGGCTGGCGTTCCAACTCTGTCCCAGCCGCATCTCCCCCTGGCACCTCCAGCTCTGATCAGGAGGGTGAGTCGTGCGGCCCCCACCCAGTGAGGCAGGGAGCCTGGTCTCCCTCTCCTCTTCCGCCATAGCTGGTGGAGAAGGGGCCGCAAGGGATACCTCCGACATGGCCTCCGCCGTCACCACCGGGATCGCCGCTAACACTGTCGCCACAGCTATCGCCATACTGGCGACCGACCCGAGGGGCGCCACCCCCAGAAGGGAAGGACCCGCCACCACCACCCTACTCTCCCCGCCGCTCGCCATGGCGCACTGCAAGGTGGGCCTCCAATCCTCCCGCATGGGAGTTGGGGCGATGCTCAGCCCTGTCAACATTCAGCCATTGTCGAAAAAGTACAGGTCAATCACACTCCAAAAAACTCAACAGCAAGATAAAAAGAAACAAAGAAAGCCATAGCCGGTATGTAAGCGGTATGACTCTGAAAACCCCAACCCGACGTCAACAGGCCCATAGGGCGAGGACCACTCAGGCCGCGACCCATGCTCCCTCACTTCGACCGGGGGCACGCCGACCGGAGCAGCTGGCAGGGCATCCTCCCACTGCAAGTCACGTGCTGGCGCCGGCCCCGACGACGCGCGGGTGCGAGCCACCTCCTCTGACCGCCTGGCTTGCTCCGCCGTGCCCCAGGCAGGCGGGGACAAGGCCAGAGACACCTTAGAATTTCACGGTGACCGCGTCTGCTTCGCCTCCCGCTCGCCGACGGCGTCCGCGCTCACAACACGCTTCCTCGGCGAGCGAACATCGCCACGCCTCTCTACCTCTTGCTCGCCACCAGCGGATGCGGCCACAGGATCGCAACGCTCCACCGAGGTCGCAACGACCTCCCGGCTTTCCTCCTCCTCGAAGAAGATAAAATCATCCCCCACCTCTATGGGGTCCTCCGACTCGAGCTCTGACTTGACATCGCTCCTATTTTCCCCATCCCACACACGCCGGGTGATCTCCTTCTCCTTCTCATGCTTCCACCGAGCCTCCTTAGCTTTCTTCTTCTTCTTGGCATCTGTCGCCTCCTTCTGGGTGGCCTACCGGGCTGCGCCCTCTAGCCCCTTCGGAAGGTGCGGCCAGGACTTATAAACCCTAAGTCCCTACGGAGCAGGTGACTCAAAATCAAAAAATAGGAAAGCAAAGGAGAAAAGAACACCGAATAGAGAGAGGGGAGCATACCAGTTTGGACACCACCGTGGAGTTGAGAGGTCTGGGCTTTCTGTCGAGGTTCTCTTTAGGCATCGGCTACAGCACCCGGTCGAGGTGACTCCAGACCTCGTTGTTCGGCAGCTCCTCCAGCAACACACGGTCGGGGTCCATCGGACCACTATACTTCCACATCGGCAGTGTCCTCTCCGCCAGCAGAGCGACCCGATGGCAGTAGAGGGTGTGGAACACCCGCACCCCATCAAGACTGCGCCGCACGAGCTTCTAGAGCTCCGCCTCAATAATCTCCACCTTCTTGTTCTGCCGACTAGCGGGGCCCCACGACCAGCTGTCCAGCCTCTCCGACCTCCTGCCGGTGAAAGGAGGGAACAACGCCTCTGCTGGGTTCCTGATGTAGAACCATTCCCTTGCCACCCCGATTGGAATCACGGGGGTATACACGGGGTACGAGCCATTCGTGCTTGGTTTCTTCTGCAGCGCAAAGCCCCCCACAGGCATAATCATGAGCGGCTTCCCCTCCGACAAAGCTCGCCTAGAGAACATCCACCGGAACAAGTCCACGTGCGGCTCCATCCCGAGGAAGGCCTCACACATGGTGATGAAACCGGCGATATGTAGCACCCCAGTCGGATTGAGGTGCTGCAGCTCCAGACCCCACTCATTGAGGAGCCCATGTAGGAACCAGTGCATGGGGTATCCTAACCCACACTCATGGAAGGAGAGGAAGGAAACAACCTCGCTGGCCTGAGGTTGCGGGAAATCATCCCTCCTAGGAGCCCTCTAGTGCGCTACCTCCTTCGACGGCAGAAACCCCTTCTCGGCGAAGGCATCCAGCACCGACTCCCTCACGACGGAATGACCTCCAGCTCGACATTTCACTCTAGGTTCCCGAATGGATCTATGAGTTTTCTCCTCTCCCTCGCTCTCCCCTTTTTCTCTCCTAGGAACCGCCACGGCACTTAGACGCTCTTGGCGAGAAGGAAGAAAGAGAAGAGACGGCATATGAGGAATAGGCGAAGGAACGGGGCAAAAGCCCTCTCCCTTCTCCTACTTAAAAGAAAGGGGCACAGTAGTTGGGAAAGGCATGGCGATCAGGGAAAGGCAAAACGATGGGGCAAAAAACCCTCTCCCTTCCCCCATTCAATGCGGATGGGATACGATGGGACGCACCCTGACCGATGGGATGCACCCTGCCTGACGAAACGGCACCTGGTCAGACGGGACATGGCTTGGGTATGGCCCACCACTACCACACGCCGGGCGCAAGAAACAAGGCACCACTGCATGCCGGTAGCTCTCCGCCTTCCCAGGTGGGACTTAGAAAGACCCAAACAACAGGATCTCCACTAGGAGAGATCAACGGGCTTCCAGAGTCTAATCGGATGGCTCAAGCGAATGCTGAGAGACAGGTAAGGAGCAAAGGGACGCCCCATATGGGCCATGCCGACTCCGTCACAAATGATGAGAGCAGATCCCGGTTGGACATTTCTGATTGGAGCTCCTCAAACCCCGCCACTCGAGTCATCAAGGTAACATTACCGACCCCCACTCTTTCTTTATAATCATTCATACATCCATACATGCATTCATTCATTCCATACACCCATGCCCCCTAGACAATTCTACCTAAATCGCCCAATGGCTCGGGGGCTAAGGCATTGCATATGCGGTTAAATGCATCACAACGCTCCATGTTGCGTCACGAAGCGGCAGTTGCCTCATTCAACATGAGCAACGACCGACTGGGGTTCGAAGGCCGGCCCACGAAGGGCTCGAGGCCGCCTCGCATCAAACAGAGCCAGGGAAGAAAACGTAGATGAGCCCCGAGCAGCCCTCGCCCAGTTTTCCCCAAAGCAGACAGGGTCATCTCAACCTTCTTGTTCGATCCTAAACCTCTGCCAAACCCACAGAATCTCCATCGAGAGGGGAGGCCAGCGGGCCACCCGGGTCAGTCTCTAGAATGACCCAGGCATCGGTCGGGTTGCAGGTTAAGGAGCAGTGGAATGTCACTTGAGGGCTATGCTGACCCCATCACGAACGACAGACTCGGATTTCACTCAATCATACCCGTTAGCGAGCTCACCAAGCGCGTCACTCGAGCCCGAGCCATCGAGGCAAGCGACGTTAGCTCAGCCCCTTCGGTTGCGAGAAACCATGGATGCGGTAACGCACAAAACTCAGCCGACCCCTATCAAGCTCAAACAGGGCTCAGGGGCTTAAGATCCCTAAAACTGCCTTAGCTACGCCCGACGCGTGCACCCGATGCCAGGATTCGTGAGCTCTGTCTCGCCCGATCCCTAAAAAACTACCTTGGCTACGCCTGACGCCAGGATCCACGAGCTCTGTCTCACCCGATCCCTAAAAAAACTACCTCGGCTGCCCCCGATGCGTGTGCCCAACACTAGGATCCGCGAGCTCCATCTCGCCTGATTCCTAAACTGCCTCGGCTACGCCCGACGCCAGGATCCACGAGCTCCGTCTCGCCCAATCCTTGAAAACTACCTCGATCCCTAAACTGCCTGCTGATAAACCCCCCTAGGCGATTCTGCCCGAATTGCCCGGGGGCTCGGGGGCTACACCCGCGGGTGCGCTTGCATGCACCCACTGATGAAACAAAACTTCCCCCACTGCCAACATGAAAAAACCCCTAGACGATTCTGCCCGAATCGCCCGAGGGCTCGGGGGCTACACCCGCGGGTGCGCTCACGCGCACTCGCCGTCAAGACAAAAATCCCCTAGACGACTCTACCCGAATCGCTCGGGGGCTCGGGGACTCCTGTCGGGTTCATAAACCCAGGGTCCCTCAAGGACCAGCTTCCCAACAAAGGCTCGGCCCAGCAGACAATGTTACAAATGACGCGCAACTCATGGGCCGACCCAAATACCTAAATGATAGGACAGAAGGACGATCCAATCTCTGACCGAAAGGCTTGGTCGAGAAGGAACGGCGCCCGCTTCTGACTCTGGCCCGCCTCTTTGACCAGAAGGCCTCGCTTCTGACTCTGGCCCGCCTCCGGACGGCCTCTTCGACTAGAAGGCCTGGCCAAACACCACTTCTGACTCCGACCCGCGGCCCCGACCGGGGATGCACCAAATCCCTACCCACTGCTCTTCTCCAACTAGCGCAATTAGAGCCGACTGGGATGAACCAACCGGGGACACCTGCTCGGTAAGGACTAGAAAATGGACGGAGAAAGTAAGGCAGGGCACTCAAGTCAACCACAATACCAAGGACCGTACCCTGTATACCTATAGGATAGTACCCTGGGACCTTCCCAAGCAGTGTTGTAGGCGCCGACATTTTCCCCACAGTGTTGTGGGCGCCATCAACTCCCATACCAGACAAACATGGTAAGGCTCCCCCACATGCCTCTGGGCATCAACAGTGTTGTGGGCGCTGGCATTTACCATACCAGGCAAACATGGTAAAACCCCTTGCATACCCCTCGGCATCAATAGTATGGCAGGCACCAACGTCTGCCATACCAGACGACGCAACCTCCCACGTGCATCTGACATTAAACAGTATTGTGGGCGCCTACCATTATCTGGTACCCACCGGCGTGGGCAACAAGACTTAGTAGCATATGTACTCTCTCTCTCTCTCTTGTAAGGCCATCCCTTTCATTTATAAAAGGGGATGCGCTCTCTCCCAAACAAGGGGATCGATCAGTTCACTAACACACAACAGCAAAACCACTAGGTTCAAACCTCGAGCACATGCTCAAACACATAGCACATAGCGGAGCTCCCGTCACTCTCGGCCCTTGAAACCATAGTCCAATTGGACCTCTTGTACCCCCCGTCTTTCTCCCTTCCGTTTGTAACCCCACAACAAACTTTGAGCACCTGGGCTCAGGAATAAAGTCACCGACCGACTTAAACTGGACGTAGGGCACGTTGCCTAAACCAGTATAAACCCTATGTCATTGAGTGCTAGGCCACCTCCGATCACAACGTACAGCAAAACTACAAATATTTACGTGTTGGTCACTTTCTGCACCGACAACATGTATTTTGCTTGCTTTTGCATTGAGTTTTGTCAAGCTTTGTTGCCCTTATGAGATGTTTGTCATACTCTTAAAATCAAGATCACGTACACACCACCCAAATATGCACAACTCCTACACTAGGGGTAGGCGCAAAAACATGACTTCCATCTAGATCCACAAAAAATTATTCTATTCCTACACTGGGAGTGAACAACAAAAATATGCTTGATAGGTTTTCCATTCACCAAATAAATGCTCCAAGTTCTTGTTGTTATCTCTCAACGTTTTGTTGCACAAAAGAGACATGGGGCTATTCAAAAGTTATTCATAAAAAAGGAGAAGAAAAAAAAGAGTTGAAAAAAAATGGACAAGTGTCCGAGATAGCTAAAACAATGGGTACTTAGATACCCACTAAAAAAGATGAATAAGATAGCCCCTGCTCTAGCAAATGTTTCTAAGTTTCCAAAGAGAGATAAGTTTTCAAGGAGTATAGTGGAATTAGGTTAGCCACCATATATATATCCACCATATATTCCACACACATGCACATCTTGATTTGATTGTATGACTCAACTCTCTTTGGATCCATTGTTTGACCTTACAATATATGCATTGCAAGTATGCCCTAGCTTTCTCCTTGCCTATGAACTCCATATAAAGCCTTAGTAGTAGGAAGAGAAGAAGGCATAACATCATTGTTGCCTTGGTGAGGATTTACAAATATCACATATATTGAGAGATTTGCGAGTGTCACACAATGGAATCTCTGAGTTTTATTTTGAAAACTTATAAAAAAACTCAAGAACAATGGTGGAACAAAGAAACTAGAGACATAGTTCTTGACTTGATCGTTCTGTCTTTCAATTACTCAAGACCCAAGTGAAGGCTGAGAAGCCCCATGGCTGAAGGTAATATGGGTAAGTTTGAAAGTCAGATCAGTTTATTCTAATCCTATGTACTTTTGAGGTGTGAAAGCATAGTACCAACTCCTAATTCATTGCTGAGTTTAGCTTTGCTAAGGGACTAGCAAAGGTTAAGCTTGGGGGAAATGTTGACGGTAGTTAACAACCACTATAAACCATCAATTAAACACGTATAAGGGCATAAATATAATCACCAATGAAGGTTTAGGGGTTTAAACTAATAAATTCCATGAGTTTTGGTGAATCCGTGTTTCTAGCAGGGTTTAATCAGAAAAACCGCCAAGGACGACCTAATCGTCAAAGGAAATTATGGAATTCCGCCATGCTACCTATGTGGGAAGACTCTAGAAAGTTCTAGAAGACACCTCAATGAAGCTTGGGCCATTTGGCCACAATAGTGGGCTGGCTGGCCCACTAGGGAGGCTACCTGGCCCAGTCCAGAGCCCAATCATTCTTCCCTTCAACGTGGACTCTCCCACCTCCTTTGAGGATGCATCTAAGCCATTGCTTAAGTTGGTTTGATCGAAGGGCTCATGTTGGACCCTTAGGGCTATATATACCAGCCCCTGCCCCCCTCCCCCAGCAGATCCTAAAACCCTAATTCATATTCTCTTCATGAGGATCAGAGCTAGCTATCAAGAGAAGATTAGTCCTCTATAGGATCAAGTCTTATAAATAGAAATAGTGAGATAGAGAGTGAGGGAAGAGTTTGGAAGAGATGTCGGCCTATCAGTGCTCTCTCTATGGCTTGTACCTTGGCGGATCCAAGTTTTACTTGAGCTTGTCTTTGAGATATCTCTGGTAATCAACTTCTGATTCAAGTAAGCATCTTGTTTATATTGTTCTTTAGGTTCACAACTCTCTTTTGAGTGTTTTATTCTCTTCCTAGGGGGAGTAGAGTATTAATCGTAAGTGTAAGCATGGTGCTTAGACTTAGGTTAATCGTTGATGCTCCCTGCATTACGGATCTATGGTAGATCAAGTGTGTGACATCATTACTATATAGCATCGTACTATATAGCATCATTGATCCTTTGTAGTCCACCTCCTGTCTGTAAGCGCACGAAGGACACGGTTACTAAGGAAAGCATCCTCTGCTGGTGTCTTTCTTTAAGTAACGTCTCTAGTTGAACAGTAAAAGACATAGGCTTACCCAAGTCTGAACTAGAGAACCTTAGTTGTCCTCTCTACGATCCTATTTTTCCTAACATTGTTGCTACTCCTAGATAAATTAACCCTTAACCTATTCACTACCCCTTGTTAAGTTAGACCGTAGCTAGTCTCACACGTTTCCCTGTGGATACGATACTTGGAATATTTTTGAGTGAAAGCTACACCGTTATCCGTGTGCTTACGGATTTATCTGTGTGTTAAATATACCAACAGTCACGGATGAGTAACTATAGGTCCCATAGGTACACGTCGGATGGAGAAGGTACCGTGTGGAGATCTATGACGAAGCACCATCATTACAGATCGAATATTGTTCATCACATATCAGTAATTAATTCAATGACGAAGCCTATTCGTCATAGTTCTGAATAAGATCGTCACAAACGAGTAGAAATAGTCGCGCGAGTGATCTGTGACAAAAAATCTGTGATCTTTTTTTGTAATGATACCCGATTTCATCATAGATAAGGGGAGTTCGAGGTTCATCACGGTGATCTATGACGAAACTAAAATTTTTGTCATAAAAAGCGATTTTTATGACGGTTTCAGAATCGTCATTAAAATTTTCATCATAAAAGTGAATATTCCTAGTAGTGTCTCTAGGAACACATTCATTACATCTTAACTTAGCGAAATAGTTATAACAGCAGAAACGCAATCCCTTGGACTTTGCTCCCACTGATTTTAGTGTTCTCTAGGAACATAATCAGGGTGCCATGTAAATAGCTCATTTACTTAGAATCTCATTTCTTATCCTTAGCTAGACTTTACTTATGTCTTGCTTAGTTTTTGCCTAGTAAAACTTGTATGGTCAAATATTCTATCAATCAGCTTTGGCCAGAATGACAAATATAAGGCATATAAGTCTCCAAAAACAAGCTCTATGAACTAGTCTAATCAGCGTTGGCCAGAATAAACTAGAACAATAACTTGGTGAACATGCAAACACTAATCAGCGTTGGCCAGAAATAGTGAAAGCAAGTCATACTTCAACTAGAGACTAATATGGGCTTAGGGAAAAATTAGTATGAATTATTTATTTCTCAAGTCCCATGCTTTATAATCTTATTTGAATAGAGCATCTCTTTCCTGATGAGACAGTCAATTCTCCCCTTCGAAATGTGGCTTAACTGTAGTGACACAATTTCAACAAGGTCTCATCATCTTGACCAATGATTAACTTAAAGATAAAACTGACATAAAAAAACTCATATTACAGGAAATAAATCTCTTTGACAACTAATAAGATAAATCATAATGGAATAAATTTGATGATGTGTCCATAAACTCCAACCTCAAGAACATTTGTTTAGGATACAATGGATTTATCAAAAAAATTAAGATAACTTATGCATCATCAAAAGCTAAACTTAAATCTGATCTAATGTGAAGCTCCAAGGCTTGACTTCATATTTATTCCATCAATGTCTCCTTAGACTTTGCTCCCCTTTCACTTATGGTTGGCAAGACCTGAGGAGAATTTAAGATATGCATTATTGCACCTTAGTTAATCCACCAAATGTTGAGGAAATATCTAAAGTAAAACTTATGAGACAACTTAAATTACCTATCTTTTGAAGCCATTCTTATACTTATCATCAATTTGGTAACTTACAAATTTTGCAAACCATTGGAAACTTATCATGGTTTTCTGGCATAGAATTCATAAGACAATTTACCATAAACTCATTGGACACATCTAATCCAAGTGCCTTCAATTCATAAGCCATATCAAACAAGTTTTTAATGTGGTTACCCAAACCACTTATCCCATCATAACAGGAATTAATTAACTTATCAAAAAGGAAAACATTTCTAAAGTGTGCTTTTATGGAGTTGTGAAGCGCCTTAGCACTTAATCCCTCGTTGTTCTTTCCATCAGAAAGAAACCCCCTCATCATGTTAACTGAGAGGGAGCATCTTATTATCATTTTGGCAATCCTATTGGATTTCTCCCATTTTTCTAATTTTGGGATGTACTCCTTCATCCTCTCATCATAGTACTCATAAATAGGAGGAGCATGTGGTTTTTCCTCATTAAGCGCATAATCAAGGTCCAGCTCCTTGAGAATGGCATGCACCTGATTATTCTAAGTAGGAAAATTAGTGCAACTTGGGGGTTCTATGGTACTTAAATAGTCTGCATAATTTACTAAAAAATTTGAAGAAAAATAATATCTTAATTAGTAAACTGTATATAAGATGTACTTAAAGCATGAAGTTAAAACAACGTTGGTCAGTATTAACAGCATGCTTAAGAATTTTAGTTTGCATCAATGTTGGACATAAATTAATTATGAGTAATCTCCGATTAAACTTCTCGTTGGTTCCAATTAACCAGAGACCATCTTATTATACAGTGGTGGATATATTTGTATATACAAAAACTTATAACTGAATGCAAATCAAGCAAAACTTAATCTTAGGCATCAATAAAGCATAAAATGCTCATGAAAGCATAAGAATAATACTGCAACTAACGTTAAAGACTCTGACTTAAAACTTATTTAAATCATGCATAAAAATATCTGAGTGAATTGCAGTAAAGAAAGATTTCTTAAACTTAAACATAAAATTTTCAGCAACATATCGCCAAAACTTGCTTAAAATAACTTAAAGATTACTAAATAAAAGGGGTACTTAAACTTTATATGAAGTGGGAATACAGATCATTAAGTTGTTGATAATAAAACTAAAGCTAAAAATACTAAACATAATGAGGGCACTAAAAATTAAAACTTAATTAAAGCACTTAAATAATGCACTAATAGTAAAGGAAACTTATTCCAAAAATAAATCTTAGTTCACCTCTTAAAAATAGGCACAATAGTAGCTCAAAAGTATCGTGCCAGGGCACGGCCTGCTCATGGCCTAGTCGGCCCAGCCAGTTCTCCCCTCAAAAACTGAATAAACGGCCCACTTAGGAAATCCTGGTGGCTAGGATGAACTCATCTCAACGGACGACTAGGATTTGGCCAGACAAAAACTCATGGGCATAAATACCCAGCAAAAACCCTAATATCCATAGATACTCATTTTCTTTTCTGCTCCTTTGCGCAGTAACCACATAGGGGAACTCATAAAACTCAGTGAGCAAATTTATATTAACATAAACTAAACTCATAAATAATGAAAATTAACATTAACTTAGTCAAAAACGTATTTTAAAATGCTCAGATAAAGTGCTAAGAATAAATAATGAATCAATCTCAATTCTAAAAAACTCAATTTTGGCCATAAAACTAAAAACGCCTAGCAAATGGCCCATGGGAGCGCCTAGGCAGGCGCAGCCTGTTAGGCCCGGTGGCTCCCCATGAGGCCCAGTAGCGGCCCAAGATGGGAAACCCTAGCTACTGAGCAATCTGAGCCACCCATCTTAATCAGACCATCACGGTTTGTCTAAAACTCACATAGAAATAGGGATGAAACCCTAAACTCACTCAACCACTTACTCTCACTCTCTCCCCTTCTTCAATTACCGCACAGAGCAAACTAGGAGAGAGCAGACCGGGATGGTGTGGCACAGCGGCGCTCGGCTCGCTAGTGTGCGCGTGCGGCAGAACCGCGCATGTCTCTATCGAGCCTAGCACCAGGCGCCCTTATGTCAGTGTAGCAGTACCAGCAGCAGGTGGCGACGCTCATGGCCACTAGCGGCGGCAGCATTTCACTGTGCGCGCGAGGAGATGACGGGTACTGGCCCTGGGTGGCACATGCGCTGTGGCAGCGATGGCCTGCCCCTAAGGGCACGCTGAAAGCTCTAGTTTGGTTTTGGTGAATTGATGAAACCCTAAGTGCTAACCTAGTTTATCAAAGTGATTATGAGATAGGTAGCACTACTCCAAGTGATTAAGCAAATGAAGATCATGACATGGTGATGGTGATGGCATGGTGATGATTAAATGCTTAAGACTTGGAAAAGAAGAAAGAAAAACAAAAAGCTCAAGGCAAAGGTGATATTGATAGGACCTTTTCGGTTTAGTCATCGAGACACTTAGAGAGTGTGATCACATTTAGGATTGATAGCCGTACTATTAAGAGGGGTGAAACTCGTATCGAAATGCGGTTATCAAAGTGCCACTAGATGCTCTAACTAATTGCATATGCATTTAGGATCTAGTGGAAAGCTAACGCCCTTGAAAATGTTTGTGAAAATATGCTAACACACGTGCACAAGGTGATACACTTGGTGGTTAGCACATTTGAGCAAGGGTGGAGAAGTTGGTGAAATGAATGAAGTGATAGTCACTGAGATACAGTGATCGGACTCTGACCCAGGGTCCGATCAGTGGCGTGCAGTGAAGGCCGCCCTCGGTCTCTTGACCGGACGCAGGCGACCAGACTATGGTTGAACAATGTTTAGCGTCTGGTCCTGCTGATGTGGTGGCGCACAGTAAAGATGGTGAGTGACCGGATGCTGGGCGAGTCTGGTGGGGCGAGACCAGACGCGTTCGGTCACGAGTGGAACCACTAGAAGTGACCGGATGCTAGGGTCCTATGTCCAGTCCTACACTATAGTGCATCTGGTCACAACTTAAATGTACTGATGACCATTGAGATCGGGCGATCAGCATTTGAGGTAGGGGCCACGTGGCGTGCATCGCGCGACCAGACGCTAGTGTCCTGTGTCCAGTCGATCTGACCGGTGCATCCGGTCGCCCTAACTTTTCAGTGAACTGAGAGCCAACAGCTCTATTCATGGGGGCTCTCTATTTAAGCCCCATGGCTGGCTCAAGCTCACTCTCTTGGCCATTTGTATTGACATAGCAACATTGTGAGCTTAGCCAAAGCCCTCCCACTCATCTCCATCATTGATTCATTATCTTTGTGAGATTGGGAGAGAATCCAAGTGCATTGCTTGAGTGATTGCATCTAGAGGCACTTGGTGTTCGTGTTTTGCTGTCGGATTCGCTTGTTGCTCTAGGTGGTTTCCACCACCTAGATGGCTTAGTGCAGCAGAGGAGGATTGGTATGAGTTGGTGATTGTGCGTTGCCATCTTCCGATGATTGTGAGGGGACTTGTGCTTTCCTTGGTGGAGCGCCGAAAGGTAACCCTAGTGGATTGCTCATGTCATTGAGTTACCTCACTTGTGGATAGGTTCTTGAGGTGTCCAATTGTGTGGACGAGGTTGGTGAAACACCTCTTAGCTGTGAAACCACCAAGTGTTGGTCGACACAACGGGGACATAGCATGTTGGCAAGCACATGAACCTCGAGAGAAAATTGGTTGTCTCTTGCCCCTTGGTATTCTCCCGGTGATTGAATTATTATTCATCTTGTGATTGGTTCACTCCTCTATACGGCGGTATAATCACCTTACTCATTTACATTCCCACAAACTAATTGTGACAAGCTCTTTAGTGTAGCTAGACTTGAGAGCTTGCTTTGTAACTTAAGTTCATCTAGTGGAGCTCTTTAGAGTAGCAAGTGTGAGAGCTCTTAGTGAGTAGTGACTTAGTAAATTGTGTGTCTAGTGATCATAGTAACTAGAATTGTTGGATAGGTGGCTTGCAACCCTTGTAGAGCTAGAGCAAGTTTGCTTTTCGCTACTTGTCATACTAATCAAATTGCTCTAGTTGGTTTGTAGATTTTTAAATAGGCTATTCACCCCCTCTAGCCATATTAGGTCCTTTCAAGTGGTATCAGAGCCATGGTCACCGTTTGATTGAAGGCTTAACAACCTCGGTGTCAAATTATAGCTCAAGTTGTGTTCAACCATGTGGGGGGCAAACCACCATTCTTTGATGGCACAAGCTATGATTATTGGAAAAGAAACATAAAGATGTATCTTGGTTCAATCAATGATCAAGTATGGGATGTGACCGAGAATGACTATGCTATCATTAATCCCAACAATCTCACCAACCAAGACAAGACCAACAAGCAATGCAATACAATGGCCCTCAACACCATATACAATGCCATTGATTCCAAGGTGTTTGAGCAAATCAAGGATTGTAATAGAGCAAATGAGGTGTGGAAGAGATTGGAGAAAACATATGAGGGCACACCAGAGGTGAAGAGTGCCAAGTTGTATATTCTCAAGGACAAGTTGACAAGTTTCAAGATAAAGGAAGATGAGAGCATTCTGGAGATGTTCTATCGATTGCAAGTGATTGTCAATGATTTGAAGGCATTGGGAGAGAAGATCAAGAATGATGATGTCTCTTATAAGTTCTTGATGTGCTTACCTCTAAGATTTGAGATGTTGAGATTGCTTATCATAAGAGGAGGATTGAAGGAGATTACCCCCTAACCAAGTACTAGGTGATGTCATGACACAAGAGACATACCATATGGAAAGGGAAGTGGTTGACAAGGATGACAAGAAGGAAGACGAAGACAAGAAGAAGAAGAGTGTGGCATTCAAGGCTAGATCATCATCCAAGAACAAGGGCAAGTTCAAGAAAGAATCAAGTGATGATGAGGATCTTAGTGATATTGATGATGAAGCCATGGCTCTATTTGTGCAAAAGATGGGCAAATTCATGAAGAAGAAGGGTTATGGTGCAAGAAAGAGAAGAGATCACACCAAAAGCAAAGAATATGTGAAAAGATGCTACAATTGCAAGAGCCCCGATCATGCTGTAGCGGATTGTCCCTACAATAGTGACAAAGATGAGAATGAAAAAAAGAAGCACAAGAAGGACAAGAAGGAAAAGAAGGAGAAGGAGAAGAGGATGACCTTCCAAAAGAAGAAGAAGGGTGAAGGATATGTGGTCACTTGGGATAGTGATGGTTCTTCGGATAGTGATGGCTCTAGTGATGATGGCAAGAAATCTATCAAGAAAGCACTAGCAAGCATCGCCATCAACAACAAGCCCTCCATCTTCGACACTCCATCGACAAGCCTCATGGCAAAGCCTACCAAGGTAAAATATGATGTGAGTGATGATGATGAATGTGAAAGTGATGCTTGTAGGAGTAATGATGATGATGAGTACACCAAGGAGGAGCTCATGGACATGTGTGAGCAAGTGCACACTTGTTTTGAGATGAAGAGAAAGGAGTGCAAAGAATTGCACAAGAAAGTCAAATTTCTTGAGCAATCTCTTGATGAGCTCAAAGCCACTCATGAGAGATAGTTAGAAGCCCATGAGAAGCTTGGCAAAGCTCACTCTAAGCTTGAAAAGGTTCACTCTTCTCTCATTGAGCAAGTCAAAATAGAGGAAGCCAAGAAGGAGCAAGTGATCGTGTCTTGTGATGTGGGACTAACATGTGATATTATTGATGAATCTTTTTATAAGCCCATTGTAGTTGCTCCCACTAACCTATTTTGTAGCACTTCTACTTCAACTTCACTTTTTAGTGATGGTCTCACTGGTGATGTCTCACTAATGGTGGAAAATGAGATCCTCAAGAAGGAGGTGAATGAGCTCACTCGTGCTTTAGGCAATGCCTATGGTGGAGATGCCCACTTGCTAAAGTGCTTGGGTAGCCAAAGGTTTTCTCTCAATAAAGAGGGATTAGGCTATACCCCCAAGAAAGGCAAGGCAGCCTTTGTCACTCCCACAGCTAGCTTTGTGAAGAGCAATGGTCGGTTTTGCAATAGATGCAAGCAAGTTGGGCATATAGAGCAATATTGCAAGATTAACAAGAATAAGCTACCTAATATATCCTCAATTAGATTTGATTCTTGTTACATGCTTGTTAAGGGTGCCAATGGTGTGAAGGCTAAGTTCATTGGTACACCAATTGTGGGCCCAAAGAAGAAGGCCATTTGGGTACCAAAGACCTTGATAACTAACCTTCAAGGACCCAAGCAAGTTTGGGTACCTAAAAAGAATTGATCTTCTTTTGTAGGTCAATTATAAAGCCGGAGGAAGGCATTGGGTGCTTGATAGTGGGTGCACACAACACATGACCGGTGATCCAAGAATGTTCAATTGAATCAATCAATGAAGATAAGAGAAATGGGATTGATAGTATCACATTTGGTGACAATGGTAAAGATAAGGTCAAAGGTCTTGGTAAGATTGCAATATCCAATGACTTGAGTATTTCCAATGTGCTACTAGTAGAGAGCTTGAATTTTAACCTATTATCCGTAGCTTAATTGTGTGATCTTGGTTTCAAGTGCATATTTGGTGTGGATGATGTAGACATCATAAGTGTAGATGGCTCTAACTTGATATTCAAAGGATTTAGATATGAGAATCTATACTTAGTTGATTTCAATGCTAGAGAAGCTCAATTATCAACATGTTTGCTCACTAAGTCTAGCATGGGTTGGTTATGGCATAGAAGGCTTGGTCATGTTGGAATGAAACAATTGAACAAGTTGATCAAGCATGACTTAGTTAGAGGCTTGAAAGATGTCACATTTGAGAAGGATAAGCTATGTAGTGCTTGTCAAGCCGGAAAGCAAGTGGGTAACACACATCCTAAGAAGAGCATCATGAGCACATCTAAGGCATTTGAGTTGGTGCACATAGACTTGTTTGGACCAACAACATACACTAGCATTGGTGGAAACAAATACGGATTTGTAATTGTGGATGATTTTACTAGATATATATTGGTGTTCTTTCTTGTTGATAAGAGTGATGTGTTTGCAACCTTCAAGACATTCATCAAGAGAATTCATAATGAGTTTGAAACAACCATCATGAAAGTGAGAAGTGACAATGGAAGTGAGTTCAAAAACACTAGTGGATGATTTGTGTGATGAGTTTGGAATTAGGCATCAATTTTTGGCCAAGTATACTTCACAATCAAATGGCCTAGTTGAAAGAAAGAATAGAACTTTGATTGGCATGGCAAGATCAATGTTGAGTGAGTACAATGTAAGTCATTCATTTTGAGCTGAAGAAATCAACACGACTTGCTATTATAGCAACCGACTCTATTGTCACCCCATGATGGAGAAGACACCTTATGAGCTTTTGAATGGAAGAAAGCCCAACATAGCATACTTTTGGGTTTTTGGTTGTAAATGCTACATATTGAAGAAAGGCACTAGATTGAGCAAGTTTGAAAAGAAATGTGATGAAGGTTTCTTGCTTGGTTACTCCACTACTAGCAAGGCATATAGAGTTTAGAATTTGGCTAGTGGTACTCTTGAGGAGGTTCATGATGTGGAATTTGATGAAACAAATGGTTCTCAAGAGGAAGATGAGAATCTTGATGATGTGAGAGGCACTCAATTAGTCAATGCAATGAAGAACATGGACATTGGTGATATAAGACCTAAAGAAGTGATTGATGTTGAAGATGACAAGAATCAAGTGCTCTCTAACTCAAATGAACAAGCTAGTGGTTCTCAAGATCAAAGTCAAGTAAGTGCTAGTGTTGACAAAGTGCAAGATCAACAACAAGTGTCTAGTTCATCATCCCAACCAAATAATTAATCAAATATAAGCAATCAAATGCAAGTGCTCCAACCAACAAATGTTGCAAGAGATCATCCATTGGACACTATCATTGGTGATATTTCAAGAGGTGTGCAAACTAGATCAAGATTGGCTTCATTTTGTGAGCACTTCTCATTTGTGTCATCCATTGAACCTAAGAAGATAGATGAAGCTTTGAAGGATATTGATTGGGTCAATGCTATGCATGAGGAGCTAAACAACTTCAAGAGAAATCAAGTATGAAAGTTAGTTGAGAGGTCTATGAATCACAATGTGATTGGAACCAAGTGGGTCTTTCAGAACAAGCAAGATCAAGATGGGATAGTCATAAGGAACAAAGCAAGATTAGTGGCTCAAGGTTACACTCAAGTTGAAGGTCTTGACTTTGGAGAAACATATGCCCCAGTTGCTATATTGGAAGCAATTTGAATCTTGCTAGCCTATGCTTGTGCCCACAACATCAAACTCTATCAAATGGATGTTAAGAGTGCATTTCTCAATGGGTACATTAATGAGCTTGTATATGTTGAGCAACCTCCCGGTTTTGAAGATGAAAAGAAACCCAACCATGTTTACAAGTTGAGAAAGGCTTTGTATGGATTGAAATAAGCACCAAGAGCATGGTATGAGAGATTGAGGATTTCCTACTCTCTAAGGGATTCAAGATTGGAAAGGTTGACACTACACTCTTCACCAAGAAGCTTGGAAATGACTTGTTTGTATTGCAAATCTATGTTAATGATATCATATTTGGGTCAACAAACCAAGATTTTTGTGAGGAGTTTGGCAAGATGATGGCAAGTGAGTTTGAGATGTCCATGATTGGAGAGCTTAATTACTTCCTTGGTCTTCAAATCAAGTAAATGAAGAATGGCACATTTGTGAGTCAAGGCAAGTACATCAAAGACATGCTCAATAAGTTTGGCATGAGTGATAGCAAAGCCATTAGCACACCAATTGGGACAAATGGCAATTTGGATAGTGATGCAAGTGGAAATATGGTGGATCAAAATTTATATCGGTCTATGATTAGAAGCCTACTCTATGTGACCGTATCAAGGCCAGATGTCATGTTTAGTGTATGCATGTGTGCAAGATTTCAAGCCTCACCAAGAGAAAGTCATTTGAAGGCAACAAAAAGAATATTGAGGTACTTAAAGCATACACAAAATGTTGGTTTGTGGTATCTCAAAGGAGCAAAGTTTGAGCTAGTTGGTTACTCTGACTCGGATTATGCGGGATGGAAGGTTGAAAGGAAGAGCACCTCGAGCATATGTCAATTGTTAGGAAGATCACTTGTTTCATGGTCATCAAAGAAGCAAAATAGTGTTGCATTATCAACCGCTAAAGCCGAATACATATCCGCCGGTAGTTGTTGTGCACAAATACTTTGGATGAAGGCCACTTTGAGTGACTTTGGAATCAAGTTCAAGAAAGTGCCATTGCTATGTGATAATGAGAGTGCAATCAAGTTAACAAACAATCCGGTTCAACATGCAAGAACAAAGCACATTGATGCCCGCCATCATTTCATAAGAGATCACCAACAAAAAGGAGACATTTGCATTGAGAGTGTAGTCACTAAAGATCAACTTACCGATATCTTCACCAAGCCACTTGATGAGAAGAGGTTTTGCAAGCTAAGGAATGAATTGAACCTACTTGACTTCTCAAATATGTGTTGATGCACCCCCACTTATATGACATGCCTCTCCTTCGAGCAATCCAAGGTAAAAGTTGATTGGCATGGCATGCATCCTTGCTAAGGACATGTTTAGTGCATCTAGTTATTCCTATCATGTTCTAGCCACATTCATGAAAAACAAATGAATTAGATGCTTGTATGGCACCACTATTGCTTCTATGCTTAATTTAGTCTAGTGGTAGCATATGACATGTTTGTGGGCTTGTAAACCTAGTGCTTAATCTAGAAAATGAGCTATAAGTGTTTAACTCAACATGGTACAAGATAACCCTTATTTGGAGGTGTGAAGAAGCTTGTCCTTGGATCAAACCAAGTTAAATATCTTTAGCAAGTGATCTAGATTGAACCAAATTGGGAAAATGATCCTCACTTCACATGGTTTCACCCCAACCTATCTAAAATTTAAGCTTGCCTTTTGTGCTAATTGTTGACAAAGTGGGAGAGAAATTCACAAAGATAGTAAGATAGGGGGAGTAAACAAATGAAATGACATTGTAAGGGGATCAATCAAAAAGGGATCAATCAAAATTGCACACAAGTAAGGGGGAGCAAGCTCATAAACTTGTATGTTGCATTTAAATGCGCATTTCATATATTTGCTTGCATAAGCACAAGTTTTAAATTTCAATATCTATGCTTGTGTGGTGTATGCTAGTTGTAGGTTTGAATGATGAAATGAAAAACTAGCATGTATAGGTTAAGTAACTAGACTCATGCTCACATTATGAAAACTAGACCCTTACTTCTAATGTTGATCTCATGGGGTATTCTAGTTTTTGTGTATGTCTAGTTACTAATGGTGCTAAGGATGATATATTGGTGCACTCGATTGGTATCACGCTTCAAAGGTCCATCTCTTATACCTTAGCATCAATTGGTAGACATTGACTCCTATATTTCCTATCTAAGCATATGTGTAAGCTACAATCTAAACTCTTAGCACATATGTAGGGGGAGCAATTGCTACCACTTGGGGTTCATGAAACTTGTCCATATCCTTTTACACATGGTAAATATGCTTGGGCAAGCAACATGATTCAATTAAATCTCAATTCATATCTTTGTGAAAGGGTTGTCATCAATTACCAAAAAGGGTGAGATTGAAAGCTCTAGTTTGATTTTGGTGAATTGATGAAACCCTAAGTGCTAACCTAGTTTATCAAAGTGATTATGAGATAGGTAGCACTACTCCAAGTGATTAAGCAAATGAAGATCATGACATGATGATGGTGATGGCATGGTGATGATTAAATGCTTAAGACATGGAAAAGAAGAAAGAAAAATAAAAAGCTTAAGGCAAAGGTGATATTGATAGGAGCTTTTTGGTTTAGTGATCGAGACACTTATAGAGTGTGATCACATTTAGGATCGATAGTCATACTATTAAGAGGGGTGAAACTCGTATCGAAATGCGGTTATCAAAGTGCCACTAGATGCTCTAACTCATTGCATATGCATTTAGGATCTAGTGGAAAGCTAACACCCTTGAAAATATTTGTGAAAATATGCTAACACCATGCACAAGGTGATACACTTGGTAGTTAGCACATTTGAGCAAGGGTGGAGAAGTTGGTGAAATGAAGGAAGTGATAGTCACTAAGATACAGTGACCGAACACTGGTCACGCAGTGACCGGACTCTAACCTAGAGTCCAGTCAACGGCACGTAGTGAAGGCCGCCCTCGGTCTCTTGACCGGACATAGGCGATCGGACTCTAGCTGAACACTGTTCAGCGTCCGGTCCTACTGATGTGGCGGCGCACAGTGAAGACGGTGAGTGACCGGACGATGGGTGAGTCTGGTCGGGCGTGACCGGACTTGTTTGGTCGCGAGTGGAACCTTACTGGAAGTGACCGGACACTGGGGGCCTGTGTCCGGTCCTACATTGTAGTGCATCTGGTCACAACTTAAATGTACTGATGAGCGTTGAGATCGGGCGATCAGCATTTGAAGCAGGGGCCACGTGGCGTGCATCGCGCGACCGGATGCTAGGGTCCTGCGTCCGATCGATCTGACCGGTGCGTCCGGTCACCCTGACTTTTCAGTGAACTGAGAGCCAACGGCTCTATTTGTGGGGGCTCTCTATTTAAGCCACATGGCCGGCTCAAGCTCACTCTCTTGGCTATTTGTATTGATATAGCAACCTTGTGAGCTTAGCCAAAGCCCTCCCACTCATCTCCATCATTGATTCATCATCTTTGTGAGATTGGAAGAGAATCCAAGTGCATTGCTTAAGTGATTGCATCTAGAGGCACTTGGTGTTCGTGTTTCGCTGCTAGATTTGCTTGTTGCTCTTGGTGGTTACCACCACCTAGATGGCTTGGTGCAGCGGAGGAGGATTGGTACGAGTTGGTGATTGTTCGTGGCCATCTCCCGATGATTGTGAGGGGACTTGTGCCTTCCCCGGTGGAGCGACGAAAGGTAACCCTAGTGGATTGCTCGTGTCATTGAGTTACCTCACTTGTGGGTAGGTTCTTGCGGTGTCCAATTGTGTGGACGATGTTTGTGAAACACCTCTTAGCCGCCGAACCACCAAGTGTTGGTCGACACAACGGGGACGTAGTGTGTTGGCAAGCACGTGAACCTCGGGAGAAAATTGGTTGTCGCTTGCCCTTTGGTATTCTCCTGGTGATTGAATTATTATTCATCTTGTGATTGGTTCACTCCTCTACGCAGCGGTATAATCACCTTACTTACTCATTTACATTCCCACAAACTAGTTGTGACAAGCTCTTTAGTGTAGCTAGAATTGAGAGCTTGCTTTGTAACTTAAGTTCATCAAGTGGAGCTCTTTAGAGTAGCAAGTGTGAGAGCTCTTAGTGAGTAGTGACTTAGTAAATTTTGTGTCTAGTGATCATAGTAACTAGAATTGTTGGATAGGTGGCTTGCAACCCTTGTAGAGCTAGAGCAAGTTTGCTTTTCGCTACTTGTCATACTAATCAAATTGCTCTAGTTGGTTTGTAAATTTTTAAATAAGCTATTCACCCCCCTCTAGCCATATTAGGACCTTTTACACGTGCGCTACGACGGTCGACCCCTGAGGGCACACGCACGACAGCGGCGGCCCCCGCCCTCATCCGCGCGGCGGTGGCCCCATGGGCGCACGCGCAGCCGTGGCTGAGCGCCCCGGAGGCTTGTGACAGTGCTCTCATCTCAGGGCGCGGCAGTGGCGACCCAGCCTGAGCACCGGGTATGACCCATCCGCTAGCAGCACACACGACCGGTCAGGGTGGTGGTGACCCCGCCAAAAGCCGCTAGGTATGAGCCACACATGACTGCCAGCGGCAACCCGGCCTTGAAGACGGGCACGAGCCGCACAGGTGCAGTCTCAATCTCAATCTCATATGCTTAATCTTAAAGTTAAAGTTCTTGATTTGGGGAGAAAATTTGGGGATTTGGATTATGGCTGCTGATTTGATTCAATCCCCTCATTCTAAATGCTTAACTCGGTTTAATTTGGTGGAAAACACACTTAATCATAGAAAATTAAACTAATCCGAGACTAATTGCTTAGATTGATTCCTAATCTAAAACTGAACGTGATAAACAGTGAACCCTAAACTGTAATTACTTAGTCTAATCATAAACTTATCCTTAGACCGCCTCTAATTAAGATCTAATTACTTACTGATAGCATAAATATGGATCTAATCTGATGCTTAGATTGCATAAACATACACTGAAACAAATCTAAATATGCATATAAACACCATCTGAAAAACTTAGCAGAGGCTAAAACATCAAAAGAATCTTAAGGATGATGTTAGATCTATGACTGGCTCTGATACCAATTGATGAATTAAAACTTAGAATAAACAGGATCTTAATCATAGTCTAAAACATGATCACAAAATTAAATCATACTAAATGCGGAATTCTTAGTCTAATGATAGACCTGAGCTAGGTGAGCTAGGTGCAGCCATTAGAACCTCTTCTGGTGTTGAAGTCGGTGCAGATGGCATGGTTCACCGGCTGAGGACTAGGATGCCCTCTGACGATGAACAGGAGGTCGCTCGGTGTTGCGGCGTCCTTCTTGACCCCTCTTGATGGACCTGGATGGGATGGACATGGGTAGACGGCCTTCATACCCTCTAGCACCTAATTGACCGGTTATGTGATTAGTCACACGTGTGTGGAGCCACCAGGGGTGTCTCCTCTTATTTATAGATGCGCTGTGGGCCATGGGGCCGAATCCTAGAAGATCTAAGGGTTGCCGCCGATCACGGGAGATCTAATTTGTTGGATATGTATGGCAGGTGGACCAGAAACTTAATTAATAATTAATCTCGTAATTAATCTTGGGATTAGCCAAGATCACATTCCAACAGACACCACCTACCGAAAACCTTCCCAATCTGTCGCTCAGTCCTTCCTACACCATCAAATTGCTCATTGACATGCAGCACTTCAGTAAAATCACCCACACATAACCACGGGAGAGAGCTACGACCATTGAGCAATTTTAGACACTCTTGGCTTATATGTTGTAGTTCTCTTTTAGATTCTCCATAGAAACCAGTAAATCTTCTTTTTCACAATGCGTTTCAGTATCAAGAACTGCCACAGCGACGTGCAGCTTGTCTAGACTCTGTATCCTGATATCCACCTCATTCTTCTTCCATAGCATCGCAAGCCCTCCACCTCTGCCATAACTCCCAATTCCCAGCTAGAGATGGCAATGGGGCGAATTCGGATCGGGTGGAGCCTTCGTGGACCCGAACCCGAAACCCGAACTCAAAACCCGAAACCACCGCGAACACCGGTTCGGGTGACAATCCACACTGTGCCCGAAACCAAATCCGGTTGATCCCCAAAACCCAAAACCCACCACTATATGTCAATACAAAAAATAATAAGGGATTTTTAGCAATATATGCATGTGATATATTACATATTCATATGTATAAACAAGAAGCAATAAACAACACACAAATTTCATGACACAACTTAGAACAAAATTAATAGCTTACATAAATAATTCATTAATAAAAGCATATGAGTTTTTTATTCAAAATGTTCTATATCGGACCTCTATTGGGCATCCGCCGGTGAAAACCGAAACCCAAAGCCGAACCCGATATGCTTCGTGTCTCCAAACCTAAAAACCGTGGATGAAAAATTGAACCCGAACCCGAACCCGCTAGGCCCAAAATCCATGGAGCTTCGACCCAAAACCGGCCCATTGCCATCCCTATGCCCAGCCCATGCGTGAAGACAAGCGATTTTAGGAGTCCATCCACTCTATCCCAAAAGAAATATGTCTCCGACAAAAAGAAAACAGAACATGTCGATGTAGCTCACACAGGCTACGCACATCACGAACTGCCTCATTGTGTCCGGTGGGAGCTGCCCCGATCGCGCAATTTGAGTGTTGTTGCCCCGTTTCTGCTTCTTAGGTGGTGTTTAGATCTAGGGTGTAAAGTTTTAGGGTGTCACATCGGATGTTACATGGGATGTCGCATGGGGTGTTCGGATACTAATAAAAAAACAAATTACAGAATCCGTCAGTAAACCGCGAGATGAATTTATTAAGCCTAATTAATCCGTCATTAACACATGTGTGTACTGTAGCACTTTATTGTCAAATCATGGACTAGTTAGGCTTAAAAGATTTGTCTCGCACAGTAGTCGTAATATGTGTAATTAGTTATTTTTTAGTTTATATTTAATACTCCATGCATGTGTCAAACATTCAATGTGATAAGGTATAATATTTTGAGGAGTAACTAAACAAGGGCCTTGTTTAGATTGCCTTCAAAATTCTAAGTTTTTTCACTCTCTCTCCATCACATCAATTTTTGGACGCATGCATGGAACATTAAATGTAGGTAAAAAAAATAACTAATTACACAGTTTGATTATAAATCACGAGACGAATCTTTTAAGCCTAGTTAATCCATGATCAGACAAAGTTTATTAAATATAAACAAAACGTGCTACAGTATCTAGATTGCAAAAAAATGCAATCTAAACAAGGCCAAGGGTTTAATCGTCTCCTTCGCCGTACCGGAATAATGGCATAGAGCTCACCGCTGGAAGATTCAAATCCGGAATAATGGCATAGACGACTCCACACTTTACACTTTCGATTTCCTCTTCCGCGCAGGAGGGCGATTAGTGAGGTGGTGACTTCACTTTGTAAGTACATATGTGCACACAAGCAAAAGGAGAACATAAATACTACTATCCGGATTGAGTAAGAGCTACCTCCCCCACCATTAAAGGTTTTCGTCCAACCGCGTAACGGATACTAGAAAGCTGGCGTTTCAACAAATTCTGCTGTGCAATTGAAGGCCTAGTTTAGCGCATGTGGTACCCAGGCCGTGTGAAAAGTAAAAACGCCAGCCTGACCTGAAGCTCAAGACTGAACAAGACTGCTACCTGCATGCAGCCTTCCGTTTGGACCGTGCATAATACTATAATATATACTACTGTAGAATGCAATGTCCATCAGTTCCATACAAATGTTCAGACCTCAACAGATGATCGCATTAACTATCGATGTACTTAAATACGCAGTATATATAATATTTGAAGTAAAAAAGTACACTAACCTGCATGCATGTCTACATCAGCTTCATTAAGTTCGTGTAGCGTGTAGGACCAAGACAATGAGGCCCGCCCGCTGAAATTAACGGCGCGTTTAGATGGCGAAAAATTTTGTTTTTAGCTCTAGTATTTTTGTTTGTATTTAATAATTAATATCTAATTATGGATTAATTAGATTGAAAGTTTAGTCTTGCGATTTCTCATCCAACTGTGCAATTAATTTTATTTTTCGTCTACATTTAGTACTCCATATATGTGCCGTAAGATTCGATGTGATATTTTAAGGTAAAAATTTTTAGAAACTAAACAGGGACTAAAGCACAAAACATGCCTTAACCCTCTGCTAATTGAAGCTGCACCACAGCAGCAAACAAACATGATGGATCATCAGCAGTGGTGGTAATGTGGTACTACAAATGATGTGACCGGGAGAGGACAAGAATTGAATTCCAGTCCCCTCCTTTTGCACTGAACAATGAATGGATTCACTGCCACCTACTAGGCTACTACTCCGTAGAGTACTCAGCTTCATCTCTCCCTCCTTGCAACTGCAATACCAGCGCAATACACACATCACACATGGTATGGGGTAGTGGGTGCTCAAGGTACACACATGGCTTGCCAATGGCGCTGCATGCTCTCTGCTGTTCATGGTTACGTACAGTACATGCATCGCCGCAGTTATTGCGCTGGCAGCTTAGCACTGCCCCTCCCCCTCTCCCTTCCCGCGGCGGCCCGGCCCATCACCTACCAGCTGCTGCTTGCCATTAACCCCTCCGTCCATCATCCCTATAAATCCGCTCCTATTCCTCGCACTCCTCCATCGACCATCCAGATCGATCGCGCGCCATTGCTTGCCACCAAGCTGCTAGTCTCCTGTCCTTCCTTGGCTTGGAGTATATACACAGCACAAGCTAGCTAGCTAGTAATCGCAACAATATATACAATGGGTAGGGAGGTGTTCGGTGGTGCGCCAACGACAACGACGACGCAGGCCAACAAGGTGGCGGCGATGAGCCGCCGCGTCATCCCGCTCCTCCTTGCCGTCGTCGTCTTTCTGGCCCCGCGGCTGTCGTCGAAGCTGCCGGCCAGCCTCCTGCTCCTGAAGGAGAAGCTGGGTCTGAGCCCTGCGGCGGTGGCGGTGGCGTGCTGGGCGACCGCGGCCGCGGCGTGGGCATACGCGGTGTCCCGCCCCCGCCCGGTCTACTTGGTGGACCTGTCCGGGTACGTGGCGGGGGCGCCGCACGAGGCGTCCCGCGCCAAGACGATCGCGCACTTCGGGCGGTGCGGGCGGTTCAGCGACGGGAGCATGGCGTTCCAGAAGCGGATGCTGGAGCGGTCGGGGCTCGGGGAGCGGACCCACTTCCCGGAGTCGCTCATCCGCGTGCCCGTCGACATGTGCCTCCGCACGGCGCGGGAGGAGTCGCACGCCGTCATCTTCGGCGTCGTCGACGACCTCCTCCGCCGTGCGGGCGTGGCCCCCGCCGAAGTCGGCGTGCTCATCTTCAACTCCAGCCTGCTCAGCCCGACGCCGTCGTTCACGTCGCTCATCGTCAACCGCTACGGGATGCGGCACGACGTCGTCAGCCACAACCTCAGCGGGATGGGGTGCAGCGCAGGCATCATCGCCATCGACCTCGCCAAGCGACTGCTCCAGGTACGATACGACTACTATATACCACTATACTATGCATGCATGACTGTGTCAGTAGCTAGCTAGCATAGTACAGTACGGTCCATGCATGATTTTTTTTTTTTGAAAACATCATGCATGCATCCACCCGATTCTTGCACGACAACCGAGGCCGGCCATAAGTGTTGTGCCAATGAATCACCAGCTTGGACGTACGGCTAGGAAATAATCGGACGCAATAAACTCTCAGATCCTATCATGTCAGGGTGGTGTTGTTGTACCAGCAATAACTCTCGCACTCCATTTAGATTTTCGGAATCTGGAGTATTAATTAATAATAATCATGCTCTTGAATCTTGATGAAGATTGACGTACTAAGGCCCTGTTAGTTTCTGTTGTAATCCGCTTTTTTCAGTTGTTTTTTTAGTCGAAATAGTATTTTATTTTTATAATAAATTAGTTGAAACAGTGTTTCGACTTTTTAACGAGCCCTACGGGACCTAAAGGCTAACTGTGCCTACTGCATCACGTGCTTTAGTTTATTATACGTCAATTATTACTGCATGTGTAGTCCTTCAGGCACTGCTTAAGTTATGCACAGTGATTTCGTCGCGCTTAATGAGTAGTAGTACTAATGTTCTGCTTTCCAGGCCAGGCTGGTTTGCCAAGATTATTTAATTTATTTTCCCAAGAATTGAACACACATGGTATTATTATTTTTTAAAAAAAAAAACTAGCTAAGCCACAGTTTAGTTTTTTTATTTAATCCATCTATTTTCCATGTATGGAATTAAAATAGGTGAACTAACACATGCATGAGACGAATCTTCTAGTTATTATGATCAAACAAAGTTTGTCAAATACAAACGAAACATGCTACCGTGTCCAAATTGCAAAAATTCTAAACTAGCTAGGTTCTTGATATTCATTGGCATGACCGATGGATATATATACTGTACAAGACATAGACATATGGATCGCTGTCGGGTCCTTTACTTCTTCTGAACCCACAATTTAATAGGGTAGCTGACAACGATCATGCCAGTAAAGGCTGTAACATGAGAGCACAGACAAGAGCAACAACGCGTGTCCCTTCAGCGTTCCTCCCTTCAGTTCTTGCCCCTATTCACTTGCATTATGCATGCATCTGGTGGCACAATTGGCACTTGGGAAACTAGTTCCAATTCCTGTTTATTTCCATATATTACACTGCTAGTTGCCTAGTTGGGGGTGGTCTTTATCTTGTTACATGCTCCCCCGCCGGGTCACAAGAAATTGATGTTCTGCATTTAAAAAGAAAAAAAAATTGGTCGCCCACGCAGTCTCTTCAAAACATGACTTTTACCACTACTTTTTTTTAACTTATTTATAACGCACAGCAAGCGAACATTATTATGAATCTATTTGTTCACACAAATCCATTGTATCAATTCTAAATATAAAAAATTAGCATATGTTGGAACTTTAGCATGATTGACATCAACAACCCAAAACGTCATTTGGTGAGTACTAGTATATGTGTAATAGTAGTACTAGCAAATTAAATGATTTGTGTCGATCTAAATAAAAAGAACCTCAGTTTGTCGATTGGTTCACTCTATCATCGTAGTAATTCCACCATTCTGTATGATTATTGTTTGGGGGTTCATAGGGTTTGATATGGGCTATATATGTATAAAACTTTGATCGCTACTCTTCGTTCTAATTTATAGAACGTTTTGGCATTTATAGATACACAATTTTATATTACGTATCAAGATATATCGCATGTCTAGTTGCGTAGCAATTAAAGCGTAGAAAATCCAAAACGATCTATAATTCGAGACAGAGGGTGATACCTTTTTATTTATTAATAAAATCACTAAAATTTAAGAGATCACTATATCATGAAAACTTGCGCACAGGTACTACGTACTCGTATCCAAAAGTTATCATCTGACGGCAGCGGTCCTATGTGGAGGTTTTTAATTTTTTTATAACCACACGCGTTATAGAAACGTACGTGAAAGGTTAACATTTCACAGCGTGAAAGTTCAGAAGTGAAAATACCTATTTGCGGCTCCATGCATGTGAGTGGGGTCAATATAATTGGTACTCTCCAGAATGAGCACACGTACGTAAGATTAACGTACAGCACATACATGATACATGTGTGTTTGTAACGGAGGGCACATATACAGGGAGTTTTCACACAGCCATGTGCCGGTGCCCGGCCTGGTGCAATGTCCTACTCCTTATTACTCCAGCATATGGCTGCACATCACGTACAGAGACCCTTCTAGTTTTTACAGCTTATGGAGATTGGCCGGTCTGGGATTAGCTTGCATTGCATTGCCAGTAGAAAATGTGCTAGTAATTACAGTAACTGCGAGCGTGGTTCGGTCGTCCATGCCATGCTAGTGGTGCCAGTATGTAGTACAGTAACTATACGATAATGAATGTGCCCGCCCTTAATTACCGGCCGCTAGCTAGCTAGGGGCGTCGTCTGCACCAACGGCAGAAGGAGGCCTGGTCAAAACGGAACCATGCATTGCATGTGAATGTCAAGTCTGGAAATGGTCTCTCTCTCTCTCTCTCTCACTCACTGTTGAGCTACTCTCCCCGGTCCAGGCCCCAGCTCTCCGTCCTGTACTACTAGGGTTCTTAACGCGCTTAATAAAAAATCGATCAGTCACCGGTGCAGTGCAGTGCAGTGCAGTGCATGCATGCATCTGTGCAATATATGACAAGCTCTGCAGCGGGAGTAATTGGTGTCTGACAAGGGACAGGCCCTCATGTGTGCGGTTCTGCTCGACTGCGCATGATATGTACAGTAGCTCAGCTGTGCTGGGGCCATTTGACCACGGTCATTCTGGCTAATCCCCCTTCGTTACAAAATAATTACGTACAAATCTTGTTTCCCCATATGTATGTGTGCATGCAGGTGCACCGGGACACGTACGCGCTGGTGGTGAGCACGGAGAACATCACCCTCAACGCCTACATGGGCAACAACCGCCCCATGCTGGTGACCAACACGCTCTTCCGCGTGGGCGGCGCCGCCATCCTGCTCTCCAACCGCCGCGCCGACCGCCGCCGCGCCAAGTACCAGCTCATCCACACCGTGCGCACCCACCGGGGCGCGCACGACCAGAGCTTCGGCTGCGTCACGCAGGAGGAGGACGACGCCGGGTGCGTCGGCGTCTCCCTCTCCAAGGAGCTCATGGTGGTGGCGGGGGAGGCCCTGCGCACCAACATCACCACGCTGGGCCCGCTCGTCCTGCCCATGTCCGAGCAGCTCCGATTCCTCGCCACCGTCGTCCTCAACCGCGTCTTCCGCGCCAACGTGCGCGCCTACCTGCCCGACTTCAAGCTCGCCTTCGACCACTTCTGCATCCACGCGGGCGGGCGCGGCGTGCTGGACGAGCTGGAGCGCAGCCTCAAGCTCAGCGCCTGGCACATGGAGCCCTCCAGGATGACGCTCTGCCGCTTCGGCAACACCTCCAGCAGCTCGCTCTGGTACGAGCTCGCCTACTGTGAGGCCAAGGGGCGGATCCGGAAGGGGGACCGGGTCTGGCAGATCGCCTTCGGATCAGGCTTCAAGTGCAACAGCGCCGTCTGGAAGGCGCTCCGGACGGTCGACGGCGGCGAGGAGGGAAACCCGTGGACGCCGGAGGTCGACGTGCTCCCCATCCACGTGCCCAAGGTGTCGCCCATCGACGAGACCACCTACAGGTTCCCTGACGGCGCCACCTACAAGGTCTCTCTTGGTTAAAAAAAATATATTACATGATTGATTTCTCATCATCATGTAGTAACTTAATCGATCAAGATAATTAATTTAAGAAGAAGAAGCAGCGCAGCGCGCCGTTATTAATTATTATTGCCAGGCTTGATGATGGTGACCCCCTTGTCATTGGTAATTTTTCAAAGGATAGCTATGACTCTGTGAAACTGCATGCATATTACTTGCTGCACAGTTATTTTCTTACACTTGATTCTATAGCTGAGCAACAGAGCCAACATGCCAGCGTGAAAAAGTTACCTAGCTTCCGAATGCCGATGTCTTAGCCAAAGAAACAGAGAAATTTTCGGCAGATCTGCTATGGAGCTTGATCCGGCCCCCTCTTCCTTTCAGCTCTAGGGCTTGATTTCGTTACTGTTTGACATGATTTGCATCATGTGTACGTAATTAAGGCTCTATATGAACTCGCGCCAATAATTATTGATTTCGTCCATACATCTTCTTTTTGTCCTTTGGTGATTGTTGAATTGGGAGATGCATGCGCACATGCACTTAAAGGACATGTGGTCCTAGCTATTGTAAGGCCATTGAACTATATAGAAGGAAATATTAATGCAATGCAAGGCAATACACAGCTTGGATTTTGTCTGTCATATTTGATTTTTGAAGTATTCACCTTAATTCTGAAGGCACACCAGAAAACTAATTCCTAAAAACCCAAATAATATCCTACTGTTGATTTTGTTGACTCAATCATTGCTGGTAACAATAGCTAGGTATTAGATCTTATTTGACTAAATTATCCAACTCTCTCCTTATAATACAATCATTTGTGCCGATTATACAACTATAGAAAATAATATAATAAAGTTCTAAGGCCCCGTTTGGAACTTGTTTTAATTTCCACGGCGGCGGCTAAGGTAATCACAAACTCATATAATCCCACCAAACACCTCGCAGTTCTTGCCACCGCCAGATTGAACTAGCAAGCATATTTTACATAGCATGGGTCTCTCGCGCACACGGCACCATGCGATCCCAAACTAGGCCTAAATCTACATATATATAACACCCTAAGTATATCATCTCTACAATTATCGACAGTAAAACAATAAGCCAAGTATGCCCTTGTAGGTGCTTCTAATTTAGCCAATTTTTTGTTATTATTATTACTGTTTAGAAAACTAATTCAAAGTATATATTATGTGCATAATGTCACCGTGCATATTATATGCATGCATGCATATACAGGAGCAAATGGCTATTTCCATGGCTAATAGGCCGAGCAACCTTGCGCTCGCTCTGCTGGACCAAGCTCGTGCTACGTACGTACAGATACTACAACCTGTACTACCAGATTTTAGAAATAAAAGAAAAAGCTCGCGCTGCGCTAGGGTCCAGGCGAGCCTGCATCCTAGCCTCTTGGGTCTAGGCCTGGGTGAGCGCACGTCCTGCCCGGCGAGCTCGATGTCAGCCCATGCGTGCGCGGTGCGCCGAGCAGTGAGAAATTTTTTATTTTTATAATCCTTTTTATTTAAAACAAATTTTAATTCTATTCCTAGCTTGTCTTTAATTTCGTCGTGCGAAACTCTCTAGCACGACAAATACGCGTTGCCGCGCCAAACTCTCTGGCGCGACAGAGGTGCCAGCGTGGCAGGCGGTCTGCCGGCTCGCTTACCGGCTGACGTGTCCACCTACTGCGCCACCACGTCCAGCGTGACAGCTGCCGTGCCATCCCACCTAGCACGATAAGTGTGGATACAGAGACACGCACAACTCTTCTTCCTCCTCGGGCTACACCTCCATTTCCCCCTTCCTCTCCCTTATCAAACCTCGATTTCCCATACTCAAATTGAAGGAAGATGGAGAGACCTCTCCTACAGAATATATCCGCTAGTTGTACTTTCACATTTCAAAATCTTTTAATGTATATTGGATTATGTGGGGTATAATGTTACACCAATTTCTAAATCTCTAGGTATTTGATGTTGCCATAGTCATGAATTAGAAAACATTAGATTCACGTATGGAAACTTCAATTTTATTTCTGATAATGTATGATGCAATGTATATGGATAAGATTATAAAAAATTTTATTCCTTAGTTGCAATGTAGATTAGTGTTGGTAGTCAATAATAGTGCATTTGGGCCCAAGAGCAACTGGCGGCGGGTGCTGGCGGCGAACGGGCGTGCGGCTAGAGGAGAAAGAAGAGAAGGGAGAGGAAGAAGGAAGCCGTGTGTGTCTCTGTATGTGCCTGTCGACTAAATGTGCTCGGCAGTCCACCGAGGGGTATACCCACGATGGTAGATTTGTCGTAGAGGTGAGCGAGATGGTGACAAGACATAAGATTTAGACAGGTTTAGGCCGTTAGCTTGACGTAATACCCTAATTCGGTATCCCGTCATTTTGTATTGGCTATCATATATGATTGTGTATGTTTTGAGGGGGTCCCTACCCACCTTATATAGCCCGGGGTAGGGTTACATGCTGATCAGGTCTACAACTAATCGGGTAACAAATAGGATTTACATGGAATATTACATTCGGCATATCCTAATAGATTCTATGCTATCTTCAGGATGTCGCTGAGGTGTCTTGTGGCGTGCGCCGTGCTGTGCCGTGAACCGCAAGTCATCATCTTGTGGGCTGGACCATCCCTTGCAGTGCGGCCCATGTAGTCCGTCATGGGTACCTGGGGTCAGATCCCCACATCTAGTCCCCGAGTGCCTTGTATCCGCTTGGTGACGCCATCTTGATCAAGTCCAAGTAGCTTGTCGCAAAGCCGATCAGCTCCACTGATGACCCGAGAGGTGAAAAGGAAGTCGACCAGGTTTAACTGGTGACTTGGGCGGTGAGAAAGAAGCCAACCAGGTTTAACTGCTGACTTAGGCAGTGAAAAAGCACGCCGACCAGTTCAATTGGCCTGCCGACCTGCAAGGGTGGCTGCCGACCATTGTAACCAGCCAACGGATCTCGGACTCAGCCAAGTGGCTCACCAATAGGATGTAAGGAGCTCAATAGAAAAATTTGAGAAATCTTGGTCGGTGAAGTGTACACACTTAAGTGCCAATTGCGATGGCTCTAACGACATGATCATCAGAGCTGAGCGGAGGTAGTAAGCGACAGGCTTGACGCAGTCACAACACCGTGAAGAAGAAGCAATACGTGCACCGCAAGGTGCATTGTACACAATGTAGTCCCCGAGCCTGCTAGAAGATGAAGAATAAATCTTATAACAGGATCAAAGAAAAATATGCAGTCCCCAGCGTTGCCGAAGAATCAAGGGATCAAGAAACTAGTATAATCACCGCAAGGTGAAGTGCACACACTTAGTCCCCGAGCCTGCTGAAAGATGAGAAAAAATCTTGTAGCAGAATAAAGAAAAAATCTTGCTAGAAATTCCCAAAGATATCCATGATACAACGTTGTTGCGCTTAACTCCACTTGGTGGCCCGCGTGCTACGCGGCTTTAGTTGTAGATCCACTAGGCCCATCTAACGGCCCAAGAAAGCAAGCGCGGAGATTTTGGGAGGGAACGCAGCATGGGGGCGCGGTTTCCCAAAAACTCTGGAAGTCGAAGAGTTAGGGTCGAACCGTTATAAATCCACCGTGGCTCCAGGGCGCACTCCCCATTTCTCCGCCCGCCTCATCATCTTCCTCGCGCTTGCGCTCGCTCGCCTGGAACCACTCCACCATTAGAGCATCTCCAAGCGCAAAGCGACCTCCGCTCCCCAGATCCGCTCGATGGCGCCGAAGAGAAAACATGGGGGCTCGAAGAAGGCGGCGCGCAAGATGAATCATGACAAAGAGTGGGTGCGATCCGTCAGCGACGAGACGGCGCTCAACAATCTAGTGGTGCACGGTGTCCTGCCCGACAGGGCGACGGTGGGATGGCGCCCGGTGGTCGATGAGAACTTTCCCACACCCCATTCTCGACAAACTGGTTGTTTTTTGTGGATTACTTCTTCCGTGGATTTGGCGTCCCCATTCATCCTTTCCTCCATGGACAGATTGACTACTATGGCGTCAGTCTCTGCAATCTCAGCCCAAACTCTATCCTTCATGTTGCTATCTTTATCAATCTTTGTGAGTCGTATCTGGGAATCCTTTCCCACTTTGACCTATTCCGTCATTTCTTCTGCCTCAAAATCAGGGGGAGCCGGATCTAGGGTGGTTGGCTATGCCTATTTGCAGCTGCGAGACAGGATGGCGAGTCAGTATATCACCGTCCCGCTTAACACGAATGTGAAGTACTGGGCCTGCAGATGGTTCTACATTATGCAGGTGGAGTCGTATGTGCGATGCGACATTGATCAGGTTCAGGTGAGCAACCCTAAGTGGTCGGAGAGGCCCAATTCCAATGGAATGGAGCAAGTGAGGGAGCTCCTGAAGTTGATAAATCACAAGAGGTTGGATGGAGTCGTAGTGGTGACGAATTTCACCTTCTGGTGGATCTAGCCCTGTAAAGAGAGGGCGCATCCTGGATATGAATTCCGGTTGGAAACCGACGGGACCCGCGAGGTGGCCGAGGAGATCGATCGGAATGAAGTCAAGTGGTGCATCATGATGTTGTTCAACCTCATGGTGCGTGCTTCCATTAATGATCAACAGAGGGCATTCAGCATCATGTGCCTTCCCCTAGCGGTAAGAGTTTGCTTGCATCATATACTTGATCTTTATTTTTATGCAATGTACTCATTTGCGTTCTTGAAGATTCATGGGCAGGACTGGGTGGTGTACTTCTCGGTGGTGCCATCAGAGGACTGGCCGAGGGCTGTAGACGCCCAGCCAAACAGTCCCCAACGTCAATCCAGCTCGGGGACTGGCGAGGAGACGTCAGATGGCCCTGGCGATGGAGATGAAGATGCGCGGACTGCCTATGTCCATGAGAAACTTCAGGAAAATAGCCAGCACAGGATGAGCCATCCCCGAAGAGGAGGAAAACGTCAGGCTCCTCCCGCCATGAGGAGGGACCTATGAGCATTGGAGGTGTCACGTAGCCCTAGAGGCGATAGATGGTTCTACTGGACTTGTCTGGCGATGAGGCGACGGTTCATCCTCCTATGGGCGCTAAGATGGCTCCACCAGCTACGCCGGCTAGAGAGAAGACGCAGGAGAGGCACCGAGCATGGGAGGCCACGGTCGTAGTCCCTGAGACTGCTCGGATGACCCCAGCAGCGGTGGCTAGGGGCGCTGCTCAAGTCCTCGAGCCTGCCTAGGTGACTCCGGCTGCAGCAACCGAGGTCGTCGATCGAAGGAATGCTAAGACGCTGGCCAGCTCTGCTGCTAGTCAGGGCGGATCTGGATAGGCGCGCCACTTTAAGACAGCTCAGCGAGAATCGGAGTCGTAAGTTTTCCTTCTTTTGCGTTGCTTCGATAGATTGATGCTGTTGTTTGACAAATCTATTTCCTTGTCTTAGCACGGAGACGACTGAAGAGCTGCATTCGTCGGTTGCTAAGGACGGGTAGCACGAAGCAGAAATGGGAGTTCCTGATGCCGTACATGGATGAGAAGGATCGGATCCGATCGTCCCCGCTTTGGAGGAGCCACCACCTGGCGGGCCGACCTCTCCCGGTGGTGGCATGCATGATGAGGGTGATTCCGGAGATGCATTTGGTGGTTAAGAGGTGTGAGCCACGGTAGACATGCAGATTGGTTCTATTGGAGCGGGAGCAGAGACCGCGGTGCCTGCAGTGCCCGCGGCCATAAAGCATGTGGCGCCCGCGGCATCGTAGGCGATGGGATAGGCCTTGGACATCCTGTCTAGGCATAGTAGCATCCGAGGAGGTCTCCTCCGAGGATAGCTGTTGTACAAGTTGAAGAAATACCGCGGGAGCCCACCCGACCTCCACAAGTCTTCTGGATAGTTGTGTAGCATGGCGACGAATTCGACATGCTGGAAGAGGAGGTGGAAGAGGAGGAAGCAACCATGGAGGTGAAGAGGCTGAGGGCCGACCTATCAATGATGATATGTCAGATTGAGGTAAGTCGATAGTTGTCTTGTTGCTTCCTCCTTCTTTAGGTGTGGTTGTTGACCAATTGCTTCTGCAGGGTGTGATGAAGGCGTCCGAGTAGCGTTGGCGGCAATTGGACGAGATGGCTCCTGTTCTCGAGGAAAACAAGAAGCTACAGTCGTCGGTGAAGGACCTCGAGGCGAGGCTAACCTAGACATGCCATCGAGAGGAGGACTTGGAGGTGAAGCCTTGGAGAAGGAGCGTCAATTGATAGAGGCGGAGAACCAGTCAATGACTGAGCGGCTTAGCTGCAGTGCTGACCAGTAGAGGGGTAAGACCTTCAGCGTTGTCCTGTGGGTGTTCGATAGCATGACTTGCTTACCCATCTTTTCTTATGCAGGTCTAGAGACAGAGCTCGGCCTTTCCCGTGAGGCCATTGCCCAACTCTAGAAGGAGAAGGAGGAGGCAGAGGAGAAAACCAATAGGGTCATGAGGGATCTTGAAGGTGAGGGTATCTTCTGTAGAAACCATTCTCGTAGTGCTAGGAACATATATAACATGTCATCACCTTGTTGCAGAATATCGGTACAATGCCCAGGCGCAGTTCAAGGTCTTCGGGGACCAGGTGAAGGCCTAGGATGACAAGCTAGAGGCATTGATAGCGGGGATCAAACCCATGCTTGCCTACATCATCTTCGAGTCATTCGAGGATCCACACGACTACCCAACGACCTGCCCCCTGGCCGATCTTAGATCGGTGCCAGAGGGCCTAGGCGGACTTCAAGGCGTTCACATGTAGCACTGCCCAAGGAGCCATCATCCATGCGCTCATGGTGCTACGGTCACATTATCCTTCGGTGAAACCCGAAGTGATAATGACCGGTTATGCCCGAGGGATGAGTATGGCGAAGATCACAAAGCTGGAAGACGAAGTGGAGGAAGCAATGGTGAAGCTTGCTAGAGACGTCGACCTATTCGGCGGTCTTGTCCAGTAGATTAGGAAAAAACTTATGTTGAAATGTTTTGTAAAGTTGCTTAGCAGCTTTTGTTGAACACTAAGTGTTGTTTCGGAGTTACGCTTAGTTCATATGTTAAATATGATTTAGTTGCTTTCCAGTTAGTTTTATACCACGTCACCAGCGTTGGCTAGCCTTCAAGCTCTAGCATGGAGTGGATGGCACCCGTGTACGCGTAAGAGAAGAAAGCATCACCAAGGAGCCGCTGCTGATGGTCCATAGCATAGAGCGTGGCTCATTCAAGCATAGGAGGAAGCCGAGATCAGGGCTGTTTCTGGTTGGCATGTGTAAAAATGTGGCTAGTAGTCACGTGAAGTGGATTGTATGTTGGCGATGATACGCGTGGAGAGTTGGTGAATAGCGCAATGTAGAGACGTTACGTAATGGAGATTAGTCGGTGAGTTAATAATTTCGAGAAACATGGCGGTAAAATTTGGAGAAAAACATGGAAAAAACATTCGAAGAAATATTGGAGAACGTAATTGGAGAAACATAACGGTGAAAATAATGGAGAACATAATTGGAGACCATAAGTGGAGAACTCATCGCAAACTTTATTAAATCATCAAATATAGAGAAATACATATCTTTGTTTTAGAAGCGCTTCAGGGGTAGAAATGCCTAAGGAGATCAATGTGCCAAGAATTGGGGATGTCCACACCTTCGGAGTCGCATAGTGTTGATGGTAGTTAACATTCATCACAAACTGTCAATATAACTTGCATAAATGATTAAAATGTATCACCAACATAGACATAGGGGTTTTAACTGACAAATTCTATGAGTTTTGGTGAATCTATGTTTCTAGCTGGATTTAATCAGAAAACCACCAAGGAGGACCTATTTGTCAAAGGAAATCATGTAATTCCGTAGGATAAACAACGTGGGAAGACTCTACAAGACTCCAGGAGGCTTTCCACCAAAGCAGAGCCTGAGCCACTGACATGTGGGATCGGCCAGTCCCAGTTGCAGGCCGGCCGGTCCCTAGGCCCACCAGTAAGCCTCTAGCTTCCTATGTCGGTTCTCTACCACTTCCTAGATTACATCTACGCCTATTTATTCAGGTCGGTTTGATCCGAGAGTCCAAGATGCTTCACGGGGCCTATATATATCTGCCTGTACCCCCCTCCAGGGCATGCGATGCATTTGATCCTAAGAGCCTAAGGGCCAAAAACCCTAATCCATATTTCCACCAGGATCAGAGCTAGCAATCAAAAGAAGATTAGTCCTCGATAGGATCTAGTCTTGTATTAGAGATAGAGAGATAGAGTGAGAGGGAAGAGTTACGAAGGAGTCCTGGCCTATAGGTGCTCTCTCTACGGCTTGTACCCTGGCGGAATCAAGTTCTTCTTGAGCTTGCTTCTGAGATTTCTTTGGTAATCGACTTCTAATTCAAGTAAGCATCTTGTTCATATTGTTCTTCAAGTTTGTGACTCTCTTTGAGTACTTTAATCCTTGTAGCTCTTGGGTTAAAGTAGTATTCGTAGTGTAAGCGTGGTGCTCAGACTCGGTTACTTGTGGATGTACCCTACTTTTTAGATCGGTGGTAGCTCGCGAGGGTGACTCTTATAGCCTCGTTGAATCCTTTGTGGTCCACCTCCCGTTAGTAGGCCTAGCAGGACATTGTTGCTATAGGAAACATACTCTGCCTATATTTTCTCTAGTAATATCCCCAGAATTGAACTGTAGAAGACAAAGCTTACCGAAGTTAGAACTAGAAGACCTCTGCAATCTCCTCTATGCTCCTATTATCTAGCCTTGATTGTGAAGTTGGGTTAAGTTAGATTTAGTTATTTTCACACACGTTTTCTCGAGTTTGATATAAAACTGGGTTACTCTCGGTGAAGTGCTACATCGGTATATTATCTGTGAGCTTGCGGATTATTCTGTGTACATTAATTTATACCAACAAGCATTTTCTGGCGCCGTTGCCGGGGAAACGGTTGCTGAGTTAACTTCAAACCTATCTTATCCTTGTATCATTATTCTTTTATCTTTTCTTTTCCTTTTTACCATGGATCCAAAATCCACCCCTATCTACCAATACGCCGCACCTACGAGCACATGCTTATAGCCATTAGAATCTGCAAAGCCTATCCTAACACCTGTCTATGAGCTACGTCCGTGCTTAATTAACATGGTTTAGGATCAATCCTTTTCGGGCGAAGATGATGAAAATCCATACTCCCACCTAAATGAGTTTGAGCAAACATGTGCATGCTTACGCATTGTGGGCATGTCAGACGAAACCTTACGATGAAAGTTTTTTCCTTTCTCTTTGAAGGGAAGAGATAAACATTGGTACAAGCAAACCATAGGGAGTAGACAAGGAGATTGGGAAGCCTTGTGTTCTAGCTTTTGTTTGTATTTCTTTCCCATCTCTAGAGTAGTCAGCCTTTGTTCAGAGGTTCTATCTTTTAAACAAGAAGAAAAAGAATCTCTAGGCATGGCTTGGGAACGTTTTAATACTCTCATTAATACTAGCCCTCACCTTGCCATTCAAGACCCCATTCTTCTTCAACACTTTTATATGGGTCTTGATAGGAAAACCTCAAAGCATCTTGATGCGGCCTCAGGAGGCTCATTCCTCCATGTTTCTACCAATTCGGGGAGAAGCATTCTTACTAAAATCCTAGAGAACACTCCTGAAGACGTAGAAAAGAAGCCACTAGAGGAGGAATCCCAAATAGCTGAACCGGAACCATTGCCGAACCCGTCACCAACCTCAGCTGTCCCAAATCCCAAACCACCAGAAAAGGAGGAAACTCCGATTTTGGATTTCATGCTTGAATTTGAGGATGACCTTTTTGACGAATATGGAAATACCTCAAATTACCATATTATGAGGAGACCCAGAAGCCTAGGAAATCATCATCCAATGAAGAACCCTTAGACCCTTCTGAGGAAGCTTTTCTTGAAAAGACTATGAAAGAGCTAGTGTCCATAATAAGCAATGAATGGCTAGAAGAATTAGAGCTTTCCTCTAATGTGATTCATTTAGATTCACCTTCTATTTCCATTCATTGCCAAATCAATAAAACTCCTTTCGATGCTCTTTATAATCTAGTTGTGAGTGTTAAGATCATGTCTGCATCTTTTGCTCGTGATTTATTGAAAGACATGCCATTAACCCCAACAACAAAGTTATTGAAAAGTCTTTCAGGACACATTCTCCCAAGTTTGGGGATAATTTATGTCCTCCCTATCTAGGTACAAGGAACCAAGGTTCATTTGAACTTTCATATCTTTGATATCATGGAGTTCGACATATTGATAGGACAACCAATTGAAAGACTTATTGAAGAAGGACAAACGGGGAAGTTGAATATAAGACTCGAGAAAAACTTTAAACTCTCTATATCCATCACTCATTCTTGAAATGCTGAGACTGAGCCAATTCCCGAAGAAGACCCAAAGGAAGAGGTTAAGGCTGCATCTCTTGATGATTTGATTGAACCCAACCTTGAAGATGATGCCTAGTTCTTCATCGAAGAAGAAGAAGAAGAAAATACTACAGAGTCTGAACCCTTAGATGAATTACTGGAACCACCTAAGCCCACCATTGAGATTAAACCCCTACCTTCTGGTCTTAGATATGCTTTTCTCAATAATGATCAGGATTCTCCTATGATCATAAGTGATAAACTCTCTCGGGAAGAATCCCTCTGCTTGCTAACTGTCTTAGAAAAGCATCATTCTGCTTTTGGCTACTCGCTCCAAGACCTTAAGGGAATTAGCCTTGTTCTTTGCACCCATCGCATCCCGACTGACCTAGATTCTACACCATCTAGGAAACCACAGTATAGGCTTAATAATGCAATGAGAGAGGTTGTTAAGAAAGAGGTTTTGAAACTCCTGCATGCCAGGATCATCTATCCCGTTCTATATAGTAAGTGGGTAAGTCCAGTTCAAGTTATGCCTAAAAGGGAGGCATGACTGTTGTTAAAAATGAAAAAAATGAATTAATCCCCCAAAGAACCGTCACTGGATGGCGGATGTGCATTGATTACCGAAAACTTAACAAGGCAACAAAGAAAGATCATTTTCCGTTGCCCTTCATTGATGTAATGTTGGAGTGACTGGTGAATCACTCTTTCTTCTATTTCCTTGATGGGTATTCAGGTTATCACCAGATATCGATCCATCCAATGACCAAAGCAAAACCACCTTTATATGTCCATATGGAACTTATGCTTATCGTAGAATGTCTTTTGGATTGTGTAATGCTCCAGCTTCTTTTCAAAGATGCATGATGTCTATATTTTCTGATATGATTGCAGAAATCATGGAAGTTTTCATGGATGACTTTTCTGTTTATGGAAAAAATTGATGATTGTCTTGAAAATTTAGACAAGGTTTTGCAAAAATGTGAAGAAAATCACTTAGTCCTTAATTGGGAAAAATGTCATTTCATGGTTAGAGAAGGCATAGTGCTTGGACACTTGGTGTCCGAACGAGGGATTGAGGTAGATAGAGCTAAAATTGAAGTAATTGAACAGTTACCTCCTCCCATAAATATCAGAGGGATCCATAGTTTTCTTGGTCATGCGGGGTTTTACCGCCACTTTATAAAAGATTTTTCACATATTGCTAGACCGCTTACAAATCTTTTGGCCAAGGATGTTCCCTTTGAATTTGATGATGCATGCTTGAAATCTTTTAACATTCTTAAGAAAGCACTCATCTCTACACCAATCACTCAACCCCCTGATTGGTCGCTACCTTTTGAAATCATGTGTGATGCTAGTGATTATGTTGTGGGGGCAGTTTTGGGTCAAACAAAAGATAAGAAGCATCATGCAATTGCTTATACTAGCAAAACTCTGACAGGATCTCAACTTAATTATGCAACAACCGAAAAAGAACTCCTGGCTGTTGTTTTTGCTATTGATAAGTTTAGATCTTACTTAGTAGGAGCTAAGGTGATTGTTTATACTGACCATGCTACTTTGAAATATCTGCTCACTAAGAAAGATGCTAAACCTCGACTTATAAGATGGATTTTGCTGCTCCAAGAATTTGATTAGAAATAAAAGATAAAAAAGGAGTAGAAAATTCTATTGTCGATCACTTGTCTAGAATGCAGTTTGAGAATTCACAGGAAATGTCCATCAATAACTCTCTACGGGACGACATGCTCTTCAAGATTATGAAATCCGATCCCTGGTATGCAAATATTGTTAATTTCATGTTACAGGCTATGTACCACCAGGGGAGAACAAAAGGAAGCTCATCTATGAAAGTCGTCTCCACATATGGGATAAACTGTACCTCTTTAGAGTCTACTCTGATGGCCTACTCAGAAGGTGTGTACCAATGGAAGAAGGCATTAAGATCATAGAACGATGCCACTCATCACCATATGGATGACATTATGGTGCATTTCGCATTCATTCAAAGATCTGGCAAAGTGGATTCTTTTGGCCAACCATGTATGAAGACATGAAGGACTTCATCCGGAGATGTGGAGCATGTCAGAGGCATAGGAATATCAATTCAAGAGATGCCATGCCACTTACCAACAACCTCCAGATTGAACTTTTCGATGTCTGGGGAATTGACTGCATGGGACCGTTTCCAAAGTTGAAGAACTGTGAATATATCTTGGTGGCAGTTGATGATGTCTCCAAGTGGGTTGAAGCCATGCCATGCAGAGCTACTGATGCTAAGAACTCCAAAAAGATGTTTGAAGAGACAATATTTCCACATTTCGGAGTTCCAAGAATGGTTATTAGTAATGGAGGCACTCACTTCACTGACAAGAACTTTCACAACTACTTGTTGAGACATGGGATCTATCACAACGTCACTACTCCATACCACCCTCAGACAAGTGGCCAAGCAGAAACATCGAATAAACAAATCAAGGACATTCTGTAGAAGACGGTCAACGAGAAGGGGACTGCATGGAAGGATAGACTACCCAATGCATTATGGGCTTACATAACGGTCTATAAAACACCACTTGGGATGTCACCATATCAACTTGTCTATGGAAAGACCTGTCATCTACCTATTGAGCTAGAATTGAAAGCTCACTGGGCTATCAAGCGATGGAACATGGACTTTGAAGCCACAGGAACCAAGAGGAAGATGCAACTCTTTGAGCTTGATGAATGGCGTGAAAAAGCATATCACAACGCTAAGATATACAAAGAGAGAACAAAGAGATGGCATGACAAGAGGATTAAGAAGGAGTTCACCCCGGAGATAAGGTAGTACTTTTTAATTCTAGGGTTAAATTATTCAGGCACGGAAAACTTCGAAGCAAATGGGAAGGACCATTCAAAGTTATAAGCACTTCGTCGCATGGAGCGGTAACACTTCAAAATGACAAAGGAACGTTATTCAAGGTAAATGGCCACCATCTCAAGATCTTTCTAGAACCTGAAAAAACACCTAAGGATTTGGATGAGGTAGATTTTCTGATTTTACCATAGATTTATACAACTGCCATCCTCTTTATGTTTTGTAACGGATAAATATTGTTTTCGAGATTAGATAGGGATTAGAAACCACCACAAGAAAAATCTCCATGGGAGGACACTGTGTGGGACCAGCTGGTCCCACCTCCAAACTGACCAACCCCACTATCAGCCGCCTCACATCCGGTCAATTCTCTCATGTATTCTAGAACCTTCCCCTCCACAATCCCGTAGTTTTTCGCCGCATTCGCATATTCCTTCGTTACGAGACCCTAATTGATATATCTGAACCCCTGTTGCAAGTTGTTCCCCCCTATATAAACGAGCCCCTGCCTACCTCCATAGCCATCCCATCAAAGCATTCCATCTCCAACAGCAGCAAAGCTCTCCACCTCTCTAGTTACAATGGCCGGTAGAGAGATCATCCCCTTCGGTTTTGATCTAAACAAGAAGCCCGATGCGCTTGCGCTGAGCGTCGTTCCTTCAAAAGAGAAGCTCCCATTCATCAAAGCCAATCCTACTTCACCCAAGCTATCCATCGTCCGGTGATCGCTCCACCACCTCCATGTATATTTCTTGAAGACAAGCCATGCCAGCAAAAGCCTCAGCTGGATGTCCCGAAGTTGATCAAGGTGATGAAGGAGATCAACCTCCTTCCTCCAAAGGGGCATGAGGTACTGATTGGAGTAAAGACCAATAAGTTTGGGGATGTTACATGCGCGAAATATAAGTCGATCATCCCACGTACAACCATTGATGGAGTCTAGGCTATACCAGAGCAGATCAAGATTGTTCCTCCTAAGGAGAAGAAGAGGAGGGTGCCACTAGCTATAGAGAATGAGGAGAAGCATCCACGGATGACCATGGCACTCTTGCAGAAAAAGATTGAAGATCTTACTGATTTTGTCCATACTTTAGAGTAGAGGATCGACGAAGAACACGTTCATCGCAAGAGCTTACAACACGATGTAAACATCTTAAATCGTTATGTTACCAAACCTAGGAAGTGAGAGTGAGATAGGATATGATAAGCATGAGTGGTTAAGTCAAGTGTTTAAAGATAGTATGTTTAGGTTGTTTGCTTAGCTCAGATTGTTAGAGTGGTTGAAAGTTTGCTAGTTTAAAGTTTGTGTTTAGGTTGGATTGTGTAATAAAGTGCCCTATCAATGGAATCTTGTTATTATTACCTGCTTTCTATTTCTTTTTGGATATATGTTTGTCTCCACATGTTGTGCATAAAGATAAATAGGAAACAAGTGTGGGGGAAGCACACCACGACAACAGAATGGAATTTGCTCGTGAAAATCACGAAATTCAAGAAGTAGTGGACCAAGAACCACGCTGACCAAAGTTGGACCCAAACGGGCTCCAGAGCAGGCCGTTCGGTCTCCTCTATGGGTTGGTCGGCCCATAACTGTGCCCCCTTGCCTAGCGTTTCATCCACGGCCAGGTTTGCGGCCCATATGTTCTATTTTCACATATTATACTTTCTGTCTCGAACCGAACTGGAAATTCTTTGATTAAACAATTTAAAACCTGAGGAAAACATTATTTTAGTCATGACTAAAGGATAGACTCATATAACTCTTTTCCTAGAAGTCTTGCTACTATTGGAAACTTATTATTTGGGACCCCATGTTACTTAAGTTGTTGTGGAATGAGATATAGTAGAATAATGAGAACTTGATTCTTGATGTCTTATTATTAGAGAATTTTATTTCAAAAAGTTAAAAGAATAGCTACAACTCTCCTTTGTGGTAAGCAATATCCCACCAGAGCCAAACATAATATATAGACTAGGGAAACCTTCTACATATATTGCTTATCATTGTATTGAGTTTGGTTAAACCTTGTGACCCTTGTTGAGAAACTTATCATGCTCTCAAGATCAAGATCACATACACTCCACGTATATCTGCTGCTCCTACACTAGGAGTATGCAACAATATGTTTTCCATCCACCCAAAAAAACATTCTACTCCTACACTGGGAATAGACACAAAAATAAGTTTGTTAGGATAAATGCTCCAAGTTCTTGCAAAAGTCTCTCTTGAAAGTTCTAATTGCAGAAAAAGAGGCATAGGCTATGCAAGAGTTATTCATAAAAAATGTACAAGTGTCTGAGATATCTAAAACAAAGGGTACTTAGATGCCCACCTGAAAAAAAGAAGAAACAAAAATGAATAAGATAGCCCATGTTTTCTTGCAAAGTATTTTCAAAGTTTTAACAAGAGAGATGTGTTTCAAGGAGCATAGTAGAATTAGGTTAGCCACTAAATATATTCCACACACATACACATCTTGATCTAAGAGTATGACATTTTTCTTCTTGGATCCTTGTTTTGACTTTACAATATATGCAATGCAAGTATGTTTTCATATTCATCCCTACCTGAGCTCCACATAAGCTTTAGAAGTAGGCAAAAAAGAAGGCAAAATCATCTATGCCTTTGTGAGGATCCAAAAATACTACATATATTGAGTGATTTGAGAGTACCACACGAGGAGAAGGTAAGCTATGTTTTGTTTTTCAAAATCTTAAAATATTTCTCCAATTGACTTGATTGAAGAAAGATGGTGAACTGTTACAAGCTATTCCATTCTTCAACCGCCCAAAGTTTCAAGGTACACACTTTGAATCCTATAGTGCATGTATGACTAGGAATGCTTTTATGTTGATGTTTTGTACCAAGGTTATGTCTTGAGTAATCCATCCTTTTCATCGACGACGAGTAAAAGCCTAAGTGTGGGGGAGTTTGTTGACGGTAGTTAACATTCATCACAAACCGTCAATATAACTTGCATAAATGATTAAAATGGATCACCAACATAGACTTAGGGGTTTTAACTGATAAATTACTTGAGTTTTGGTGAGCCTGTGTTTCTAGCTAGATTTAATTAGAAAACCGCCAAGGAGAACCTATTTGTCAAAGGAAATCATGTAATTTCGTCAGGATAAACAACGTGGGAAGACTCTAGAAGACTCCAGGAGGCTTTCCACCAAAGCAGAGCCTGAGCCACTGACATGTGGGACTAGCCAATCGCACATGCAGGACGGCCAGTCCCTGGGCACACTAGTCAGGATCTAGCTTCCTATGTCGGTTCTCCACCGCTTCCTAGATTGCATCTACGCCATTTATTCAGGTCGGTTTGATCTGAGGGTCCAGGATGCTTCACTGGGCCTATATATATCTGCTTGTACCCCCTGCAGGGTATGCAATGCATTTGATCCTAAGAGCCTAAGGGCCAGAAACCCTAATCCATATTTCCACCAGGATCAGAGCTAGCAATCAAGAGAAGATTAGTCCTCAATAGGATCTAGTCTTATATTAGAGATTGAGAGATAGAGTGAGAGGAAAGAGTTTCGGAGGAGTCATGGCCTATCGGTGCTCTCTCTATGGCTTGTACCCTGGTAGAACCAAGTTCTTCTTGAGCTTGCTTCTGAGATTTCTCTGGTAATCGACTTCTAATTCAAGTAAGCATCTTGTTTATATTGTTCTTTAGGTTTGCGACTCTCTTTGAGTACTTTAATTCTTGTAGCTCCTAGGTTAAAGTAGTATTCGTAGTGTAAGCGTGGTGCTTAGACTCGGTTACTCGTGGATGTACCCTACTTTCTGGATTGGTGGTAGCTCACGAGGGTGACTCTTTTAGCCTCGTTGAATCCTTTATAGTCCACCTCCCGTTAGTAGGCCTAGCAAGACATTGTTCCTATATGAAACATACTCTACCTGTGTTTTCTCTAGTAATATCCCAGAATTGACTAGTAGAAGACAAAACTTACTGAAGTTAGAACTAGAAGACCTCTGCAATCTCCTCTATGCTCCTATTATCTAGCCTTAATTGTGAAGTTGGGTTAAGTTAGATTTAGTCATTTTCACACACGTTTCCTCGAGCTCGATATAAAATTGTGTTACTCTCGGTGAAGTGCTACATCGGTATATTATCCATGCGCTTGCGGATTATTCTGTGTGCATTAATTTATACCAACACATAGCCTATAGGACCCTAGTCGGGTGACCTTTGACAATGAAGGGACCCTCCCAATGTGATGAAAGTTTATGGAGTCCCTTGGTTTTCTGCTTCCTTCGGAGTACCAGATCGTCAACCGCAAATGATCACTCCTAGATGTTATGGTTGTAGTACCTCCGCATGCCTTCTAGATACTTGGTCGTGAGCACGCATGTGACCAAGCGTTCTTCCTCAAGGCAATCCATGTCTTCTTGTCGGACCAGAGCCGACTGTTTTTCACTAAAATTCTCTACTCTTGGTGCCCGAAAGGCAATATCAGCTAGCAAGACAGCCTCCAAGTGAAATGATCCACGATTTCCTCAAAGGGAAATCCATAGATTACATCATAATGTGATAGTCTAGGAAGACCAAGCTATCACATTATCATTATTCAGTTGATACCATAGTTCATGCATCATAGAATTACAAGTTTACAAGGTATTACAACACTTGGTAACACACCAAAGTACAACATATACTAGCAAAGAAGCACACAGAACAATATCAGAGTAGACGTAGTGCCTTAGCGGGTGAAGGCTCCTCCTTCACGGGCAATCATCAGAGTAGGCATAGAGCATCAGTGGGCGTAGACTTCATCTCCTCAACCAAACTTGAGCGTAGAAATGAGACCACCTAATCCTTCTAATCTCTGTTGTCGTCATCGTAGATGTCATCCAAACCTGCCAAATATCTTTCAGTACGATTTGTACTGGACACTGGCTCCCACCCTATGCTTTGCGTTGCTTTGTGGTAAGTGGAATGCAAGGGTAGAGCAAAATACCTATTTATGACTATAGTTTTCCTATGCAAATTCATCAATATTTTATAATAGTTCATCAAGTTTTAACACATCTCATCCACACGTTCACCCATCCCATCACACACATCTCACCACACTCTCACTATCTAGGGGGCAAGGATGACTCCCTCTCATGCCTTGCCTTAACGGCTAACAGCTGAAATCCAACAAACCCAGGGGGGAAGAAGAAAGGACTACTCTCACTAATCAAGGGAAGCATAGGTCATAGGAATGTCCATATCTATAGATGCGGCTATACGTATAGATCGATCAACTCTGCTGAGTGTGTACACCTAGAACCACAACATCACCATCATTGGCACGTGCACTGCCTAGGCTAATATCAGGCTGCCTTCCAAACTAGTGCGATACCACCCTACCACTCAGCCCTGAGTCACCCCAGAGTCCACCGGCACGCTGAGATTGTGAGACATAGTACCAGGCCCTCAAGGTCACTACGCTGTCTTAGGAGGGTGTGAGCCATACGCCCGTACCTCCCTACACTATCACCTACATCCTAGATAGTAGTGGCACCACCCTAGCTGGTCAACATCCGTCCCCTGCCCATCCGGGGGCAAGCAGTGTGTACGAAGGGTCCTATGATCCGGTTCTCTCAGCATACCAATCCTTAGGGGACTAGATAGGACATCTTCTCAAGTGGGGTTAACCGACACCCCATGCCTCAATGGCACCTCCTCCTTGGGAGCTCACCCCTGTGAGGCACCCCGGGGTCCACTCCACTCACATGTACCCACCATAGGTACCTCTCATAGAGGATGCTCAGGTCACACCCTCCTGGCAAGACTTGTCCCAAGGACTCATCATAAAATCCTATCCGGTCGACTTAACCCTCACCACACACCCAAGACGCACGCCAAGATCTCCCCAAGTTATTACCACATTTATCGGCACCAAGTGCCTTAGCCACTCACAAACAATCCTCCACCAAGCATCACATCATAGATATAATGCATAGTAGAAGTAAGAAGTAAGTAGTAAGCGAGCATCTAGCTTATCAGCGGGTGTGCAGGGGTAAAGGTTGAGTCAAGGTAATGGCTTGAAGCAATTCTACCATGCAACCTATCATAGTTCAATTGCATAAAATAAAGCACTAGCATTATTGCATGTCTAATAGGATTCTATGAGGTTGGGTGGGACGTGGCACCAGTTGACTGATCATCTCTGAGATCTTCAGTGTATCCATTTCCCTCCAAGTCCTGCTATCATTCACGTGTCCTTCCTCCCACGAGTTTCGATCCGATCATCATCATCCTTGATGTAACTACTACGATAGAGCGACAAATAAAGCAAAAAGCAATCAATCCTTAACCAAAATCCAACAACTCCCAAAAGGCAGCAAGAACTAGAAGATTGAATAACACCAAAAGAACACTGAAGGAAAAAGGACTTAGCCCTCGTGGAGGATGTCCGATCCTAGGGCTTGAAAGAGACAGGAGTGGTGTCCGCTAAGCACAAGCTTGAGTCACGGCCTAGCCAATACTTCCTAGGCCAATCATGTCGACCTATATGGCTTCAAGAATAATGGCCTAGACCCTAGCCCAACTTAAGCAAACACCATGGCAAACAAGGATAGCCCTCACGGAGTGAGTCCGTTTTCCTCAGTCTTAAAAGGGACGAGGGAGAAAGTCAGCTAGGCACGTCCATGTCACATCCTCAGTATAGATAGCACTCTAATGGTCAATCGTCAACTCTCATGGTTTCGAGAATACAACATAGACCTAAGCTTCACCAACTAGAAGTGATAGTCTAGTCTTTGATCCAATCATCATGGCTAAGGACGAGATTGAACAAAGCAGGCTAAGGAGGAAGGGAAATAGTTCTAGCCACTCTTTCAATCTGTACGCCATTGTAGTTGATGAGAATCAAAGAGAGGGAGGAACAGGAAGAGAAAAGAGAGGAGCAGTGATCTGCTTCTTCCAATCCACATGCCATGGCAAAAGACGGAGCATCGGAAGGAAATGACACACAAAAAAACATGAACACACGAGCCCACTCGTAGGGTACCTTGACCTACGTGCACTAAATGGCACCAAGACACCCCTAGGGTCTTAGCGGTGCGGTTGTCACCGTGAGAACCTAAAGAGTGCTAAGGTCTAAAATAGGTACAAGCATACAAGGGGCTCAGCACGAAAGAGCCAAAAGAGGGGCAATACAGATTCACCTTCCTTTGATCCACTTGCCATAGCAATCGACGGGAATTGAAGGATGGAATCAAGAGAGCAATAAATGAACACCAAAAGACGCAAACAAGCGAAAAGGATTTTTTGTTCCACGATACTTCGGTCCATATGTCATGGCAATTGATAGGAATTGAAGAAGTTGGAACAAGAGGGCTCAATCCACATCTTACTAGATCGATGAGGATTGAAAGAGGGAACAAGAGAAGGTAGAAGAATGGTATCCGCATCCTTTCAACCAACTCGTCATGGCAATAGATAGAGGTTAAAAGAAAAGAGACACAAGTCTTGTGGTCCCACGATCTACACCAATTCGTAGGGCACCACGACCTATGTGCAATTAGATCGGCACTTTGCTATTCCTCGGGTTCATAGCAGTGCGGTTGTCATGGCAAGAACCAAAGAAATGCTACAGTCAATGTGGCACAAACATACGGGGTGGCTAGGATGAGCAAAAGAACAAGGGAGAACAAAAGATCAAAAGAGGTAGAGCCTGATGGTCAAGGCGAGGCAACTCGCGGCCATGAGCTTTACCTACACGAGTTGGCTTCCGTAAGTTCCATGATGGTCGCCCCCTAGTTCACCTCCTATAGACCAGGTCATGATGGGCTCATCATGTGCGGGTAGGAAGCGCACCGATGTCGAGCCCATGGTGGCCTCGTCCTAGGGCTATAGGAGGGGCCAACCATCACGGCACTACAAAGTCAACTAAAAATGAGGGTTCAGGTTATGCTCAGCATCACGGCCATGGCAGGATGAATCCATGACCAAAACATTCGAACAAGGTACAATCCCTCAACCGACTCGAAGGCTTGGTCCATAGACAAACAATACAAACACACAATGAACCACAACACAGACGACAACCGGAGGAGTGGCACATATCCATAGCAAGACATAGACACCGTAGCATAAGAGATAGACTGGCACGAAGGCACAGCATAGGCATGGATAGATAGATCATGTATGACAAGTACGAGATGAAAAGAAAAGCAAGAGCATTGTCGATGTCAAGGATGGCGTCGATGGGGTTCAAGGGTTCGACCTTGGAGGCGGAGGGCTGCTACGGCGCGGCATGGTGAGGTATGGCTAGCTATAGCTGGCTATGGCTGGCTACAGCTGGCTGGTGGCTTGCTGGACATGGCAGCGGATGGCCAGGACATGGCTGCTACTGCTGGACGCAGCTCTGGTGGCGAGAAAGGCGACCTACGGGGTGGCATCGACGTCCAGCTTCCAAGCAATGGTGCAGCAGGGCCGTGGCCTCCCTACGGTAGTGAAGAACAACAACATGAAGGTCGGTTTCAGACAAGAACGCCGGCGAGGTAGAGAAAGGTGGAAGCTTTGGTCTTGGGGAAGCTCACCGGCGGTGGAGAAGCTCTGACAAGGTGGTGCTGTTGTCCTCTGGTGATGTGCAGTGAGGGCAGGGCACGGTCAGCAATGTTGGCAGCCCCAAGGCTATGATGTGCTAGGTTGTCGGGTGGCCATGGCAACAAGGCAGGGGCTCGGCAGGGCACACAGATAGCCTGTAGATGGTGGTCGAGGTTAGGGTGGTTGCTGCAGCTTGTGGTCGTCGAAGGCGACACTGGCTGCTCAGTCATGGCAAGGGCGGTGGCCTGGAAGGTGGCAGCTTGGATGCTAGACAGGGATGTCGTGGTCGTAGAATGTGGTCGTGGTTCAGCTCGATGGATAGGTTCCGCATGGCTCGGTAGGGACATGGATGCCACAGAGCTAAAGGAGCACGCAAACGTGGTGGCAGGTCTCTAGCTCGACGCGACCATGGAGAACGATGTCGTGGCCTCGAGGTGGTGGCAATGCTCGACGTTGTGGCAGCGAGCGTTCCCAGCGGGGTCAAGGTAGAGCACGGCGTCACAGAGGAGGCGATGTCCTCGGCTCCCATCAAGGCATGGATAGAGGAGGTGGTGGAGTGGCCATGGTCATCAAGATGCGACCTTGGCCCACTCATGGTCGGCCGGGCATGGACACAACGAGGACAAGGCTAAGCTCGGCGTCGTGGTGATGCAGTCATTTAGTGCGGTGGTGATCAACTTAGAGGCAAAGAAGGTCACGGTGAGGATGGCATGAGGAGAAGGTTGTGGTGGTCGAGACCTATTCGCGGCCAGCGTGGTGGACGCGCTGGACGCCCACTACAGCAATTGTGACAGTGCATCACGACAATGGCGAACGGAGGTAGCGTCGCGAGCGGCTCGGAGCAGAGGAAGAAGAGGTGGACGCGATGCGTTCCAGGCTCAATGAGGTCTGCTGGTGGCTTAGGGAAAGAACAGTGAGGCAGCACACGACCAGCTATTCGACAAACAGACCTCATCGGTTGGCGCTCGGTGGAGGTGGGTCGTGGCTCTGCTAGTGGCCAGCCCACGGCATGGTGAGGCACGACCGTGGCTGGCTGTGGTTGACCGAGCATAGTGGTGCGATGGCAGCGGCAAGGCTAGGACACACCACTCCCGGCTATGGTGCAAGAGAAGTGGCGCGGTGTCCACGAGGAAGAAGGAAAGGGAGTGGTGGTGGCTGGTGGGGGAAATGGAGAAGAGAGCGTCGGCTGCTGCCTCTTATAGGCGTTGCGAGCTAGGGTTCTAGGGGCTCTGGTGATCCTCATTGTCCGTGCTACGGACGGAACACGCAGCGCTGGATGTGGAGCTCGTTGTACAGACGTCGAGGTGCGGCGTGTGGTGCATGCTACTCCACTCGGGCGGTGGCGACGTCTAGGAGCGCCTACTCCTGCTAGGGTTTGGGCAGGGGCGCGTCAGGCCTACAGGGGCCAAGCGCGTGGGCTTACGGGGGCTTGGTGGTGTGGGCTGCTAGGCTACGCATCTATGGGCCAAGGTGAGGCACGTGGTGCTGGGCCAAAGGCAGGGGCAAGCAGACCTTTGTGAGAAAATGGAGGGGAGGGTGAGCTAGGCTGCGCGGGAGAGAAGGAGAAACGGGCCGACGGGATGAGGAGATGGGCATCTGGCCCAAGTAGAAGAGAGGTGGACGGGTTAGGGTAGGAAGGAGGAAAAAGATTCTTTCCTATTTTTGCTAATTGATAAGAGAGGAATTTCAATGGAATTTCAAAAGGATTGAGAGGTGATTCAAAAGGGATTTAAAATGAATTTGCTACGGATTTGAGATGGATTCAATGAGGGAATTTTTGCTATGGCTTTGTGCACTCCAAACGAAACTCAAATCCAAAACCAACTCACGAACATAGGCACTCTCCTACAATCAATTATATATGAATGCAACCATTTTATTTATAAACTCTCCTAAGTTGACTTAGGTTTGACCTAGAGACTATATGCTTCACACATTGCAGGAAATTTTTAAAAAAAAACTCATATTTTTTTATGTACGAAAACCCTGGTTGTTACACCGAGCCGTACACCAAGTAATATGGAGAAACACCTATGTTATGACTGGTCTGGGTCTAGAGTCCCCAGACTACCGCTGGCAATTCTTTGAGCCATCTGTCCAGATGCTTCTCATCTTTCTGATACAATCTCTTTTTGAGGGCATCAAAGATCATGCCATTTGCCCGTTCAACCTGACCATTGGCTCTAGGCTGGATGACTGAAACATACTTGATAGAGATGCACTCGGTCTTCGTAGAAATCCCAAAAATCATTACCTGTGAACGTGGACCCCAAGTCGGTGATGATGCTGTTCGGCAGACCGAAATGATGCACAATTTCTTCTATCAGGTCGGCCGCCTTCTTTGCGGTTGCGGTGACCAGGGGCTTGTACTTAATCCACTTGGAGAACTTATCAATGGCGACATATACATGTTTGAAACCTCCCGAAGCCAGTTTGAAGGGCCCAATCATATCCAGTCCCCAGCATACGAAAGGCCAAGATGCGGGGATGGTCTGAAGGGCTTGTGCTGGCACATGTATCTGCTTGGCTAAAAATTGGCAGCCCTCGCAACAGCAAACGAGTGCCTCAGCATCTGCTATAGTGGATGACCAATAAAACTCAGCTCGAAAAGCCTTGCCGACCAGATTCCTGGACACAGAGTGGTTGCCACATGAACCAGCATGAATCTCGAGCAGTAACTTTTCTCCCTCCTCTTGGGTAATGCACTTCTGCAGTAGCTCTTTCCTGGCATTCTTCCACATTAGTTTGCCATCGACTAACACATAGCGCTTGCTATGACAAATGAGTCATTCCATCTCTGTCTTATCGCTCGGAACCTCAGCCAAGGTGAGATATTTAATAAATTGTTCTCTCCAATAAGGGATAGAAGCAGGTATCGCCATGACTAACTGCTCAATGGGCGGTGTCTCATCAACTAGCTGCTCTTCCTTGATGGATTGGGTCATGAGGTCCTGAACAAAAACTCCTACCAGAACTTCGGCCCTAGAGGGCCCCAACTTAGATAGGCGATCGGCCGCCTGATTAGCGTCTCAGGGAATGTGATGGTAATCGATGCCATAAAATTTCCCTTCAAGTTTCCTGATCTCCACACAATAAGCATCCATCTTTTCACTGGTGCAAGACCAATCTTTGTTGTCCTAGTTAATGACCAGGGCAGAATCACCGAATACCATAAGGCGCTTGACGCCGAGCTCGACGGCGATGCGAAGACCGTGGAGACATGCTTCATACTCGGTGGCATTGTTGGAGGCCAAAAAATGAATCTAGAGTATGTAGCAAAGCTTGTCCTTGGAGGGAGTAACAAATAGTATGCCTGCCTCGACACCTTCAATGTTGAGAGCTCCATTGAAGTACATCTTCCAATGCTCGGGGCGATCAGTTGGGATAGGCTCTTGGATCTTGGTCCATTCGGCAATGAAATCAGCCAAAACTTATGACTTGATGGTTGGTCAGCTCCTAAACTCGATGGAGTACGTTCTGAGCTCAACCACGCAATTGATGATGCGGCCATTGGCTTCTTTGTTGTGGAGAATATCATCGAGTGGGAATTCGGAGACCACGGCGATCTTGTAAAACTCAAAGTAATGGCGGATCTTGCAGGATGTAATCAAGACCGCGTACAACAGCTTCTAAACCTGAGGATACCGATTCTTGGACTTGTTTAGGACCTCGTAGATGAAGTAGACTAGTTGCTAGACCTTGTACATGTGCCCAGCCTCCTCGCGCTCAACGACAATAGCCGTACTAACAACCCGGGGAGTCACGATGATGTAGACCAATAAAGTCTCATCGGGCTATGGCGCAGTCATAATTGGAGGCCAAGTCAAGAACTGTTTGAGCCTAGTGAAAGCTTCATCAGCTTCCTTCATCCACTCAAAATGTTCGCTAGCCTTAAGCAGCTTGAAGAAGGGGAGACCTTTCTCTCTAAGGCATGATATGAAGCGGCTGAGAGCCGCCATGCATCTCATAAGCTTATGGACGTCTTTTACAAAGGTCAGCCACTTCATTCGGGTGATAGCCAAAACCTTTTTAGGGTTTGCCTCGATGCCCCTAGCGCTAACGATGTAGCCTAGGAGGATGCCGGATGGAACACCGAATAAACACTTGGTAGGATTTAGCTTCCACCGGTATTTCTTGAGGGCCTTGAATGTTTGCTTGAGGTCGGCGATGAGCTGATCAGTTGTCTTGGACTTAACTACTATGTCGTCGATGTAGGCCTCAATGTTGTGCCCTATTTGATCTTTAAGGCAATGCTGAATGGTCCTCTGATATGTCGCACCAGCATTTTTGAGTCTGAAGGACATGGTGGTGTAACAATAGGCACCGAATGGTGTGATGAAGGACGTTTTGATCTGGTCCTTCTCTTTCAAGGAGATCTGGTGATAATTAGAATAGCAATCTAAAAAAAGAAAGCAATTCACAATCGGCAGTAGAATCAATGACCTCGTCGATGCGAGGAAGATCGAAAGGGTCTTTAGGACAGTATTTGTTGAGATCGGTGTAATCAACACACATTCTCCATTCTTTATTCTTCTTTTGAACGAGCACTGAGTTAGCTAGCCACTTAGGATGATACACCTCTTTAATAAATCTGGCTGCTAAAAGCCGGTTTAACTCTACCCTAATAGACGCCTTCTTGTCTTGCGTGGATCGTCAAAGCTTCTGCTTGATCGGCTTGGTGGTCGACGAGATGTGTAAGGAGTGCTCCATCAGCTTCCTTGGTACCCTAGGCATGTCTATAGGTTTCCATGCAAACACGTCTGCGTTGGTACGTAGGAAGCTAACAAGTGCGCCTTCCTATTTGGGGTCCATGTGGGCCCCGATCTTCACGGTCTTGGATGGGTCGGCGAGGCCAAGGCTCACCTCCTTGGTTAACTTGGCCTTAGTAGCTTCACAAGGCGCCGCCATTGTTAGGATCTCCTGTTCTTCTAGGGGCACTTTCTTTGACTCAGCAAGGCAGGTGTCCATGTGAATAGAGATGTTGATTGCCTCAGCGAGGGCAAGACTCTCCTTCTCGCAGGCGTAGGCGATGGTGAGGTTACCCTACAAGGTAAGGACTCCTCTGGGCGCCGGCATCTTGAGCACCATATAAGGATAGTGCGGTATGGCCATGAACTTGGTTAAGGCCAGGTGACTGAGGATGGCATGGTAGGCGATGTCGAAATCAGCCACCAGGAAGCTAATGTACTCAATGCGAAACATCTCGATGGTGTCATACTGCACCGGTAGTGTAATCTTGCCCAGGGGCTAGCATGCCCTTCCTAGGATGACCCCCCCAAAAAAGGAGAGTTGATAGGGGTGAGATCGTCCTTGGAAAGGCCTAGTTTAGACAAAGCGTTGGCGAAGAGGATGTTGAGGGCACTGCCACCATCGATGAGGACCTTCGTGAAGCGTACCTTGTGGATGATAGTGTCTAGTATGAGGGGGAAGCGTCCTATGTATGGGATCTCCGCCCACTGGTCGGCCCTGCTAAAGGTGATGGGCTGCTCTCACCAAGGGAGATATCTAGGGTCAGCGATGGTGTCGATGCCCCTGACGGCTAAGACTCGTCGGGAGGTGAGCTTCTTATCATGCTTATTCTTGGAGTCAGCTAGACCTCCGAAGATCGTATGAACGGTCTTGCTAGGATCTTGGAAAGCACCACCCGCGTTGTGATTCTCGTGATCCTTGCCATCGTTGTCGCGGTCGTCGCGCCTCTTGTTTTCTTGGTCTTGGAAGACCTTGGCTAAGCCCATGCACTCCTTCATGGTATGTTTCACACCCTTATGGATCGAACACGGACCATCGAGGAGTTTTTCAAACTACGCATTATAGTTGCGCTTGGCGTGAGGCTGGTCGACGAATGTGATGAAATTCTCTGGTTGATGACATTGGAGCTGTCCTATCATCGAGGTCTCCTACCCATCGTGATGATCATGGCTGTCGTGGTGACGCTCACGGTCATCGTAGCGTTGGTCGCGATCGTCGCTACGCCGTTCATCGTGGCGTTTATCGTTGCGACGTGGTGGGCGATCAGGCCGAGGGACCCGGGCGGTGTCATCATGATGGCATAGGTCGGCCTCCTCGGTGTCCGCATACTCATTGGTTGTTGTAAACATCTCACCAATCGATGCTGGAGGCTTCCTATTGAGCTTTCTACGGAGCTCGTCGTGATGGTAGAGTCCATGGATAAAGGCGATAATGACCTCAGACTCCAGGATGTTTGGAATACAATTCCTGACCTCAGAGAAACGCCTGATGTAGCTCTAAAGGAGCTCGCTAGGCTTCTGATAGACTATGGCTAGGTCATGCTTCATCCCCGGTCGCTCACATGTAGCCTTGTAGTTCTCAACGAACAACCTCTTGAGATCATCCCATGAGTCGATGATGTTCGATTGGAGGCTTGTGAGCCAGTTCATTGTGGCGGGCTTAAGCATAACGGGCAAATAATTTGCCATGACATCGGTGTTGCCGCCACTGGCCCACATGGCAGTGGCGTAGCTCATGACCCATTGCTCAGGGTTGGCGTGACCATCGTACTGCTCGACAATAGAGATCTTGAAGTGAGGGGGACACTGTATAGCCCATAGCTTTGTGGTGAATGCTCGCGGACCATCAATATCACCGGCGACGGCGGTGTTGCTAGCGGCTAGTCGGGCAGCATTGCCTGCAGTGGGCCGAGCGGTGTTTTCGGTGGGCTGGGTGATGTTGGCAGAGTGAGCCAGCTGGATCAGCTCAAACGCCGCCTCAGGGTTGCCCTAGGCTTCTTTGTATTGCTGATGGCGAAGGATCTCCTCCGAGTGGCATGAATTGCGCCGATTCTCAAGATGGAGGCGAACGTCATGATGATTATTAAGATGCGATCATAAGTTGCCAGCAGGTTGTTCAACCTCTTGGTTGGCATTGGGGTTGGCGTACTACGGCCGTTCCCCGGGATTGATGATGTAATTGCCTCTCGATCCCCTTTGGAGATAAGGGCCGCCTTCCTAGAGGCAGCTATCACCAGGTCGCTAGGATCGGGCCCTCTATGGCCTAGTGGATGGGTTCAAAGCGGTGGAGTGTGATGGCGCCTGGTTCTTGCGATTCTCATGAACTTGAACTGCTCCTGCCTTAAGCATGGCTGTGGCTTTGGTGAGCTCTGGTGTCGACAGGAGCCTACCCAGCTCGTAAATGGTGATGGCGAGGTTGGCGCTCGGTGTCGGTAGGACCTCATGCCTGTCAACTTGGATGAACTCTTCATTGAGGTTGCGGACGACACGATGCCCTCCCTGCTGATAGGCAGTGCCACCACCGGCGAGCATGCTAGGATTGGCATTCGCTACAGCTACAGATTCGTCTGCTTCTCTATGGCGTCAGGCATGATTGGTGTTTCTTCCTTCTCATGCGACACGTTGAGAGTCGGTTTCCCCATCGTGAGCAACACTATCGGCGTTGATCATGAAGATTTCCTCGAGAAAGCATCTAGGCGAGGATGGAGTGCTGGTGTTGATGGTAGTTAACAACCATTATAAACTATCAATAAAACATGTATAAGGGCACAATTGAGATCACCAACAAAGGTCTAGGGGTTTAAACTAACAAATTCCATAAGTTTTGGTGAATCTATGATTTCTACAGGGTTTATCCAGAAAACCATCAAGGTGGACCTACATGTTAGATTAAATTGTGCTTATCCACCATGAAACGGACACTAGAAGGTTCTAGAGGACACCAGAGAACACCACATCAAGGTAGAGAAGCAGAGGCTGCCATGTGGGGCCAACCGGCCCCACCTGCAGAAGACGCTAGGGCCCTAGGCCCACCTGTCAGCCTTCGCGTTGCAATGTCGGTTCTCCACCACCTCCTAGGTTACATCTACGCCATTCCTTGAGTCAGTTTGATCCAAGGGCTCACGTTGGACGCTCCGGCCTATATATATCAGCCCCTGCCCCCTGAAGGCATCAAGTCATTTGAGAAGATAGAAACCCTAATCATCCATAGAGCTCCATCATATTCTAGGGCATAGCTAGTTAGGCTAGGTCTAGAGGGAGGCAAGGCTTCACTTGGATTCCCGATCATGTCAAGAGCGTGGTTCGGTATAATCTTTGTACCCCCCCCCTCTCTCTTTTGTATCTCCATTACTTTTATATGCTTGCTATAATTGTTATGACAATATTAGTATTCATCTTATTCATGTTCTTCATTATAATGTTCATTGTCTACTTTGATTATATACCTAGTATAGTTGGATTATCGTCATATTCATGCATATGTTTGTATAGTGCTCACCCAAAGGATCCATGGGTGGGTGGTCGACATTGTGTAAGCGTGGTGCTTATACGTTGTTTACCTATGGATACACCCTATATTCCGGGTCATGTGGTAGATCGCGGATGTGACACTCCCGTTGAGTCCTTTGTAGTCCACTCCCCGATGTAGGTAGCACGTAGGATCTGGTTACGAAGGGGGACAAGCTCTGTTCTTAATCTCCTTTAGTAATATCCCTTATGTGTAGATATGAAGATGATCATAGCAATGATTATTAGGTGTAATTACACTAATCAATGTATGCTTTGACTTATAATTAAGAATGACTTAGGAATTATTCCTTTAATATTCTACCTGACCATGCTAATGTCATAGAAAGGAATACTCTGAGTGATTTATCATTATCATTGATCAATACTTATCATATATATATCTTATCCTATGACGTACCCCTGTTATGAGTAGAATATTGGTTATGGTTTACTTCTCCATCAATAGTATAAGTTATCAATACTTGTCCATGCTAGACCTTTCCTGTGGTAAAAAATATAAATAATGATACCTGGAATACTCCCGGGTGAAGTGCTACAATGGTATATTATCTGTGCGCTTGCAGATCCCTTTTCATTCATATCTATATATTCTTTCTAGTCACATAAATTAATAAAGAACTACATAGAGTTATTCTAATAGTAATGCTAGGTAGTACCAACAAGTATCTCTGGTATCATCACTAGGGATGACAACCTAGTAAAGTAATGTTAGGAGATATAGGTTTATAATAGGTGGCTAATAAAACAAGTGACAAGTTAATAAATACCAACAAGCATTTCTGGCGCCCTTGCTGGGACAGAATTGAAACTCTGTTCTTAGTAGCGATGCTAAGAAATGAAAATAAGCATTTCTGGCACCGTTGTCGGGTAAGGTAGCTAGGCAAAGGAAGTATTGATAAATTTATACTTAGTGATGTGATCGAGACAAACCATATACCCCTGCTCAAGCAGGATTACCCTTGTTTTGTCTACTTTCATATCTTATGTAGGGTAATGTATGACTAGTTTTGACCTTCCGACAAACTACGTTGACAATCCAGAAGCATTACTTAAGAGAACTAGAGCTAAACTCAAGAAAGTTTCGGCTTTAGAGTCGGAAGACAACCAGATAAGGTGAAGCTTAACACCAGAATTTGAAGCCATGGCTGACAAGACTCTCCATGAATTCTCTGCTCTAACTACGACTAACATCCATACTGGACCAACAACCGATGTCAGAGACAACGGATTCAAGCTCAAGCCGGCTCTCATCAACATGGTGCAAGTGAGCTAGTTTTGTGGAAAGGCGCATGAAGATGCTAGTGCTCATCTCCAACACTTCTTGGAGATCTGTAGCACTTTCACCATCAAGGAAGTAACCAAGGATGCCATACTACTTCGCCTCTTCCCATTCTCACTTTAGGGGAAGGTGAAGCAGTGGTACTACGCCAACAAAGACAAAAACACTACATGGGATAACTGCTCCACTGCCTTCCTAGCAAAGTTCTTTCCCATGGGCAAGACCAATGCTCTGCGTGGGAAAATTTTAAGTTGTCAGCAGCAACATGATGAATCTGTCCCTGATGCATGGGAACGCTTTCAAGACTATATATCAGAATGTCCTCATCATGGTATAAAGAATTGGCTACTCATGCAAATGATCTACCATGGGTTGACCAACAATACCCGTGAGACCATGGATGCTGCTGTTGGAGGCGCATTCTTGCCACTTACACTTCTAGCTATGACCACTCTTATGGAGAAGATGGCCTCCAACCAAGGCTGGAATGAAGAACGTGCTCAGACCCACAAGAGAGGTGGAGGTATGCATCAACTCAAGGAGGTAGATATGCTATCTGCCAAGCTGGACCTACTGATGAAGAAGCTCGAAGACCGAGCTAATGAGAAGCAAGAAGTCATGCATATTCATGATTCCCGCATGACATGCGAAGAATGTGGCAACACTAGGCATTTAGGGAACAACTGTCCTGAAACCCAAGAGGACATGAACTTTGTCAACAATAACTACTTTCGTCCTCAACAGAATCAAGGATGGAACCTGCAACAGAGGCCAAACTATCAAGGTAATTACCAAGGCAACCCTCAAGGTAATAATTATAATAACTTCAATCAACCACCCTTGAGAGAATTAATTGATGGCCAATCTAGACTTATGGAAGGATTATCTAACAAGGTAGCTGCCAATGAAAAAATTCTAGAAAATATAAGTAATAGAATGGATAGCTTTGCTTCTGTCATTAAGAACCAGCATAGCTTTAATAAAATGATAGAATCACAAATAGCTCAACTAGCGGTTGTTGTTCCTCCATCCGACAAAGGTAAGATTTCGGGGCAGCCGGAAGATCTAGAAACTGAAAATCTTGTCGATATTCACAATGCAGCTTTCTACTACACGCAACCATTAGAGGGAAGGTGGATAGATCACACCCTACCTGGCAAGAAAGGTGATCCAGGGAGACCTGCCATCCCTATCGCTATTGGACCTTACATCTTCCAGGAAGCTGTCTGTGACTTCAGAGCAAGTGTCAACATCATGCCTAAGGTAATCTATGATAAAAATTAATGGAGATACTTTGTTGTACACAAATATGCATTTGCAGCTTGCAGATCAGTCACTCTGCTACCCCAAGGGAGTTCTTGAAGATGCCATCATCCAAGTGGGACAATCATATGTTCCCGTAGACTTTGTGGTTTTGGAAATAGGTGGAGATGAAAGGGCACCCATCACCCTAGGCTGACCTTTCTTAAGCACCACAAAAGCCATCATCTACGCGAATAGTGCCAAGATCTGTTTCACAATCAAGGACAAGAAGGAGAAGTTCTCATTCAAGAATCGCATCTTACAATCTCCTAGTCATCCACAAAAGGCATACCTACCCGAAGAGACAACAGTGACCAAGAAGAAGAACAACCAAAGGAGGAAGAACAAGACTAGTCAGCTACAAGAAGAAATGGTCAACATGATCAACACACTCCAATCTAAGTACGACCACCTACTCGCTTCACCATTCCTTGCTAAGAAGGATGATCCAGGCATACCGACGATCAAGTGTACCATTGGAAAAAGAATCTTCCACAAGACCTTCTGCGACATTGGATCGAGCGTCAATATAATGTCTAAGGTAACGTATGAATATTTATTTGGTAATGAACCTTTGTTCCCTACATATATGCAGTTGCAGATGGCGGACCAATCAATCCAATTCCCTGAGGGAATAACGAGGGATGTTATGGTAAGAATACAAGATCACTATGCCAGGGCCGATTTCATGGTCCTAGACATGGGAGAAGAAGAAAACGATACACCCATCATCCTTGGAAGACCATTCCTCAACACCACCAATGCGATCATCTACGTCAGATCTGGATAAGTCCACTTCCAATTCCCTAGAGAAAAGGTACGCTGTTATTTTAATAGTTATACTACTTATGAACAACCCAAGAAGAGCCGCTCTAGGAGGAGACGTCGATCATCCCAACGTCAAAGGAACCAACCCTGATGGAATGAATGGGAAGATGAAGAACCTGAAGCGCCTGTGAAAGATAAACCTACTCCGCCTAAGACAAGTCCACAGTCCAAGCAGGTGTAGAAAGAAAAGGTGATATCATCATTAGAGTCACCATCACAAGATGTGCAGCCATCTGGGTCTCCACCGCTGAGACCGGATGATGCACCCAAGGAATGAAGGACTTCTCCCCAGTCAAGTCCTGTCTGGAGGACTTAAAAATCTGAACCCTCACCGTAAGGTAACAATGGTAGTTATCCATATTTACTTTCTAGCATTGCATAAATTATTTTTCACTTTGGCATATTTACTTCTCTGCATTTACATTGTGTTAATAAAAGAAAGATAAAAAGTTTCATGACTACATTTTATCATTGCTTCATAAAGCTCCATGTGAATAAATCTATGGTGTGTAAAAACCTATGGGAATATTCACTGTGGTGGCATAAAAATTAAAAATACTATGCATACATGTTTTCTGTTCTGCATATCATAAAATAGAAAATCTAAAAAAAATACTAGATAGACATCCTGCTAGAATTTTGTTGCTTCAAAAATATTTCTAAACCTCAAGAACAACTAATCTTCAAATGGTGGACCGTTAACCCATTATCCTAATCTATACCACAAGTTTTGGTGTTCTTGTTGGAGTATTTTGCAGGATGACACATAATATCAAGAGCAAGTTTACCCGACTGTCTTCATCCACCCAAAGTACATCTTTCTTAACCGCTGTTGTACTCGCTACACATGAGAACCCAACTTCTGGATGAATGAGAAGGACATCAGCTGGCAAACCTACTCCGAGAAGGATCACTCAACATTCAACAATCGACCACAGCAACATCCAGCTTGGGGGAGGAGCATCCCCCGTGTATCTAGCTAAATATTTCTTTCCTTTAGTTTTATTGTTTTTGAGTTTGTTTTTATATTAGCTAAAAAAGTAAAAAGATGTATAACAAACTAAAACAAAATAAAAATTTGTCCTAGCCAGATATATATATATATATATATATATATATATATATTAGTAAGGTGTGATCTTAAAACTTGAAAACAAAATAAAAAGTGTGTCTAGTTTTCTGTTTTTAAGAGCTCACTAAATAAAAGACTCTGAGATAATCTCTTGTAATGGAAATGATGAATAGTTGCTCTATTGTAATTCCTTTCAAGTACCTAGTTTTCAGCCTTGAATTCTCCCAAGTTTTGGATACGACTGTTTTGATATAAGAATTTACTCTGAACTTGAAACTCGTGGGTAGCATATGCTTGATCTAAATCTAGGTAATTGATGGATATGATATGAGAAGGTCTGATCTATTGTTTATCTTGTTCATAATGATACTAGAGTTTTGGAGATTTATCTTTTGAAAAAACATAAAAATTCTACATGATGAGTTCCTTGTATGACAAAGCTTGAATTCCTACCAGAGCCATATATGATATTTAGATTAGGAAAACTTCCACTCTTATATGTTGCTTGCATTGCATTGAGTTTAGTCAAGCTTTGTTGACCCTTATGAGAGGTTTGTCATGCTCTTAAAATCAAGATCATGTACACACCACCCACATATGCACTACTCCTACACTGGGGGTAGGTGCAACAACATGCCATTCCATCTAGATTCACCCAAAAATGCTTTACTCTTACACTGAGAGTAAACATAAAAAATATACCATATAGGATATCCACCAAATAAATGCTCCAAATTCTTGTTGCTATCTCTCAAAAGTTTTGTTCCAGTCAAAAGAAGCATGAGGCTATGCAAGTTATTCATGAAAGAAAAAAAAAAAGAGAAGAAAAAAGTGTTGAAAAAATGGACAAGTGTCCGAGATATATAAAGCAATGGGTACTCCGATGCCCGCCTAAAAAAGATAAATAAGATAGCCCATGTTTTCTTGCAAAGTTGTTTCCAAGTTTCAAAAGAGAGATATGTTTTTAAGGAGCAAAGTAGAATTAGGTTAGCCACCATATACATCCACACATGAACATCTTGATTTGATTGTATGACTTAACTCTCTTTGGATCCGAGGTTTGACTTTACAATATATGTATTATAAGTATGCTCTTTCATGTTTTTTCACTCTTATAAGCTCCACATAAGCCTTAGTTGTAGGAAGAGAAAGGCATAACATTATTATTGCCTTGGTGAGGATCCACAAATACCACATATATTGAGAGACTTGAGAGTGTCATACAATGGAAGCTCTGAGTTTTACTTTGAAAACCTATAAAAACTCCAGAATAATGGTTGAGCAAAGAACTTGAGACATAGTGCTTGACTTGATTGTTCTATCTTTCAATTGCTCAAGACCCAAGTGAAGGCTAAGGAGCCCCATAGTTGAAGGTAATATGGGTAAGTTTAAAAGTCAGATCGGTTTATTTTAATTCGGAGGAGAATTCTTGTTTGAACGCATGTGTACTTTTGAGGAGTGAAAGCATTGAAGCAACTCCTGATCCATTTTGCTGAGTTTAACTTTGCTAAGGGACTAGGAAAGGTTAAGCTTGGGGGAGTTTGTTGATGGTAGTTAACAACTATTATAAACCATCAATAAAACATGTATAAGGGCACAATTGAGATCACCAACAAAGATCTAGAGATTTAAACTAACAAATTCCATGAGTTTTGGTGAATCTATGATTTATGTAGGGTTTATCTAGAAAACCATCAAGATGAACCTACATGTCAGATTAAATTACGCTTATCCATCGCGAAACGGACACTAGAAGGTTTTAGAGGACACCAAAGGACACCACGCCGAGGTAGAGAGACAGAGACTACCATGTGGGGCCGGTCGGCCCCAACTACAGGCCACCCAGCCCCTGGGCCCACCTGTCAGCCTCCGCGTTGCAATGTTAGTTCTCCACCACCTCCTAGGTTGCATCTACGCCGTTCCTTAAGTCGGTTTGATCCAAGGGCTCACGTTGGACGCTTCGGCCTATATATATCAGCCCCTGCCCCCCTGAAGGCATCAAGTCATTTGAGAAGACAAAAACCCTAATCATCCTCAGAGCTCCATCATATTCTAGGGCATAGCTAGTTAGGCTAGGTCTAGAGGGAGGCAAGCAGGCTTCGCTTGGATTCCCGATCGTGTCAAGAGCGTGATTCGGTATAATTTTTGTACCCCCTCTCTCTTTTGTATCTCCATTACTTTTATATGCTTGCTACAATTGTTTTGACAATATTAGTATTCATCTTATTCATGTTCTTCGTTATAATGTTCATTGTCTACTTTGATTATATACCTAGTATAGTTGGATTATCGTCATATTCATGCATATGTTTGTATAGCGCTCACCCTAAGGATCCATGGGTGGGTGGTCGACATTGTGTAAGCGTGGTGCTAGACCTTTCCTGTGGTAAAAATATAAATAATGATACCTGGAATACTCCCGGATGAAGAACTACAATGGTATATTATCTGTGTGCTTGCAGATCCCTTTTCATTCATATCTATATATTCTTTCTAGTCACATAAATTAATAAAGAACTACTTAGAGTTATTCTAATAGTAATGCTAGGTAGTACCAACAAGTATCTCTAGTATCATCACTAGGGATGACAACCTAGTAAAGTAATGTTAGGAGATATAGGTTTATAATAGGTGGCTAATAAAACAAGTGATAAGTTAATAAATACCAACAAGCATTTTTGGCGTCCTTGCCAAGGACAGAATTTAAACTCTGTTCTTAGTAGCGATGCTAAGGAATGTCAACAGCTGGCGCTGAGGTCGGTGATGGTCTCAGTGATGGTTTTGGTGGAGCCTTCCGATTCTGCCCCCGGATCTGCCTCCAAGATCGAGAGCAGAGAGTCATCATCGAGCTGACGAATCTGCACCATGTTGATGGCCGGTGCAAACTGGTCGGCTCTCGGCTAGAACGAGCTCGGTGAGCGGATGGATGTCGCCAATCCGGTCGACATAGAGATCATGCAGGGCCTCTTGACAGGAAGCAGCCACGTTGGCCAGCCCATAGGAGTGAGATGTTGTGGGACCCTGCGTTGGAGCTTGCCGACTAGCACTGGGTTGGTCGGATCTAGAGAGCGGTCGGTACTGCACCGTGCGCCCTTGTGGAGTCACCGTGATGGTGAGATCTACATCTTGCCACCTCGGGCGGCGTGATCGAGCGGAGCGCTTAGGGCGAACCATCTAGAAGTGCTGGAGCGGTGGGAACTCATCGTCGTAAGGAGACCGATCTAGGACCGATTCCACGAGCGACAAGCATTCGGTGAGCTTCTCGTCAACCCGATCTATAGATGAGATCAGGTCATCCTGTTGGACGGGCTTCCTTGGCCGACGTGGCGCCGATGGGCGCGCTGCCGGAGAAAAGGACGAACCCGGGAGAGATCCCGAGATCGGATCTACTGAGGCAGAAGTTGGAACTATCGGCGCTGGGTTGTCCTACACCAACTGGATGACCTCCCCGTCACCGTTGGTGTTGACGACCTAGGTGATGGAGCCGACCGTGAAGGATTGGCCGGTCCTAGGAGCGAACGAAGAGCTTGGGAGACGTACCATCTGTCCCGCCATGGGATCAAGCGTACACCCCTACCTAGCGCGCCAACTGTCGACTAAATGTGTTCGGCAGTCCACCGAGGGGTATACCCACGATGGTAGATTTATCGTAGAGGTGAGCGAGATGGTGACAAGACACAAGATTTAGACAGTTTCAGGCCGTCAGCTTGACGTAATACCCTAATCCTGTGTCCCGTCGGTTTGTATTGGCTATCGTATATGATTGCGTGTGTTTTGAGGGGGTCCCCTACCCGCCTTATATAGCCCGGGGGTAGGGTTACATGCCGATCAGGTCTACAACTAATTGGGTAACGAATAAGATTTACGTGGAATATTACATTCGGCATATCCTAACAAATTCTTTGCTATCTTCAGGATGTCGCCGAGCTATCTTGCGGCGTGCGCCGAGCTGTGCCGTGAACCGCAAGTCATCATCTTGTGGGCTAGACCGTCCCTTGCGGTGCGGACCATGTAGTCCGCTGTGGGTACCTGGGTCAGACCCCCCCACACACACACACAGTGCCCCTGTCGTGTCAAGCTGGTTGGCACGGCAACTGTCGCGCCGAACGCGGTTGCACGGCACAGGGGCCACGTCAGCAGGTCAATGGGCTGGTGGACCACCACGCTGGCACCCCTGCCACCATCCCACCTGGCGCGGTAGTAGGGTATTTGCCGCACAAGGGAGATTGGCATGGCCAAAGGGTAAGTTTTTTAAAAAAAACTAGAATTAGAACTAAAATTTGTTTTAAAAAAAGATTAAAAATATAAAAAGTCACAGCGAGCAGGCTAATCTATACATACTTTATCTTAGAATCTCTACTTATCTTCCCTTCACTCTGTTGCAAGTCCCTTCCAGTGAGCCACGCCCTCTACTTGAAGAAGAAAATATTTGCTTCTTTTGTGATATTTTGCATGCATGTCAGAAATGACCAGGGACACATCTAGCGGTGGGGCGGGGGCAGGGGCGGGGGCTCAAGCCCCCCACCGCCGTTGATCCTATGGAGCTCCTACAAGAATTTTTTCCATGGCTGCTTTGAGAAGGAGAGGCTGGAGGTTGAAGATAAACTTTCAATCCCCTCTGAATTTTCATCCTAGATCTGTCCCGTGTATTGGTGCTATTGTATAGCAAGTTGGTTTTCACGGATCCCTTCATCAAAAGCGCTTTGATCTTTGTAAAATTTACAGAATTGTCTCATGTAAGTTGGCCCACGGCATCTGACAGTAGGTTGCTCAATGACGACATTTGTAAGAGCAAGTACAGTAATGGGCTTATAGCCAAGCTAATCAGCATTTTTGCTGATGTGGAGGAGAGAAAAGAGCTTGGCTCTTATTCTAGCACCAAGCTGGGAACGGAAGTATAGACATCTGCGGGCCCAACAATAGTGTATGTGAGGAGGAATAGGAAAGAGAAAGTAAGACATGGTACCACATAATAATAATAATAATAATAATAATTACAAACAAATCGGAGACAAATGTTGTATGACTTGACTCATATAACTTGACTTATAGCTAAGCACTTGGCTCTATTATTGACGTTGCTCACCGTTCGGTCAACCAGTCCATCAGATATCGGATTGCGCCTTGGTGAAGGAATCACTACAACTGGATAAATGTACCAAATAGAATTAGCATTCAATATTGAACATATCAGGTGCAAACCAACTAACCTGTGCACACTTAGAAACTACCGATTAGGACCACTAGATGCTGATCCAATGGATGGGTGAGGGGGCTTAAGCGCAAAAAAAAAGTCCGACGGGTGGGGGCCTTAAGCGCAAAAAAATCCCACCTCTCGCCCCATCCATTGGATCAGCATCTAGTGATCCTGATCGGTAGTTTCTAAGTTTGCACAAGTTGGTGGTTTGCACCTGATTCGTTGCCATCAATATTATGAAAACATTCAAAACAATATAAATCCCATCAACGTCGTATGTACAAGAGGAAATGTATTAGACTGTGCACGGTTTACCTTTAACTTTCCATAAGTAACACGAACAGACGGATTGATCCATTTATTTGCCCGGGTGAGCAACTCAATTTTCCTCCGCATAAAGAGAGCAGCACGAGGGACAGTTTGCATGCTATCATTGTTAAGATCGTGCCGCAGGTTGTCCATGTAGTAAATCTGGAAAGTGACGGAAAACATGACATTTCAAGATATATGTCGATAAATTAACAGTAGGGAATGAGCAAGAAAAGGTTGTGGGTACCGGTAAGAACGGAGCCCATGCAGACATTCAGGAACGGATTTAGCCGTGGGGCAGGGAGCCCCCCTATCGCCGCTGATCTCATGGAGACCCCTAGAGCTCCTCCAATATTATTTTGCCATCACTGCTTTGAGCAGGAGAGGATGAAGGTTGAAGATGAACTTTGAGCTCCAGAACTTTCGTTCTCGATCCGTCTCTGGAATCGACGATTAATATAAAGCACTGATCCTTGCAGAGCCTACCTTCACAAATCACAATGGGAGAGCAATAAAGTGATGCCCGCAAATTTTGGTCAAATTCAAGCTGCAGCCTAGGTTTTTCGAGGCCACCGGTGTTCCGGTGATCTTCCCAAGTGATCACCATATTGTGTGTTCAATTTTTGTGCATGTGGATCTTTCTAGAACCATCATTAGATCTAGTGTTTGGAGATGGCAAAAGAAGATGAATCCCTGAGAAAAATACTCCTAAAAAGGGGCTGGAAGAAAACAACTGAAACCTAAAAATATTTTCAAATAGAGCAATTCTGGACAAATGGGTAGCCTTTCAAGCAAGCAAAACAGAGACGGTCCATAATAGGGCTGGTAGAACAACTATTTAGCAATGGGAATACGAATAGGTACAACAATTTTGGAAATGGGGAAGCAGAGGAAGCAAAGGCTAAGGACTAGTAGAACAGTTATTTGGCAAAATTTAGCGCTGCTGTCAAGACGGTCTCTCTCTCCCTCTCTCAATAGAATGCTAGACACAAATTCTGCAGAACAATGGACAGCGTGAGGAGCACACACGCTATTTCTTTATAATAATAATAATACTGCATCCATGCCTCCAAACAATTCACGACATTTTAGAACTTCTTTGAATTAAAACGCAGAAATTTCACAGGAATTTTATACAAATCATTTTATTTTTCACAAGAAAAAACATAGAAGTAGAAAAAATCCCGCGTTCCAAAGGCGGTCTTATTCCATAATCCATACATAATATTAGTGCACCTGAAAAAAATCGAAATCCAACTGAACTGAAACGCATTGAAGGTACGGTACGGTAGGTATCTACTAGTCCTATCTAGTAGCCAGCTGGGGCGTTAGCGAGCAGCGCTTGTGCTTGTGTGTCGTACTTAAATCCTTGGCTCCTGGAATGATCGGCAGCCCAGATGAAGATCCCGTAGAGCTTGCCCTGCGACTGCAGCGTCTGGCAAGCGCTGAGCGACGTGTTGATGGACACCGACGTCGTGGTGGGCGCCGTGGTGAAGCTGGCCAGGATGTTGCCCCCGGGGTAGTTGACGAGCTGCTGGTCGAAGAAGTCCACGTACTGCGCCTCCGTCGTGCTGGCGCCGTAGGCGTAGAACTGGAAGTTGACGTAGTCTATGACGCTCCCGTAGCTCGCCCACAGCGCCTGGTAATGGCGCTGCACGTCGGCGTTGCCGTACGGCGCGATGGACGCGAACTTGATCACGCCGTTGCTCTTGAGCGTGGTCACCAGGCGGCCGATGCACTCGGCGAAGGTGGCCGGGTCGGCCTGGAACTGCTCGTAGTCGATGTCGATGCCGTCAAGGTTGTACTCCTGGACGATGGTGGTCAGGGAGGAGACGGCGTTCTGCACCCAGGACTCCACGGAGGTGATGTTGAACAACACCGGCCGGTCGTTCACGGTGGCGCCGCCGAGGCTGACGGCCACCCGCACGTTCGGGTTGCTCTGCTTGATGGCGGCCACCGCGGAGGCCGTCAGCACCGAGTTCTGCCAGAAGATGTTGAACTGCCCGTTGGTCGGGGTGGGCGGCTCCGTGGCGGTGGTGTAGTCGATGACGAAGGCCATGATGAAGTCGAACCGGACCCTCGGGTTGATGGGAACGTCGGTGAACTTGACGCCGTTGAAGATGGCGCCGATGTAGTCCCGGAACAGGTTGGAGTTCGCTGCGCTGGCCATTGGGACATGGACATGGACCGCTACAAGAGCCGGGACAAGTACTAACGCAATCAGCTTCGAGCAGCCCATTGTTAAAGTATCTTGCTTTGCAATGGCCAATGGTTGGTCGGATTGGTGGAGGTGGAGCTCCAAATTGAAAGAACAATCGGTGTATTTATATATCTGTATCTATGGGCCGGCTAAATCCCTCACTTTCTCTGTTCTTATTAGTTACAGTGACAGGAGAAAAGGAAAGCGCAGCTGCTATGTTGGACTGTTTCAAATGGATTACATAGGAGTAAGAGTTGGTGTTAGGCCTGCAGCCTTCTATTGGATACAAGTTCTAGTTTCAGGCTACAAACTTTGACCGAGAACGACGTGAAACATGTACAATACACTGAAAAGGACATGACAACATCAATTGGAAGAAGTAATGCTTTAGTTTTCTGGTAGAGATTCGAGAAGATATGCATTCAATCGAAATCTGATGCAGCACCGGCTAATGATTCGTACAAGTAGCACTTGCCTGGACGTTTGCCTCCACTGGCAGTACATAACCCACACTCTTATATGAAACACTACTGATTTAACCAGCACCAATAAGTTGTAGCCATCACAAGTTACCGGCTTCGTTGTGGCCTCTCACTTCTCACGGTCCCGAAGATAGAAATTGAGAGTTGCACCAACTACTGAAGAAGATTCAGAAGACAATCCGAATTCCAAATACAATAGACAGACATGAACCTGGACAAAAGGAAAAGTATCGGGTTTTAATTGTAAACCTGATAGGTAGTTCAGACATGACAATTGAGGTATTTGTCGTTGTAGTGCCCAGTCTAGATTTCTTCTTTTGAATATAATCAGCAGCTCCCCTGCTTGATTCTTTTAAAAAAAATCAAACCTAGAGAAGACGCAACAAACGAAACTTGAGGCAATTGAAATTTGGCAAAAGGATCCATACATCTCAAGAACATTCTATTGTAGTATTAGGTTTGGAGGCGAGACGGGACGAGATGGGATATCCCATCTCATCCTAGTGTTTGGCTCGGGAACATTGTGGATGGAGTCGCTCCAAGTAAATCGGAGAGACGCGGGCATCCCCTCCTGACATCGTTTCCTCGCGTCCGCGCATCTTCTTCCTTGCATCCGCGCGTCTTTTGCTTCCTCATGTCTGTGCTGACGGCAGGGAGGGGAGATGTCTTGTGCGACAGTAGCAGCAGTTGGCCTTAGCCCTAGCACACGAGCCTAGCAATAGCGGCGGTTGGCCACAGCCCCGACGCATGAGCCCTGCACGGAGGGGTTAGAGGTTGGGGCGGGCCGAGCCGATCAAGGGCAATGGCCAGATCTAAGCATAGAAGAAGGGTTGCATGTGTAGAGACTGACTGGTGGGTCCCATGTGTGAGAAGTGTCTGACAATGGGCCCAAAGCTAACGGAACCTAACTGCAAAAAAAACTTACATCCAATCTATTTACTTTATCCTTCTAACCAAACATAGAATAGGAACATCCTCGTCCCCTCAACCAAATGCAGAACAGGGACGTCCCCATCCCAGAAAACCGGAATGGATCCATCCCCTCCCTCCTCGTCTCCAGACCAAATGCAAAGATTCTAAACAGACAGGCAACCTGACATACTATGAGAAAAACATAGACTTCTGCCAAGCAAGTACTCGGCTCGTTTGGTTAATTAAAAGCAGAGAATGGGAGTTTAGAGATAAAAGTTTAAAAATCTTTTGTTTATTTTGTTGGTTAGGGATAACTGAAAGCAGAGAATGAGTTTAAAAAAAGAAAGCTGAGAATGGGAGTTTAGAGACAGGAGTTTAGTAATATTTTTTTTTTGTGGGAATGAGAGTTTTGCTGGGAATGGGAATGAGAGTTTAGAGGATCAACTCCCACTAATCAATCCCCTAGAGTAGGGGTGATAATTGGGTGGAAAATGTGCTCTTAATAAAAGAAAAATATATCATCACCGTCAATCATGATTTGTCATATAATTTCTCCTCAAACACCCCCACCCACACCAAACAAGGAATATGAATTCCCTATTCAATTTCCTCTCTTATTTGCATTCACGAGCCAAACAAGGGATCGAAATGTACTAAAAGTCAATTTGCTACCTTAACTCTCTCTATCAACTACGAACCAAACAAGGGATCGAAATGTACTAAAAGTCAATTTGCTACCTTAACTCTCTCTATCAACTCTCACCACTAATTCGTATACTCCTTCAGACGTCGTTAGTTGCTAAACACACCCGTAGGGAAAGAATAGATAGGTTAGGGTACAATAGAAATATATGTCTATACCCAAATGTAGACTAGATAGCGAACGAGATGCGTCATCAGTACACGACACAAACACAAACACTTGCAGTGCTTAGTAGTTGCAGATTACATCTCACTGAACCATATTTTACTATTATTATTTAGGTGTAAGTTCTGTGTTTAATTGATGTAAATTAATTATAAATCAGAACGGCTGCAATGAGCTTTTGAGGAGCCCATAGCTGGTAGCTTTTCCTTTTGTAGAAGAGAACCGGTTTGCACTGATTTTTTTCTCGAACACGCAGGAGAGCTGCGTATCAATATATTAAGAAGAAAAAAGGGTAAAGCACCCTAGTAGTACACTGGTTACTCCAACAAAAACACACACGCTAGATCACCTATTACATCCAGGAACTACCCATGACCAGGAAAAAAAGATCAACTAGGAGGCTGCAGGGCGAGGAGTTGAGAAATGCCTCGAGCCCCAGCCATATCCCACATGTATAGATCAACCCTGATAGAACGGAGCAACCCATACAGCTCAGGTTGATGTCCATCAAACACACAGCGGTTCCTGTGATTCCAGATGGCCCAAGCCACCAGGATAACCAAGGAGTTCAGGCCTTGCTTTACAAGATCAGTCACCCTAGTGTTCACCTGTTCCCACCACTCATCAAATAGCAGACATCAGCAAAAACAGGCTCGCATTCTCCTAAAGTTGGACATCACTAAAGCTTTCGATTCAGTTTCCTGGCCTTTTATTTTGGAAGTGTTAAAAGACGTGGGGTTTTGGGTCCATTTGGTGTGACATCATCGGTGGGCTATTAGCCTCTTCATCCACTCAGATCTGTTGAATGGCTCTCCTGGGAGAGAATTAAACATCGCCGGGGCTTAAGACAAGGAGACCCGCTCTCCCAATGCTCTTTATATTGGCCATGGATGTTCTCATCTTTTTGTTTTTGAAAAGCACCAAGAAGAACTTCTCCAACCCCTGGCTAGAAGGAATATACAACACCGGATCTCCTTATATGCTGATGACGTGGTCATTTTCCTTCGACCCTCGGTGAGTGACATCAGAATCACCCTAGATTTGCTGCAGCTTTTTGGGGAGGCTTCTGGACTCCGAACCAATATCTGTAAAAGTAATGTCCTTCCCATTCAAGTGTTAGGAAGAGGACCGTGCGATCTCGCTTATGCATCTCCCCCGCCAGATTTCTGAATTTCCTTGCAAATATCTGGGAGTGCCTCTCTCTCCACACAAGTGACAAGAGCCCAAGTCCACCCTATCATTGATAAAATTTCGATGTGATTGCCGGGATGGAAAGTCGACTTGCTCACTAAAGCTGGTAGGAAAATTTTGGTACAATTTGTTCTCACCTCTATGTTAATATATATCGGCAATGGCCCCGGATCTTCCTTCCCGGGCTTTGAAAGCGATTGATAAGATCGGAAGGGGTTTCTTGTGGAAGGAAGAAAAGATGTGAGGGTGGTCACTTTGTTTGGTTGCTCGCCCAAGGTAACCTGGCCCTCTGGAATTGGGGGGGCTTGGTATTTCACAATTACAACAGCTAGGGTGGGCACTCGAGAATGAGGTGGCTCTGGTTGCTCAAAACTGAGCTTGACAAACCATGGAATTTTTTTCTCATTCAAGTGCATCACTGTCAGAACCTTTTTTCTCAAAGAGCCATATCTTTCGAGGTCGGCAATGGTAAGAATACACTTTTTGGACCGATAAATGGCTACATGGACAGAGTCTTGAAATGCTTGCTCCACTCTTGTTCAACTCTGTCTCTAGCCGTGCAAAGAAAAGAACAGTGTATGACGCTCTTACTGATGGTAGATGGGTTGCAGACATAAGAGGTGCCCGTGACTGTGGGTGTTTTATTTGAATTTCTCGATCTTTGGGACTTGCTGGCTGAGGTGGTGCTACAGCCGGAAGTGGATGATTCTCACATTTGGAGGTTCTCTTCCACAGGAAAGTACTCAGCTAAGTCGGCTTATGAAGCAATGTTCATAGGGGCCACTCATTTCAAACCCTGGGAAAGAATCTGGAGGAGCTGGGCGCCTAGAAAGTGCCGGTTCTTTATGTGGCTGGTTGCCCATAACAAATGTTGGACGGCTGATAGACTTGCTAGGAAGGGATTGCCGCATCCAGAGCAATGTCCATTATGTGATCAAGAGGAGGAGACGATTAATCACCTGCTTGTTTCCTGTGTGTTCTCGCGCCAAGTTTGGTTCATTGTCTTCCAGCAATTTGGACTGCAGTGTCTTGCCCCACACCCCGGTTTGCACTGATGCTTGCAAAGGATCCTGTATTTATAGATTGTCTTGAACTAACTTCAATAAAAATTTTATTCTTTTTCAAACTGAAAGCAAATGATTCTTAAGGTTGAATGGACTTTGGTATCTCTCATCTCATCTAAATGTCAGCTTCTTGATTGGAAGAAGCTGAAACTTGAATGTTGCAGTCATTGGGTACGGAGGAGGATACAGTAACACTTGTACAAACAGGGGTAAGGGGGGATTTACGTGTGTTTGAGTGCAGTGCAGTTCTGACCTTCCAACTGGCAGTGCAATGTCTTATCCAACTTGGATGTCTTTGGAAATACACCAACAGCGTCCCAAAAATGACTACTCGAACTCGCAAACAAACATTGCTGGTGCTGGCGCACTTCCAGAAGATCCGATAGCAGCCAGTAGGTACATAATGCAGCATAAAGTTGACTTCCAAGCCAAATACATCATTGTCTTCTTAGTTTGGAATCTTAGGGAAGGTACAAGGAAAAAATTGCCTTTCTTGTATGCTTTAGTTCCGCAGTTTGCGGTTGTGAGGCTTAACTTTGAATCCTTGACTTTCTCTGCTCTCGTAAAAAAAACTCATATCCAACGACTCTCAAACTCAGCCTCCCAATCTTTTGGCGCTTGAAAAAAAACCATCCCCACGCGTTTAAAGTTACGTGTGCGTATCCTCATCCCAATTTGAGGTGGAAGTATGTGGAGAAGGGAAAAAAAGTAGGACAGGGTTCCTGATGCAAATATACAGGAGAAAAATAAAGTATAAAAGTGGTTAGTGTGATTTAGAAATAATTTAGGATTCCTGATGTAAAAATTACCTTCTATCTTTTAGGCGCGAGATTTTGAAAACTGTTGGAGTTGTAGCTTTTTTATGTCTCCCAATATATTTTGCAAAGGTTGGAAAACCTGTTTTTGGGAGTATTTTTTAGACACTGTTGGAGATGCTCTTAATTACATAAAGTCAGACTGTTCCAATGTATCACCCGTGAACCCTACAAGGTTGGGTCAACACAGGTCCAAGAATTAGGCTTGTCTGGAGGTAGAGGTTGAAAGGAGCTTAGCAATTTGATTTAATGTTTGGATGTATGCCTAGGCCACCTAAGTTTGAGTTCTCTTCGATTTGAATTTAGGTGCTAGTTTCTTCTCTATATAAAGTCTCATAGGTTGGTCGTCTAGTTTGTGGTCCTCCTAGGTTGGTCTATATGTGATAGAGATTCTACTTTTAGGCTACCAACTTTGACTCCGAAAGAGAAAAATAATACATTGAAAAGGAATGATAACATCATTCAAACAATAATAATGCATTTATGCACGAAGTATGCAATAAACTGAAATCTATAATAGCAGAAAAACTGATTGGAAGAAACATCACTTACCTGAGAGTGCCCTTAGCATGGTTGCCTCACTACATAAAGAGCAACTAACATTGTGGAAGTTTATTTATATTGTTGTATTTGCCATAAAAAGCCTACCAATTTGCAAGGACGCTTCTTTTTGGCTTAAATCCCATGTATCTGTTAAAAAAATTCTGAGAGAGAACTTCGTATCATTATCACATTTGAAGCAAGCTTACTATTACAATAATCCTCATAAGATGTGGTAGTAAAAAAATTCTAAAGTTCTCACAATAATAGAAAACAAAGTAACCTCTACATTTGCATTCTTACCTATATATGTTATTATGAAAAAAATATAAAGTAACACATTTTTATTTGTATAATTATCCATCTCAGTCATCATAAATAATAATAAAAAATCTCTCTTAAATCTACATATAAACACTAATATAAACTATCATGACAAATAATTTAATATTCATAAAGTACGCTATACATATTCTAAATTACACATATCTATAACTGTAAAGTAAAAAGTAAGCATAATGCTAGAAAGTTTTAGATCTCATCAAAAGCTATAATTTTTTTTTACAAAAATTATCTCCATATGACCTTATATAAAAAACATATTTTTTTCTAAAATAGGATAGTCTTGTCAATGTTGGAGTTGTTCCAAATTCACTCCAGGATATAGGCCAGGCTTCTGACGGAGCGAAGCGGAGGCCCGTCGCCGGAGGCTTGGGCCGGAGCGTAGCGGATTTTGAAGCCAGCCCATCAGGTCTCGCCCCTGTGCTCGGGGGGTGTGGGGGGCGGAGCCCCCCGCGGTACGGTACGGTATATACACCCTTGCTAGGGTTTCGTGGAGACTTGATTCTCTTGTAAGCCGCCATAGGCGTGTAACCCAAAACTCTTGAGATAGTGAGATTGTTGCTGGCTGGTGCCCGTGGTTTTTCCCCTTCACATCGGAGGGGTTTTCCACATTAAATCGTGTGTCTCCTCTGTGGTTTGATTCTTTACTTCATATTCCTATACGTCGTTCATAACAGTCAACGGACCAATAGAAATGACACGACACAATTTTCATGTAAAATATACGCTGGTATCTGGCGTGTTTTAGCGTGACACACCTTACCATGGATATGGCCTGGTAGCGTGATTTTACCAACACTATGTTACCGTTGTTAGAAATAGAATTAAAAATAAAAGTTGTGTTGGTTATTTTCCCCTACAACTAAAAAGAACAAAGTGTGGATATTTTTTGTGCGATATTTGTTTTGGGTCTGCCTCTCCCTTGTGCGATACCGTGGCTCCATCGTACGCCGAGAAGGAAGGTGGGATCGTGGGTTGTCGTTCCCTTCCTTGCGCCTCCGCGGTTCTGTGCGAAGATAAGGAAGGTGGGATCGCAATCACCGGCGAGGCAATCACGCACAATCACCATCGAGCGATCGGCCTCCGCGGCCAAAACAGTGAACCCGCCGTCCGTGAGCCGTGAGATTACGCGCACCGTGAGACCTCGCCGTCGTCCGCAAACAAGTACGGCGCTGCGACCTGCACCTCCGCCCCTCCGCCTACTACCCTCATCAACGCAATCAATCCCACCACCAGTGCCCTCACATGATCACATCACCCTCGTGAGCAGCGTGGGGGCGCGGCTCCAGGACCGCTCGGAGGCGTAGCATGGGGGCGCGGCTTGGGGGTTTTGAGCGTCCGGCGGCGTGCGGCGCTCGGCCGCTCGAGCATGGTGCCCAGCGTGGTGGTCGTTCTTTCGCAGTGGCGCCTTTGCGCTTCTCCGCCTGCGTTCCTCTGTGGCTTGAGCGGCTTGGCGACATCCGTCGCCGGTTGCTTTCGATCATGATGGCCGACGCGGCGGTGGCCGCCCATCCGCCGGGCCGCTGCTGGCCGGAGCGCCGTCCGGCCGCCTACCTCTAGGACGCTCATACCATAGGAGGCAGCGCCGCTCTGTTTCCCTCTTGTCTCAGCAGGTGAGCATCCATCGTTTGATCCTGATGATCAATCCTCTATTGCGGTAGCACAAAGGATAGTAACGGTGCTTGGTGAAGCCTCTTCTGCTGGTTGCAGATCATTGCCCTCTTAGTGTTGATGCACTCACCGCTGGTTTTATGGAAGGGAGAAAGCGGGAAGGGACATCAAGTTGTTTTTATCCGCTTTAGGTATTGAATCAAGCACTTTTCCATCTTTGTTGTTCGTTTAGCCCCGTCTAATTAGCCATGTCCATATATTGTATGGTAGAATAAGCAAACACTATAACAGATCGAAGTCTATTTTGAGGACTTTAGTCATGTCAATTGGAATCTTCCATAGTAACAAAAGTTACGTAACTTTTCATTACCTTTCCAATGAGTATTTAGATGCATTTTTCGTTGAATACTATGAGAGATATCACGTTCGAATATTATCGTCTTCTCGACAAAGTACACATTCGGATTTCGACCATCAATTTTGGGTGTCAATTTAGAAGTTCGTCAAAATTTGAATTGGTCCAGTGTGCTATGGATGTTTTTGTAGTACTTTATATGATCTTTCTATCAAGTATTTTAACTCTATTTTTGGTTGGATGGATTGGGAGATATGATTTTTTTTTCCTTCGGTAGGTTGTTATAAAAATGGAATATGGTGATGTTTGATCTTGGTTTGAATACTAAAGTTGTAGCTCATTCAGTGTAGATGCTTGGGGAGTATTTGTTATTATCACTGTTACGGTTTTAAGTATGCAAAAAATATGAAGAGCGCTGCTGCTGTTTTATCGGGGTGAAGCGGGGTTGTTTTCGTCGGTTGTTGGATTCTGTAGCTAAAATAAGAAAATGTTATCTCTTTTGCTTTCCAACATGTTGCAGGTATATAAGGAGTAGATCAGTGATCTATCAAACTATCTTAGTGTGTCATGCAGGTATATTTATCTACTAGGAAATTATTCCTGAAACTGTTTTGGGGGAAAGAAAAATCGTCTTCCATATGAAAATTATCTTAGTGTCTGGAGCTGCTTTTCGCACCCACAGAAATGTTTCTAGGCTACATGGTTGAATTGTCCCGCTGAATAGCCTTAGCCTGAAATGGTTCTAAAAATAATAATCTATTTTAACCGTGCTACAGCTCCTTCGAATCGGACACCAACAGTCAGGAGCTACAACATCGACATATCATTCTTATGACTCCGAAGGTGGTCTCTAGTTTCAAATTCAAATTCACATATATCTTATCCCCTAATTTAATTTCTTTTTGAGAAACAAATGGATTTGAAAATGTGGAAGCAGACAAAAGACATTGCACACATGGTTCAGATTATAAAGCATGGCCTTTTTTACTTCACATTGATCTATGCAATAGTGATGGATGCAGCCGGTTCATATTAGGCACCAAGTTGGCAAGATAGAATAGGTTGCTGAGTTGCACATGTATGGGAAAAATGAGTTGATAATATAGGAATGAAAAATATATAATGCTGACCTAGAGGAAAACATTGAAATCGATCACCCATCGTTCTCTTTGCATTTATGCGGTACCTCTTTGCATTTTTACTGTTTTTAGGCAGCAGTTGAAATGTCCTAATGGCTAGAGGGGGGTGAATAGCTTATAAAAAAATTTCTACAACAACACTTAACAAACCGGTTGGACAATTATGAGGCGAAGCAAGTGTTGCGCTAGCCTACTAAAAATACAAGCCACCTACCATAATTCTAGTTTTTATAGTTTCTTTTCACACAATGGCTATGTCACTACACTAAGTTAGTATGCTCTCAAAGACTAACTAAAGAGCCACACTAACCAAACTAACAAGTTCTCACAATTAGCTGCACTAAAGAGCTTGATAACTAGTTTGCGGTAATATAAAGAGAGAGTAAGATGATTATACCGCCGTTTCGAGGAATGAACCAATCAATCACAAGAATCAATATCAATGAAGACCAATCATCTCGAAATCAAATGATGACACAATGATTTTTTTACCGAGGTTCACTTGCTTGCCGGCAAGCTAGTCTTCGTTGTGGCGATTCACTCACTTAGAGGTTCACACGCTAATTGGCATCACACACCAACCCTCAATGGGGTGCCGCACAACCAACACAAGATGAGGATCACACAAGTCACGAGCATTTTACTAGAGTACCTTTTGGTTCTCTACCAGAGAAAGGTCAAGAACCCATCACAATCTCCACGATCAGAGCCGGAGACAATCACCAACCTCCCTCGATGATCCTCACTGCTCCAAGCCGTCTAGGTGGTGGCAACCACCAAGAGTAACAAGCGAATCTCATAGCGAAACACGAACACCAAGTGCCTCTAGATGTAAACACTCCAGCAATGCACTTGGATTCACTCCCAATCTCACAAAGATGTTGAATCTTTGATGGAGATAAGTGGGAGGGCTTTGGTTAAACTCACAAGGTTGCTATGTCAATGTAAATGGCCAAGAGAGTGAGCTAGAGCCGGCCATAGGGCTTAAATAGAAGCCCCCACGAAATAGAGCCGTTTTACCCCTTCATTGGGCACTGCTCGGGGTGACCGGACGCTCCAGTCAGATCGACCGAACACACCCTGCCAGCGTCCGGTCAACGAATGGCTGCCACGTCATCCCTCTCTTCAAATACTGAGCGCCCGATCCCAACGGTCAAGTGATGACCGGACACAGCAAGGTACCATGACCGAATGTAGGACCCCGGCGTCCGATCACTTCCAGTAAGCCTCCACTCGCGACCGGACGCGTCCGGTCATGCCCGATAGGACTCACCCAGCGTCCGATCACTCACTGTCTCCTCTGTGCGCTACCACGTCAGCAGGACCGGACGCACCCCGCCAGCGTCCGGTCACGAAGTGACCCAGCGTCCGATCAAAAACCAACGCCAGCGTCTTCACTGCTTCCACTGACCGGACGCTCTGGTCCAGTTGAGACCAGCGTCCGATGCACTCTGTGAAACCCTATCTTTTCTATACAGGGCGCCGGTGGCACCATCGGACTGTCCACACTCTACGGGCGGACACTCCGCTGGTGAAGTTTTTAACCCTTGCTCAAATGTGTCAACCACCAAGTGTTAAACACAATGTGTATCACCTTTGTACATGTGTGTTAGCATATTTTCACAAACATTTTTAAGGGTGTTAGCACTCCACTAGATCCTAAATGCATATGCAATGAGTTAGAACATCTAGTGGCACTTTGATAACCGTATCTCGATACGAGTTTCACCCATCTTAATAGTACGGCTATCGATCCTAAATGTGATCACACTCTCTAAGTGCCTCGATCACTAAAATAAAATGACTCCTACCACTTATACCTTTGCCTTGAGCCTTTTATTTTTCTCTTTCTTCTTTTCAAGTCAAAGCACTTGATCATCACCATGGCATCACCACCATCATGTCATATTGATAAATTAGGTTAGCACTTAGGGTTTCATCAATTCATCAAAACCAAACTAGAGCTTTCAGTAGTGTAGCACCAAACCTCTCTCTCTGCTCTTTCACTTTGTGCCAACAGCAGCAGCCATCTCATGTCCCTGATCTGCAGGTCAAGTAGCAACAGCAACAGCCAGCCTAGGAACAGCAGTTATTGCTGCAGCAATTGTTTATTCAGTAGTTGTCAGTGTAGGGTGCATGGTATTTGTTCTCGGCAACTTCTAGGCTTTGAATTCATGCTTGGTAATTAGTGATTTGGTTAGGCTTTTAGCTAGAGCTATTTTCAGTGAGTTATCTTACTTGTGTTAAGTACTTCTCAATTAGTTTTCGGTTTAATAATTCTCATATTAATTCTCGATTAGCTATTTTCAGTGAGTTATCTTACATGGCTCATTTGATTAATTTTGTTTCCTATAAATTTTTTCAGAGTATAGATATATACAGTACAGAGAGCATTGTTCTTAATTTTGTTGTGGCACAAATCTTTGTATTCCTCACCTATGCTGGGCACTTGGACTCGTGCTTGATATTTTGGCATGTGTCGTGGTACACAGGTATACTACATAACTTGTATCTGTATTTTTATTCCGTGCCTCCTCTAAACCTTTCAATGCTGATGGTGGTTGTATAAATGTTTGCTCTTGTGCTTTTTGGCAGCCACTTGAAGAACATGTGAAAGTGAAGCCCGCACAATTTTGTCATATTCCGATAAAAATTGTTGCCTGAAGTGTTTTTTAAAATAAATCAAGTCTGCATCATGCAACATCAATGTTGACTTTGATTTTATTTGACAGCTACCAAATATCATTAATCTCCATGATGTCAGAACATTTGGCACATCCCTTTGTTGCTCAGAGTATGTCATATGAAATTATTTGTATGCATGATTGCCAAATTCTCATTTGACATGGTTAACCTGAAATCTTTTCTCTCTTTATAGGACCAGAAGGCCCATGAAGCTATTTGGAGAGTGTTAGACCTTCAGTGGCATGCCACTGGACCAAGGTATTATAAGCTCTTCCGGTTGGCTTCATTTCTAGGATTACTTACATGTATTATTTCTTCATGCGTGCAATGTGGTTAAAGTTGCTCGAGAACCCCAATTGTCTCAATGGACTAAAAAAGGTAGTAGATGTAATAGATTGAAATCTTCAGTTGGTTTGTTGATCATTTTAACTACTGTTTCCAATACCGAATCAACTCTCTTAGCTTATATATAACAACCAATGCTTGATATTGTGGCATGAAAATCATTTTCAGGTTAGGATTGCTATGGTTGGAAAGTATACTGGCCTGTTAGATTCCTACATGTCTGTTATCAAGGTGCCATTACTATTTTATATCTCATAACGCAGATACAATTTTGAACCAAACTGATGGGCCTTATCTGTTTCTTCATCTCTTTTGCATGCCTAGGTTGCTTTGGACACGAAACTTGTGGTGGACTGGATTCCTTCCTGTGATCTTGAAGATTCTACAGTAGAAGAGGTCAGTTTTATTTATGCCTTATCAAATTTTCTTTTCTATATCTTAGAATTAACTGACTAATTGGGATACCGTCGTATTTGCAGACTCCTGATGCTACCTATGAAAAAGCATGGGAGTCGCTAAAGGTAAGCATAGAATGCCCTCTTGTGACATGCCACTAGCCCACAATATAGAAATATGAATGAATTTTTGCACCTCTGGGTGCAGATGGTGCCAGGAGGTTTTGGAGACAGAGAAGTCTAAGGAAAAATTCTTGCTGCAAAATATGCGCGAGAATTTCATATCTTGCCATTTGCTTGGGCACGCAAATTGCAGTGATTGAGTTTGCACGTTCTATCGTGAAGTTGCACGGTGCTAACGGCACGGAGTTATATCTGTATTCCGAAGTGAGAAAAAAATAAACAAATGTCACTTTAACGTTGATATTTAATTTTTACAGTATTGTTATCTTATCGTGCGATCTGTGTGTTTTTAGTATAAAAGTTTTACTGTCCCGTGGTAATACATGGGCACGCTACCTAGTTAAATATGATTAAATAAAAATGTTGATGGGTCCCAAAAGCAGTGACAAGGTCCAATTTCTGCATGTCCCACGGGCCAGTGAGACAACCGATGTCCAAACTCGAAAGCACATTCCTTCTCTCCCCTCTTCTCGCACCGCGAACAAGCGGAACACCTCGGAAGCTTCCGGCTCCCAGATCTCCCGAAGAACCCTAACCCCCCACCTTCTAGAACCTCCCCTCTTCCCCCGCATGGACGGCCTCGCTGCGCCGTCGCCGTCCCACTCCGGCGCCACCTCCGGCGGCGGGGCCTCCCACCGCAAGCGGAAGCTCCCGCCGTCGTCGCTCTCCGACGCCACCGCCGACGAGGACGACGACACCACCGCTCCGTCATCCCCCTCCACGGCCCCATCCTCGCCCTCCCGCCCGTCCTCTCCATCTTCCTCACACTCCGACGATGACGACGACGACTCGCTCCACACGTTCAATGCCGCGCGCCTCGACGGCGCGCCGGGTGGGGGCTCCGCCTCCGGCCGTCCTCCGAAGCCAGATTCCTCATCAGTGTCTGCTGCGGCGGCCGCAGCCGCGGCTGCGGCGGGCGGAGGGCCCAAGCCGGAGCCCGGCTCGGCGACCGCTGGCGACGGGAAGGAGGACCCAAAGGGGTTGTTCACGGACAACCTTCAGACCAGCGGCGCGTACAGCGCCCGTGAGGAGGGCCTCAAACGCGAGGTCAAGGCTTCTTTTTTATTTATTTTGTTTCACTTTTCCGTGCCCGCTGATAGTATCAGTTGATTTGTGGCGGAGAGTCTGAGACAGTTGAATCTGTTCAGGAAGATTCGGGAAGGCTAAAATTTCTCTGTTATTCTAACGATGGTGTTGATGAACACATGATATGGTTAGTAGCATTTCTGACTACTCTGTTGAGCAGTATGGCGCTAGTTTTTATGAATTATGTGTCTTCCGCAGGTTGGTAGGTTTGAAGAATATCTTCGCCCGGCAGCTTCCTAATATGCCCAAAGAATATATTGTGCGCCTTGTCATGGATAGGTAATGCCCAATATAATCCGCCTATGGTTAGTTAAGGGCCTGTTTGCTTAGTACCCTGGAAACTTGCCAGGCACAGGCTTGCAGTCCCAGGCGTAGGATTTCATCTGCCTGTGGTCCAGATTGTTGCCTGGGAGGCAGCATCCAAACAGGCTCTAACTCCTTGTGTCATATGCCACAGAACTCACAAGTCAATGATGGTTATCAGGAACAATATTGTCGTGGGAGGCATTACTTATCGCCCTTATGCAAGGTAATGCTGCCACTTTGGTTACTTTACTATTTGTTATGTTATATTTCATATTTCATATGTGCTCTTTCTATTTGAAGATCCAATAGTTCTTTGCAACTAAAAGCAAATGGCTCGCAACTGACACCACTCACTTTATGAGCAAATGTTGGCCGATCAAGATATTGCGTTGTAACTTCGCACTTATTCAGGAAATCCACTGCTTTGAGAATATTAAAACAGTTGGCAAGTTGGAATGTAGGATGGAAACATGTGCATGCTTTTGTTTATCCCGCATTTTTTTTATTGTGCTAATTTTTATTTTTGGAAATCATAGCCAGAGGTTTGGAGAAATAGCGTTTTGTGCTATCACAGCTGATGAGCAAGTTAAAGGCTATGGAACAAGATTAATGAATCATTTGAAGCAACATGCACGGGATGCTGATGGGCTCACACATTTCTTAACCTATGCTGATAATAATGCTGTTGGCTATTTTGTAAAGCAGGTATGGCCGCCTGACCTTTTACTTTATATAATCTATTTCTTTCAATTTCTTGTTTGCATGTATCAGTAACTAAAAAACTTCAGAAACTACATGTGTGACATATGTAGTACACCTAACCTTACACAATAGATATAACTCAAAATACTTAAAGACCTCTTTATGCTTTAGAAGGTTGTGGAGTATTGATGGGTTGGATTGAATGTCCTGTATAATCAATATTGGGCACAATGTTTCTGATAATCATTAATATCAATTTGAACTTTAACGTCCCAATTTATCTGCAAGCAATTTCTTAGTCAGGTATAGATTAATTCTCTTAGGTATGACGTCCAAAATAATTGTTTTCATACTTGTTTGTAAAAAATTGCATTGCAAAAGGACGTGATTTGGCCTTTTTTTTCTTATTTTCTCATTGGCAACGTATAGGGTTTCACAAAGGAGATCACATTGGACAAAGAAAGATGGCAAGGGTAAGCCTGTCATTTACATGTCTTTGTTTCCAATTATATCGTTCCATATTCTTTTTAGGAGTTTATTTGCCAATGTTGAACTTAACAGTTTGCTGGTTCTAGGTACATTAAAGACTATGATGGAGGAATATTGATGGAGTGTAAAATTGACCCAAAGCTGCCATATGTTGATCTGGCAACAATGATTCGACGTCAAAGGCAGGTAAAGTAATAATAGGCTAATGACTGCACAAAACAGAATGCATCCATCTCATGATTAAATATGTCCTTTTCCTTTTGTCGTTCACTGTATTACATTTCTACAGGCCATTGATGAGAAGATCAGAGAGCTTTCTAACTGCCATATTGTTTATCCAGGAATTGATTTTCAGAAGGTTAGCTTTTTCCTTCAGGGGGGGACCTGCTAGGTTGCTAGGTACAAAGAAACTTCTTTTTTTCTCAAACACACAAGAAGATTTCGTATCATTTTGTTAAGAAGGAGAGTACACAGGAAGAAAAAAAAATCCTCCCTGAAACAACACAAACAAGACACACAACACCAGTACACTTACAAATTGCTAGGTATAAAGAGACTCGGTAGTTGATTCTCTTTGTAGAGGAAATTACTTCTAGGAATAATTTGTTTTGTCAGCTGCACAAAAATTACCTTTAGGAAAAGAGGCTGGTACGCCTTGTTATGAATGAGGCTTGCCTGCACCAATCACCATGCATATTTTGTTCTCTTTGGGTTTGTGCTAGATAGTATACGAATACAAATGAAGAATAGTAAGAATGTAAGATCTATCATTTATAAGTATCTCATATTTGTTTCTTTGTAGAAAGAAGCTGGCATTCCAAGAAGACTGATAAAGCCAGAAGATATCCCTGGTCTGAGTAAGTTGTTATATTCAGACTTGTTTTGTTGTTCGCCCTTGATAGTTTTTGACAGTTAGGAGGACTATCTTGGATATTTTATTGTTCACCCTCTATGATCAGGTTTTGGCATTTAGGAGGTCCATCTTGGATGTTGTATTTTTAATTTGGTAAAATCCCGATTTTATAAACATGCTGCATGCTGAATTATCTGCAGCTGATATATTCAAAAGGTGTTTCAAATTTCTGAGTGCATTAGTGTTGGTTTGTTTTGAAAATCTCAAATAAGTAACAGCATCAGGAGTAAATACTAGGGACTGTTAAACATACAATACCTATCTTTGTAAGAGAAAGCTGTTATTTCCATTTTTTTATTATGTCTTTACTGTTGATTTAGTAATGATAGAAGTCTGAGCTTGGCTATTATGTGATGCAGGGGAAGCTGGGTGGACGCCTGATCAGTGGGGTCATTCTAAATCACGATCAGCATTCTCCCCGGACTATAATACTTACAGGCAACAACTTACTAACCTTATGCGGATATTGTTGAAGGCAAGTTATCTATTTATCTGCACAAATCTTAGCAGATGGTACATGTTACATAGTACTCCCTTCCAAATGCAAGTCACTTTAGCCTTGTCCTAATTTAGACTTCTCTACTTTGACCAAGTTTGTTAAAAAATGCAGAAACATCTACAACATCAAACCATTAGATACACCATGAAATATTTCCATAGTGTATTTATTTGATATTGTAGATGTTAACATATTTTTCTATAAACTTGTCAAAGCTAGAGAAGTTTGACTTAGGACAAAGTTAAAATGACTTACAATTTGGAACGGAGAGGGTAGTTCCTACAAGTTGATTGCACTGAACATATTATAAAGATGTACCTTGATACCAACCATAGATTTATGTAGTTCCATACCAAAGATATGGCAAATCAGCTAAAAAGACATACTCCTGCTCATGTGAAATTGAGAAAGACATCAAATGATTTATTTTTACTTGTAACACGGACATCCCATTGCAGAATTTGAGTGAACATCCTGATGCTTGGCCATTTAAAGAGCCTGTGGATTCACGAGATGTTCCAGACTATTATGATATCATCAAAGATCCTATTGGTGAGTTTGAACTGCGTCTATAGCTCCTTTATACAATCAAAGTGACATTTTATTTAGGTGAACAACCAGTGTTCAAAATGCATGCCTGTCTGCAGATTTAAAGACGATGTTAAGAAGAGTCGACTCTGATCAATATTATGTGACCCTAGAGATGTTTGTAGCCGACATGAAGAGAATGTTCAACAATGCAAGAACTTACAATTCTCCAGATACTATCTATTACAAATGTGCGACACGGTGAGTTCTTTTTATGTACTTTGTTCTCGCAGCCAGGGATGTATGTTCCTGGCCAGTCAGCTGGAAACTGAGTGACATCTGGTTTTCGGAGATTTTCTAGTTGGCTGCTTTATCATGTTCACATTATCTAACCTATATAATCAACCATGCCATTCTATCTTCTAAATGGCACAATGCCCAGCTTAAATCTGGCTGATACAGTTTACACCAGCTGGCAGACTAAGGCTGAAAACCTTGCAACTCTGGCCTCTGGTTACCTCAAGCTTTTGGAATCCATCATGTGACTATCGATTTTGTTGTTTTTGGTCACGCAGGCTTGAAAATTTCTTCTCGACCAAAATTGCTTCACTGGTTGCACAAGCCTCAACCAAGAGCTAGACTGGCGTGGGTTCACTGGACACTGTTGTCGCATGTTGTAACATTATTAAGTTGTATCTGATATAGTTGTCGCCTTGCTGAATGTTCCGCACGGCGATGAACTTTTAGTTTAGCATGCTCTCTTTATTTTAACCAGGAGGGACACAGATTTTTACATATTGGGGCTCAACCTGGTGGGCCTACTATGTAGTATCCAGCACCTATGGGTAAAGATGTTTTTCAGCATCCTTGGAGAAGTAGTACAAATTATAACCTACTCAGAATTTTTTACTGTAGCATGAACTACATCTGTTTACCCCTTGTCAAGTACTGTAGCATGAACTAGAATCCTTGCAGCCGGTGATGGCTTAAATCTGCAGCGAACAGGCCTACATAGGTACTAGTAAAAATTATGACTTACAATTTGGAATGGAGGGAGTAGACTGTTAAAGAAAACTTCAAGTAATAGATGTGAAGTCATGAATTAAGGCATCATAGCTGAATAGGTAAAAGGGTTGTCTAATTCATAACAATAGAATCAAGTATCTGCATAAAAGGACCCAGAATGTCGTATGAGGTAATGAAGCCACAAGCCAGTGCGAATCAGTTTTTTTTTTCTTTTTTCACAAGAAAGTTTGAAGTTTGAAGTCATGGTCAGGTTAAGGAGCACTCCACAAATATTTGAAGTCCATGGTCGTCTGGTACCTCATCCGAATGAACCACCACCGAGCGCCGGAGCTAGTGCTGATACTAGCAACCGTTGGCATTTGTGGGCTGGAATCGATCAGCCCCGGCCTCTCTCATGTTGCAAACGCACGTTTCAAGTTCATAGGTATGTTGTAAGTGTTTCATACGGATGTCGCAAAAGTAGATCGGGATGCTGCATATGTTGCAATGGTTGTAGATGTATGTTGCATGCTCCTGTTCTTAATGTTTTATCTGTTTTTTTTCGACGTATGTTGCGAGTGTGTTTATCTGGATGTTGCATATATTTTCACACATATGATGCAAGTGTTTTATTTGGATGTTGCGTATGTTTGCAATGATTTCAAGTGTTTTTGAGTGTTTCAGACGCATGTTTCAAATGTTTCATTTATTTTTAGACGTATGTTGCAATTGTTGCATCTGGATGTTTCAAAACTTGATCAGGTGTTGCATCTCCCTCCTCGCCTTCTGCTGTCTCGTCTCAGTGTCAGACGCGAAAAGCGAGCGCAAGCGGAGGCGGTCCCCACTAGCGTGGGCACGCCCCACATGCTTGCGGGCGAGCGCAGCAGGTGAGATATGGGCGGGCAGGCGCGTGACGGGGCAATGGCGTGGGCGTCCGGAGGGGGGGGGGGCTAGCGTCCGGACATCCATAGCCCAAGCTAGAAAAATTGAAAGAATGGTGGGCTTGTGGCCCGTTTAACCCTGGACGATTTGGCTCCCGTCGCATATGTGACAGTACACCTTTGTGTTATTATGTCGTCTTAGTTTTTTTCTAAATCAAAGTTGTCTTTTTTTCTCTCGAATGTGTCATCTGCACGATATTCATTAAGCAGAGGAAGAGTTACAAATTAAAGCTCGGGACGATAATTTGTGGTTACCGAACAAAAAAACCGAAAGAGCTCACAGTTGTGATTAAAAAAAGAAAACTACGAAGCGATCGTGAATATGATCAAGCATAGGGACCATGCTTTATGAGGTGACCGGATGCGACCCTATGAGTGATCGGACGTGTTCGATCAGCGGCAACAGTAGGCATCAGCAGCAGCGACCGGACGCTGAGCGAGGTAGTGACCGGACGCACGGACTTCACTGTTCATCGTCGCAGCAATAATTTAGCGTGACCGGACGCAGCGGCTGTGGACGACCGGACGCGCTAGGCAGTGGCGTCCGATCGAGTCCAGAAAGGTTCCAGAGCGGCGCCAGCGCGACCGGACATGTCCGATCGATGATGACCGGACTCGGCCTAGAGTCCGATCAACGCACGCGCTCCAACGGTCGAGACGACCGGACGCGTCCGATCAAGACGACCTGCGTGTCCGGTCAATGGCAGAAAGCTGGGTTTCATCCCCAATGGCTATTTTCTCCATGGGACTTATAAAATAGACCCCCCAACCGGCCATTTGAGTAGTGAAGAGCTAGAAAAACATACCAAGGGTACTGATACACTATTTTAGTGATCTCCACTTGCATAGTGCTTAGTGATTCATTAAGTGATTAGCGTAGGTGCTTTGTGAATTGTTTAGGTTGATTAGACCACCGCTTATGCGCTTGCTCTAGGTTTAGGCCTAGTGTTTAGTGAGGTTTGCACACATCTTATCACTCGATGCTTGCACGCACCATTGTTGTACATTGGAGGGGCTTGTAGTCTTGCGAGATCATACCAACTGCATTTGTGGTGTGGGCGCCACCGTGTATCGAAGGGAACAAGACCCACGGCGGTTCGGCCGGAAGCTTCGTAGTGAAGACGGCGGGGGGCATCCGGGAGAGGCTTGCCAGAAGGCACGTCGGTGACCCACTTACGTGTGGGGAAGGCCCGAGGCTATCCACGGAGTTACCCGACCGGGAACTTGGCCCTTGCGAGGGGCTCCAACGAGGACTAGGGGGGAGCCTGTGCGCTTCTCGATACCTCGGTAAAAATACCGGAGTCGTCGACGGGAGTTTGCATATCTCTACCTTACTCTTTAGCTTCCGCATTTACATTGCAATCTTGGTGTGTGCTTTACATTCCTAGCTTAGTGATAGGCTAGTTGATAGGTTTGGAAACTAAGTTGCATAACTCCTTTTGCGGTAGAGATAGCAGCATACTAGCAAAACTGTAGTTGCACATTTAGATAGTTTATCTTTTGCATAAGTTTTGCTAAGGGTAGAAAAAGATGTCATAGTTTAAATTAGAGTTTTAAGTTGCCTAATTCACCCCTCTCTTAGTCATCACGGTCCCTTTCAGCACCGACATCACCGTTGAAGGTGTCCTAGACCTCCTCAGCCTCGGCTTGCGGATCAACGGGGTCTCGAGCGGGATGCATACCCGCGCCTCCAATTGTGTCAACAGGGATGCATACGCATCAGCCTGTGGAGGTTGAGCGTTGTGGCCCTCGTTGTCAGTCGCTGGCCAGCGGCTGGGCCTCAACAACTCAAGCTCCATAGCCTCCGAAGTCGGCACAGGCGTCCACGGCCACTTCCTACCCTGGGGGAGTGACGTGGGGCCAAGTCAGGCGATGATGGCGAGCGGTGAGGCTGAGGTGACGTCGGTGGTGAATCCACAGCCCACTGAGTGGGTTGCGGAGGCAGCGTCCGCAACTCCGAGTCGGCAAGCTGGGACAGCGTCTGCTGCCCACAGGTGCAGACACAGGTGACCACCGCCTTGGCCGCAACCTCAAGCTGGGTGGCCACCGGAATTGAATCCAGGTGCTCAAGTGGAGGACACGTGACGATTCGGCTAGCGACGAGAGAAGCTGCAAACTCCTCCAACATCGGGTCGTCCGTGAAGTCACGAAAAGGGGGTAAGTCGTGAGGCCATATGGCCAGCGTCAACAGGTCGACCCCAAGAAGGGGCATCCCGTTGGCCGGCTCACCACGATCAGCTATAGCAATGTTGGAGTGGTCCGGCTCGGGGAAACAGGAAGGAGCAACGATCGAGGTTTCTCCCGGCACTGATGGAGCAGCCCCTGCCGACTACCCAAGACACCTTCGTCGTCGACATCGCTAGCCGCTGTTGGCAGGAACGGCGCTGTCCTGCACGGTCCCACCAGCGCCACGCGAACCACCATCGTCCGCTGGCCGAGCATCAACGGGGTTGCCGGTGTCGCGAACCGGGCGTGACTATCGACTCACAGCCCCGGCAATGCCCGAACTCCCATAGCCCGCGTGCCATGGCGCTTGCAGTAGCGCGCAATATGTCGAAGACCCTTGCAGCGCAGATAACGTTGGGGCAGCACGCAGGTTGCCACTCGATGTGTAGAGGAGAGGCAATTGAAGCACTTGCCGTGTAGACCTGTCGGAATGTGCCTCAGAGGTCGTCGGCTCACGGGCGTGTTGGGTTCGGTCCCGCCACCGCCAGCGGTTGCCGGCAGGACCTTGCGCCAGCCATCCACGTCCGGGGCGGAGATGCGGCGGCGGTTGCCGGGCGGAACCCGTGGGCCTAGCCTCTGATGGACTGGCAAGCGAGTGCCATCAGTTGCGACCCAGGCTCCGCCACGTGCGTCCTTGAGCTGTGGACGTGCTCGATGACGCATAGGTGGCCTGCGCCACCTCTGCCCTAGGCGCTGGTGCACCGGCACCCGCTTGCCGGTAACCTGGTTCTCCACGTGCTTTGCGGCAGGTTCCCGCTGGCTGCGGCGACACCGCCGCCGACGTCTTGGCGCCTTGCCTGCGCCTGCGGCTTGCGTCATCCCGGCAGACGCGTCGTGTGCTTATGCTGTGCCCGGAGGACACACCTCGATAGGGGAGGCCGAGAGGGCCTGCCGAGCAGCCGCCAGGTACGTGCCGGCGGAGGGGGAGCGCTCGTCGTCGGAGCCGTCAGAGAGGGAGAACGAAACATCTTCCCAATGCATGCTCTTCGACCTGCCGGCGGAGCAGGGGAAAAATGGAGCGACGTCAGGGGAGAGTGAAGAGGAGGACAACTCAGCGCTAGTGGGGGAGGTGGCTGGCGGTGCCGGAGCGGCATCCGGCAGGCTTGTCTCATTAAAGTATTCATGAAATATGTTTTGATAGGGCTCTTCATTGAACTGATAGATATTAATATATTTTTTCTAGAAACTTAGTTAAAGTAAGAATAATTTATTCTTTATTAGGATAAAACTAATTTGAGTATTCTCCCTCGTTGCCCAGCTCCTACCGCCATTGCAGTAGTGCGTGCACATGAGTAACGTTTTTTTTTTAGAGAACATGCTATGCACATGTTTCATTAAGAGAAGGAAAAACAGCCCACAAAAAATATAGTACAAACAAATAGGAAAAAGACATGCACGCGAAGTGCCTAGAAATACAGAAAACAAAGAGAGAGGAGACAAGAAGGAAAGAAAAAAAAATCTGGGCCGCCACACGAAATACGGCTCAAACCACACTCAAAGCTACCTTCCTAATGCCGCAATATATCACAGGCAAAAGGATTAACTTGGCTTGCCACCAACCCCTAAGCCCACAGAAGTATGATTAACGATGTTTTTTTGCATCCTTGGAGAGATACCACTAGTAATAGCTTATTGTCATAAATTTTGTACCTCCTAAGGACTGTTAACAAAAACTCAAATAAATGAAGCCTTATGAATTAAAGCATCGTAGCTGAACAGATAAAAGTATTTAAATAGGGAAGAGGTTAATTCATTAAATTTCTACCAAGTATGTACATAAATAAAAGGAACTAGAACGTCGTATGAAACTGGTACGAATCAGCACTTATTTTCTTTTCACAACAAAGTTTGAATTCTTCCCAAACTTATAGGAGCACTGCTCTACAAATATTTGAAGTTCATGGTCGCCTAGTTCCTTAACCGAATGAACCACCAGGACCTGCTTCATGCCGCTGCATTCAGATGTTTCTTGAACCATACTCCAATGTTGAGGAAGCTTTCGAAATCAGACCGCGGTCTGCAGAGAACAATGACCAAATCCGAGCCCAATTCAAAAAGGGGAAAGGGATGCCCTCGATACATGCGACCGAAGAACAGAATTAGCTTACAGATTGATTTCATGTATGTCCTCTGGGAACATCATGATTTTGACCTCGCCTCCTCTTTCTCTCAGGCCCCTCGCATACTGAAATTATGAGAAATCAAATATGTAAACAAGAGGCATCTGAGAAGATAGGGCAGGAATGCAGAGACAAATTAGTATGGGAAGTTCGGTCACATGAAATTCTATCCATCATCATAGTATAAATAAGACTAGCTAAAATATTTTTACAGCAATGCGTGGAACTTGAGACTCATTCGTAGTTGTAAACTATAGATAAATGTCAATAAATATGTTACCACATCCTTGACGAGTTAGACTAGATCCGCGAAGCAGATCTCAAGAGATATTCATGTACCTGTAGGCCATTAGAAACAGGTACTCGACGATCAGCTCCACCAAGAAGCATAAGAAGGGGCGCTTTCACCTGCACAATCAGCAAAGTTCCATTAACCATACCACCAAAATGATAATTGCCCTGATAGTTGAGACAGGAAAACATACTTTAGAGATATGGGCAATTGGCGATTTCTGATAGAAGAGATGAAGATGGTTGGATGAAGGGGCTTCAGAGGCATATTGCTTTGCTTCAGTTCCGCAGGCCACTATGTAACACCAGTCTGGGATGTCAGTGGTGCCAATCATCAGTGACAGGTTGCAGACAGGGTTCCGAGCAGCTGCCACGGCAAATCTGTCTGGAGCCTGCAGCCAAACTGCATATTACACTAGGAACAATAAACAGGAGTATCAGCTACCCCGACTCTGAAACCCATTAGCATGCTAACCTGACCAATCAAATGAGTTGTCAGGAATCCACCATGCGAAATCCCAACAACAGCTACTTTAGATGCATCTACCAGCTCTTCCTTAATGGCGAAATCTAGTGCTGTAAGGCAGTCTTGAACATCCTGTTCAACAGAGTTGGGAATAGATTGGTTCAGGAGGAACAAAAATGCTGAATTCAACTAGAGTCTGTACCTGGGATCCAACTTTTCCAGGAAGTGATTGCAAAGCTTCCTCTCCGTAACCTGGTGTACCTCTTTTTATAAGATAATTGTCAGATTGGAAATATCGCCATACATAGCTAGTAAAGTGCATTGGAATCCCAAGAGAGTACCGGTAGTTTATAATAAGCAGGTTAAATCCAAGCGAAGCAAGAAATGCTAAAGATTTTGAATAGCTTGATACAGACACTGAGTGTGGGCCACCATGAAGGATTACAACAGTTGGACTGTGCGAACTATCCTTGCAGGACACAAAAATGGCCTCAAATGGAAGTTTTCCACCTACAGAACAGGAAAACAAAATACTACCTGGATAAAATATCACACCCTAACTTATGATCTCTCTAGTGTTCAGGGTTATACCATCAGAGAGGTCATCAGAAGGGCTAGGGACAGGAATTTTAAGTATATTGACACTGTGATGCAGTAACAAGGACTTAACCTGCAATAGAAGGCAATGCCGCAGATGAGAATACATGAAGGTAACTGCGCTGTTGAAAGATGTCAAGACAAACATTTATGCAACTCAAACTTCACAGCAACTTAAAAGCTAACCTTACTGTTGGCTGCCATCAATGGACTAGTAACTTCATCCCAAGTCCATCTGTGTGCTTGAACTTCTGGTGTCACGGAGCGTCCATACCTGATGTAAGGAGGGTCGATGGGACTACTTGACACTATACACCATAATGAAAGAGAAAAATACAAATTTGATTTTAGAAATTTTGAAGCATGAGTTTAGTACCAGTTTACAACTATAATTTTTGAAAGACCAGTTTACAACTATAATTACCAGCAAGAACATTGTTGCCATCTAATGCAAGAGCACTCCATGAGTAATACGAGTCTTCCGGAGTTATTCTTGTTACTTTGCCACTGTAGAATGAATCAATATAGGATATCAAAGTGGTTCTTTGAGCTCTGGAACAGGATTACACCAACAACCTATGATTTACCTTAAAACATCTATTGATAATATCACTTCAGTACTTCTCCAAGCAGATGTTAATATCATTGTGCATCCATCAGAGAGCCAAGGATCGGATAGCATGGATGAACAATAGAGGCCTGGAAAACAGCCATCTTCAGGGCACATTACAATAGGCACCTGGGACAGTTCAACAGCTACTCAGTGAACAGACTGCAGAACATAATGAATAATTTAGTCAAGAAAATTTTCCTCAAAAAAAAAAATAATCAAGAAAAAAAAAAGATGGGCATACCACTTCATTAACATCGAGTTGTTTATCCATTTTCCATTCTGAAGGCCAATTGATTATATGCAGGGAATCCGTTGCATTATGTGCACCACTGTCTACAGCTTGTTTTGAAGATAGAAACACCAGAAGTTTCCCATCCCGGCTGTTAATTTGTATTATTCAGATAAAGGCCATCAGGGGTCCAACATCAAATCTACCGGAATACTAGTACAAACATACCTGAACCGTGGAAACAAAGCACTGCTAAAGCCTGTGGTTAAGTTGCGCACTACTACATCAGAGTCTGATTTACCATCACTGGTAAAGGGAAATAACATATTACACAAAATGGTACCTGACGATGCTACTAAGTACTGGCAAATGCACAGTCAAAGGCCCAAAGCTGTTCTTTCTATTTCAACATAACGATAACTGATAGGCTGACTCTGAAACTCCAGAGTACAAACTATAAAGTTATGAATCATGATTTAAGAGGGATGTTCACCTAGCTGGTGTATTGTCAGGCTCTGATCCTTCAAAAGGGCAAGGAATTGCATAAAGAGCACATGGCCTGTTAGAACAGTACTTGATACCGAGTTTTCTAGCAGTGTTCTGGAACCCATTGTGCTCTAACCATCCAACGAAAACCAGATACTTTTGACTGCCACTTGATGATGCTGGAGCCCAGACAACTTGGCCAACACTCAATGATGTTGAAATGCCTTTAGCCGCTCGCACTTCTCCTCTGCATACACCAAAGACAGCAGTGGGTCTTAGGCTTGAAGCCATATTTCCAGATCTAGGTGTTAGATTACTGTGCTACTAATCCCTTTGGTCTTTGTGCTAGTCTTTTACTGCTATTTAAGTCAGCTGTACGCCACCCTATGTGGCTATGTGAACAGGCCCCTTGGGCCTCTATATATTGTAATCCCCTTTGTAAACATAATTAAGGATGCTAAGCTCTATTGGCTTCCTTATCTATCATGGTAAAGACTGAAAGCTGGTCTGTGGTTGGGTTGGAGCTTCAGCAATATATGCTATCAAGGTCTCTTCTTGATTCAAGAAATACCATGAAACCTGTAGCAACGCGAATAGTGCGTGCCCCCTGTCGACGACGGACTGTCGTGTAGCCCTCGTCGGCCATGCTGCGCGCCGCCCCTCTCTCTCTCCATGGCTGCTCCTCCATCCGGCGGTTCGAGCTCCAGCGCCCCGGCCGCCCCGCCGCTGCAGCAAAAAGCCCATGAAGCCCCTCCGCGCCGTCAAGAAAAGCTGGAAGACGAGGCCGCCTCCTGCGGGACTCTAACGCCAGCGGTCCAGCGGCTCAGGAGGAGGCGGCCTCCTCAAGTCCGCCGCCGATGCTCGAGAACGCGTCAGCCGCGCCGCCGCCGCCCTCGATGCGGGCGCGAAAGCAGGCCCGGCGCTGGGAGCGGCGAGCCTCCGCCCGCATGAAACGGCTCATGTTGAATCGCTCATGACGGCGCTTCCGATAGCGGCGACTGCGTTCTGTCACCTCGAAGCCGTGGCCATTGCTCGCCTCCATAGCTTGCTGCTTCATGCGAGAACATCAAGAATTTGATTCCCCATCGTCCTCGACCTGCGGTCCTCCAACTACTCCAAGTGGCGTGGCTACATCGCCGCTTTCGCCCTCGGTTAAACCATACGAAGGACCATGTCCTCGGCGATGTCGTTCATGCCCACGATCTTTGCGTGGTCTCGCGCATGGGCTGCGTCGTCGTCTCGTGGATCTTCAACACCATCTCCCCGACCTCCTCGACGGCGTGCCCACGAAGCGCGACGGTATCCACCTTTCGGGCGGCGGCGTGGCTCGGCCTCGAGCAGCGAGTTCTTCAACAACCCGCGAGTCACGCGCCATGCCGCTTTCGGCGCCGAGTTTCGCACCCCTGCCGAGGCGCCCTCTCCATCGGCGGCGAATCGCCGCAAGATGAAGAATATGGCGGATGCCCTTGCCGACCTTAAGCGAGCCCATTACGGACCGTCTGGTTGGTGCTAAGCGTTTGCGCGGACTCAATGAACGCTTCAGTTCATGTCGCGCTCGTCACTCGGCGAAGCCTTTTCCCTCTTTCGCGATGTCCGTTTGATCTCCGCTGGCCGAGCTCAACATGGCGCCACTTTCTGCCAGACCGCCTTGACGGCCCTCGTCGCCTCATCCTCCGACAAAAGCGCGGCTCGCTCCTCCGCCCTCTGCTCCTCCGGCGCTCTCATCAGATTACGGGGGGCAAATGACAGAAACAGCAACAGCAGCGAGCCCGCGATCGGCCATGCATGAGCGGGTAGTAAAGCGGCTGCTGTGGTGGCTCTTCAAGCAACCAGCACAGTAGTCTCTCAAGGGGCAAGCGGTGGCCTCTGTCCTCAACCCACGGGCGGGGTCCATTCATATGTGGCCGGGTCCACTCTGGCGATCCTCGTGCTCCACCGCCTCGCGTCGTCCAGTCCCCATCACCACAGCAAGCTCTGGTTGCTGGTATGCCCCCGGGATACTTCACTCCATCGCCATCCCCCGGGGCATACTACCGAGCCCCGTGAAGCTCCCACCTCCACTTGGTCGCCATGGACTGCTGAGAATCTCGCCAACGCCTTCAGCACCGTCACCCTGTCACCACCACCAAGCTCCTCGGAATGGGTGATTGACTCTAGTGCTTCCTCCCATATTGCCTCCAACCTGGGTATGATCACACCGCCGCCATCTTCCTCTTTTCCATCTTCTATTGTTGTTGTAGCGGTGCCATTCTTCCGATGGTTGGCCTTTGGTTTTCCACTCTTCCGCCCGTTTGCCTCAACAATGTCCTTCTAGCTCGATATTATTAAAAATCTTATTTACGTTGCAAATTCACCACTTGACAATTCCGTTTGGTTGAATTTGACCCTCTTAGTGTTTCGTGAAGGATCTCCATTCAAAAACACCCTCCTTGGTGTAATGACTGGGACCCCTCACACCTTGCGACTTCTGCATCTCCATCCGATCCTGCGCCTTGGTGGCAACTCCTCCCGACTACACAGCATCGTCGTCTCGGTCATCCCGGCGCAGCTACCCTTCAGAGTCTTGCTCAGTCTTCTTCCATAGTCTGCAGCAAGCCTGCTGATGATTCCCTCTGTCATGCGTGTCAGCTTGGACGCCATGTTCGTTTACCATTTCATAGTTCTTCCTCTAGAAGCGACTAAGAATTTTGATTTGGTGCATTGTGATCTGTGGACATCACCTATTACCCGGTGTATCCGGTTTCAAATATTACTTAGTTATCCTCGATGACTGCTCCCATTTTCTTTGGACCTTTCCACTGCGCCTCAAGTCCGATACTTTTTCTGTGCTCTCTAATTTTTTCGCCTATGTGCATACTCAGTTTGGTTGCACCATCAAATCCGTGCAATGTGACAATGGGCGTGAGTTTGACAACTCTCCAACGCCTGCGTGCCTTCTTTCTCGCTAAAGGTGTTGTGCTTCGCATGTCACCCCCTACACCTCACATGCAGAATGGCAAAGCAAAGCGCATGATTCGCACCACCAACAATGTCACCCGTGACTCTACTATTTCAAGCCTTCATGCCCCCTTCTTATTGGGGTGATGCCCTTGCTCTGACCACCCACCTCTGAATCGCCTTCCCACTAAGACTCTAGACATGAGCACACCCTACTTTGCTCTCCCACGGCACCAGCCCGCCTATCATGATCTTCAGTACTTTCGGTTGCACTTGCTACCCCAACCTCACCGCAACCACCCCTCATAAACTTGCCCTCGCTCTTCCTGCAGTGCGCCTTCATTGGCTACTCTCCACGATCAAAGGATATCGGTGCCTCGATCTCAACACTACTTAGTGTCATCATCTCTCGTCATGTCATCTTTGATGAGACGACCTTTCCTTCTCTCGACACTTGGGACCTCCACTCCTCACGAGCTTGACTTTCTAACTAACAATGAGTGCTAGCTCCTTCTTCGTCTCTGAGGTACAACTTAGGGGTGCCCCTGCTCGGTTCCCTCTGCAGTTGCACCAGAGTATCGAGGATGCTCTGTTCCGCTCTGGCCCCCGTTACAAAGAGCCCGGCCACCCGGCGCCCTCCCCCAGGCTTCCACACATTTTGCTTCGCCTTCGCCAGTGCTGCCTCGAGGCTGCAGCCCCGGTACTGCTTTGCAGCCCGGCTTTCTTGCTCGGCGTGCACCCAGCCCGGTCTGCTGCAGCCCCGGCGCCTGCTTTGCTCGGCTTTTCTTTGCTCCTCGTCTTGCCCATGGTGAAGCTCTCACTGAGACCGCCCGGTCACCCACGTGTACTCAGCGCCATCCATCCTCTGCAGATCCTATGGCAATTTTTTGAAGCACTTTGTCACCCAAGTGTACACTCGGCACCCTCCACCATCACCATCATCACATTTGCTGCCGCTCCTCCTCGCCGCTCCGACATCATACCTTCCCCCACGGTATGTTAAAGATGGTCCTCGGTTGGTCTTTGTACCCGTCACACCGGTTGACAACAACCATGGTATGATGACTCGTGGGAAGGCTGGATACATTCAGCCTTCGTATTCTTCATCTTTGAGGGTCATCTCCCATTCCCGGTCATGCCGCGATGCCCTCGCTGATCCTCCTTTGGCGTCGCGCCATGGAAGAAGAATATGACGCCTTCATGGACAATAACACTTGGGAGCTTGTCCTCGGCCGCCAATGCCAGCGTGGTCACCGGAAAATGGGTTTTCAAACATAAATTCCACGCTGATGGTTCGCCGGAGAGATACAAAGCTCGTTGGGTTCTTCGTGGCTTCACTCAACGCCCGGTATTGACTACGATGAAACCTTGATCCCCTGTTGTCAAACCGCCTTTGTCCGCTTCTGTCCTCACTATAGCTCACTCCGGGATTGGCGATTCATCAACAGCGTCAAGAATGCCTTCCTTCAAGGGACCCTCTCGGAGAGGCGTATATTGCTTCCGATAGCCGGATTCACCAACTCTGCTCTCCCTCGGCATGTTTGCAGACTCAACAAATCCGTTTATGGCACAAGCAAGCTCCCGTGCATGGTATGGCCGCTTTGCATCATTCCTGCTCTCCACAGGGTTCATGGCTTCGCTCGAGACACCTCTCTCTTTGTTTACCGCCATGGTTCGAGGAGATGTCTATCTGGCCGCTTTACGTGGACAATATTATTCTCACTTGCCTCCCCCAGCAGCTTCTCCGCCGAGTTATTGATGCTCACGATGAAGGAGTTCGCCATGAAGGACCTTGGCCCTCTTCATCATTTTCTTGGCATGGCGATTCAAATGACGAGGTGACTCTTTATTCCTCTCTCAACGTCGGTATGCTTTGGACATTTTGACTCGTCATGGCATGGCTGATTGCAAACCATGCTCCCTCTCCGTTGACACTTTGTGCCAAAGTATCTCGCCTTCTTTGGTCCCTCTTGTTCCTGATCCCATCCTGACTTATACTCGCAGCCTGCTGGTGCTCTTGATGCTTGACATTCACCGGGCCCGACATTGCATATGCTTTGTCCAACAAATTTGCCTTCACATGCACGATCCTCGGGAGAGTCATCTTATTGTCGCCAAAGCGGATCTGCGGTATCTCCGGGGGACTCTTGATCATGGCCTCGCCATTCCTCGGACTTCCCCAACACAACTTGTTGTTTACATCGATCTTGATTGGGCGGTTGCCGGACACACGCCGTTCCACCTCCGGCTATCTTTGTATTCCTCGGAGGCAGCCTTGTCTCTGGTCTTCTAAGCGGCAGCCCTTGTCTCTCGCTCTAGCGCCGAGGCCGAGTCCCGGGCTGTTGCTAACAGCGCGTCGCTGAAGCTTCTTGGCTGCGGCAGCTTCTCCAGAACTCCATCATCCTCTTGACAAGGCACGCCTCGTCTCTGCGACAATGTGAGCGCCGTCTACCTCTCCACCAACCACATGCAACATCAGCGCACCAAACATGTGGAGATCGACCTCCATTTCGTCCGGGAGCGTGTTGCTATTGGTGCTGTCCGTGTACTTCATGTACCCACTACTTCTCGGTTCTTGATGTCTTCACCAAGGGGCTGCCTACCTCAGTTTTTCAAGACTTTCGCTCCAGTCTGAATGTCCGCTGCTGCGACGTTCCGACTGCGGGGGGGTGTTAGATTACTGTGCTACTAATCCCTTTGGTCTTTGTGCTAGTCTTTTACTGCTATTTAAGTCAGCTGTACGCCACCCTATGTGGCTATGTGAACAGGCCCCTTGGGCCTCTATATATTGTAATCCCCTGTGTAAACATAATTAAGGATGCTAAGCCTATTGGCTTTACTGTCTATCACTAGGAACTAGCTTTTACAAACTGTTGTGTCAATTAATAGGCATGTAACAGACCTGGCAATGTCAAGAACAAACAATAAGGGTCTCCCTTTATTGGAGTATCTTTCACCCCAGTCCTCTTCCCAATTGCCCTGTCCTTTCCAGGTATCACAGTCTGCCTCAGAAGAACCTTCCCTTATATATCCGGAATGACTGAAAGCTGGTTTTGGTTGGGTTGGAGCTTCAGCAATATATGCTATCAAGGTCTCTTCTTGATTCCAAGAAATACCATGAAACCTGTAGCAACAAGAATAGTGCTGTACTGTCATGCCACTGTAGTTGTAGAAAGCAAAGGCAGAAGTAAATGCAACCACTACGATTTACTTTTTAGTTTTTCCTCACCATTCATCGGTATAAAGAGGACCATGCATAGACTTTACCACATGTACCTCCTTCTCCACATGTGATTGATAAACAATTTCAAGCTTAGTGGGGCAATCTTTCTCCCCGTTTCGCACTACAAGAAGCTTCGATCCCGAAGGGGATGGAACAATGACAGACACTCCAGTTATCTCAGTGGGGAAAGGAGACCACTGGAAATCCAGAGAGTTGGTACCAGCTCTTGTAATATGAGAATACAAAATGTATTTTCTGTTGCTGTTCGCCAGTAGGTCTGGCTGGCTAATGGAGAACATTGCTGTGGATATGTCTTCTGCAATAATAAATCAAGTACTCTTTAGAACTTAAGATAAAAGCCATTTTGATATGAATTCTGAGAGAAGTATATGATGATTATGGACAAAGGAAGTAAAGTGAAAAGACTGTCTATACCATTGTTGGTTTTGAGGATCAAAGCACTATCAATGCTTGGGACATTGGTAAACTCTTGCAGTAACTTGAATTGGGAGGCATATTCTTCAGATGTCATTGCATCCATTCTGAGTGGATTCTCTCCAGACATGCACACTTTTATATGGCCCACTGGAGGGACAAAATTTACTAGGCTAAGCTAAATCTGCAGTTTTACAAAGACATATGTTACACATGTTGCAGGATTGCAGCAAATTTTGCTGCCAATACATTAGGGCACATGATATGTATGGATAGCAGTTAAGCTCCATTAAGCACACTAATCAGTCTCACCTAAACTCTTGTTTGATTACAGCTTCCTATGCAAGTCGATTTTCAAGAGGTTTGAAGTATCAAGGTTCTGACTAATTTAATTTCAAAACAAATGCCAGTCTCACTTCTTCACGAATTCCATTAAAAACTTTGCATTTTCAATATACAAAATTCATGAAAAGATGAAACACTAAAGAATATAAGATGAAAATCATTGAGTGTAGGTGATAGTGCCTGGGTGAGACCAACTGGATACAACTTCCTGTACTGTCACCTGACCTCTCGAGTTCACGTACTGCATGAGTGCAAAAGTTACCTGAACTCGGAAGTCAAATAATTATACTTACTTAGGCTAAACTGATCGCAGTAGACATGAACTCATCTTGAACTAGAGTAAGCAGATGATTTGAGTTAAGCCAAGTACAGAAGGAAGCAACCATATAGCCATAAAATTGTCCATAACAACAAAACAATAAACATATACAAATTCATCGCGACCTTCGAGGGAGAGACAGAGCGAATGGAAATTGCTTACATAGAATTTTGCAGTGAAGTAGCAACACCATCGGAGTACTTGAGTCCAGCAGTTCCTCTGGAAAGAACCTCTCTATCGTAGGATTTGATCAGATGGCACCAAAATTTGTTATTTTTGTGCCAGATTGTCACCAAGGTCTTAAGATACTAGTTAAGAATACATCCAACAAGAAATCCCAAATGTCCAAATGGCCATGTGCCACAGCAGAGGAAGAAAGACACGAAGGGAATCGAACAAAAGGTAGCGTCAGATCTGTAATTGTCACTCCTAAAGAATGCACAAAATGACAAGATGAGCTCCCAACTTTTTCTTCTTGTCCTTTTCTTCACATTATTGGTGCCACTTTAGCTAATAAAATATCGTGTCAAACTTGAATATACCATTTTGTTAGAAACTAAAATCTGGAGGATTAACGAGTTAATGTCAAGGGAATACTGAATTACTGATTAGAGTTTGATTGCGACCTCAGAAATTTATATCTTGACGAGTAGATATGGACAGATGATTACACCATTCTCTATGAGTTTTTAGTATGAACAGCAGCGAGCTGGTTAGCTGGGCCATGTAATTCTTTTTCTCTTTACAATTCAAAAGCAACCACCTTTTCACATTAACACGTAAGCATCATTTATTAGAAGCATATTACCTAAATTACCTATAGTATGGTATTCCAGAATCCACACTAGAACAGACAAGATTTCCTGTCTTCAAGATTTTTTTTTTGGGGAATAGTCTTCAAGAATTATTCCATCTTGGCAACATCAGTTTGGACAGGCAAATCGTGCTATCGGATACTTTGACCCAGTTACAAGCATTCACTGACAATCAAAAGGTAAATCACAAATGTAATAAAGCACTAATGTTTATTTGCTCATGTGCTTCTTGAACCAAACCCCTATGTTGAGGAAGCTTTCGAAATCAGACTGAGGCCTGCACCAGGGATGGGGTGATTTAGTCAGACCACAGATGTTGTAACTTTTAAGACATCTGTGTGGTAGTCATGGAATAAAATTAAAATGGAAAAGTAACTAACTTGTCGATTCCATGGATATCTTCAGGGAAGATAATAGTTTTGGATTCGATTCCCCTCTCCTTCAAAGCCCTTGCATACTGCAAATATAGAGATAAGCACAAAGCAAAGCATATATACGGGGAAAAGAACGCCAAACAGAAGCACCATATACAACAAAATAACGAGAGAAAAAAAAGATCCCTCATTGTCAGATAGGAACCTGTGTGACCTAAACCAAAGTTTTATTCCTCTTAATGCAATGACAAAAAGTGCTCCAGTGTGTTTAGAAAAGAAAAACAATAAAAGAAATGCCACTGGTAAATATTTTGACAGCTGAAAATATGAAAGAGGCCTCCTTTTGCCCATAAATAAGTGGAGAAGCATAAAGAAACACCTGCAGGCCATTAGAAACAGGAACTCTGAGATCTTGCGCTCCAAGGAGAAAGAGTGTTGGTGTCTTGACCTGCAGATTGATAGATTCATCAAGCAAAGGGCTATTCATAGCATCCACAGAGTATCTTCCGTTTGCACGTGCAAACTCTACTCTCTCAAGCATAGATATCAGAAACTGCTCTTGTACGAAAATGCAAAATCCACACATGTACCTTTGAAATATGTGAAATTGGTGACTTCTGGTGGAATTGACAAAGATCGTCTACTGAAGGAGACTCTGAGAAGTACTTTTTCCCTTCTTTTCCATAAATCTCGACAAAGCACCAATCAGGGATGTCACTGGTACCCACCATCAATGATAAGTTACATACTGGGTTTCGAGCAGCTGCTGCAACAAATGTGTCTGGAGCCTGCAGTCAATCAAATATGTACAGGTCAATGATGTGTTATAGACTTATAGTGCAGAAACTTGATAAATAAATCATCTCATGTGATGTACATCTAATTGTCTATGCCCTTCAGGTCTTCATATCCTGCAGCGGAATATGAACTTGGACAAAAGAAGATTCTAAGCAACCATTGGAAGCAGTACAATTTTCGGCTTTTGGGGCCAGGAAACAAATCATGCAAGCATCAAAACTCAGCTCCTAAAGATTCAGTAAGTCATGTGTGGATATCGATAGGCAAACTTTATGCTCATGACTTCATGAGACAGCAAAACCATATCAAACTCATGGTCATGGAAAGCAGTAGCTTCAAGATCTAGTTTTCTGAATACTAGCATACATCAGAGTATTTCTCTAGGACATATGCCCAAACTTAGCATTTTACAGCCAGGTATCCCCAACCTATCAACCCATCCTGCAGCATGGCATAGAATTTGTGTTACATAGGTATCAAAAGTTTTGTGAATAAATTTAGGACATACAACAAATCAAAATTGATTATCTTTACATTTTTTTTGGTCTATTCAATTCCAGACACAATACCAATTCTATAGTCTTATCTGGTTGTGATAAATTTACCAGTTACCTATATGTGTTTTCATTCTTTGCATTGCACCTATATGGGTTTTAATATGTATTTAGTTGAAACCTTAGCTCAAGCTATATCAGCTCTTGTCACATCCCTTTTTGTGACATATCTATATTTTATCTTTCAATTTTTTTTTCTTATTAATTGTTGCAACTTTTTATCCACATTTTAAGTTCAAACTCCCGTTATTAACAAATGGATTCAAGGTCCTAGGCTCCACTGATTTTTTTTGACATAAATGCTAGTTATTAACAAATGTATTTAGTTGAAATCTTAGCTTAAGTTATAACTTAAGGTCCTAGGCTCCAATGTTAAATACTATAATGGCATAAATAATTGTTTCAACCTACAACACAGCACTCAAGATGTTGAATTTCCTCTTATTAAAAACTATATGTGTAGTAGTACAATTAAAGTGCTTACAATTAAACTATTAGTATTGATATGTCATAATGAATAGGTCAAAATGTATAAACTTATCTAAAGTAACAACTTACAATTACAAAACTTGGCATTTATGCTTACTTTTAATTCACGATTGACAAACGTATGCATGTGTACTTGGTCTACATGGAGGCACATAGCGTTTATGCTTACTTTTAGTTCAATAGTGGTAGGAGTGTGTAATTTATAAACATATATAGTGGACAATATGGTTATTGAGCTATTTTCCATAATAGCTTATATTAGTATTTAGACATAATTTGAGGGAGGTTTTAGTTCATTTTTTATAACGGCAATGGTAGGTAATTTAGTTATAAATTAAAATGGCTACTTTATATTATCTTTCAGAACAGCAAATCTGGGTAATTTCCCCTCAAAAAAATCTGGGTAATCTAAAAGCAAATTTAGGGGTTACCTTGCGTTATCTTCTATATAATGGAAAAAGTGGATAATTTAGTAATTTAGATTAGATGCAAATTTAGGGGCTTATTTTCAATTATCATTCATAATGCCAGAAGTGGTTGATTCAAATGCAAATTTAGGGTGTTACTTTATGTATTTTAATAATGGCAGAGGTGGGTAATTTTAGGAAATGGAATAGATCCAATGGCTATTATTAGCGGTGATGATTAGAGTCTACCAAATTAAATTAAAGGCCAGATGTTTCTAATTATTGGGAGAATTTATGGGATTTATCTTTTTTCATAGCACATTTGGTGAGAATTAATGTTACGTAAAGTAATTTAACCTGGTACCATACTAATTTGATTTTTCAAGTACAGAAGTCACTGATAGAGTTGCAGTAATTTAGTTAAATGATGATTGTTCGAGATGGCCACCTTCGCCACCATGGAACCCCTCTTTAGTTAGTTACAAATACCTTGGACTTCACTGTTAGTCAAGAACCTCTCTAAGGCAGATTTCTATGTTATAATCGAGAAGATAGCATAGCTGATAAATTACCTGGCTGGAAAGCAGCAACGATGAACTCGGCTGGGAGAGCAGCTCTTGTCCGAGCTGTACTTGGTGCTATATCTATTTATCAACTCATTGCTTTGGACTTTCCTAAGTAGGCAATCAAAGCAATTGATAAGATAAGAAGGGCTTTTTTATGGAAAGGTCGCAAGGAGATGAATGGTGGCCATCCTAATTCAGCCAAGAGACCTATTGATCTTGGGGGGTTTAGGAATACTTGATTTGGAAGTCCTGGGTTGGGCCGTAAGAATGAGGTGGTTAACATGTTATGGCTAAAAAAGACCCAGCCTGGTCGGCTTGGGCTGGTCTTGACATGCAAGTCCATCCTAGTTCGGTGGCCATGCTGTGGTGTATGGCGGGAGCCAAAGGGCTCCGTAGCTTATGGCCACGACTGATTCGTTGGTTTTTTGGTCGTTTCTTGGTTTGTTTTCAGTGATTTCTGTCGTACTGGTCATTACCTTTTAGGGGGTTGTATGAGTCACTACTCACTAGACTTCAGTTTTCTTCTTAATATAATGATACACAGCTCTGGTGCATATTGAAAAAAAACCTGCTCGCAAAATTATGTGTAATAATACTTTAAAATAATAATGTTCAAAGTCCAAAGGCTAATAATAATCTTGATTAAAAATATGAACTCTAAATAAAAGAGTGACTGCATACTCAAAGAATACAAAATAACAAGGTCGATTAGAGAACCTGGCCGATCAAATGAGTGGTCAAGAAACCTCCATGTGAACCTCCAACTACGGCGACTCTAGATGGATCTATTAGTCCTCTCTTTATAACAAGGTCCAATGCCGTCAATACATCATTGACATCCTGCTTGTAAGTGTGCACAGAACGACATGGTTCATGATAAATTTCGGCATTTGCAAGAATGATCTTTAAACATGGAAATAAACTAATGACAATGCACCTGAGAACCAATATTGCCAGGAAGGGATTGTAGTGCTTCTTCCCCAAAGCCTAACGAACCCCTGAGGAACCGAAAGATGCACATGCATGTTAGTGTCAGAAAGGGTGTATGTTCCATACAAATATTAAATCAAAACCCAGAAAATAGATAATGATCAAATTATACAACAGCTAGAACAGACAAACTACAAGCAAGATAAATTCACCTGTAGTTGACAACAAGAAGATTATATCCCTGCGAAAAAAGAAAAGCCAAGGATTTGGAATAACTTGTTGGGTAAACTGAGTGTGGTCCACCATGAAGAACAACAATTGTTGGATTACTTGCAGAATCCTTATGCGATACAAAAATAGCCTCAAAAGGAAGCTTAGCCCCTGAGTAGGTACAAAAAAATATGGAGAAAGAAACCTGTTCAGTAAAAATTCTGCAGAAAATCTTAGAATAATTGGTGAAGATGTATCAAAGCTATTCAATAATAGTCATAGAGTTATCATAAAATACATTTAAAAAATAGCCAGCACAACCAAGCAGAGTAGGGCAGTGCACTTAATGATATCATTAGCTATAAGAGCTGTCTTGTTTCTCTGATAATCCTGGTCGCTTGGGAGATTTGGAAACACAGGAATGATTGTGTGTTTGAAAAGGCCAGGCCGAACACTCAGGAGGTTCTTAGGGCTATAAACACTGAGGGCCGCCTATGGTGCATGGCTGGGGCTTCCAAGCTCCAAGAGCTAGTGCTCTCTGTTTGGTCACCTCTTCCCCATTCTGGCGCAGCCTGTGTATAATGGCTGCTGATGTGTTGGTGTGTGTTTTGTCAGCCTAAGTATAATGGCTGCTGATGTGTTGGTGTGTGTTTTGTAACTGGGTATGGGCTACCCAAACCCGTTTTTTCTACCTTAATGAAATGACGCGCAGCTCTCCTGCGTAGTTCGAGAAAAATAAGAGCTGTCTTGTATAAATCAATTTTGGACATGCCTGCCTTGATTTGGGTACAAAAGATACATTTCATCGCAACTCACTATATTCTACCCTCCGCTGATTTCTATAGGTGCCTTTGACTTGTGCGATCTCCAAAGTTGAATTTTGACAGTGAATTTCTTTTACTATTTTTTTTTTGTCAATGAATACAGAAACAAAACCATGTAAAAAATACTTTCTAACAAGAATCCAACAGCACCACTTTTATGTAACTAAACATATGCATTGTTGACCAAATTGTAGATCAAATATATAATTATAAATATAGAAATGTTTGGGTGCCTCACAAAAATCTGCAGAGCGAGTACTCGCTTACAAGGGTGGCAATGTACTAGTTTCAAGAAAAGTAGCAGAGCCTAGTGAAGAATGCAGAAATAGTTCATAAAGGAAGAAACTAACAACTTCAGAAAGAAAAATCTAATTAGAAAATCGATGCTGCTAATATTAATCTGCAGAAGGAATAAGTATGCTTGAGTTGTTCTCATACCATTTGCAAGTTTGTCGGAAGGGTTGCTAATTGGGATTTTGAGTATGCTGAACTTATGTTCTGCTAATATGGAGCTGATCTGTCAAAATACACCCACAATTTATTAGCTACACACTCTACACTTTTTTCCCGACTACAATTAACATTCAGTGTTTCATTTTAACAAAACCTTATCAGATGGCTTTGGAAAAGGAGTTGAAACTTCCTGCCACTCCCAATTGCTTTCAGTCTGAGGAACCTTAATCGCATAGTACATCTGAGGGAGTGTAATAAGGCTGCTGGAAACTGGAAAAGATGGAAAATGCAGACAAACATGGAACGTTATCTACGAAGTGACAGAATTATGTAATTATTCAGTAATTCTATATGAGCATGGGGTTACCTGCAAGAATGTTGTTCTTATCAACTGCAAGAACATTCCATGAATAATCTGAATCCTGGGGACTAACTCTTGAAACTTCACAGCTAACAAAAGAATAATTTAAATTTAAATAACAAGTGACACTACGTATATCAGTCTATCAGAGGACAAACAGATGTTTGGAATCACCTCACAACATTTACAGAAAGTATTACTTCCCTACTTCCCCAAACAGAAGATATAATCATAGTTTGTCCATCAGTAAGCCATGGATCCCTAAGCAAGCCAAAACAGTACAGCCCAGGGAAACAGTTATCTTTGGGGCACATCACAACGGGCACCTACATAATAGACAAGTATTAACAATATGATATCAGCCAATCTATCTATCCAAGGAAGTGCCCATAATAGAACCAAAGCATTATCTAAACACTTTCTTTACTCTCTAGTGAAAGTTTTAGAAGATGTTGAATTCAGACACTTTAATGACCCCAATACAAGTCTTCATCTAGCACTGCTTACTGAAAAAGTGATATGATGCATCTGTGCAAATGTATATCTTGATATCAACTTTGTTAAAAGAAAAAAAAAGAGGGGGGTCCATACCACGTCAGCAATTGCAAGGCTCCCATCCAATTTTCCATCTGCAGGCCATTCGATTCTATGCATTGAATTTGTGGCATTGTGTGCCCCACTATCTACAGCACTCTTCGCTGAAATGAACACAAGATACTTCCCATCCGGACTATAAATAAAAGTTTCCATTATTTCATGTTGCAATGTAGTGTTAATGTGCATGCATCAAAAACTAAATTAAAAGACACAGTTCCTTTTGGTATGTACAATAAACTTAGGTCATAGAGAAAGATTGTGAGATTCACATCTACTGCTTCCAGAGTTCTTGCAAAAGAGGGAAGTGATAAGCCTTTTAATTTCCAGATTAAACCAAACAGGTAGGTTGACTTCTAACAGTGTCAGTTATGGATTTTTTTACAACACAGAAAACTATACCTGACAATATGAACAGTCAATCAGTTTGTGACATAGACGAACCCATAGGATTATCAATTCAAACCAGTAACCATGACAGATGACAGTCTAGACAATCCTAATACAAAATGGTAATCATAATTTAATGGATAAAAACAAAATGGCATAGATGTTGCTTCCAGTATATCCAGTTGAAATGATTAACCAAAGCTGAATAGTATGAAGTATTCCTACCTGAACCGTGGGAAAAAGGCACTGATCAGGTCTGCTGTTAATTTGATCATAGTTGTAGTTTCATCCTTTTTGCCCCTATGCCAATATTTGAAACATGACATCAGAAAATAAAACATATGACTTACTATACCTTACAAGACAATTTTTTTGTACCATATGTTCAGCATTTTCACTTTATGATTTGGATTAATGAAGAAAAAACATGTATATTGTCCATTTTTATTAAATATGTTTCATAATTATCTTGAGGTTAGACTGATATTCTTACTCAGTTGATGATTTCTCAGCTTCTTCTCTGAAAGGATCAGGAGCAGCATACAGAGCACAAGGTCTGTTGTAGCAGTATTTAATACCAAGCTTCCTTGGCGTCTCTTGGAAACCATTGTCAGATGACCATGCAACAAAAACCAAGCTATATGAAGAAGACGGAGCCCAAATCACTTGGCCAACACTTAATGATCTAGGTATTTGCTTGACAGGTCGAACTTCGCCGCTGCAAGAATACATTATATTCCTCATAAAAACACGATATTTATAAACTCTCTTCAGGGTGGCTATAAACATACCTGGATATGTTGACGACAAACAGTGCAGGAATCCTTTTCTTGGAATATGTTTCTCCCCAGGTCTCCTCCCAATCCCCTTGTCCCTTCCAGCTCTTGCAGTCCTTTTCGGATGAGCCTTCCTTCTTGAATCCATAATCATTAAACACTGGCTTTGGTTGAGGAGGCTCCTCGGCAACATAAGCTATGAAAGTCTCTTCCTGGTTCCATGATATCCCTCCAAACCTGCATCAAAGCAGCATTTTAGCGCAAGGCAAAGTTGCAATGGTAAATCACTCTCTCCCTCTTCCAAAAGAAGAAAACAAAAGGATTGGGGAATTTACCATTCATCAGTATAGAGTGATCCATGAACAGATTTTGCAATATGTATCTCGTTCTCTAATTGACATGGGCCCCAAATCTCTAGTTTTGTAGGGGAATCATCCTCAGAATTGCGTACTAGAAGAAGTTTTTCTCCAGATGGTGATGGAATTACTGCTGACACTCCACTTATTTCAGTCGGGAAGGGGGACCACTTGAAATCGACAGACTTTGATGGACTCTTTGAAATGTGAGAATTCAGAAGGAATTGTCTCCTCTTGTTGGCCAAAAGATCTGTTTGGCCAATCGAAACCACTGCTTTGGACATGTCGTCTGCAGACCCCCAAACAACAATAAGAAACCTAAATTTCATGAAAGAAAAAACAAAAGAGTAGCAACAAACGTGCATACCATCCTTGGAATTGAAGATCCAAGCCTTGCCAATAGTTGGGATTTTAACAAATTCTTGCAGCAACTTTGACTGGGAGACATACTCATCAACCATGGTCGCATCCACTGCCAGAGGTAATCCTTTGTCAGCCGCTGCTTCTGAGGCTTGTGTGGTAGCCATAGCAATTGAGCGCAATGAAACCTTGCTAGTCCTGTGTAGTCAAAGGGATTAGATCAGCATCACCCACATGACAAAACTGAACCTAGCAATCCAGATAAGACAAGCAGGGCTTCAAATGCAAGATTTTTCCATGACTACTCAAATATTGTATTGTTTACATAACAAGGCAGGCAAGCATCGTAATCTAACCCCCAACTCTAAGAATATGTCATCGGAGAGATGAGAAAAGAAGAGGAGGAGGAGAAGAAGAAGTAGAAGTTTTTTCAGAGAACTGACCTGCGCCGCAGCAGTGGCCCGCCGGGTAGAGCTCGAACCCGAGAAGTAGAGGCCGGGAGGAGTAAATTCGCCGCCGGGCAGCGGAATTTGGCGCAGGTGACCAACAGTCTGACCAGAACCACCATTAGATGGCAGGGTTGGATATCGGTCTGGCTGGCTCGGCTCTGGCTGGCTCGTTGTTACTCGGCTCTATTATATCTTCAAACGAGCTAAAATGTCTAGCTCGGCTCGGCTTATAGCTCGAGCCAGGCCATCATCCCTCGGCGTCTGCAGTCTCCTCCGGCTGCAGCCTCTCTTTTTTTCGCACGTCCGTGTTCCAGCCGAGCATAGATTAGCTAAATTTACAGGTACTCTTTAAAATAGATTTGATAAAAAAATACTAGAGTACTCCAACAGACTTTGTAAAACCAAAAAACTAGATAACTAGTGAGATAGGCTATCCAAAAGTAGAGAGCGAACGAGACCAAACAAGAGCCGAGCAGAGCAGACCAGGGGCTAAAGATGGGGTCAGCCTCGATCCCTTCCACCCGCCTTAGTCACACGGCACTCGCAAGACGCACGACATCTCCCCGTCACGATCCCCGGAGGGAATAGGGGGAGGTCCAGCGCAGCTAGGCGCGCCTGCTCTGACAAGAGCAAGCATGTCGCACTGACCCTACAAGGACCGAGGGAATAACAGTCACTTCGGCCCGATCAGACATCATCCATGTGCCATACCGTACCGACGAGACAACACCGCACCGCGGTGGCAACGTGTACGACACCCACCGTCCAAATACGGACCGACTAGACGACTTGTACGATCCCATCCAATACAGGATGGGGATCCACGATAAAGGGCTCGGCGAAAAGGCCATCCAGACCTACAGAGCGCCCCGACCCCGGCGATCGGGGTCGTGGCCCTCGTCCCCGCGAAGCGACCAAGCGAACAACGACCCAGGGTAGCTACCTACTTCGGGTACGATGCCCTTAGGAACCAGGAGATAATGACGAAGACCACGACGGACACCGCGTTGCACAGGACGGCGGATGAACCACCATCGAGACTACAGTGCCGTCATGGACGCCACAGTAGCGCCACGTCACATCATGCCGCAACGTGACCAGAAGACCATGACGATAGCCACGACCGGACGTGCACCTGAAGACGGCGTAGCTTGCAAGCCAAGTTAGCTAGGTCCTTCCTCAGGCTCTCGGCCCTTCGGTCGGGAGAACCTCCTCTTTTATACAAGCCCTGGCCCCAAACTCTATATAAGGGCAGTCAGGGCACCTATCTCGGGGACGTTTTTTCACATCCTCTGCCATTCCATTCATTCACGATTGTAGTTGGGCTCCTGGAGCTTCTCTTCGGGCAGCTCTTCGTCTAGCATAGGTCATTCCATCTCTTTCACCTTTCTTGCCCCCCATTATAAGAACTTCAGAGCATTCAAGTGAGGAACACGCACTCGATCAACTCTGAAACTGAACATAGGGCTCCGGCCTCAACCAGTATAAATCTTCGTGTCCATTAGATGTTACCATTGTCTTCCTAGAGCAACGCGGTAATCGTATAAATTTACTAGTCTGGTTTACAAAACACCAACATATTTTTAGCTAAATTTACCTTTAGAAAATGATTTGACTAATCTCTCGAAGATGCTCTAAGGATGAAAACGAACGAACAAAAAATGCCTCTACCATTTCTGTTTTTATATTTTTTTTAACGAAACATAAACGTGGAGCGAAAACGGTAGTGGGATAAACGATAATAAAAAATGGGTAAATATGATCGGAAAATATACGGAAACGAACGGTAAGAGAGAACTTAAGCCGAAATTGATGCCATATATTACTGCTAAATACATAAGCCAAAGTGAATAAGTAAATAGATATTACACCTCACCAATCACTAGTGAGTCACAGGCGTCAAATAAGTCCACGCATACAACATTAGGAATCTAAGACAGCGACTAGAGGTGCGTTAGGGACCGTTTATATAAGAATCGTTTATAATCTAATCAATATAAGTTGCAGTCTAAAAAGTCTATAGAAAAAATATATAGAGATGTTTGGCAATCTTAATTATATACGAAGGGTGTAAAAGGTGCCCCTGGCTTCCTCGACCATGGTCTGTTCGGTTGGCTGGTTCGTATTGTTGTTGGTTCGTGAAGAAGTACCGTTGGCTGGTTTGTGTGAGAAAAAAACATTGTTTCGTCTGGAAATTTACGATCGTTTACGACAAGCCACAGCCAAACGAACAGGCTAATGCATGTTCCGCAGGAGCGTCCGCTATTCCTCGAGCGAACCATCGGAGTCAGAGGGAAAGCATCTTCGTGCCCGCCTGCTACCGAGCGGGTTGCTCGGCCATGGGGACTTGAGGCGCCGCCGGGGAGCAGTGCCCGCCTGCGAGCGAGCGGGTTCCTCGGCAATGGGTACCTGCCTCGGCCATCTGAGGCGCCGCCGAAGAGCAGATGCGGAAGCGGACCTGAGGCGCCACCGGGGAGCAGTGCCCGCCTGCGAGCGAGTGGGTTCCTCGGCCATGGGCACCTCCCTCGGTTGTGGAGGCGCTAAGCTTGCGACGACGCAGCCAACTTTGCACATGCGCTCCGTGACATGACAACTCGCAGCAGCACATAGCTCTTTTTTTTGGAGCGGCACATAGCTATGTGTAGTCATACTTTGGGACCATGGGCCTCCATGGAGCAGCAGCAGAAAACAGGCAAAAGAAATTGAAACTTTGGGATGGACTTATCCCGGCTAAATTATAAACGTGATGAAAGCAGGATCATCCGGTCAAAAACGGGATATCAGAAATATGAACGGACAAACCTTCAATCGGCAAGTGCACCTTGTGATTGATTCTTATGGCACCCAAGTTGTAGGTTTAGCATGTCACGCTAGTTATTAGCGTACGAATCATTACTTGGGGATTCACCACAACATGGACGTAGGCTGCCAGCAAATAACCGAATCACGAGGTTAAATCATTAGGGTGATCTCTTGTTATCGGTGGTTTGCTTCCACTTACACTTGTATTTATATTCAAATTTTTGTGCTTGTGTGGTAGTTGCTTGGTAGAGTAGCTCTATGGAGTAGCTAGTTCTAGTTGTTCTTGTTAGCAGTAACTAGCTATTAGTTGTTCTCTAGTGTAGTTTTCTAGTGTAGTTAGTTGCTAGCAGTACTTTGGTGTTGTGATATAGGCTCCGTCATTTGATGCGAAACTTGCATTTTGAAACCCGGTTGGTTGTTGTGAGAGAAAGCTTATTTCGATTGGTTTGATGAACGAAGAAATTGAGAGGAGAGAAGCGGTTATCGGGTGGCTGGTCTTTCAGCATCAATGAACGGCCCCATAGATTAGAAACCCATTGCTACTAAAAAAATGTGTAGGGGCTTGTTTGGGTGAAGTAGAACTAGAGCTTATCTAAAAAAAAGAAGCCAAAACACTATTCCGACTGATTTGTTGTGAGAGAAAAATACTGTTTCGGTTAAAAAAGGAAGCCGAACAAGTCGGATTTTAAGACAAACGAACAGGGCCTATAGTTGCTGTCAGGGTCATTTGATATACTAATCATCTTTGCTCTAGTGGGACACTCATTGTGGTGCTGCTGCCTTTCTTCGCCATCTTCCTCGTCTCCACCGTCGTGCTTGTGAGATGGACACAGACCTCCACGACTCCACGTCGGCCATTTCTACGGCGAGATGGACATCGACTTATGGAACGCAGAAACCTGGCGCGTCATGATCGACGGGTCCGGGGTGCTCGTCATGACGCCACAGACCCCCCTGACAATCTTTGTCACATCATCTTCAGGCTCAGGGACATCCCGCTCCTCATCTTCGACGAGGGCCACCACGCCACCGGGTATTCCCTATACGCTTGTATTTTTAAGGTCATCTGAAAGTTGGAACCAATCCTCTTGTCTGTTAGCATGCACGTTTATCATGTACTCCCTTCATTTTAAATTATAAATTATTTTAACTTTTTAATACATCCATTTTACGAATAGTTTCCAAATCGTAATTCGGTTACAAACTTTAATGCTACGTTTGCCACCTGTATCAATTCAGGAGGTCCTATGTTTGTACGTGTCCTGTGGTCTGTGGGATCAATCATGATTGCTCTTTTTTTTTACACATTTATGTTTCAGTTAAGAGTCTTGGATGCTTTTTTTTTTTACAAAAAAAGAGTCTCGGGTGTTCTTGCCTTCTTTTCTCATGTATATCCAATATAATCCAGTGAATCAGGCCTTTAGGTGTAATTAGTGAACAACAAAGTATTTTACGATCAATCTATATATAAACAGTCTCTCAAACTTGAGAAGTATTATACGTGTTTTTTATTATAAACTTTCAATTTCAAAGTTATTTTAATTAAATGACTTTTAACTTTTTCATTCACAATCATAACTTTACATTTTTTTTACAGGTCAGTACATAACAGCTTTTTCTGCAACTCAAAGACCAACCAAATACATCTTCGGTAAAGCTGCTTATAGGTCACCCGTCCATCCAAAGGTACCCTTATAAGTCGCTCGCTCGCTTGCTTGTCGCGTCGCCTCGTGTCGTGCTTCGCTTTTGTCAACAAGCTGCAAGGCGCTTTTGTTCCGGACGAACCCCCCTTTTGACCATTTGCCTCGCTCGTGCCTGTGCCGCACGCGCCGCGCCTCCCTCCCTCCCCCCCCCCTTTGCTCAGATGCCCCACTCGGACTCGCGCCTCCCATCGCAGTCGCGCTCCATCCACCTGCCCCTACCGAGGTCCGTGCCGCCGTCGAGCTCCACACCGGCGACCTCCGCAGCATCGAGTTTCGTGCCAACGTCGAGCTCCGTGTCGATAAGCCTCCATTTGTCCAAGTAGCAAGCAGATGCTACTCTGAAAGTGCATGTTGCAATAGTATGTTTGAAGTGTTTCAGAGGTATGTTGCAAGTATCGTATATCAGTGTTGCAAAAGTAGATCTGGATGTTGCACATGTTGTAATAGCTATATACGTATGATTCAAGTGTATATTCTAAATGTTTTATCGATTCTAAACGAATGTTGCAAGTTTTATCTAGATGTTGCAAAATTAGATCTAGATGTTATATATACATGCATGTTGCAAGCATATGTGTTTCATATATATATATTTACGAGTGTTTTATCTGGATGTTGTATATGTTTATAATAGTTTTCAAATATTTTTCAGACGCTTATTTTAAGTGCTCTAGACGTTTGTTTTAAGTATTTTAATTTTATTTGCTTTTTTTTTTGTATATTGTAACTGTTTTGGATGTTATAAAAATAGATGGAAGACACACGTGGGAAACTGACGGTTCGGAGGACACACGGACGGACGTCCGGGCGCTGGCAAGCGCGATGCATCTTTAGCGCGGGCAACCCGTAAGCAGCGGCGCGCCGCTCTGCTCTCGCCCACATAGCCGTGCTCCCGGCCAGTCGGGCGTGAGAGTTTAGGGTTTCGTCGATTCGTGTCCGGCCTCCTCCCATGTCCTCTTTACCGTCGCCGTGCGTGGTCCGGTCTGGCGCTCCGAGTCCCCGCCGAGGGTAGGTCGATTGGGGTCCCTGGGTCTCTCCGCCCGCGGGGTACGGCGCGGTGCGGAGCTTTCGTCCAGCCCTTTTTTTTTCTTTTCTAATGCGGTTCACAGGCGCGTTCCTGCAGCTTGGTGGTAGACTGCGGTGCTGTTGGGGCGGTGATGTCATCATATCGCAGATTTGGTGAGTGAGATCCTGGTGGTCAGCGCCTTGCGTGTGCTGTGATACTCGAGAAATGTTGCATTGCTTTGCTTGCTTCCGGAATTCAGAGTCTGGTGCGTGTCCAAATTTGGTTCGTTGAGGCATTGGCCCCATGTTGGTACGGGTGGGGTTGGGGAGCATTTGGTTATGGTATAGCAGAGTAAAGCCGTAAATCATGCCGATTGCACTTGAAATACACATGGCTTGGGATTTGGGAACCACTGTTATCGCAAATTTGGAAGTGTTCGTAAGAAGCAGTTCTGTCTCTTGCTATTGCTAGGGATGTTGTTGTCGGTTTAGTACATTGTTGTGGGGAATTTTGGGCAATGGCAAAAACAGGAAGTGGGATGGTGATAACTTATTTACTCAAACCATAGTTTACAAAGTACCTCAGAGGAGTATTCCTTGGGTTTAGCTTTGGAAGTGTTTCACTGACGAAATATTAATGCAGTCCTCGGTTTTGTTTACTCTATGTAAGCACAGCATCGTAAATTTTGATCCAATTCTGGAATGCCTGTGAATGATCCTCAAATTTGTTTATAGAATTCTTGCTTTGTCTAAAGCACATAAAATTTGTACCTCAATTGTCATTCAGCTTCGGGGATTAGGTAAATGAATAACTGAATCAGTGTTAGTTGTGATGTTGGAATCCATTAACGATTGGAAAAAATTAAATAGACTGGATTAAGTTTAGGAAGATCAATATTTCCCTGCAATAGTCTTAGTCATCTTAGTGGTACCATTCAGTTGTGGTGCAGCTGAGCCAACCTGTAAATCATGCCAATTGCTTTTATGCTTCAAAGAAAAGGCTTGACAGCCACAGTTAACAATATTTTGTCAGCAGTGGATGGATTTTGAGTGTCGGCCAACATTTCTGTTGATTTAGCAGCTCAATGGGCTGCTTGTGCTGGGGACTGGGGAGGCCATTCTTGGTTTAGTACATTTATACAGGGATTTTTTCTGTGAGTTCAGGTTTGTGCTAGACTATATAATGGCAAAAATAGGTAAGTGTGGCATGGTGGAATAGCCAGTCAACTTTAGTATTGAAGCCAGACAAACAGTAAATGGTGACAACTTATTTTCGTAAGCTATTGATTGTAACTGTGGGAAGTACTAGCACACTATTGAGCATCACTGTGGGATGCATTCCTTATAAGTGCACAGTTGGTAAGACAGCCGTGGGTGTTTTGCTAAGAAGAAGACCTTCTCATGCAGGTTGAGAAAACCCCCGAACCCCTGCCCCACCCATACATAGCGGCACCGTAGCCCATATGAGAACGGCCACGACTTGGGCCGGACTTTAGACCTATGCTTTGGTGTGGGACAGACGAGGGGATTTTTTTTAACTCAGCCTAAAATTCGCTCCCACTAGGAGTCGAATCCAGAACCTGAGGAGTGCTACTAGAGCCACCTAACCAACCTAGCTAGAGGCCCGTTCATCCCACCTACATAAGTAATGGGGAACTACTGAATTTTGCACCTTAGGAGCATGCCATTAGTAATATTGGTCAGAACTCTATTCTGCATTGATCCTCATATTTGTTTATGGAAGTGTTGCTCTGTCCAAATGCACATTAAAATTGTTGTTCATTCGCCATCCAACTTTGGTGATTAGGTAAATGAATCAGTGTTAGTTGTGATGTTGGGGTCCATGAAAGATTGGACAAAATTAAATAGATTGGTCCTATGCATATTCTCCTAGCTTATTTAGAAACTTGTAATTGTGCAACACGTGGATGGGATGCTTATTCAGTATTATTTTGTCTTGGTGGGAAAGGAAATGCCTATGCTGTACTGGTGTTGTATTGGTTTTAATTCAGTTCATTTTTTGTTAACCTGATTCTAGATATGCTGTGCTATGTTATTTTTTAACAGCATTTCACCATTGACTTTGATCCAAAATAAGAGTCATCATGTACATTATGGTGTCCAAGCAGCCTAACTGCATAACTAAAAGGATTATGGTAGTTTGATCATGGCATACCTATGGAGCCAGTGCATAAATTTCATATTTGTGTTTCTTGAACATCTGTCTGGACTGGATAACGGCATGAGTTTGTGCACTTTTTGTGGACCATTCCACCGATCCATCTTCAAATGCATATTTGTAGTTGTTATTTTTATTGTGTTACAACTTACAATATTACTATGTGATGCCATGGTCATTGAACCTCTTAATATCATACAGTTGTTCAGAAGTTTCCAGCAATTCACATCCGTCAGTGTTGTCAGTCCAGTGTATTTTACAAAGAATGTGTGCAAGATGGTTATGATATGTTATAGCTTACATCATGGAACCAAATCAGTACTGATTTTATTCATTTTAGCTGTTTTACTTGAGTTGTTATAGTACTATAAGCTAACAGCTGAAAAAATCCTACAAATTTCAAATTGTCAGTCCCAATTACCTATAAGATAATCAGCTTGCACCTACCAGCTCAACAACTTTCACCTGCTTTGCACTGACTTGCGTGTGTTCTTACTGGAATTTTCCATGATCGTATTTCTTGCTGGTGCCTTTATGACTGATAAATTGCTTCTATATCCATCTGTTTTTGTGTTGTCTTAAACAATGGCATTTGACTGTTAAGCTCTGTGATGTCCATTTCTTTGCATAGGTCCACACTGAAGGCATGTCTGTAAACCAACTCCACTAATAATGTCGGTGTTGTCATTGTTTCATTGCAGTGGAGCTGTATAAGCTACTAGTGGATCCTGAAGCCTGCTTGTTTCCTATATAAAGAGTTGTTTCAGATCCTCGAGAGTTGAGAGACTTGACTTCTTGGAGGTCATACAAGAGTCTCAATAATGCTATAGTTTGATACCTTGTGTAGCATCTCTTGCATCAATTATGCTCACTAAGTCACTATGATCTATTGCATTTAGCTATCGTGATCATTTTCGTTCTGAATAACTTAATTAGTGAGTCCATTCTTTTCCCTCCTCTTTATATAGCAACTTGCATTATAAGATTGCATCCAGGAACAAGATACAGTATTTGCGCATGGCCCATTTGGAGTTGAGTTCATTGCATTTTATCATAACCTAAACATTATCACTGTCCACTTGCACATTTGTAGGGCCTAGTTATGGATGCAATGTGTATACCAAACATGTCACACCGCAAGGATATCACTACTACCCTTGGAACAGTCAAGGTATTTATCAAACCACCAACTTGATTTAATTTTATTTAAGTTAATTAAAGTTTTCTTTGGATGCAGTAACTTTTTAGCCTCATTCTGCTATTTTTGAGTAAGTGTTACTAGTTTTTTGGGTGCTGTTTGAGCATGCTGTGGTTAATTATCACAACTTGGGTAAGGGAGGCTAATCTCTGTTGTGTTGTTGGATGTTTCCACAAAATACTCTATCGAAATTTGGAATCAGGCTGGCGGCCCTAGAAAGTATGTACTGGAGCTCTGAGAAGAGATAGAGGTTAAGGATAATAATCTTGCTTCCCTTCTTACTAATGCATAAATACATGGCTTTGAAATAGAAACCAATCTCCTAAACATGAGGGAGATAACTTGATCCTAAACTTAAGGGATTCTAGCCTAGCCACCTCGGTTGTGGCTTTCTTTCTAGCTGGATAGTTGGAACAAAGTTCTCCCTTGGACATCACTCGACGAAAGGCTTGTGTTCAGCTGAACGCAGGATGAAGGTGCCACATCTTCCCATGCTTTCAGTTCTTTGTGAATAAGGACACTGTGGAGCACACGCTCTGGCCGAGAAGGCAGACGCCATGATGAACTAATTTCTCTAAACCATTTCTTAAATACATGAAAGACTCGTGGAGCTTGGCATTGTTCCCAGACGATGCGACCTCATTGATCACTCAGTAACTTTGTAGGGGCCAAAGAAACTGGTCAGAGGCTGTCAATGCTTTAACGAGAGGCGGTGCACGGAAACAAAATGGTCAAGCAAAGTAATTGCGTCGTAGTATCTTCACTTCGGTGCCGGACGTCATCAAGAACTCCGCGCGTTCCTCCATGGATCGAGCCCACGCGTACGCTGGTGTCGCCAGCTCAACGAAAGCGGATGGGGGTCCCATCTTGATAGGGTGTTGATGCAATGTTACGCTGTGTTGTAGGTATACCGGTAGCAATGAGCCGGTCGCGTGGCTTTCCATTTCAGTCATGGCGATGATCTATCTGTTTTATGGGTAACCTCGTCGTCATGTACTTTGGGACCCAAAACCTCATGAGTTCGCGCCGGAAGGTGGAGGTGAACACGGGGTCCTTGGCCGGAGACCATGGATCGTGGTATGCCATGGAGGCGACGATGTCGGAGAAGAACGCTGAGCCAGCGATTCGGGCGGAGTACGGATGTGCCAACGGATGAAGTGGCAATATTTGGCTTTGGCGATCCACCACGGTCAAGATGACCGACTTGCCGCCGCACCTTTGGTAGAGCTTCAATGAAGTCGAGGCCGATGTCGATGTCCGCCCGCACGCCGGCACGCACGGGAGGGGCATCAGCACGGTTACCGGAGGTGCTCCGTCTTGAAACGCCTGGCAGTGGCGCATGCCCGCACGAAGTCTGACGCCAGCGGCGCATGTCGGGAAGTGGAAGTCGCGGCCTTGCGGTGGCGTCTGCGGCTACTGCGACCCCGTTGCCGTCGTCGTGTACTGCAGCAAGGATCTCGCCCGCAGCCGGGAGGCCGGAGAGTATGTAGAGACGGCCGGCGAACGTGATCATGCCGCCCTTGAGCGCGCTGCTTGCCGCCCGATCGCCCGCGCGCTAGTTTCGTCGCGGATGGCTACAGAGCCGGTGAACAACTCGCCTCGCGCTCGAAGTCTGTCGATGTAGTCGAATGCGGAGATCAAATCCGTCGGGCGTGTCGCTAGCGGGATTCGACGACGTTCTGGCGCGCCCGCTTGTAAAATCGAATCAGAAGTTTGCAACCCAATGATGCTGCGGGATCGTGGCAAGTCGCCGGTCGAGGAGGTACTTTTTCAGTGGTCCGTCCGGACGGTGAAGCGGGGCCCCAGAATTCGGTCGCCGATGGCGCGCAGCATGTGGACGAGGCCGATCGCTCCGTTTTAAGATGCCAACGCCGGTGGAGGCGCGACCGGCCATTTGAAGAAGGCGATGGGAAACGGAGGAGCACCGCACGAACCCATGTGGAGGCGTCGCATCTCGGCGATGAACGCTGGGAGAAGTCGGCTATCTGTGACGGGCGGTTGATCTATCCTCCACGTGAAGCCCTCCTTCTTCAAAGACGTGGCGGCGCGGCGAATCCCATAGTCCGCCAAACTTACGGTAGTATCCCGCGAGGCCCAAAACGGACGCGCTGTCGGAAGATGTTTCGGCCAGCACTTTGGCGGGTCCATAGACCCGTGTTTTATCACACGAGGTAGGAGATGGAGGACGCCCGAACGCGAAGTTTAGCAGTGGTGGTGCTTGTTGTGAGCACCGGACGGAGGAATGGAGGTAAGACGAGCCAGAGATCAAAATATCGTCAAAAAACACCAGACAAATCGGCGGAGAAATGGGCGCAGGACATCATTCAGAAGGTTGGTTGCGCAGATTGCATAACCCGAACGGCATGACGATGAACTCATATAAGCCGTCATGGGTGCGAACGCCGCCTTGGCGATGTCCTCCTGCTTCATGCGGACTTGGTGGTAGCCCGGCGTAGGTCCACTTGGTGAAGAACTTGGCGCCGTGGGAGTTCGCCAATCGTCGACGGCATCGGGATCGGTAGGCGTCCTTGACCGTGATATGAGGATAGTCGAAGAACGCCATACATCCCGTCGGCCTTTTTGACGAAAGCAAGACCGTGATGAGAACGCCGACGAGCTTTCCGGATGCATTGCATGGCGTCAAATACTTTCTGGGCAAGCGGCGACATGGGCGGCCGGCGTGGAGCGTGATGCCGTGGTCGCGGATCATGGAGGAGAAAGCGCCCCGAGGGCTCGGCGAAGACCGCGGCGAAGAGTGCAGCAGCTTCGTCGAGGAGAGGATGGAGGCCATAAGACGTCCCTTGAACACACGGCAAACGATTTTTTTATGAATCCCATGTGACCGCCAGGGTCAGCCATTGAGCCCAAAGACGACGCGTCGTATTTGGCGAAGAGGTTGGTGAAGTTGGATGGAGAACGCGACGCTGGGGAGCACGCCGGGACAGCGACGCGCCACCGCCGTGGCCACCGCCGCCAAGGTGGGGCCATGCGGTGTGATCGGGGCTCGCGGCTGCGCGCATGACCTAGATGAATATGGGAGACCAATCCAGAGCAATGAGAAGATGGAGCCGCCGATGGTGACGCCACCGCAGGGGTTCGGTGAAAGCGGACCCGGCGATGGCTAAAGGGAGTGCACGGCGATATGAAATGTTCGACAGATGGCGAACGCCTCCGTATCCCCGATTCCGCGGCCGTGGCGTTGTCGTCGGACGCGCCATCGATCTCGACCCCATCGAGGAAGAAACGAAGCGGTTGTGGCCTCGGGTGTAGCGCCGTTGTAATTGAATGAGGTTGAGGCGGCGCTGTTCGCCATCTCCTCCGGTGAGACGCTCTGATATTGCCCAATCTCAGCACCTCAGAAGCAGCAGAAAACAGAGGAGTGGAGGCGGGATGGCGGTGGGCCATTACCGGTTGGCATGCGGATCGAAGTCGCGATGGCGGGGCGTCCGCTCCATCAATTCCACCGCCGCGCCAAACTTATGGCGGCGGCGAGCGATATCCGGGCCGTGGGATTGGCATGGCTCCGGAGGTCCCGACCATGAAGAGTTGTACCCTTTGTTCCTCGTCGAGACGACCAGCAGCGTGGGAGCGAGAGCTCGAAGCGGTGGCGTACTCGTCCACTGCTCCAAAGACGGCGGCACTCGGTGAGTTCAAACAACGGGGCGGCGCGGAGGGCCGGGCCGAACCGGAGGTTGAGGAGATCCTTGAAGTGCCCCCAGGACGGTGTGCCCTCGTCATCTTGAGTTTGACGTATTGTAGCCGGATCGTCCTGTGTGATAGGACGCCCGGCGCACCCGCTCTTCCGGCATGGTAGCCGGAAACGCCTCGCACTTGTTGAGGAAGAGGAGGGGATCGACCGTGCCGTCGAAGCGGGGGAAATCCCACTTCTTGGGTCTTGGAGAGAATTCGGAGTCGCGGTGGCCGTCCGTCCCGTGGCCGTCGGCAGCGGCAGAGGACGACGCCGTCTTGTCCTTCATGGCGGCCATGTCCGACTTGAGGGTCTTCATCTCCGAGGTTATGGTCTTCAGCATCTCCAAGAGCTCGAATTGGAAGGCTTTTCATGGTGGTGTTTGGGTTGGTGGAGGAGCAGAGGAAGATGTCGGGATGGCAGGTCGGGCGGTGGGTGCTGGGGTTGGCGGTGGCGTGGCTGGTGGAGCGGCGGCGGAGGAGGAAGAAGATTGGATCGCGATAGAGGTTGTCAAGGGCGTCGGCTCCTAGAGTAGCAGGATCGCGACTACGGAGCTCGTGCACTGCGCTCCGTCCAACTGGCGTGGTTATGCTTTCATATTCGGCTTGAGAAGAGATAGAGGTTAAGGATAATAATCTTGCTTCCCTTCTCAAGTCCTGATTACAATGCATAAATAGCCTATGGCTTAACTGAAAATAGAAACCAATCTCCTAAACATGAGGGAGATAACTTGATCCTAAACTTAAGGGATTGACTAGCCTAGCCACCGTTCGGTTGTGGCTTCTCTGCATGCGTGGCGAGACCCAGGCTCGCGGCGCGCTCAGCCGCCCGCCGTACGTCGCGGGCGCGCCTCCTCCTCGTGTACCCGATGCCCCACATGACACAGGCTGGAAAGTATGTACTGGAGCTCTATGATATTTATTTTCTTCTATTTACATTGAAATAGTATGCTAATCTCACTGCACCTGTATTTCTAGCTGGATAGTTGGAACAAAGTTCTCCCTTGGAATCACTGAAAGGTAGTTCACTGGATGAATGCTGCTTTCAGTTTGTGTCCACACGTTTGCTAATTTCTCTAAACCAGTAAATATGCTCACTCTGTTCCTTTCGTGGTTTTAGCAAGCAGTGGCTGTCAATGTAATTGCACTAAACAAAATGGTCAAGCAAAGTAATTGCACTTCACTTCTTTCACTCTCACAAAGTAATTAAATGCCCATCTTGATATTTGGATGTATTATATAGAAACAAAAACCATTTCATCTTATGATCTATCTGTTTTATCTACCCTCAAGTATTACAAATAAATCTCCAAACCATTCGGATACCGGTAAAATTTCAAGCATTGTTCAGACTTATATGAAGGGCGGGCCTGGTGCAAGCGGTAGAGTCTTACCGCCTGTGACTGGAAGATCCCGGGTTCGAGTCACGGTCTCCTCGCATTGCACAGGTGAGGGTAAGGCTTGCCACTGACACCCTTCCCTAGACCCCGCACAGAGCGAGAGCTCTCTGCACTGGGTACGCCCTTTTTTTGTTCAGACTATATATGCTTCTGGAAGTTATGCATCAAATCAAAATAATTCATCATCTAAAAAATATCAGATCAAAATAATTGCACTTCACTTCTTTCACTCTCACAAAGTAATTAAATGCCCATCTTGATATTTGGATGTATTATATAGAAACAAAAACCATTTCATCTTATGATCTATCTGTTTTATCTATCCTCTTGAAAAGGGTGGTAAATCTTTTCCACTACTTGCTAAAAACTGCTGTCTAGATGTTTCAGACTTTATATAGACCTGTATGTTTTATCACACATGACTGAAGTTTATGTTGTTGGAAAGAATGGCATTAAGAAATTAACCTAAGGAGATACAGGTTTAGGATAATTCTTTTTGAACCATGAACATGAGTGCCTGCTGCTTGCAACGAGGCTATTTCATGGTAGACCTAGCAATTCATGTAATTGTATAGGATGGAAGTTTACATGCCTCGTTCCAAGTACATCTTTCCTGCATTGTCAAATACTTTCTGCACATCTAGTTCAGGCAAATATTTCAATGGACATAAGATCTTCAGAATAATCATCATTTTTTATATTGTGCCATCAAATCTTGGCTTTTTAAGTTTGTCTGCATTTCACATTTGCCAAGGTAATAGTAAAATATTGAACCAATCAGAACAATGAAAATAGATTTACATTTACATTTACTCTAAATTTAGTGCACATATGAAATGTCATATTTATTTGTATGAACAAATGGTAAACAATGTAAGTAAATGTAGAAATCGAATGCCATTTGATAGTCTTAATCTCAGCACCTCGAAGCTCCTGGATCTATTAAGAATGCTGGCAGCCAAAAGCCCAAAAGTGATATGGGATTGACATGTTCCATGATATAACATTTCCCTTAAAAGTCAAATATGCTAAGGAGCACGGAAGCTAATGTGCTGACTTTTCATGATTTAGTATTGTGATTGATTTCATGCAGGTTGTAGCTGTATATACTCCTATTCATATATTCGGTATTCTTGGTGTATCATCATATATGCATTATATTATGTTTAGCATGTGATGAAGTGGTTTTTAAGTGTTGCCTATTGGAGATCACTCTATTGGTAGTATTAGAAAAATAAATTAAAGAATACCCAGAAAATATGTGATGGTGTAACCAACTACATATATATTGTTCATATTGCAAGAAGAATAGATGATGCAGGAAGTGACTGCGAAGAATCTTATAATGCATGTAATGTGCTAACCTGGTTCACTTGGTCTTACATGATACATGAGGTCACTACGTGGGTTCCCAAATGAGCTTGTTATGGTGCTGCTCTCTCTATACTAGAGCTGAGGTTGATGCTATTATATAGGCCTTGTCGAGTGTTGCAAAGTAGACAGATGTTCTTGTACCAGTATACTGGCTGGCACTTGCAAATGTTTCTAGTCCTTTAGGCTTTAAGTGCCTTGGGCTATCTGCTTTGCAATACAATAGATTTTCCTTATCGGCTCTCCTGTTTCAGCCTAACCTAATGTGGTACCTTTTTTACTGTCCCTTTCTGCCAGCAGGAGAGGTCTGCAGATCTCTGCACTAGTTTGTTTATCCTTGCATCTGAATCAGTGGCACTGTGGTCCTGACCTGTTTACCTGAATCGATCTTGGATGTATTAGCGAGGATAGATAGTTTTTGTTTATCCTTGCATCTGATTCAGTGGCTACTGCTGGTTCTAACTTGTTTATCCAAATAGATCATAGATGATACTGAACCACTTTGTTCAAGAGGCGGGTGCTTGCCCCCCTTTGTTTAGCCTACACAGCCTCAGTTATGCACATTTGAGTATCAGAAATGGTTTCTATTTGGTGCTAGCATCTGCTGCCATTGCTCAGAGTTGTGACATTGCTGCTTTTGGTTAATGCAGGGGGAGGCATTGCCGCTGGTGGACAGAACCATGCTTGCTGATAACAGGAAAAGGTTAGGCAGGCTGCATATTGAAGGATACCTCGCAGCTAGGATGTGGATCATTGTATACACTGCTGCTGCTTGCCTCCCAGACCTTAGCCATCAGGACCTGCCCAGGCTCCCCAACGCAGGCCCAGCGCGGCAACCCCTTGTAAGCTGGGGTCGTAGTCTGCACGTGCCCATCGATTGCTCCTGCCAATTTCGGATGAACTCATCAGCTCTTCCTGGAAGAGCACAAGATGATACCTAGCTATTCTGCCACAACTCCTTTCTTTTACTCATGCTTTTGCTTTTGTTAATCAAGTTTCATGTTTGCAATGGTCTGGTTGCTTCATGTTTGTAATGGTCTGGTTGCAAGGTTGTGCTATGGAAAAGTGAGCTGTATTGTACCCAAAGTGCTAACTGCTGTTGCTGATCTGATGCCCATGTGGTGCCTGCCTCGTGCCGCCTGGTTACCTTTTTGGCGATGTGGCATGTTTACAAGTGTGCTTGACATCTAGGGCAGTAGCTTCTTTCGGTGGTCTTCGTCAAATTTGTAAACTGAGTTATTACCTGATAAAGTGGCTTACCCAAGTCCGGCTTTTTGCATGATCTGCACAGCTAGGTACTAGGTAGGATTAACATAAAATTTCTTCCAGGCTATGATTCTCTTGCTCTTAGGTTGTTGCTGCACTGCACTGCACTGCACTGCATGGAGTCGTTACATCCTTAGGGGCTCTAAGTATCAGTAGATCACGACTTGACTCTGACAAAGATGGCAAGGCTGGCAGCTTTCTGTGCCTCTCTTCTGCGTGTCGTCCACTGCAAAGCTCTTGCCTATCTGATTAGCCGCTAGCCTGTGTAGTATGTGTTGATTTTGTCGGTGTGCGAGTGCGAGGGACTGAGAATAATGTGTGCCCGATGTTTTCTTTTCTACGTGCCGATCCATGCTAGTGTTGCCTAACGTGCTAATAGGAAATACTAACATTAGGCAACTACTGAATCAGCAAGTAGAAAACCAGCACGCAGGGCATACATTAGGCTGTGCGTGTTGACATTGTAAGAAAAATGGTTCCTAGGCTTATTTACTTTGGATTTTGGTGTTGGTCAACATAATGACTAATGAATTTGGCAAGTAATTGTTTTGTAGTTTCATATGGTGCAAGACGTGACTTGAACAAAGGCAACATGATGATCTCATGATCAACATCATAAGTAAGACCATAGAAGCACAAGAGAAGACTCAAGATATCAAGCAAAGTTCAAGCATAAAGATGGGAACCAAGCTGAACGCAAGATCGTGAAGAAACGAGTTCCACAGAAGTGACCGGACGCGGCCCTATGAGTGACCGGATGAGTCCGATCAGTTGCTCGGCAACAGCAGGCGCCAGCAGCAGTGACCGGACGCTGAATGAGGTAGTGACCGGACGCACGGACTTCATTGTTCATCGTCGCGGCAATAATTCAGCGTGACCAGACGCAACGGTTGTGGATGACCGAACGCGCCAGGTAGAGGCGTCCGATCGAGTCCAGAAAGGTTCTAGAGCGGTGCCAGCGTGACCGGACGCGTCCGATCGATAATGACCGGACTCAGCCCAGAGTCTGATCAATGCGCGCGTTCCAACGGTCGGGACGACCGGACGCGTCCGGTCAGGACGACAGCAGCGTCCGGTCAGTAGCAGAAAGCTGTGTTTCGCCCTCAGCGACTACTTTCTCAGTGTGGCTTATAAATAGACCCCCCAATCGGCCATTTGAGATGTGGAGAGCTGAGCAAACATACCAAGGGTGTTGATACACTATTTTAGTGATCTCTATTTGCATAGTGCTTAGTGATACATTCGGTGATTAGCGTAGGTGCTTTGCGAAGTGCTTAGGTTAGTTAGACCACCGTTTATACGCTTGCTCTAGGTTTATGCTAGTGTTTAGTGAGGTTTGCATACCTGTTACCACTCGGTGCTTGCGTGCACCATTGTTGTACATCGGGAGAGGCTTGTAATCTTGCGAGATTACACCAACCGCGTTTGTGGTGTGGCCGCTATCGTGTACCGGAGGGAACAAGGTCCACGGCGGTTCGACCGGAAGCTTGAAGTGAAGACAGCGGGGAGCGGTCCAGGAGAGGCTTGTCGGAAGGCACACCGGAGACCCACTTGCGCGTGGGGAAGGCCCGGAGCTATCCACGGAGTTATCCGACCAGGAGCTTGGCCCTTGCGAGGGATTCCTTGTGAGGGGCTCCAACGAGGACTAGGGGAAGCTTGCGTGCTTCTCGATACCTCGGTAAAAATACCAGAGTCGTCGACGGGAGTTTGCATATCTCTACCTTACTCTTTAGCTTCCACATTTACATTGTTTGCAGAACTCCTTTTGTGATAGAGATAGCAACACACTAGCAAAACTGTAGTTGCACATTTAGATAGTTTATCTTTTACATAGGTTTTGCTAAGGTTAAAAAAGAGACCATAGTTTAGAGTTAGAGTTTTAAGTTGCCTAATTCACCTCCCTCTTAAGGCGTCACGGTCCTCTACAAGTGGTATCAGTGTCGGTTGGCTCAATTTGGTCCTTTAGTTTCACCGCCGTTGAACCGACGCTATTTAGAGTGGTTGAGATGTATACCTCTAGGCCTTCCGCACTTTGATGGCACTAACTTTCCCTACTATAAAGCTAGAATGGCTTGTCACCTTGAGGTGGTAGATTTGGGTGTTTGGAGAGTCACTCGTGACGGGATGAAACCCATTAAGAATTCCGATAAACCCACAAAGAGTGAAGAAAAAGAAATTTATTTCAATACTAGAGATAAAAATTGCTTGTTTGAATCTTTTAGCATGGATGTGTTTAACCAAGTGTTCACTTTAAATACGGCACATGAAATTTGGTTAAAACTCCAAGAGCTCCATGATGGCACAACTAATGTCCGTGAGTAAAATATTGTCGAGCTAAACAAAATTATGATTCCTTTAAAATGAATGATGATGAGCTTGTTCGTGATATGTATTCTCGTTTGAATCTAATTATCAATGAGCTCCATTCAATAGGATTAACGAAGCTAGATGATGCGTACATCATAAGGAAGATCATCTCTGTGCTACCACAAAAGAAATATGCAAGCATCATTACCATCCTTCATAACATGGAGGACTTGAGCACCATGACTCCGGTCATAGTCATTGGCAAGATAGTGGCATTTCAAATGTCACGGAAGATGAGTCAAGAAGAAGCCTCGTCATCAAGCAAAGGCAAAGCTCTCGCATGTAGTGAGAAAAAAGAAGATGAAGGGCAAGCAAGTTGAGACAAGCTCAAGCTCAAGCTCCTCAAGTGAAGATGAAGAAGATGATGATGATGATGATGATGAAGAAGAAGATTCAAGTGATGATGATCAATCTTCCTCCTTCACCTCCGACCTTGATGAAGAATCAATCAAATTTATCAACAAGGTGGAGAAGATGATCCAAAGGCTCAATGTCAAGGGTGTGTCCATCCAAATTCAAGATTTTATCTTCACCAATCAAAGAAATGAGCAAAGAAAGAAATGATACTATGGATGCGATGAGTTGGGGCACTTTGTGGAAGTTTGTCCAAACAAACCCACACCAAGACAAAGAAGAAGGCGTGCAAGGACAAAGCCCTCACATCAATAAGGTCATGGGATGATTCTTCAAGTGAAGAAGAAGACCATCACAAGAGGCGAGGCCACAAGCACTCATCATCAAGCTGTTCTCGTGTGGGCCTTATGGCACAAGGTAACGAAAGCTCATCCTCCAGTGAGAGTGATAGTGATGATGAAATGTCTTCTCTTAATGAACTTGTGCAAGAAAATCTTAAATATGCTAAGGCTTGCACTAGCCAACAAAAGAAGTTAAAAATATTGTAAGAAAAGTTAGATAGTTCATAAGAAATATATAAAACCTTGCTTGAACAATATGAGACATTTGCTAATCTCAATATTGAATTATCTACTAAAATTGAGTAACTTGAAGCTAGTGCAACAACAAATGCATGCACAATCAATGATGAGCAACTTGTAAAGAAAAATAAAAAAATAAAAGAAAAGTTAACTAGCTCACAAGATGCTTATAAAAGTTTGCTTGCTAAAATAGAAACCATGTGCAAGCATTGTGATGAGCTAACTAATAAAGTTGCTAATCTTGAAGCCGTCGGTACAACCCTCACCAAGGCACCTAAAAAGAAAAGTTCTATCTTTGACATGTCTAAAAAGGATGTTTCTACTTCTTACAATGATTTATGTTTAGACTCACCCTTCTACAACCAAGTTTGTGTTGAGAAAGTTATTGTAGATACATGCACACAAGATGTTGCAATAGAGAATGAGCAACTCAAGCAAGAAGTGGTTCGCCTCACCAAGGACTTGACTCAAGTGAAAGGCAAGACGCAGCAAGCCCAACTTCATCAAGATAACACCGTAAAGGGAGTGAAGAAGCTTGATGAAGGACAAATCATGGTTTGCTATGTATGCCACAAGGAGGCCATAAGTCCTATGAGTGCAAGGTAAAGAATGGGGGATGAGCTAAGAATAAAGAGAAAAACAAAAAGGAAACAAAGCAAGCTCTCCAACACCTACACCAACAAGGTGGGCAAAAAGGCCTCCACACCTTATCTCTTGAAAAAGAAGAAAAATGACAAGGTAGTGGCCATCAAGGTGAACAAGCAAGCCAACAATGGGACCAAACGCATTTGGGTGCCAAAGGAGATCATTTCCAACATGAAGAGAACCAAGAAGGTTTGGATCCTGAAAGGAAAGTGAGAAGTCCGATGGACTTCGGGGAATTTGGAGACTTGGCAAAGTATGGGTGTATTTCATGGGGTGCATCATTATGGACAAGAAAATTGCCAAGTGGGTTAGTGAATACTATGAACCCAAATTCTCCTTCCCCTGTTAGGTAACTAGATTTAATTTCTTGCAATTTCAATTAGCATCTAGTTCCTTTTTATGCCTAGATTTATATTTGCATGTTTAATCTTTTGTCTTGCATACGCTAGGTATATCTTATGGTAGGCTTGCTCGGTTTCACTCTCAACCCTTGGAGCAAACCTACATGGTTTAAATTGTTTAGGAGCACGGCACATAGCTTGTTTTATAATTGTTCATCTAATATGTGCCAAAGTCCAAATTATAGATAATTTTTTTCCTAAATATCACTTTTGAAAATGATTCTCACATTCATGTGATGTCATCTTTCAAGTGGTATTTTTATTCTAAAATCAATGTGCATGTCTCCTACAAGTATTCCATACTTATGTACATAAATTTAGGGGGAATTTACTCTACAAGTTGGATTCTTTGAGACTAACACCTTTTCAAGGTTATCATGTGTGTAGTAGTCTCATTATAAGGAAAATGGAGTCCCCGAAATTAAGTATCATACTTCAAATATCCACCACCTATTGTAAGTGGTATAAATCAAATTGGTTTCCACATGTGGTATTTCTAAACCGATATCATCATGTTGATTTCACTTTGATATTTATATGTTTTCTCCATGCATTATATAGATTAAACTCCTTTGAGCATTAATTTGCCAATTATGCATAAACTTCATTCTCCATCATATGTATGCATATTTAGGGGGAGCTTAGTCTATGTAATATGAGAGTCAAATTTTGTGATCTATTTCACTCCACATACAAAGGATCACAAAGTTTGACCCTCCCTTGTGCTACTAATGTCTTCCTTTTCGGTGTTTGATTCCAAAGAGGGAGAATTTGGAGGACCAAAAGCAAGTTCGATCATAATAATTTACAAGCGGTAATGGTAATAATTTACAAGTGATAATGGTCCGAGAAAGAGAGGATAATGGATTATGGAGTTAAGGGGAGACTTAAATATATAATGCCACATGGGGACATTTGCAAAGGCAAGATAAGTTTTCAAAGATATTTACATGTGATATGCATTAGCTTACTTGTGGTATCTTTAGCATACATGTGGTATCTTTTAGCATCATATAATATTGCCCTTTGCATTGCATCCTAGCAAATAAATAGTTTTTAAAATTCCAAAATTTTTATTATTTGCTTGTTTTGGTCGTGTTGTCATCAATCACAAAAAGGGGAGATTGTAAGGAAAATAGACCCAAAGCCCATTTATTTTGGATTTTGGTGTTTGATGACCAACACAACCAAATTGGATTAATGAATTTACAAGTAATTGTTTTGTAGTTCAATAGGGTGCAAGACATGACTTGGGACGAAGGTAACATGATGATCCCATGATTAACACCATAAGCAAGACCCTAGAAGCATAAGAGAAGACCTAAGATATCAAGCAAAGTTTAAGCATGAAGATGGAAACCAAGCTGGACGCAAGATCGCGAAGAAACGAGCTCCACAGAGGTGACCGGACGCGGCCCTATGAGTGACCGGACGCGTCTGATCAGTTGCTCGACAACAGCAGGCATCAGCAGCAGCGACTGAACGCTAAAAGAGATAGTGACCGGATGCACGGACTTCACTATTCATCGTCGCGGCAATAATTCAGTGTGACCGGGCGCAGCGGCTGTGGACGACCGGACGCGCCAGGCAGTGGCGTCCGATCGAGTCCAGAAAGGTTCCAGAGCGGCGCCAGCGCGACCGGACACATCCGATCGATGATGACCGGACTCGGCCCAGAGTCCAATCAATGCGCGCTGCAACGGTCGGGATGACCGGACGCGTCCGGTCAGGATGACAGCTGGGTTTCGCCCCAACGGCTACTTTCTCGGTGGGGCTTATAAATAGACCCCCCAACCGACCATTTGAGATGTGGAGAGCTGAGAAACATACCAAGGGTGTTGATACACCATTTTAGTGATCTCTATTTGTATAGTGCTTAGTGATACATTCGGTGATTAGCGTAGGTGCTTTGCGAAGTGCTTAGGTTAGTTAGACCACCGCTTATGCGCTTGCTCTAGGTTTAGGCCTAGTGTTTAGTGAGGTTTGCATACCTGTTACCACTCGGTGCTTGCGCGCACCATTGTTGTACATCGGAGGGGCTTGTAATCTTACGAGATCACACCAACCGCGTTTGTGGTGTGGCCGCCATCGTGTATCGGAGGGAACAAGGCCCATGGCGGTTCGACTGGAAGCTTGATAGTGAAGACGGCGGGGAGCGGTCCGGGAAAGGTTTGCCAGAAGGCACACCAGAGACCCACTTGCGCATGAGGAATGTCCGGGGCCATCCACGGAGTTACCCGACCGGAAGCTTGGCCCTTGCGAGAGATTCCTTGCGAGGGGCTCCAACGAGAACTAGGGAGAAGCTTGCACGCTTCTCGATACCTCGGTAGAAATACTGAAGTCGTCGACGGGAGTTTGCATATCTCTACCTTACTCTTTAGCTTCTACATTTACATTGTTTGCATAACTCCTTTTACGGTAGAGATAACAATATACTAGCAAAACCGTAGTTGTATATTTAGATAGTTTATCTTTTACATAGGTTTTGCTAAGGTTAAAAAAGAGGTCATAGTTTAGAGTTAGAGTTAGAGTTTTGAGTTGTATAATTCACCCCTATTTTAGGCGTCACGGTCTACAGACATGTCTGGCTCCAGATATAACTGGATACTGTGATGGTGCTCAGCATGGAGTCCCGGCATTTCTACTTCAGAGGTGGAAAGTTATGTCGCCTGCACATACTTCGGTAATAGGAGATTATCCAAGCATTGGTATATTACATGTAGTGTTTGCTTCTTGAGGTTTAGGGCCGTTTCACTTTTAGATGTGTTTGGGTCAAAGACAAGCGGCAAAGATAGGACAAAGCTATCAGCCAGCTCTAAGTGCACAAAAATCAATCTTACCTAACTTCGATGCAAAATATTTTTAGAGCTTTATAAAATACCGTGGTTTTGTAAAATACTTTGCTTTTGAAGCATCCTAAAGTGTTTGGATTTAGGATTTAGGGTCTATGGTATAATATTGCTAAAACTATAATCTTTTTGGAGATCCAAAACTTCACACTAGGAGTCTGTTTGGATATGATAGTTTAAGAAAACTATGGTATTAAATAACCATGGTTTTATATAAGTAAAAGAATATGCAAAACCATACAGAAAAAGAGGTTCAATGTGGAGTTTTTACTAAAACTCTAAAAAGGTTGTGCTTTTAGCAACACCATAGCTTTAAAAACTAGGGGTTTGTTACATCAAAACACCTCACAAACTTTGAAAACTAAAGTATTTTATAAAACCACATTATTTATCAAATACTTTAAAACTTGGGCCTAAACCCTCTTTTCCCCCCTAAATCATGATTTTATATGTCTATGGTTTCTAAAACTACAATTTCTTAATATCATGGTTTTCTTAATACTTCAACATCAAACATGATCTAAGTGTTGTAGCTTTCCTACCCCGTGAACACATGGAAATTCCAAACTATTGGAAAATCAGGGCGCTTACCCCTATTAGAATTTAGATTACTCCTGATATTAGCAATCAACTAGAGGTCAAAATCCACGGTTCAAACAAAATCAAAGTTCTTTTCCGTTGAAAGTAAATAAGTCCTGAATTCACGTCCTTAAATATGGCCCTGTTCGTTTCGGTGAAATTTGGCTTATGCTGATGCTTATGCGGATTTGTTGTGAGAAGAAAACACTTAGTTCGCTGAAAAGCACTGCTGAAGTAGTTCAAGCGAACATGGTAAGTCATGCACAAACACACACACACACGGCCGCGCACGCACGCATGCACAAAAAAAATAAGCTGGCAACATTTCATGAAAAAGCCAAATATGACAACAAATGGGTAATCTCATCAAATTTTTGAGGATGTGAGTATGTGACCATATGTAGATGTCACACCTTTATCCCTTCATCCAATAAGAGATGGGGTCATGCCATCTCCTTTTATTCCTTAATGGCACCTTCCCGAATCTTACGTATTTTCCTATAAAATTGAACTGATTCATGTGAAATTCTTACATTTAAAAGGGGCCCTTAATATCCGCAAACAACTTTCCCTTGATTTAAGCATAGAATTATTAGCATTCTTTTTTTCCTTTAGGAAAAAACACACAAATATAGATGCTCACATACATTAGCTGCTATGAATGCACATATGCACATTTTGAGATTGAACAACAAGTCTAAAAGCCACGTCATCTTTTACTGAAAAAAGGCATCTACCATGATTCGCAAATTTTATCACTAAAAATATAATTAGCCATAAATTGCTAAGTATAAGCCCTTACCTCAAGTAGGGTTCTGACATTCTGCGACAAAATTTATGCGGGCCGGAATAGAACTCTGATTGTTGGAGCACCTAAAAGTTCATGGACTATTCTAAAAAAAAAGTTCGTGGACTAACTACCCATCGGGTGTTGAGATTAGTGTACATCTTCCCAGCTCGGCCCTTCCGGCCCATCTTGTCGCTCTTCCAGCCTTTCCTTCCACTTCCACAGTTCCACTGGTTCAGTCAGTGCTTCAACGGCCGCCACTTTGTCGAAACTCAAAACTAAGTCTGTCAACGAAGAAAGCGTAATTCTGGGGCAAGTACGCCAGCGGCTGGATGCCACCTCACGCCTCACCGAAGCAAAGCGTCGCCGCCTTCCACTGGGCCCCAGGCGGCGCGCCTCCAAGCGCAAGCTGCAAAAGGCGGGCCGAGACCGAGAGGGGTTTCGGTTTGATTTCGCCTGCCCACGCCGCCGGGAGGGGGGAAGACCGACGACGCACCACCCAACCCATGGCGGCAGCGACGCTCCCATCCGCCTCCGCCAAGGTGGCGGTCCGGAACATAGCCCGCGCCGTGTCCTCGAGCCAACCGCTCCTCCTCCTCCACGCCTCCTCCCGCCGCGGCCGCGGCCTTCACCCCCTCCCCCTCGCCGCCTCCGCCGCGTCCCAGGGCGCCCACCTCCGACGCGCGCTTTCCGTCTCCGCCTCCGCGGCCGCTGGAGGGAACAACGGCGCCGCACCGCGCGCGGCCGAGAGGGAGTACGACTACGACCTCTTCACCATCGGCGCGGGGAGCGGGGGCATGCGGGCGTCGCGCGTTGCGTCCGCCCTCTACGGCGCCCGTGCCGCCGTCTGCGAGATGCCCTTCGCCACCGTCGCGTCCGACGCCCTCGGCGGCGTCGGTGGCACGTAAGCAGACGCCCCTCTCCCACCCTGTAATCAGTAGTTCAATACAATTCATTTGTTTTCACGGCGAATGTTTGGTTCGCCTTATGCGTTTGCGCTCAATACACTTAGCTCCATGAATGATCAGTTGCTTTGCGATCGTTAATTTAGTATGAGTGGAGACGATGGCATGACCTCTAAGCACAATCTCGTCCCATCTATTTTTATGCGCATCTCGATCAACGATCAGGTGACCACTATATGAATGTGAAAACTGATCAGTACATTCACCACTTAGAGCACATGTTTTCGGAAGCCATTAACATCATAGTATCGTTGCATTCAGAGATACTATAGCTATATGCTATGAAGGAAAAAAAACTGTAGAATGTGTACGAGCTCAGCTGGAGACAAAATTTGCCATACATCAATCGACAATGGCAGGTTGCAGTGAGCAGGTGCAGAAGTGACAAAGAGCATACATTTTGCAAACTACTATGGACTGTTGATTACTGCCATGATGTACTGAGTTAGCATGACATTTTACTGCTATTAGCATCCTATTGATTGATTTTCTTTTTAACTGGTTATGCTGTTTCACCTCCCTCCAACTTGAAGACAGGCTCCTCGTGCTACAATACAAATAATGTTCATAATAACTATGTTTAATTGATCGGTCTTTCCTTGAACTCTTCTTAACTCATTTTGGTGTCAAAACTTTTCATATAGGATTAAGTCCACTTTTGGCCCCTCAACTATTGGGTTGGTCTAATTTTAAACATCAACTACAAAACCGTCTAGTATCGATACCCCAACTGTCAAAACCGTTCACTTTTAGCACCTGGGCGGGGCAAGGCTGTTTTGACCGACGTTGAGCGGTTTTGACGAGCCAGCAGCCGGTAGGAAAGCGCCAGGCAAGCAGTGCCACTGCACCAGGCAGCAGCAACGCAGCGCATCCACTCATCATCGACTCATCGTCCAAACACCCCCGGCCGCGGGCAGCTGCGCTCGCTCCATTGTCCTGCCCCCCGCGCGCACAACACAAGCAACAGCAGCCCCAATGGCCGCCGCCGCGTCCTCTGCCGCAGCCTGCTTCCTCTCCCCGCTCCCGCCGCCACGCCGCCCGCATCATTTCCTCAGGCACCTCGCGCGCCGCGGCCATGCCGCCCGCGTCCGCCTCCGCCTCCTCGCTCGCCCTCCCCGTCAGGTGGGCCTCCCCGTCCCCGTCCCAAGGCTCGTCCGCCATGGACGTGGTAGCTTGCTCGCGCTTGCCCGACAACAGCATGCGTCTCAATCGCGCACGCTCGCTGGCCATGGCGCGGCCGCCTGCTCGTCCGGTGGCCCCTGCTTGTGAGCCCGACGGGGTCATGGTGCCTTCACCGCCGAGCATCGAGGCGTGGGAGTTGCCGGGGGCCGGCGAGCCCAGCAGCGGTAGCGGCGCGGGCGCAAAGCAGTGGGGGCGTGCTCGCCCGCCTGGCAGCAGTGCAGCAGCTGCGCTCGCCGGCCATGGCAGTGGCAGCAGCAACACGGCAGCGTGTGAGTAATTATTAGTTGGCTAGCTAGGCCTGTAGCTCGGAGATCATGAAGCACGAGTACCAAGACGCCGGCGGGAGCAGCGGCGACATGGGCTCCTCCAAGGACAAGATGATGGTGGCGGCGGCGGGGGCAGGGGAGCAGGAGGAGGAGGAGATGGACGAGATGCTGGCCGCGCTCGGGTACAAGGTGCATTCGTCGGATATGGCGGACATCGCACAGAAGCTGGAGCAGCTCGAGATGGCCATGGGGATGGGCGGCATTGGCGGCGCCGGTGCTACCGCTGATGACGCATCATCTCCCACCTCACCACGGACACCGTGCACTACAATCCCTCCGACCTGTCGTCCTGGGTCGAGACCATGCTGTCCGAGCTCAACGTGCCCCCGCCGCCGCTCCCGCCCGCGACGCCGCTGGCCCTGAGGCTCGCGTCCACCTCGTCCACCGCCACAAGTGGCGTCGCCGCCGGTGCTGGCTACTTTGATCTCCCGCCCGCCGTCGACTCGTCCAGCAGCACCTACGCCCTGAAGCAGCTCCACGGACTCGACACGGGAGCCCAAGCGGATGCGGACTGGCGGCGGCAGCACGTCGTCTTCCTCTTCCTCGTCGTCATCCATGGATGGCGGTCGCACTAGGAGCTCCGTGGTCGAAGCTGCCCCACCCGTGACACAAGCGTCCGCGGCGGCAGCGCGAGAGGGAGGAGAGGGAGGTGATGAGTGGGTGACGTGTGGGCCCCATATGTCACTGGGATGGATGGTCAAACCCGCTCCACGTAGGACAAAACAGCCCTGCCCGCGCCCAGGTGCTAAAAGTGAACGGTTTTGACAGTTGGGGTATCACCGCTAGACGGTTTTGTAGTTGAGGGTTAAAATTAGACGAACCCTATAGTTGAGGGGCCAAAAGTGGACTTAATCCTTTCATATAAGATGTTAGTTTATTTGTATTTCAGATGTGTGCTTCGTGGCTGTGTTCCGAAGAAACTGTTGGTGTATGCATCCAAATACTCTCATGAGTTTGAAGAGAGCCGTGGCTTTGGGTGGGTGTATGAAACTGATCCAAAGCATGATTGGAGAACTCTGATAACCAACAAAAATTTGGAGTTGCGGCGCCTTGTGGGAATTCAGACAAATACACTGAAGAATTCAGGGGTTACTGTAATTGAAGGCCGCGGAAAGGTTGGGTAATGTTTTAATGGAGATTAACTTTCTACGAATAACTTCCTGTTGAGGGATTCATGCAATAATGATAGCAATTGATACATAATCTGTTTAAATTATGCAGATTGTTGACCCACATACTGTCAGCGTGGATGGCAAGCTTTACACTGCCAAAAACATACTTGTAGCTGTTGGCGGTCGGCCGTCCAAACCAAACATCCCAGGGACAGAGCATGTCATTGATTCTGATGCAGCATTGGATTTGCCTTCCAGACCTGAGAAGATTGCAATAGTGGGAGGTGGATATATTGCTTTGGAATTCGCTGGTGTTTTCAATGGCTTGAAGAGTGATGTTCATGTTTTCATCCGCCAAAAGAAAGTGCTGAGAGGCTTTGATGAGGAGGTGAGAAAGTATCATAAAATAAAATACTTGGATATCAAAATTGAAGGTGCTAATCTGAGTTGAAGATCTATGCCTTGAGTTATATCGTAACTGCTTTGTTTAGGTCAGGGATTTTGTTGCAGAACAGATGTCTTTGAGGGGTGTCAAATTTCATATAGAACAAAGCCCTGAGGCAGTAACTAAGTCAGATGATGGTTTGCTGTCTCTGAAGACAAACAAAGAAACTGTCAGTGGGTTCTCACATGTCATGTTTGCAACAGGTCGAAAGCCAAACACAAAGGTTAATATCATTTTACCACGTCATTTCTGCTTATGTTTTATGACATATATGTAGTATTCTCTTTGCATGCATCTTGATACAAAGCGTATGTTTTTAGAATTTGGGTCTGGAAGATGTCGGGGTCAAAATGGATGAGCATGGTGCTATTGTGGTACGTATGTAATATATTGAGATCAAATTTTGTGCATTTACTTGGACTTAAAAACTTTCCTGACTGTTGATCATCATTAAATGGCATTGGGAACTCATGGAATAAATCTGTCATTCTAGGTTGATGAGTATTCTCGGACTTCAGTTGACTCAATCTGGGCTGTAGGGGATGTCACCAATAGATTGAACCTGACGCCAGTTGCATTAATGGAAGCTGAGGCAATAGCAAGGACCATTTTTGGCAATGAACCTACCAGAGCAGATTACAGGCACGTTTGTATATGATGTACTTCATGTTAGTTCATGAAAACCCATATGCCCCAACCTTTTACTGAATGTCAGTCATGTAAACTACTTTTGGCTATAAAATTTGAAATAAATTTGTACTTTGTGCTTTTTGATAGTGCCGTGCCATCTGCTGTGTTTTCTCAACCGCCAATTGGGCATGTTGGCCTTACTGAAGATGAGGTAATATAATTCACAATTGTATTCATTTGAAATTCATAACTTCTTTTTGTCAGTCTATGATTAATTGAGTAAAACATTACGCTTGCAGGCTACTGAAACATATGGTGATATTGACATCTACATATCAAATTTCAAACCTCTCAGGGTAACTCTTTCTGGTCTACCTGATCGTGTGTTTATGAAGGTTATTGTGTGTGCCAAAACAAACAAAGTCCTTGGAGTGCACATGTGTGGTGAAGATGCACCTGAGATTATTCAGGTTTGTGCGTGGCGTTGATTTTCTAGTGATTTATATCTTCATATCCATTCTTTAGTTAATTCATTATGGATGTACATTAATATACAGGGTATTGCAATTGCTGTTAAGGCTGGGTTGACGAAGCAAAATTTTGATTCCACTATTGGTGTTCACCCAACAACTGCTGAGGAATTTGTCACAATGAGAAACCCAACTAGGAAGGTCCGAAGAGATACTACTGCTGAGGTATGTTAATTCCATATTACATTGTAGAAATACATTGTTTAACTCTGCTCAACTAGTATGTTCTTTGTCTACTTCTTACCTATTCATCTTACAACTTCAGGCAAAGACTAAAGAAGAGGCTGCAAGTCAGAAGTAGCTATCACTCGTTTTACAGTGAGGTAAGCATTTGAAACACGAATATACGAATTTAGAATCATGTGGCATGATTGACTTCTTTCTTAAATATAATGGAGATTATTAAATTGCTCTTTGTTATTATCCTGTACCTCACCAACATCATCCCAAAACTGTGCTCTTGTAGTTTTGTTGACAAGAGTTATCTGTCGCATTGAAACTTTACAATGCAATGGGTTTTTTCTACAAAGTAACATAAATGAGCTTTTGTAATATGTTTTTGACAACTCGCAAATGAATGAATGTGATTGTTTTTATTCCTCCATTTGTTTGACTCTGATGTAGTTTTGCTTGCAGGCATTCAGAGGCGGCACATCCAAACCTGGTCAGTATCTAACTTACGGAACAAGAGGCGGGTAACTGTATAGTAGAGTAGCATTTGGTGAAGAATCCACGATTGCAGCTGCTGAAGAATGAAGATGTATTGTAACAATGAACAACTATCTCATATTGCATTACTTTCGTAACACGTTGTTGAACACCTAGTGTAGAAATTGCCTTACTTTTGCAGCGCTTTGTTGAAATAGATACTGAAGAAGTGGATATCTTGGTATAACCGCATAGAGTATATTTAGATGGTTTTCTTCTGTTGGGGTATATCCAGTTTACTGGCTTATATGCATGCATATGCATCAGCCCTTTTTTTTTTCTTCCTTCCAGACACGCTGAAGTAACTATTATCTGAGTTTTATTTATTTTTTTGCTGTAAGTGTTGTCATGGTGCCTTCTCTTGTGTATATGTTTTTCTCGAAACAAACTCTTTCTGTATATGTTTTCAGATAATAACGTGTCAGCATATATCAAATACCATACTTGGGCCACTCAGGAGACCAACAAAAGGTTGAAAAATGAAAGATTGTGATGGTTGAAGCCTATAAATAAAGTGAATGATTTTAGAGTTAAGGGTTGCAAAATGTAATAGTGTGACACTTGCAGATTGAAAAAGGTTATTGTTCTTTTTTTTGATACAATCATTATTGGAGTGGTTGTTTTACCGCAGCCTCAAGCCTGCGACCGCGCTCCGCCACGCCTCCCGCCCGTCTTCTCCACCGTGCCTCCCGTGCAACCTTCTCTCCACTACGCCTCCCTCTCTCCACCACGCGCTCCCGCTTGCCTTCCTCTCTACCGCGCCTCCCGCCTGCCTTCTCCACCGGAGCGGCCCACCACGGCATTCTCTACCGGATCTGTCGCGGCCTTCTCCACCGAGCGGTAAGCTCTGTGCCACCGGTGAATTCCACGTGCTGACGAGCCTCCATTCTCCCAAGCGGCAAGGAGATGTTGCAATGAAAGCGCATGTTGCAGGCGTATATTTCAAGTGTTTCTGATGTTTCAGAGGTATGTTGCAAGTGTTTTATATGGATATTTGAAAAGTAGATCACGATGTTGCACATATTGCAATGGTTGTACATGTATGTTGCAAGCGTCTGTTGCAAATGTTTTATCTGTTTTTCAGACGTATGTTGCTAGTGTGTTTATTTGGATGTTGCATATGTTTCACACATATACACATATGTTGGAAGTGTTTTATCCTGGATGTTGCATATATTTTGCAATGGCTTTTTAAGCGTTTTCATGTGTTTTTGCAAGTGTTTCAGACGCATGTTTCAAGTGTTTCATCTGTCTTCGGACGCATGTTAATAATCAGCCTGTTCGCTTGTTGGTTTCAGCCAGGACTTATCAGCCAGCCAATAGTGTTTTCCTCTCATAACAAACCAGCACCAGCCAGGCTTATCAGCCCAGAAACCAACTAGCGAACATGCCGAATGTTTCATCTAGATGTTAAAAGTAGATTGGATGTTGCTGCTGGGGACCCACCTGCACAGCCGCCTGCTGCAACTACTGACGCGGACGTCCGGGCGGGGGAAGCGGAGGGGGTGTTAGCGGCCCCCGCGTGGGCGCGCGAAATGGAGTGCGGCGCGGACGTCCGGACGTCAGGGCGCTACTGCCGTTACTAATAACCCCTTGCACTCTCTAGACTTATCTTCACTGTTAATCAAGTACTCGGTCAGTGCAACTGTTACTACTATTGCTATATGTGCATACAGTGAGAACTAGAAACTTTGTACAATGCCCTTTTGGTACACAATATAAAATTAAAAGCGGAGCATTGTTTCGCTGTCAGCAAAAGAAGTTATTCCCGGCCGGGAGGGGCTCTCCTACGTGTCAAAAAGACGGCCATGCCCATCTCTAGAGTTGGGGGCATATATCCTTTGATAGGATGAACAAAGTAGCTCCTATCCTAGCTGCTAGTAACATAACATAACATAACACTAACACATAACATTATGGGTGCAGAAAAGGCTGTCCCATTCTCATGCCATGGATGGGCCGGGCGCACATATCTTTATTGGAATTTTCAGTATACAAAACCTTGATACGTGGTCGACGAATGCACCTTGGAATCTCTCTCTTTATATGTAAAGTCCGCCTGCTTTAAAGGACTGGAGTCTAGATAAGATAGGACGTCCATTTTTTGCTTCAAATTTGCACCGGCAAGGACGATGACGTCGTATTCGTAGACCCTCACGGAACAGCAAAGTGAAGGTTGAACAGTTGAGTGACGAGGTTGATCCATGCATTGTCCACTTAAAGCAGCCGATCGAAAGCCCCTATTTTACATTCATCTACAGCTTCAGCGGCGGCACAGACTGCTACACTGTCGGCATGGGTCATCTGTTGTGTTCTATAATTGTGGTGAGAAACAGAGAAAGTTATATTCGAGCCAGCAGCTAGCCCATCACATAGCTGTGTGCTAGATGTGATATATATGATCTAGTGTGATCTACTCCTAGTAGGCAGAGGCACGCATGCGTCCCCTTCGATCCTGAGATGCGACTGAACTTTTCTTCCTCCCGGCCGAGCAGCGAGCACTCCTCTGATGGCGATCCATCGAGCTTTCCACCGCCACACCTCATGCATCTTTATTTTCCTATCCACATCTCTCCAATACAACGTGCTAATTCTTCTTCCGTGGACTACACCAAGCCACCTCTCTAGCGGTTTAGTCTACGGATTCATAGTCATTAGGGTGTCTGTATTTGTCGACTCATGGGTGTATGTGTCGTCAGGAAATTAAATACACGTCATTCATAACAGTATTATAATTATATACGAGGACTTGCACCAATGAGCAAATAAATATTCTTAGAAGACAGAGTTTATTGGCTACTATGCGACTGCGATCGAGCTGTCGGCTGCCGACCGTGCGAGATCGAGACCATTCAATCACCGTCGTCCTTTTTTTTGTAGATGTTGCCAAAGACAACGTCAACGGTGTAGGGGTTAGTTCTAGAAGTGACTGCTTTTCATAAGATCCTAACGGTTGGATCAACACTCGACAACCGATTTGTTCAGTCATCGGCTCTAATAGTCGGTACCAGAAGGGTATCGCCTCTAGTTTAAAATCAACCTCAAAAGAGAGAAAAGCCGATACGAGATGTATCGCCTATAGAGCAAAAAACAAACGTAGGAAAAATCATGACACAGCAGAAAGTATACGGATACAACCATAGAAAGACGGAAGATTTCATTCATTGATCAGTTTGCCCTAAATACAAACTAATCAAAGACATTGTTTATCACTTCTGAGCGGATGTGATGTCTACGATGGCCTCCGCTACATCGACGAACTCCGCGATCAAGTCCTCGTGCTCCTCGGGGCCGTCGCCCATCAGGAAACCGGTCTCCATGGTATGGAGCCCGTACCCGGTCTGGACCTGCGTCGCGGTCAGCGCCACGGATGCGCCATGACAGGTGCCATGAAGGGTGATCTCCTGGATGTGGGCCGGAACATCATGGAGGTGGGCATTGATAAGGGGGGCCCGGGCTTTGATAGCCATCGTAGCCGCATTCGCCGCCAGTTGAAGGGACTCTAGCTGCACCGTCGGGGCTGGCGATCACAGAAACAAAGGAACTATCAAGATAAAGACAGTAAAAATCAAAGTAAAGATGTTCTCGGAGTCCATCTTACCCGCCACCATGGCATCGGATTCGGCCAGCCGCGCCCGAGCAACGCTAGCCTCTTCCTCGACGGCGTGAAGAGCAGCTTGAGAGACCCCGAGACGGATCTCAAGCTGGTCGTTCTCCTGAGTCGCCTCGGAATAACGGTCCTAGGCTGCCTTCCACTCTCGGAAGAAACGCTGGGCATCGTCACCGTTGTAAGAGTCGGAGGAGTCCGACGACGAGTCCGGCGCAGAAGATGCAGCATCGGAGGGCTCGCCGACCCTGGGAAGAGGGCGAAGGCTGTCATTGAAGATGAACCTATAGACAAGTTAGAAAAGTTCATCGCCATGAGCAGAAGATGTCGATCTCACCTCATACGTCGAAGGCGCTGGTTCACCAGCATGTCCTCCTTCGGAATCTCCTCCGTCGCATGTTTGCCTCGGTTGTCCTCGCCAGCCATGAAGTTTGGTTGGATCTACAAGAAGGGGAAAGCAAATGGGCCGAGTAAGTTGGAAAAGATAATATTGGGATATTATATAAGACTTGGACCGAGAAATCAGGAGTCACGCGTATATCTCGGAACAAAATGGTTGCGACGTAGTAAACAGATAAATAGGAATTTTGGAATAAAATCATTTTTATCCTAAAATTAGGGGGGGCATGTGTTTACACCAAAATTTGGGAAGGAGAACGCAGGAACTCGAAACCTCTAAGATTGTGTCAATCAAGGAATTGATTGCATAAGAATCAATAACAGCTAATTCAGATTCGGCACTGGAATCAACTCTCTTCGAATGACGTCAGCAGATAACGACAATGAGCTACGGTTGGCATCAGGGAATTCATATTGGACTCTACAAAAAGGGAAATATTAGGGTCCAAATTATCTTAAGTTAGAAATATTTTTTATACCAAAGATTGTAATGAGTCGTGCTTGATTAGGATTCATGCTTAGGCTTCGGGTATAAATATTGAACCCCGGCTATTGTAAAAGGACATCAATCCAATCAATTCAAGTTACTTTTTTTCGGCTTAACGCCAACCCTTAGGAGTAGGAGTAGTGTAGATCTCGGCGAGTTCTTCAACAAGCAGGGCTGCATCGGTCCGGCCGACCTCCGGTTTGTCTGTAAGTACTGTCATGGTTTATGCTTCTGTTTGTATGACTGCATCGGTTAAGTTCGACCTCCACTGTGAACTTTAGTATAAGCTAGTTATTGACTCTTATCTAATTCAAGTACGGCTGCATCGGTTAAGTTCGACCTCCACTGCTCGAATTAGATTAAGATTAAGTTACCGGGTCTACCTAAGAGTGGCATCCTTTGGGTAGATTCATTAAGTTACCGATCTTGCTGATGTTCTTATTGTTATTTAATTTTCAGCAACATCAACTTGTCCAATCGAGATCGATCTAGATCGGCCTTACATATTTTTAGTCTGTCATTTGCTTTGGTACAATACGATGTTTCTTACAATGAGCGACGGGTTACATTTTATCGGCTGTTCTACCTCAATCTTGGTCGTGCCTAGTATGCGGTTAAGACACATATGATCTTGAAGAGGTTTGCTGGCTAGTTAAATCTAGTCTACGGTTCGCTATTATGGCTGCAACGATCCAGTCGATCCCCACTGATGGCACTTTAGATCAGAGGATGCTAGTTGATAGATTTATTCTCGATCAGGCATGACCTTAACTGTTTGCTATGTCTGCATCGGCTAAATAGCCGATCGCTCATGCTTGAACGCCTACAGTGTGTCTCCATAATTCTGTTAAATGTGAATAGATCTGTGTGCTTTAAAGGTTTGATTTATTGTCTTTATCATGGCTGCCATCGATCCGGTCGAACCCTACTGTTAGAGATAACAGGTTAGGTCTGATGAGTTTATAGATTTGTCTGTGTTAAATAGTCGATTGTTCACATGCTGTAGTCCTTTTTCATCTGAATCGGCTATTCCCTCGAGCTTTCACACATATAGCACGTCTTTCGAAAAGCCTGTCAATGTATAGATGGTTTTACGGATTCTTCGGTTTTGGTCTGTTATTATCATTATAGCTGTCATCGATCCGGTCGAACCTCACTGTTCTCGGTAACATGTTAGATTCAGAGCGTTTGTAGATCCATTCGTACTAGACAGTCGATTTGTTTGCGTGTTATATCCTTTCTCGTTAGATTCATCCGCTCAATGCTTTACACTGGAAATATTCATCTAGCTGATGATTTTATTTACATCTGCATGCATTGTACTTGTCAACATAAAATCAATCGCGACCCACGAGCTTTACAGTCCGTAAACAGCCGATTTCTTCACGTATCGGCCGTTTAGTCGATTTTTCTCGTCTGGCTGCTCCCGAAGCGGCACATTTGGAACTATTTAGGCGAATTGCAGGTCAATTGCTGATAAACTTTCTCTCATTGTCAATTGCATGTCAAATGGACTGGCCGCCTCGGGAGGAATACACAGGATCGGCTAATCCTGCGTTGAAGCCAAACGGATCTCCGGGCTCATCCTAAACAGATCCTTCTGACTTGCTGTGTGCCCGACGCATTGACACGTTTTTGCGCGGACACAACCAGAGCACCAGCTGAAACTTTTGTCCTAATTAACGGATTAGCTATTGTGGTCCTACCTTTGCCTCTACCTATCACTACCACAGGTCCGCAGTCCGCACATCACTGTCATGTCTAAAATGGTTATGATCACTACTGTAACTCGATCCAGTAGAAGGCGATCGACGGTAGGTGATGGGGTTTATCTATCACTATAGGTTCTCATACCGATAGTGATAGGAAGATATCATTGTCAGGTCAAGGCTTGACCGAGTACTAATATCATTAGAATAACTTGTCAGGTCTAGCCTCTACTATACATCGATAGCATTGGAGTCAGTGTCGGGTCTAGCCTCTTATATACATTGATAGTATCGGGGTTAGTGCCAGTTCAGCAGCTTCAACCGACCTTCATTTTCCTATTTTTATATACTTTATTTTGCTTGGGAGTCGAGTCCCATAAGACTATAAATATAGGGCTCATGTAACCCTTTAGATCTTAAGCAAGAATTGATCTGCTGCTCTTCCCTCTATCCCTCTCCATCTCTCCTTGTGCCTCCTCCCCTCTCCTTGCACCTGCCCTACCCGAGCCTTCGTCTCCCTATCTAATGGGGGCAGGGTTCCGATCTTCCATCAGGTGGAGATAACTATCGATTTGGTTGGAGAGCGACACATCGATCTAGCTTCAGATTACAAAACTTGAACCATGCAACCTTAGCACCATGTCTCCTCTAGTTATCAATCGTGTCACAATCCAGTTGACCTTACCGAGAAGGCTAATCCATGCTGCGAATTGAAGAATACAAGCGAGAACATGATGGATGCAATCTGAATATGAGTGACAATTGCGGATGTATGATTAAGCACTTGAATTTGGAGTCTCACAAACCGCCTCTGGAATATTGGCGACCGATTTACACTGACGACAACCTTAAGCCAACCATCAATGTAAGTGAATTTACACTGTTGATGAAATATCACCATTTCTACTGACATCTCAAACTAACTGTTCACAAGACTGAAAGTGGAAATCCAAGTGTTCTCTGTAGTAGTGAACTCCGACTAAGGGCCTGTTTAGATTTTCTTCTCTAAACTTTAGAGCTAAACAAGTGGTTTAAAGTTAGCTTTAAACTTTAGCCCACCTCACATTAAAGCTTTGGGGCTCGAAAGTGAGCTAAAGTGCTCACTTGCTAGCGCTCGGGCGTATGATCCGGAGTGCTAGCGTCGGACGGTACCCGCTCAGTGACGAGCGAGCACCCCCGCCTCGCACGTCGCTCGCGCCGCCGGCCACTTCCCACATGCATCCCATGTGCAACCCTCAATCTAATTTTGTAACATCCAGATGCAACAGTTGCCACATACAAAGAAGATACACGAAACACTTGAAACACTTGCAAAAACACCTGAAAACACTTGAAAATCATTGCAAACATATACAACATCTAGATGAAGCACTTGCAAAACACCTGAAACCACTTGAAAAATATGCTTGCAACATGCATGTATATACAATATCCAGATCTACTTTTGCAACATCCAAATGAAAATACTTGCAACATACGTCTGATATAGATAAAATATTTGGAACATACACTTGAAACATACGTATATAGCCATTGCAACATGTGCAACATCCTGAACCACTTTTACAACATCCCGATCTACTTTTGCAACACCGATACGAAACACTTGCAACATACCAATGAAACATCTAAAAAACCTGAAACATATGTTTGCAACATGCACTTTCAGTGCAACATCTCCTTGCTGCCTGGGAATGAAGGTCTCCTTGCTTCTTGGGAATGGAAGCTCGTCGGTGTGTGAAGTTCATCAGTGTAGAGCTTGCCGCTCCAGTGGAGAAGGTTGTGATAGGTCTGGTGAAGGTCACGACAGGTCACTCCGGTGGAGAAGACGGACCGCAATGGGTGGCCACGGTGGACAGGAGGCGCCATAGAGAGGGAGAAAGACGGGCAGCCGTGCTTGGATGCGGTGGAGATGCCGGACAACGTGAAGAATGCCGAGGCGGCAGTGCAGCGGAGCGTTGTCGCGGTGCTGCGGTGGAGATCCTTCTGAAGAGGATGAGTGGACGAGAGGCTTCTGGAGAGGGCTGGATGTAAGCATTTTCGTTTTTTATTTGTATGTTGCTGTCTAATTCTGGCTAGGGTGTCGAACGCCCTAAGCATAGCATTTCCAAAAGTTCAGAGAAAAATGATCAAACATGCGCTAAGATTCGAGTGCCTCCGTATACGACTTCGAGACTCTGACACGATTACATGCAGGTCGGACTCTAGTCGGTGAGGACACTGGCTCAACATATATAATAAAATATGGCTAAAACTAACGCAAGTCCGTGTATATACAATAAAATAAAGGCGGGCAGATGATAATCACGTGTCTGCATCAAGGCATATGTATATGTAATGATGAAATTACCACTAGCTCTCCAGGTATATTTCTCGAAGGCAATAGTAATTGAAGTCATCTTAATTTGTATGTAGCCTATAATTAAACACATATTTTCTTGGCTTCTTATTTTCTTATTTCTATAATGTCGCTCCACAAAGTCCACCTGGAGTAAATATTTCCTTGTTCAAGATATATTTTTAATTTCGCCACAAGGATCCGTGCCAAACTGAATAGGACAATTTTCATAGTGTTATCTTCTAAATATTTTGAATCAATGCACTTCTTCATGCTACACAACGAGAATAATACAATTAAGACGTACGAACGGACGGACTCGTCTCCCACCGCTCACTCCTGTACGTGCCGCTCGCCCAGTGACCCTATCATCTCGTCTTGTCCGCGCACCCCGATGCTCGCTGTGTCATTTCCTCCCTGCGTCGCCATGCCCATCCGCCCTCCCCACTCCACCTCGCCGATGCTGGTCCCCGCAGCGCCACGCCGCCCCATCCCCTGCGGCCTCCACCGCGCTACCTCCTCCGCGCCGCATTCCCCATCAGGCCTAGTCTGCCTCGCCCGCGCTCCACCGCACTGCCTCCTCGCCGTGACAACCTCCACCGAGCTGGCGAGCCACGATCGCCTCCACTGAGCTGGTGAGCCTCCATGACGGATGCTCCAGCAAGCAGGCGAGGGGGACAAGATTCGTGTGACGCCACACCCACCAGCGAGTTGCTCGTGCCGCTATTGCACAGCGAGGTCCAAGCACCGCTGTCGACCTCCGCGCTGGCGTGCCTCCATTCATCCAAGCAAAGCCTATGTTGCAAAAGTATGTTTCAAGTGTTTCAGATGTTTCATCTTGATGTTGCAAGTGTTTCATCTTGATGTTGCAAAAGTAGATAAGAATGTTGTTCATGTTACAGTGGCTATACACGTATGTTTCAAGTGTATGTTCCAAATGTTTTATCTCGTTTTCTAGACGTATGTTTGCAAGTATTTCATCTAGATGTTGCATATGTTTTCACACATATAAAGTATTTTCAGGTATTTTTTCCAAGTATTTGATACGTATGTTTCGAGTGTTTCAACTGTTTCGCACGTATGTTGCAAGTGTTTCATCTGGATGTTTGAAAAGTAGATCTGGTGTTGCAGCTAGTGTTTTAGATGCATATTTCATGTGTTTCATCTGTCTTCAAACGTATGTTGCAAGTATTGCATCCGGATGTTTCAAAAGTAGATCGGGTGTTGCATCTCTGTCTTCACTTTTTTCCGCCTCTCCTTCGCCTCGGTGTCTCTTTTTCTCGGTGCTAGCTTGGCATCCGCCGCCCCCTCCCCTCTCCTAGATGCTGGCGTAGCCACCTGCTGGCCGTGTGCATGCATGTGAGAAGCGGAGGGGGTGTGTGCGGGGACTCCCCATGTGTAGTCGATCGGGTCGAGCGGCGCGGGCCCCGCGTAGGCAGGCGCAGAATGCAGGTGCATGGGGGGAGACAGAGTGCAGACGCGGGCGTCCGTCTTGACGTCCGGGCGCTAGCACTATTGACTACACAAAGATCATTTGTGTAGTGATGCAATTAGATCAATAAAAGCTAACTCTAATGTCTTCAAATAGTGGAGTTAGTTCATTTTTAGATTATTAAGGAATACACAATATTTCATCCCCCAACATTATTCAACCGTGAATGAGTATAGCCATTTGAAAAAAAACACTCTTAGCAACTAGATCACACTTCACCATAAAGTGATAGAGAAACTTTAAATACTAGTACTCAATGAAGAGATTCAAGCTTCCATCCCATTTCTACCACTACTAGAAATATCCACGTCTATGATGAAAATGTTAATGACGAATCCGAAATCGTCATAGAAGATCGCTTTTTATGACGAATATTTATGTTTCGTCATAGATCAGTGGTGACGATCCTGCAACCCTCCCTTTCTATGATGAAATCAGACATCGTCACAAAAATGTCATATAAGAGTGCAGGGTTTCGTCACAGATCACTCGCGTGACTCATCTGTGATGATCTCATTTAAACCTATGACGAACAGGGCTTCGTCATCGAACTAATTACACATATGTGATGAACATTATTTGATCTGTAATGAACGGCTTCGTTATAGATCTCCACACTGTACTTTCTCCATCCGACGTGTACCTATAGGACCTGCAGTTACTCATCTGTGATGCTTGTAATTCGTCATAAAAGTCTCCGCTCGATCATTTCTCCATGCGACATGTACCTGTGGGACCCTTATCCATCCGACGTGTACCTCTGGGACCTGTAGTTACTCATCCATGACGCTTGCAATTCGTCATAGAAGTCTCCGCTCGGTCCTTTCTCCATCCGACGCATACCTAAGGGACCCTTCAGCATTCGACCTATGGGACCCAATGGCTTACGTGCCATGTGTACCTATGGAACCGTTCTCCATCTCTATCCAACCTATGGGACCCGACGGACCTATGGGACCCGACGTGTACCTATGGGACCATCCGACCTTTGGGACCCGACGGCTAGTGGTACCTTTCTCCATCTCTATCTGATCTGTGGGACCCGATGGCTTGTGTGTCACATGTTGCCGCCGGGGTTTAATAAATTCAAACTCAAAAAAATCATGAGACCTGGGAGTTGAACCTGGGACCTAGATCAAGGAATAGACCGTCTTCACCATTGCGCTAGACGTCTGGTTGTGTTGACATGTCTTTGGAGTCTTAATAGTAGTATTTGTTCTCCGTATGGACAGATTGACTTATATATTAGATGTATCCCCTGCAAGTGGAAACAAATCTATGCCTGTTGGACTTGCGGCGGTGGTGCTGGCAATGGAGGATCCCCAGTGTGATGTGGTGGCTCAAGCGTCCTATCGGAGGCTAGGCGGTGGGTCTTCCTAGTCGAGGGCGGTGGCATTGGCATCCGTGTCCGTCGTGTGCCATGGCAGAGGCGACAGATCGGATCCGCAGGTCTCCTTTCTTGCTTTTTCCTATTCGCTTCACTATTTTGGTCCTTGTTTGAACATGTGGTATACAAGAAATATTGTAGCGCTCCAGATCTGGTTAGGCCAATGCTGATGAAAAAACTAGGAGGTGGAACTGGTTGGTTTTCTGCTGGTGTCTTGGTTTTCTGCATATGTTCAGTGTCCTTACTGTAAATGTCGATGTGCAATTAGGCCTGTTAATTGTCAAGTGCTTGCTTGATTATACCTATCTGTCTAGGCAAACATACTGGCCCTTCGCTTCTGCCTTAAACTATTTTTTCTATCCAGTGCTTGCTTGATTCTACATTTATGTTTCGTATGCTCCAGTGCCACTAGTGAGTCCTTATGGTATTTTGAACTAGTAACATATCTGAGGCCACATTTCTGTGCCAATGGTGTCTACATGGCTGTTGGATGTATTATGATGCAGCTCATATGTTTGGTTTCTGTGTCTTCTCCTTGTTGACAACCAAGTTATCCATTTGGTTCCAAACAAGAGGAAGGCATCGAAAGCAAATTAACGCTTTGTGTCCATCATTCACATCACTGTGGCCAATAATGTTTAAGCTAGACATGTTGCTACTGATGCCAATGATGATCACTACCACTTGTTCACTGACATTCTACTTATGAAAACTGAGGAAGCTCAATTAATTGCTAAAATTGTAATGGTTACAACACCATTAACTGCTACTCTAGTTTGAGAGTTATATATCTATGAGGTGCTACTCTAAATTTACATGAGGTCATACCATGAAAATTGTTAATGGTTGTTAAAGTTGCACTTTGGTATGAGTTGTGGACTTCACTGATGGATCATTGTTGGATTAATTTTCTCTTTAGTGATCTCATTACTGAGGAAGCTCTCATGGTATTGCACACTGACAAAATGGAGGAGGCCCCCAACAAGAGCAACGCACTGGCCAGCCTCACAGAGGATGTCGTTTTTGAGATCCTTCACCACCTCCCTGCCCGCTCTTGTTCTGCTGCAAATGTGTCCGTCACTCCTAGAAAAACCTCATCTCGGACCCCAACAACCATAATGTTGACGCAAAAATGTGGCAATGTGCCTGACACACAGCAAGCCGGAATGATCTGAGCGAGGTCAACCCATAGATCTTGCTTGGCTTCACAACCAGACCAGTCAATCCTGAAAATCCTAAAAGGCGTGCCAGTCAATTTGACCTATAATTGACAAGGAAAGGAAGTTTTATCAATAGCTTAGGGTGGAACATGCCAGTTTTGCCTAGACAGTTCTAAGTGTGCTGCTTCGAGAGCAGCCAAACAGGAGAATCGACTAAATAGCTGATACGAGGAGAAATCGATTGTTAAGGACTATGATGTTCGTGGGTCATGATTGATTTATGATAACAAGTACAATGCACCTAGATATAAGTAACATCATCGACTAGATAGATATAACCAGTGTAAAGCATTGAGCCGATAAGTTTAACGAGGAAAGATATAACATGCGAATAAATCGACTATCTAGTACAAACGAATCTACAAATGCTCTAAATCTAATATGTTACCATCAACAGTGAGGTTCGACCAGATCGATACAACTATGATAATGATAACAAACTAAATCCAAAGAATCCATAAAACCATCTATATATTGAAAGGTTCATGAAAAAACATGTTATATGTGTGAAGGCACAGGCGAATCGGCTAAAATTGCCGATGCATGCATGGCAAACAAACAGAGTACATATCTCGATCACGAACAAAACCACTAATCGATAATCTCTAATCTAAAGTCTTACCAGTGAGGTTCGACCGGATCGATGCAGCTATGGTGGTGTCATTAGATTAGATCTCATTAACTAGTGAGTTCATCTAAGATCGAAAACATGTCTTTGAATGCATACTATGCTTGATTGGAATAGAGGTAAAACAGTCGATCTAGCAGAATTAAGCCATCAATTATGAGATTCAAAGTGTGACCAGACTAGAAGACGACCAATTATGATGATATGATGTCGATCTATCTCTATCTCAATCAGATGATTTGTTATAATTAATGAAATATTAATTATAACAAGATCGATAACCAGTGAATCAACCAAGAACAACCAGGAAAATTTTACTAATCTTAGAAGATTTGATAACTGGTAATATTGTATTAAACAATAAGTTATTTAACATAAGATCGATAACTTTGATCTATATTATGATCCGTAAGAGATCAATCAGCTGATGCAGCCTTACGAATAATGATACAGATCAATAACTAACTTATACTATACTCGTAAAAGATCAATCGGCTGATGTAGCTTTACAAGCATAATATAAATCGTGATGGTACTCATAGACAAGCCGGAGGTCGATCAGTCGATGCAGCCCTGCTTGTTGAAGAACTCATCGAGATCTATAGTACTCCTACTCCTAAGGGTTGGCGTAAAGCCAAAAAAGTAATTGTAGTGATTGGTTGTTCGTTGTCTTTACAATAACCCAGAACCGAATCCTACTCAAATACGACTCATTAGAATTCTTGGAATAAAAGAAAACATTCCTAACTTAAAAATAACTTGGACTCTAATCTTTTCCTTTTTGTAGAGTCCGACATATTTTTCCCTAACACCATTCGTATGTAGTCCATTGACGTCGTCTGCTGACATCATCTATAAAATAGCCGATTCTGACACTGCATCAAAACCAGCCGATATCGATTCACATCTGATCGATTTATTGATGATACAATCTTAGAAGCTTCGAGTTCTCGCTTTCTTCTCTCCAGATTTTGGTGTAAACACATAAGAAGCTGCTCTAGACTATGTCCGGCTTCTTCTATGACAGTGAGAACGGCAATCGAAACTTCACCAGTGTCGTCTGTGGTGTACGCCCTCGCTCCTTGGAATTCTTGCCCTTCAACATTGATAATGTAGCTCTCTCAGATTGCTGCAACAGCCTCATCCTATGCTGGTGCCTTGGGCTAATGGATACCGCTATGTCATCTGCAATCTAATGACCTAGAAGTTTAAAATTCTATCACCTAGCACCCATGATGTTGGCCGTGTTGTTGGTGAGGCTCGCTTGGTGTTTGATCCGACAGCCTCCTCGCACTTCCATGTGATTGAATATGTGGATGTCAACGCTGTGTGCGTAGGTGTGGGATCTACACATCTCAAACTACAGCATAGATCTATTAGGAATCTAAATAGGGCGAGCATATTAATGTAACATTTTATAGACAACCAAGTGTGTTTCTTAACGGTTGTCTACATATTATAGGGCACTCTGGGGGTACTCTATGATACTTGCTATGGATATAGATGGAAACACATAGAGGAAAATTGATAGGCCAGATGGTCTTCACCACTCCATGCATCAAGCTCAGGGTCACTTGTGTGTATTTACTGTTGATGGTCCCAATGATTCCAAGCTTTTAATCTAGATCCTTGAAGACTTTGGTACTGATAATTGGACATTAAAGCATACGGTCACCACGCGGATCCTGTTTGAAAGGATTAATATTAGATTTGGTTACATAGATTTTGATGATGAGGACATAGTGATCCCAGTTCACCCAGAATAGAATTTGATTTTCTTTGCTAGGGAGGATGGAACAATCATCGCATATAACATGGACCGCAAAAAAGTTCATGTCATCCTTGTTTGTGTCTTTTGGTATGGTAGACGTACCGTTAAAAGAAGTTCATCTACAGACCATACTTTCTTCCTTATGTTCCCTTGTTCTTGAATTCATTAGCAGAGCAGTAAATAAAGCTGCATTTGATGTATCTCTCTGTCATGCATTTTAAATGGACCAATGTTGTTTGTTTGTCTATGGACATGTTAATTTCCTCAATGATGGATGTTGTCATTATTTCAGCTAAACTAGTGTGCCATCTTTGTTTTGTTTGCAAATTGAATTATTTTTTTGGTGCGCACATGTGTTATGGTGGTGTTATAGCTCCCATCGCCGTTTCATCCATTAATTCAGTTGTAGTACAATACTTATATTGATTTCTAATGTCATGGGTACATGGGGTATGCTGATGAGGGCACTCCAAAATACACAAAAATAACACTTCAAAAGCACTACAATGCACCCGCCATATTGTACTACTAGGCTATGCTACTATTAAGTTAGCCAAACTTAAAATCGTAAATGACACAGTAACAAGCATCACAGGAAGACGAGGAATACTATGGAGGATACTGTCAGACGTGTTCAAATGTACCGAGATCGAACTTTCTTACGTGTGCAATAACATTTCAACACTAATGGCTCCTCTGCTCTGCATTAGACTGAGGCGAGACTTACGGTCGGACTTTCTTATGTGTGCAACAACATTTCAACACCAATGGCTCCTCTGCTCTACATTACACTGAGGCGAGACTTGCTCCTCGCTGCAAGGTTCTTGCAAATTCAACAAAGATTCACAAAGACACCAAGGCAACAAAAAAAAAACAAATAGAAACCAAACGACATGGGATACACCATGCTCAACAGATTGTAAGTGCGAGACTTGCTCTTGGTGCTAAAATTCTAATGGTTGTCACATGTACTTCTTTAGATTTGTTTCCTTTAGAGAGCCACATAGGTATTCAAATTTACTGCGCACGCAAGAAAGTCCCAGCATCGTAAATCTGACCGGGCCGAACACATCTCACGTTATACATGGAAACCTATTTCGTATGAGTACTTTCGTTGAATCCCTAAAGAAAACAAATAAAATTGAAACAAAACAACAGAAAAGCAAAAGCAAAAACAATATTCTAGACTTGTTCAGATGAACTCCTCGCTGCATGGTTCTTTCAAGTTCAACAAATTTTATCAAAGACACGAGTTGGCTTCAACAGAGATCAAAGGCACTCATGAATGTTTAGCATATTATAGATTAGATCAAAGACATTTAGAAAGAAATCTGTAGCGAAAAGCAACCAACAGGGGCTACAAACCAGCTACAAAATGACCAAAGGACCTGAGCTACACCACGCTCAACATAGTTTAACCCACCTAAGGCCTTGTTTGGATGTGCATGTATTCATCTTGATCCACATGTGTTGAAGTGGATTGGAGTGGAACTAAACTAAATTCTATTCCATTCCACTCCAACACATATGTATTGATGTGGATACACATGCATCCAAACAAGGCCTGATACAAAGTTCAACAAAAGTTAACACCAATATGCAAATGAGAGTTTAGATATTTTGCAAGGGCATCTCGCAGATCAAACTTATTCATGACTACTAATAATACTGATATGTCCCACAGATCAAGGGTCGAGGTTGGCATGCAGGATCTTGTCCACGTCCACCTTCGGTAAGACGACATTGGCGGTCGGCTCGAAACTCTTGATCAGATTGGCGATGTCATCGTTCGTTGAACGCGGTGGAAAACCCTGCTCTACCACTATGAGGTTCACCGCTATGCCAATCTAAAGCTGGGCAGCAGCTAGCGCTGTGGCAGCCTCCTGATGAATGGCTTCGATCACCATGGCTCAAATTCGGACCGGCAGGGCTCGGAGGTGCTCCTCTACAGCAAACAAATTATCCACTTTTCCAATGGGGATGGCCGCGTTACAGGCAGCTAGCATGGACATCTATAGGGTTTCGACCCGCGTGCTTAGTGCCACAACAAGGTTCATCATGTGTTGGGCCTACTGCTGGGTGATTGCCAAGTCAGCTCACGCCTGGGAGACCAGATTCTTGGTAGCTTAAAGTGTGTCGCGCGCGGCATCCAGCTCACCGTGCAGCGTGTCGACGTTCAGCCTGGTGGATGACAAATCCGCTTGGACCTCGCAGTAATCCTTCAATAATTGATGGTACTCTATGTCGTTTGAGGATTCATGCTCTTCTGATGATTCGCCCACTTCAGAACCAGAGGGCTTTGCGTGGATAGACGGGCTCGGTGGTGGCAAGCAGCGATGGGACAACTCTCCAGCACCACCGGGAGAAAGCCCCATGACCTAGGATGGCGCCTCCATGGAGGAAACGCTGCATAATGGAAGCCAAGTTCATGCCCATATAGGATAAGGGGGAGAGCGATCTGATTGAGAAGGCAAACAACTTTTACCGAACTGACCAGCGTAGCATGGCATGAAATCGCAGGTGTCTACCTCCATCGGGGGATGCCTCACGAGGACGCTTTCTGAGCACGACCACGGACGAAGAACCGGGCACCGGGGCAAATAAGGCTTGGGATGCCATCATGCCCATGATCACCTATTGAGATAGTAGGCAAATTCCAAATACTAGTTAAATTAAACAGCATGAACACAAATACTAGTTTGAGCATTGCTCGCATACTCTGGTTAAATGAAGATAAACAACATGAAAAGCGGTGATGATCCACCTCCAAAGGGGGAATTGGCCGGTTCGAGAGTAGGCCGACGAGAGATCCGTCTGTCGATGGAGGATTGCCGGCATTGAAGGCCTCTGTGGACTCCACATTGACAGATGACCTCGTCCTCTCCGCCATGGTCCTAGCAAGAGGCGTCGGCGGCGTAGTAGGGTGGAAGGCAAAAGCTTTGGGATGGAATCAAGAGCTCTGGAGAGAGAAGGCAGCAGGTATAACCTTCCCTCATGCCCCTTGTCTCTGCTGTTATAGTTTGGGGGCCGTCGATGACCCCATGACTGAGACGTTTGCGTGGGTGGGCGGTGGGGCTTCGCCCCATCACGTCAAAGCGATTGGCCAGGAGGCGACATCCCTTGCTGCAACAGGCTGCTGATGCCACCCATGCGCACGCACCTACGCGGGAATGCAGGAGCACATCATTTGGGTAGTCAAGATTTTAGATGGCCGAACCTTGTGTGATCCTATAAAGTATAAAGTTTCTGAATAAAAATAATCCTTGAGGCATGATTCTTGCAAGTTCAACAAATCTTATCAAATACATGAAAATAAGACGAGTTGGGTTCAACACAGATCAAAGCCACTTATGACTACAACTACTACTGATACAAATGTTGTGAGCGAGTGCACTCCATAGGCAATAGTTTTACTCATAGCTCTATACTGTATAGTGTCCGATGAGATCAAATGTGCCGTATTCAGACTTTCTTACGAGCGTAGTAAAATATGAGAGTGAAGCGAATACGTCAGGAAAGTTGGACACAAGAAGTGATTGGAGAAAAGGAGTTGTTGACACGCTTGAGACTTGTGCCTGGTGCGGTTGTGATAGGTCTTTTCTGTACTTATTTGATTCCAATCCAAGCAGTCACAACAATTGAGGGGGATACTGAAGGCAAGATAAAGATTTTTTTCCAACCGGTGTCCTTCGCCTCGGGTGCTGTCACACTCCCTCAAGAACCTCAACCAGTTGTACTACAGAAGGCGTGTTCGACTAGAGATGCAGGAGTATTGACATTCCCAAGCGTACACTGATGAAAAAGAGCACGTCTCCTCCCTTTACGCCGATGAGACGGCGTCAGTCCTGGTGCTGGTTTTTACTACATGTTAGCTCCTCCACTGATGCCCCAACAATGTGTGCACTCCTTGCGTTCATGACAACACCAGAAACATAGAAAAAGAAAGCCCCCACAAGAGGAGAACGAGAACAGAGACATACCAGCAAGGATTCCTCAAGACTATCAAGTTCCCTAGTTGGCACGGCAGGGCTACAAGAAGACATGGCAGGACCAAGCCAGAGTGACCTAGAGTGCATGAAGATCCTCCTTCCTGGATTGTATGCAGAAACATTAGTAAGTGCCCGATTTTTGTGTGGTGAATCTGATCTAATGGCATTTGCCTTTGGGAATGAACTTGTCCCTCTATCTGGCTATGTTGATCGTTGTGCACGTAGAAACTACTGGCTGCAATGGCCCGGGCCGTCGGAGGTCATCGGAAACTCAAGCTTTGTATAGACGACGAGCAGAGCCTGGCCCGGTGGAAGGTGGAGGTGTTCCCCGATGGCAGTCACTTGTACCTCTATCGAGGATGGAAGCACTTCGCCCACGCCCTCGACCTCCAAGATGGGTTCTCTCTTGCATTGTGGTATGGCGGCCGGTCATAGATTAACGTCAAGGTCTTCGACCTTACCACCTACCGCGAGCAGTACTCGCACGACTTCGAGCACAGCGGTAGTCAGCTCTCCCTGCCCATCGCAGAGCCGAGGAGTTTTGCAGTGATCCTGAAGAAGTACAACCTCAAAGCGAAGTATCTGGTGAGCACTCGTGTGAGACGCAGAACGTACTGACAATGTTGCAAGTTACCATTGTCCTCTTTGTCATCAGTCTTTTTTTGTGCGAGACGAAGAATGTGCTAGTGGACTTCGAGCGAGTGCACGATGACAAGCAATGGCACATGGTCGAGCTACAGATGGCTAGGTAGTCCTTGTTCGTGGGCTTAGAGAGGACCCGCATGAACAAAGTCTTGCGAATGTCGTTCAAGTACAAGTGAGTCTCCTTCTGCGCTAACAACAACCTCAACGTCGGCGACACCTGCTTCTTCAGCATGATCCACGAGGCCACCTGCAGCAATGACGACGACGAGGAATAGGAGCTAGAGGATGATGAAGCTAAGCTCAAGGTGGAGGAGCGCAAGATAAACGGCTGATGGAGGCGGTGAACTCAGTGCAACAGTTGACACGATCTATATTTTATTGTTTCATCAATACTATTATCTGGCCTGTCAAGATTTATAAGTACTAGACTATCTTAGGCCCTATTTGGATGAACTGTGATTAGTTAGCCATGGCTAAAAATTAGGCAAATAGTTGTTTTATTAGTCGATACCAGTTTGTATCGTGAACTAATTGTTGGGTTCTTTGGACTAGTTTGATGGCCCCTGATAGTTGCCATCACTGTATTTCGTTGTTCATCGACTCATAGTGATTTAGATTGTCTATATACTGCCTCGCCCTCAACCCATCTTATATACTGCCTCACAGTGTCATCGTCGTTGGCATTGCCATTGTGCCTATAGAGTAATAGGGCAACCAGATAGACCACCAGATTATGCCCGCCATCTGCGGCGTGAGCAAGATCGTTGAGGCATGGTCGGGGCTGTGCTTTTCCCTGAATACGGTTTGTATCCTAGTGAGGAAGCAAGCCTCCGAGTTGCCAACTTGGGTGAGGCTAGCAAGGAGGGCTTCGTAGTCGACAGGGTCATCCCACGTCCTCCTCCATCTGAACTGATCTAGGGCCAGACATCGACCGATGATGGGGTCACCGTAGATATGGCGCATGGATGAGCAGGTCGCCCGTAGGCTATGGAGGACATCCATGGGCTGCTTCGAGGTCATAGCAAGGTGGCCTGTGATCACAATTTGCACCTCTGTAGGGAGCCCTGTCAGCAACATGATTGCCCTGTGGATCAAGCTACGGCGTGTGGACGGCGACGAGCCGAAGGGCTGGAGAGGCGGAGTGGCACGACATACGTTGATTGAGGGGGAGGCAGGGGAGGCCACCGAGTGGGAGAAATAGTAGGAGTCAAACAATGGGAGTGAGGCCAGGCTTTGTACACATAGGGACGCCGGGGCTGGAACATGCTTCTAACATGAGCGCACCATGTTCATCATTACTAGTATCCGAGTAATGAATATTTTAGTCGGGTCGGACCTTCTGTCATTCGGTGAACTATACAGTGTAGTCCTATCCAAGTAGTCATAGGCTCGCAGCAGCCAAGGGGCAACAGCTAGCTAGAGATGGCCACATTACATGGTTTCATAGGTTCTGATCGTCTGCACTCCCTCGGCTATGTTTGAAGTTGCCGCTTCAGGATTCATGCTTGCAGCCACAGACGGTGCAACTCCTATTTATAGCACAACTGATCAGGCAAAAGTTCTACTCATAGCTGTACAAGAGTTACATGTCCGGCCCGTTCAAATTTACGCTGCTCAAACTATCAGGTGAGCATACGGTTTACAAGAAACAGTTAAACGTCATTTCTTCTAATATACTAGAGGGATGTGGTCGGGGAAAAGTTGTAGAGTACACATCCCTGGTATGGTAACAAGTTGCCATCTATAAGCATGATTTCGGTTAGAATAAATGTCAACCGAGATCCTAAAACCAGCATGGAATGCAATCATAAGTTCATACAAATAGTACGGTTTGATATGAAGCACGTTATCTTTATCTAGGTCCTCAAACTAGCACGGAACGCGGCTGGGAAAATGCAAACGGGTGAGGGATGGAGGAGCTAGAAGGTAGGTGATTGATGCAATGTGCACCATCGGATGAGAGAAGGGGGGATGCTCCTTTCATATAGACCATGCACGGTTGACGAGAGTGAAGCGAATGTGGCTGGAAAGCTGGACACAAGAAGTGAATCGAGAAAAAGAGCTTTTGACCACCATGAAATGCTTGACACTTGAATGCCTAGTGCGGTTGTGATAGGTTTGATCTGTACTTATTTCACTACAATCCAAGCAGTCATAGCAGTCGAGGGGCAGACTGATTGCTATGACACTTTATACTGTCCTACGAGATCAAATACACAGCGGACGGACTTTCTTGCGTTCGCAGTAAAAGTCAATAGCTATGACTCATCCATTCTGCATTAGATCGAGGCGAGACTTATTCAGATGAACTCCACGCTGCATGGTTCTTTTAAGTTCAACAAATTTTATCAAAGAAAATTTCAACATCTATACACCCACGTCCTCCGTTCAGAAAGGGCGAACACCGTTAGTATATTATAGATCAGAAAGAGAACCCAAAAGAAATCTATAGGTGAAAGCAACCAATAGGGGCTAGAAACAAGTTACCAAATAACCAAAGGAATTGAGCTACACCACGCTCAACAGAGTTTAACAGACCTAATATGAAGTTCAAGAAAAGTTAACACAGACATGCATGCAAATAATTAAGACTTCACATATGGTCGTCCCACAAACCAAACCTAGTCATGACTTACTACTAATACGTCCCATAGATCAACGATCAAGGTGGTCATGCAGGATCTTGTGCACGTCCACCTTCGCTAAGACGGCATTGACGGCCAGCTCGATGCGCTTGAGCAGTTCATCAATATAATCTTCATCTTCCAGTGCTAGTGGAAAAGCCTATTGTACCACCCGGACTTTCACCACTGCGGCAAACTCAAGCTGGGCAGCAACCAGTGCCATGGCCACCCCTTGACGGATGGCTTCAGATGCCATGGCCCAAATGCCGGCCGGTAGGGCTCGGAGGCACTCCTCTGGTGCAGTGATCGGATCGTCTGCTGTCTGCACCGGGAAGGCGGCATCACAGGCGGCTGTAGCATCGACAAGCAGGTTCTTGACCTCCACCTCAGCGGCCGCCTTCTTGCCTCGTGCCTGGGTGGCTTCTTGTTGGGTGACGCCAAGTGCGGCGCTCGCGGCCTTTAGCTCATCGCGTAGCTTGTCGGCGTCCAGACTAGCCCCTGAGTATAAGTCTGTGACCTTGAGGTAAGCCTCCTTTAACTTAAAGTGATGAGGACATCCTCCACTATTAACCGCTGGCAAAGACGCAACAAAGGGGCCAAGTGGCCTAGTTGTAGTCGGGCGGTGACCGTGTGAGCCTCTGAATAATCCCACCTTGCTTAGCTTGGGAGGAGGAAGCCACCTTAAAAGGGAGAGCCACCCTTCCCCTATTGGACTAGTCTTTTAGGGACATTGGGCCTTTCCCCGAGTGGGTGTGCCTGAGAACTATTGGGGTCCGGGCAGCCTTAATTTATTGGGCCTCGGCCAACCCCACTTGGGCCGGATGCATCATAAAGTATTCTTCGTGGTCTGACAATGCATCACTAGAAGACTGTCTGGGGTTAGACGGGACTTCATGGTCTGATGATGCATCAGCAAAAGACTGTTCAGGGTCAGACGAGATTGGCGATGACGTGCATCGATGGGACGTCTCTCTGCACAATGCAAGCCAAGTTCAAGCCCAAAGGATAAGGGGGGAGAGCGATCTGATTAAGAAGGCAAACGACTCATCGGACTGTCCAGAGCAGCATGGGATGGAATCATCATTGGTGGCTGCCCCCACTGAGGGATGATTCCTGGGGCCACTTTCTGAGCGCGACCGTGGACGAAGAACTTGGCTCCAGGGCCAACGATCCTCAGGACGCCATCACGCCCATGTCCACCTGTTGAGAAAGTAAGCAATTTCCAAATACTAGTTAAATTAAGTAGCATGAACACAAATACTAGCGTGAGCATTGCTTGCAGACTCTAGTTAATTTAATGAAGAGAAACAACATGAACAGCGGTACACGAAAAAATCTCCTCGTTAGGAGGAACTGGCGGTGGGTGTGAGACCACACCGATGAGAGGTCCGTCTGTCGGTGGAGGATGGCTAGCGCTGAAGGCTACCCAGGACTCCCCCATGCTATGATCCATCATGTACTCTCCCATAACCATCATCACCCATTGGTCTAGGTCATCCTCACGGATGGTGACCCTCGACTCAATTGTAGGGTTCATTGGGCCTCAGAACTCCCACTAGGGGTGGTGCCTCATCTTCAAGGGGAGGACCCGACGACCGATGAAGGTACGGATCACCCTCATTCCTGTTAGGCCCCGATCCTTTAGGTCCTTGATCGCATCCAACAAGTTGGGCACGTGGTGTATGTAGGCCTCTAGGGGCGGTAGTTCCTCCCATGACTCCGGGAGGTCACCACGCAGCCGGTCAGGAGAATAAGATGGCAACGGCGGGCTCTCATTAGGGACATAGAGCCACGAGTTTTGCCACTCCAAGTTCACGGAAGGGTAGCGGTCAAGGCTTAGCTACCTGTCCTCCAATCTGAGACAAAGTTGGATCAAGGCGCCCCCCATCTAAGGAAGATGGACCCCCGAGAACTGAGCGAACCACCCAGAATAAAGACGCCACAGCTCATAGTGGATAGGGACTCCCAGGAAGCCCTCGCATGGCATGATGAAGATGAAGAGGTGGAGGATCCCCTCTGGGGTCAAGTCATGGAGGCAAAGCCTGTGGTAGTACAGCAGCCACCAGAGTAAGAGGTGTGTCGGCACCCCAAACCCAAAAGAGTGGAAATGGGCGAAAGAGATGACCTCATTCTCCTCTGGCCTTGGCTCCACTTCGGTTCTCGGCGGGACTCTCCACCCGATCACGCCGGTGGCCTCCAGGATCACCACATTCAGTCGTAGCTCGTCGAACGCCTTGTGGTCAATGAACGACTTCATCCACTATGTGGTCATGGTCCTCGCAGGAGGCGCTGGCGGCGCAAAGGGTGCAGTAGGGTGGAGGGGGAGATCAAGGGAGGGAAGGTAGATGATCGTAGAAGGCAGCAAATAACCTTCCCTCTCGTGCCCTTTTGTCTTCTATAGTTTGGGGGTTGTGGAACCACCCCATGCCCCACGACCACTAACACGTTTGCGTGGGCGAGCGGTTCAGCTTTGCCCCATCACATCAATGCGATGGCCGTGAGGCGACGTCCCTGTTGGAACTGCTAGCTGACACCACCCACGCGCGCGCGCCTGTGTGGGAATCTAGGAGCCTACAAGATGAAAACGGACGCCACACGTCGTTCATCAATACTATTCGGGTAGTCATGATTTCAAACCGCTGGACCTTCTGTGATAAACCTTATCGCTCCACTAGTGTCCTGCTAGTGAAAATTTTAAAGGATCGTTGTGTCTATAGGGTGTAGAAACATTTCAACAGCTGTGCATCTGTCCTTTGATGGTTGCGATCAGTCCAAATATGAATTCAACTACTCCATCCCAAATCGACGAGTCAGATTGTCAAATTTGACAAAAAAAACTCAATGTAATAAGAATCAACTGAAGTATATGAAGTATGAAAGAAATAAAGGAAGATAAATATAGTTGGACCAACATAAAAACTTCATTCCATTATAGAGAAAAGTACATTACGTAGTTTTTCTCTAATCTCTAATGTCTAAAATAACTCATCTTACCAAGGGGACTCATGTCAGACGGTTGACAAATTTCATTCAGTCTATCAACATGAGTGAAGATGATAGTGTCTCCTCCCATAAACACAGTAACACTACCAAGTCTTTTCATTTGCTCGAAATTCCTAACACGGACAAAAATCTCGCCACTATCATAGTCTTTGACAACTGTAACAAAGCAATCTTTACCAAGCATATAACGAACTACAGCTTCAATAACGATCCGTCGGGGCTGTTGATGAACATGACATCCCCAAGCAACAAGCACCCCTTGTACGATACCTAGCGACACTCCTAGCTGCCAAAGCGCAAGCTTGCTAATGGAGTAAACATGGGTGTTGTGGTATGATGACATCTCTCTGTATACATACAGAACAAAAAAACACAAGGAAAAAATCATTAGAAAAAACCACATATGAAATACTACACCTTGAACAAGTAAGAACCAGCACAAAGCAATAGAATATTGCCTAGGCCATATCTTAGCCTCGATTGAGATCCTGACTAGAATAAAATGACAAAGAAACTAAAACTCACCTCAACAAGGACGATCACTGTTGTTCTATGGGCAATAGCTACTAACAAAGTTGTAACACTGCCTCCTTTCCTTAGCTAGCAACTTGCAAGTGAAAAGTAAAAGAGACCAGGAAGGATATGTATACTCGACGTAGACGCTAACAAACGTTAGAAGACGTGAGTCCCCGTAGCGTTACTAATTACTAATAAAATAGATTTAGAATACGAGTAGTTAGAGTAGTAGTCGAGGGGTTGGCATGTTTTCCTGCTCTGATTACAAGAAAGTCTGGCGCATTAAATACACAGAGCCACGGACTTTCTCGTTATTAGAGCAGGAAAACGTGTCAACCCCTCGACTACTACACTGGCGATTTGAGTAGTAACGGTGACGAGCAATGGGAATATACTCGAGCGATGACATGTACAGCATCGACTGTGACTCCAGCGAGGAGGAGGACAATCCGGAGTATTGCGACTCATCCAGCGACGAGTCTGGCGAGCTGGCGAATCGCCAGAGCACTAGCGAGGAGGAGGATGCTTTTTTCTCTTTCTCTGGAAACTCAAATCCCCTTAGAACCTGTGACTTTTTCCAAGTTGGGAAATCCATGGGGATATCAGTAACCCATTTAGTTATTCATGGAGGGTTTTCCATCCCTGGGCCTATTTTCCCCTTGCTTCCAAATTATAGGCCTTAGTTCAAACAGCCGCAGATGCAGTCACACACATAAAAAAATAATCGGTAGATGCAGCGCAACAAGCTACAGCGAGTAGTTTTTTTGGTAATTTTAGGTTTCAAATTCATGCATCTTTTAATTATTTATTCATTATCATCCTCTTTTAGTTTTATGTTTATTTATATTATTATGAAAAAACCAAAAAGGCAACAACTAACTCATCGGATATATAAACAGGTGCACATGAGAAAAAAAATGAAAAGATGGATATTAGGTAAGTAACATTTTGTTATACTAATTTTCAATTAAAACAGGGAATAAATTTCAGTCTCTGCCGAGCACCGCGCCGAGTAGTCCCGCTAACACGCCCCAAAAATTTGATTTCGCACCGCGCCGAGCAGTCCTGCCAACACGCATTGAAAATTAGCTGTCTCTCTTTTGCCCTCCATGCGGAAAATAGGTTTACCACGCCATCGATTTTAGACAAGGGCATTTGTGGTAATGTGATGGTCACATAAAAGCACAAAGAGTCATCATCCTGCCTCCATCTCCATTCTCTACCCGCATTGTCTCTCCTCCAGCTCGAAATCCTAGTCCCATGGCCTCCCTCTTCACTCTCCAGCCGCCCCCTCTGCCACCCTGCTCCGGACCCTAGGCGCCATTGGCATAGTAGCTCGACTTCTTCTTGACTCTCCAGCCGCACCCTCTCTAATACATTTTCAAACCCTAGCCTCGACGATGGTACAAGCTAGATCCGGATCCCCTACCTCGGCACCTGCCACGACCGACTGGATCTAAACCCTAGACAGAGCCAGATCTGTTACCCCTACGTCAATGCCGGTCGCACCAGCTCCGCGACCACGATGACAAGATCGGATCTGAACACGGACATGGAGGAAGAGGTACCCAAATTCCTTTTATGATGTGTGCTCTACTATAAAGGCTGAACCAAGGATATGTAGATAGCGATGGAGTTATATATTTTATATAGTTGAGTGTAGCTGACATGTACTTTATTAGATTAATGACTTCCATATAAGCTGTAGTTACGTACTAGTTAGGTGCTTATTTACATACTCTGGCTCTGTTGTGTTGATATTCCATAGAAGCTTTAGTTAATAAATGCCTTTGCAATCTAGAGAGATGGAAGAACTTGGAATACGTGTGGGCCCAAAACATGTGTCTCCAAAGGCAAAAAAGTAAAGCACAAAGGGTATACACAATGAAGATTTAGAATATATCCCTGAACCACGGGAGGTAGTTGAGGGATTGATGTTACAGATGAAACAGATTTAGATTTAGAAGATGAGTCAGTACCCCTAGCAATTGAGGTGCTTGTTCTATCTTGTATTTAGTTTGGAGGGGGGTAGGTAGCAATGCAATGCTTTACTGTTTGGATAGCAATGCAATTTGTACATGCTTGCTGCTTAAGTTTGTATCTCCAATTTATGTGTCTGGGTCAAAGGTGCCATAGAGGAGGCTCTGCTAGCAGGACAAAAGGCAGCGCTGCCATGAGTCCTGGGCGAAGGCACTCCAAGCGAGTGAATTCAACACGACCAGGAGAGTTTACTCATGGGGTTTGTACTCGGAGGGCTGCCATTAGCAAAAGGGTGGAGGTATCAGCAGTTGGTGAACATAATTCTCCATCACCACGGACACCTATACACAGGGATCAATTCAAACTTTATGAATTGACTAGAGACATTTGTTGGGACAGCTCCCTACCTAGCCCTGTGAGAGAGTTCCTATGGCCAGATGATGATAGCCATGCCAAAGTGGAGCCCTCTGAGCTACCTAGCCCTATGAGAGAGTGCCCACGGCCAGATGGTGATAGCCATGCCGAAGAGGAGCCCTCTGAGCTACCTAGCCCTATGAGAGACTACCCATGGCCAGATGATGATATCCATGCCAAAGAGGAGCCCTCTGAGCAAACTCCCATCTCCACCCACCCGTAGAACAATAAAAGTTGCCTAGGTTGGTATTACCTTACAGATGTCTATCAGTCAATTTGCACTAGCTATTTGATATCCATGTTACTTTTCTAACAATATGAAAGTATGAAAACTTTGTAGTACCATTGCCAAGAAGTGCGAGGAAGATGAGGCCTTGAACTCGTGGAATTTTGCTTGACAAAATGAGCAAATCAATGGGAGGATTGAGGATGCTCGTCTCTGTTGCTGAGGGGAACAAAAGGCCACATGATCTAGTGCAAGTTGCCAAGTTTGCCTCAGAGGTAGGTGTAGTAGTTAGGCATCAAATACCAATTTTAACACATTGAAAACATTACAAGAAGCCCTCCAGTGTCATCCATTATAGGAATTTTATGGAGAGGCTAACTGTATGTATGGGTATCCTCTCTTAACATTCAATTCTGCTTTGAGAAACTTTAATGGATTTACTTTTTATTCACACTACTGCGTATAGTCAAGGCTAGACATTGACTAGGCTCACCCACCAACACAAGAAGCTTGCTGGAATGTATTGCAGTGTGGGGTACGGTAGACACGCTATAGGTTGAAGCAAACCTACTTCAATGGCGTCCTTGCTAATTAGATTCGTACGACCTCTCCTGTCCCGTGCATGAGCGATGCACAATGGTGTGAACTTGTCGAGACTTGGACTAGTGCTAAGAACAAGGTATGTGTGAACCCATCGATTTCATGTCTAGTCTTGCTATGGTCTACTTGTGCTACAGTCTAACATAAATGAAGCTATAGGAAACATCTGAGATGAATAAGCGAAACCATGCAAAAGTGAACTACCACCAGTCTATAGGATCTCGCTCCTATGTTGTCCCGCTGCAAACATTTGTAAGTGATGGTTGTGTTTTATTGTTACTCTTGCCTTTGTATAAATATAAACAGAAACTCATGTGCAATGTGAATAGAAGGAGAACAAGAGGAAGGCTGCAGAACACGATCAAGGACTTGATGAACAACATGATGATCCAGGACTTGAACAACATGATCGACCTGATGAAAATGCTAATGCTATGGAAGTCTTCAAGGACTTCCATACCAGTACGAAAAAGGACCTGAGCGATGCTGCAAGAGCAGTAGTTGTAAGTACCTTCATTTGTTTTCCTTGAAATCTACTGAATCCATTGCCATAAAAGAAGGAAACACAATAGGAGCCTAATGTGGCAACATCATTTAATTTTGTAGTTGCAATTTTACCACATTCAATATGGTACCTGTACATTATGCTTATGTAATCTCTATCAGCAGTAGGCTGCAAAAGACCTATGCATTATGCTTATGTAATCTCTATCAGTAGTCATCTGAGGAAGTCCTATGCATTACTTGTTATGAATTAATCTCTTGGGTTTTCAGTAGAAGTCCTCTTTCACTATCTGTAACCTAATGTTTTACTGATTGAATTTCGCAGGAAGCTATGGAAGCTATGCAAGCAGAATCTGTTGCAGATGGACAGCAACTAATGACTAGTGATGATGTTGTTTCCAAGGTCCTCTGCCTCTACCAGGACAAGTGCTCCTCTCAGGCAAGCAACAAAAACCTTTTTTTGAAGAATGCTGGTATCCTGAGAAGCTCCACCAAAGTAGAGACATCGGCGGAGATGACACTTCGGGAGTAGCTTGCTATTGAATAGGAAAGTACATCTGAGCTCGTCGAACTAATGGATGAACTAAAGGTGAGGACAGAAAAGGCTAAAAGGGAGCTTGAGGAATTCAAGCAACAGCAACAGGAGGGGTACAATAGGCTCAGTGAGCTAGTCTTACGCTTAAGCTCTCCTGGTAATTAGCTCTCTGTCTTCAACTCCTGTGGCTTGATGCGGTGAATATTTGTGGTCAGTTGTGTGGACGCATGTGATGGTTTGATGTTGTGATACTGTGTTAGTGGTTCGCTGCTGATGTGTAAAATATTAATTGTGGTTATTTGATTGCTAGGCTAAATTGTTATGTAGTCAATCTGTGCAGTAGTGACGATCTCGAATTACTTCTATGATGAATTGATTGTACTCCGTGCGGTAGAATCAGAACAGACCACATAATCAAATAAAAATGCGACAGGTGGAGGAACCAGTGCATGACATGTGAAATAGCCAGAGCACGACATGTGAGCTATTAATAATCCGACACGTGGAATGATGTCGTTAAGCCACATGGCTGAATAAAAATGCGAAACGTGGACGAACAGTGCCGTGACGCGTGGTCGAATAAGAAACGACCACGTGGACCAATAAAAATACACCACATGGTCCAATGAAGAAGTGACACATGATCCAACTGCAACACGACACGTGTGCCCATAGAAAACTGACATGTGGAACAACAGGAACATGACACGTGGTCCAGTAAGAACCTAACACGTGCAAGAACTAGAGATGACCACATTGTGCAATAAGAAGGTGACATGTACCTGAACCATCTCAAATACAACCGGCTATAGCATGTATACGTGGAAAGTATCTCCAGCGGAAGCACCCACGCATGCCAAAACAGTTCTATGACGTTCTGTTTTTCATCACAGATCAAGTCACTTCTATAACGATTTGCGAAAATTATCATAGAATTTCAAGTATGACGTGACTTCTATAATGAACCAATTTTTTCATAAATTCATCATAAAACTAAAATTATGATGAATTTAGCTCCTTTAGTGATGAAATCTTGTTGTCTTAGAAGTGGATATTCCTACTAGTGACTTCCCCGGTCCCCATCCAAATTAAAGTTGAAGAGGTCTATCACCATGATCCGTGAGGTTATCTACTAGATGATGAAGTTAGTTGCAACTACAACCATATCCACATCAGAACTTGTTCTGAAAACCGTGGCTTATCTGCCCCAATCATTAGCAGCCTTTTGAAATCTGACGCATAAAACTCAACGGTTTAGCAGATCGACGCAATGAACCAAGAGATTGCACCAGACGACGCCCACATGTTTGGTACGTACACTACTACCATACCAGACAACTTTCAATTTGGACTCGAACCATTGGGTCAACCCAGACCAAATTTTTTACATTTTAGCCCTTTTTTGAAAGTTTCTCACAAATAGACCCCTAGAGGAAAGATTTCAGAAAATGGACCCTTACCTCGGCGCCATTGATGCTGGCGCTAAGCTAACATGTCTCGGCGCCAGCGTCCCTGGTGCCGAGCTCCTGGGCTCGGTAGGTGACATGGCAGGGAGCTCCACGCCAGCCACTCTGGCGCCGAGCTCGGCGTCGTAGATCTTGGCGCCAAGCTCGGTGCCAGAGTGGCTGGCGCCGAGCTCCCTGCCATTTAACCCCAGCCCAACCTTCCTACCCGAGCGTTCTTCCTCTTCTTTCTCCTCCCTCTCGGGTTTTTTCTCTCCCCACTTCACCCTACCTCACGAATCGGCATATTGGACCTTGGAAACTTTGATTTGATCCGTAGATCTTCGAGAGCAAGGTATCCTCGCTCCCCGCCTAGTTTTTTTCGCATCGATTCGGTATATATTAGTCGGATTTTTTAACGTAATAATCATCATCACTTAGGGTTTCATTCTATCCCTCAATATATGTATTATACAACAATAGGATGACGCCAAGGCGTGAAAAAGCTAGCAAACCTATGCGCATGTAGTTATGTTATGGGTTCATTGTTGTGCATCAAATGGGAAACCCTAGGTTTAGGGTTTAATGTTAACTGCTTTCGGTTCTTAGAAAGAAATTGGTTGTATTGTAGTTATGGTTCTCATTGACATTTATTTGTGATGTTTTGATTTATATTTGTTAAATTACATCTATTTTGTTAAATTACATCTAGCAAATATACCCCCGTCCCTCCTGACCTCCCTGTCCCTAACTGTGACTGTGGTTTCCCGGCCCATGTTTTTCAATCGAAACATCCAGACACAGCGGCGCATTGCTTCTACACATGCAGTCGTTTTAATGTAAGAAATTGTTTCCACTATCCTTTTTCTTTATTTGTGTAAGTATGGTACTAATATTTTGTTGGAATCTCGTTGTGTAGGACCATGAGAGGTGCTTTTTCTTTCAGTAGATCGACGGTGCAGACAAGTTTGATCCTAGGTACCTCCTTTTCGATGATTGGTTTAGAGGGAGACATCCACGTGAGCACTTCAAGCGGTGGGTTCCACCCCCCCTAACCCTCCGCCAATGACGGCTAAGGAGAAGCACCTAGCCACAGTTAGACGACTCAAGGAACCTCCTCTGTGCGATCATGGAGATCGAGCTGTGATAAACCCTGAGAATACGTTGGAGTTTGTGTGTCCAAACAAGCATGAAGTAAGTGCAAAGTGTATGTGTTGAAATGTTGAGCTATATGTGTTCATGTACTAATGTCTACTTATTTAGGTGTTTTCAATGGCGAAGTGTCATTTCAAGGAGTGGTTGTATGGTCCTAAGAACCAATGGTCGGAAGAACCGCGAAAGGTTAAGGAAAAGAAGAAAGAAAGGGTAATTTACAAAGCACCTCCTGTCATGTGCAAATGTGGTGTTAAATCCAACTATGGCCTAGTCCCTTCGGAGCTTGGAATAGGCCATTATTGCGGCCATATGGTTGAGTATGATGAGGTTGATTATTTTTGTGGTAAACATGAAATCGTATTTTGTTTCTTTTGCAAAGACATATATGATATAATTTTTCGTTTGAACAGAGCACTAGGAAATGTAGGTGGGAATGTTATGATGGTCAAGCTAAGTTCTTGGATGAATGGAAGAAGAGGCAAGTAATTGCACGGAAGAGGGGATATGGACCTGACTACGTCAACCTATTCGTTAAACATCACAAAGAAAAGATGCGTGAGTTTGCTAGACAACGCGGTATTTGTAACCCGATCGATGTTGGTCTTAACAAATGGGGATTGGAGAGACGGATGACGTTAGAGGAGGAGAGGACAAGGAATGAGGCAAGGGAGGAGACAAGAGTACAGATGTAGGTCTTGAACGAGCATGTTGTTGCATTATGTGCCGGTGAGTGCTTGAAAAGCATTTTTTTGTTGCCTGATTTTAAATGTAATATAATCGCGTTGCTAACTGATTGCATTTCATACATGAAGGGATTGGTTGCAGTGAGGAACAAACCGCAGAGCTGGCTCGTGCAAGGTATGAGGAGAAGAAGTTAGATGAGCATAGATCGCGAGTTGGTCGCACCGTTTAATCACCGATTGTATTGTCTGATGAGGGGGACGAGGTTGAGGACGACACTGGCAGACTGAGTGAGCTCATTGCTCTAGCAGAGGCGGGCTTGCAGGCATAGGAGGCTGAGGATGATACTAGCAGACTAAGCGAGCTCATCGCTCTAGCAGAGGCGGGCTTGTAGGCGGAGGAGGCTGAGGAAGACACTGGCAGACTGAGCGAGCTCATTGCTCTAGTAGAGGCGGGCTTACAGGCGGAGGAGGATGATGACACGTTCTTCACTCAGGCCACAGCGGCCATAGATGAAGCGGAGGCCGCTTACTACAAGCTATAGGCAGGTCAGAGCAACGCAAGTGAGCCTAGCCACAGCAACAGGGTTGTAGAAGAGGACTGGTACTCGGATGATGAGTTGCTTACTCAGTGTGTTTCAGACTGAGGATTTGGAAGTGCATTTGCCCCTATGTGTACTGTCGACATGTACTTCTAGTATTATTATGTTGTTTAATGTGGCATAGTATAGAACTTTTCATTATGTGGTTGTTTTCATTATTTATGGTCTCAATATTCCGCTTAATGTTACGGATGTATTGAAATGTGAACACGTGCAGCAAATAAAACCTAACGACGTACGGCATTATATAATTCAACACATGAAACACATGAAATGGCATGTGAGAACATGTACCGAACCTGGGTATAGAGTTTCCTTCGACTAAACCTAACATGCCTTAGGTAATTAAACCAAACAACAAACACATAAATGTGGCATGTGAAAAAGATAAAGTCATCCTAGTAGTGTGGCCACATAGCAAATTGTGTTGCACCTTCTCCATAGTAGCCTCTCGTTGTTGTTGGTGGTGGCGGCGGGGGTGACGGGGGAGGCCCCTTGTTCTTGTGGTTAGTGCAGGTGCAATATGGATCATTGCAGAGTGTCTCCTGTGAATCGGCACCATTGTTGTTGTCGTCCTATCCGTCGTCCTTGTAACTGCTGCTAACTTCCCTTTCTAGATCGAAGATACAGTCCTATAGGTAGTAGATGTACTCCACATGTGGATAAATAGGTCGAGGATCGACCCACCTACTGAACCCATAGTTTTCTTCGGCCAAGGAAGACTACAATAAGTATGTCGTGTAAGTTATATACAAGAGAAACATATTGAAGAAACAAATAGTAATAGCAATTACCCATGCTCGTGGGCATTTGAAGAAATGACGACCTCCATCTATTCCCTCGGTGAACATCTGCACTAGGCAGTCCTCACCATGCATGCATTTTGGCCACTCTTCTTTTCTTTCATCGTATCCTCTCAGTGGTGCCTCTTTGGTGAAATCACTTTTGCTCTCAACTAGGAACCTCTCATAAAGAGCTTCCTCAAAGAAATCGGGACCAAGAGGACCCTCCCACCTAATGGTAGTTCCCTTCCCCTTTCCTCTCCCTCTGGATGACCCTCCAAACATTGGTACTGCAAGAAAAGAAAATGCTGAGGAGTGTTCTTCTTCCTTGTTGTGTGTGTGAATGAGAGGGAGTGAGTGGTTATTTATAGGTTGAGAGGAGGAATAGAGGCCTCTCAATGTGCCATGTCAGTGATCCGTGTGCCTCTTCACCTCAGCCCTTGGATCAAACAGTCATAAGATAGATGGTGGAGATAGAATGGAGTTGTGCTTCCTTGCATGCCAGTACTATGTCAGTGATGTGATAAATCGCTGCTGTCCTTGTATCTGAAAAGTCTATTTTTATTGTCTGAAAAGCATAGAATCGTTCACTGTTGCTTGGTAACCCTAGATTCATCTACAAAGCATATGTACGATACGTTTGGATTATACACGTTCTAATAAATTTATAGTTAATCTGTGTACTACATTTGTACCTTTTTAGCAGTGTAGTATGATTAATGATTCACGAAAAAAATTCACAAGAGTTTTCCTTGTTTTCGGAGCATCCACAGTTACAAACAGAGACATCATTATATATTCCAAACATTTAATCATCCAAGGAGCAAAATGCAACCACAACGAACATCACAACCAACATAATATGTCCTGCATAGTCCAAATAGTCCACAATATCCATACAGTCCCAAATAGTTATAGAAAAGTAAATACAAAATCCATAATAGTGCATACTAACAACTACCACATCCCTCACTGCCTCCTACTCTTGCCCTTACCCTTGTGACCGAGAGCGCTCGTACTTGGAGTGTAAGGGTCACGTGGACGGCATCGCCTAGTGCCTAGAGGCGGTGTAGGATGAGTCGACGGAGCGTCATGGAGCTAAGAGGGGCCAAGCTCCTCGTGCCTCTTGTCCACGTCGTCGTCATCATCATCTTACTCGTCCTCGTCCCCGTCCCCTATAGCTGCTTGGCTAGAGGAACCCAAGCCTCCTGTGCCTGCGGAAGGAACATACACGTCTTGCGTCGTGTCTGTCCTGTAACCACAACGACCAGCCGCACGGCATAGACAACATGACAGCCTCTATTGTACAAAACTATGTTAACTCAAACAATCTAACGTATTAATGATATGTTTGAAAGAATATTTTTAATCTTACATCCAGGAAGCCAAGCATGTAGTCGTCCCTGACTCTCGGCCGAATGCGCTCAATCTCTTCAATTGAGCATTTGAGTGTATTGCCCTGCAACAAAGTTCTCAGTAATAATACTTCTGAACAGATAGCAATAGGTTTTGTTTTCTTTTGTATAAGAATCTAACCTATTATAAGGATGATACGGCTCGAAGGTGGCACTAACTAAAATAGATAACTCCTAATGTCGGTCCAAGAACGCCTAATGTACTGTTGTGCAACTTAACATAGAAAAATAAGGCAATTGGCTTACCACTCTGTCCAAGATCGGTCCTGCCTCCACCTGCCTTCCTGCACGAGTCGATTGGTCGTACGCTGTGTCTTCATCATTGGAGGACTCGATGTCGGCGTAGTCATCTTATGTCCACTGTACCCTCAGCTTGCAATGTGTCGCACGTTGGTACCGAGCTTGGTACCGCCTGAACTCACGGTTTGTGTGCGGCTTGTTGTTGTCGTCCATGTTGTCGTGCATCTCCTCCCATTGCTCAATGAAGGACTGGTGGTGCCTCTCCCAATAAAAAATCTTCTTGTTCTTTTGACGATCCAACCTGCACGTATGTCATCGTTACTTGAATTCATATACATGTCACCATATTAATAGAAATGGACCATCACGAGACATTTGAAATATCAAAACACTTACTTGTGTAAGTCAACGCCAGTCGAGAACAGAGCCGTAGGCCAAAGCTGTCTCACTCCAAATTGGCGTGCAACCCTATCTGGCAGGTGAAACTCGACAGCATAGAAGCAGATTAGAGGGCACCTCATCCTATAGAAGTCATCGTCGAACCCACAAACGTTGCTCAACTGAAAAGGAAGTGTGTCCTCTCCACCGTACGGCTCCCACTCCACCTGCAACATGTCCAAACAAGATGTTAGATGGTATACTAATCCTTTTCAAACCAGCATGGAAAATAAAATTTACTTACACTAGACGCCGTCAGCGTGTCTAGCTTGTTCGTGAACTCAATGTACGCCCGGTCTAACCTCGCGTACGAAACCCTGACCTGGTCCCAAAGGTACGCCCACGTCGGCTGCTGACTTGGAGGCTGACCTTGGAACCACTCATGATGAGCCAGAACCTCTGGACGGCCAACTGGAAGACGAGCCCACATTCATAGCTATAACAGGTACACACATCCACCAAGTGATGGGTTGGACGAAGACCGACGACACCCCTCGCACAGCTGCCGGTATAGAAAACACAAGACTGTAGAGCCCCAGCTATAGTGACCTGCTTGGTCCTAGTCACTGAGGCAATAGATCCACATCTAGGACGCACTATCACCCGTGGCGTCGGGGAAGAGAACGCAGGCAAACAGGTGTAGGATCCACGCCCTGCAGTAGTACCCAACTGTCTCCTCATCTGCCACCTCGGGGCACTGTGCGAACTCTTCCCGTAGCTAGGAGATGGGAACTCTAGAAGTGTGAGCCCCTTGCTCGCCAAGCTCACGCCCAAGGAAGGCCTCCACTCGTGCTCTCCAGCCCTCTAACCTGCACTGCCCAGTGACTGGGTTGTCGTGAATCCTTAGGCCTAGCATCTTCTGATAGTCTTGGAGCGCGACTGTCATCTCCCTGAAAGGTAGGTGGAAGCTGTGAGTCTCCGGCCACCACCTATATTTAAGACAAAGCAAGATTACTTGTCAAAAAGTCAATCGCATGAACAAATGGCCATGAATGGAGGCAATGACTCAATTTAATACCTATCAACCAACGCAGTTATGGCCGCTGAGTTGAACTTGGGCAACCCATGACGGACCTGAAAAGAGATGACATCTAGGCCAGCTCTTTGCAGGAAAGGAGTGTACCTGTCGTTGTACCGCATGTCCAAGAACCCACTGTGGGTTCTAGGACGAAGGAGCAGAAGGTCCTGCATCGAATAAAACATAGTCTCCTGTTACTTCATGAACACATGTACGCTCACCAAATTTTGAACAAAACTTATAGATTATTACCTGCCCCAGCGCTATGAGACGTCCTTGGTGGGTCGCCTCGTACGTCGGGTCGAGCAGGTGGAATTGCTCCATCCTAGAAAAAAGGTGAATGAATTAGAATTTCAATATACAATAAAACATGAACTTAGAAATATATAAGTAATTGACACAAATATAAGCATAAGTTGAGACATGCATAATTAATTAAATGAATACGACAAATATAAAATAATAAAATCAGCCAATAGTCGCACCTCACTAATCTGCCAATGGCAACTTCGTGAATTGTGGCCAAGTCTACCGCACTTGCCGCACTTGTACTGCTTGGGGTCAGTAATAAATGGAGTTCCTCTCCCATGCCTTGTTCTTCCGGGTATCTGATCCATAATCATCATGTGCCTCGTCCTCTGCCTTGATCCACGCTTGTTCCAATGGTAAGCTGGATCCGCAATGTACTTCGGCCCATCATATGGAGGCCACTCTCTAGGGTCTCGAAAAGGCACGAAGCGGGGGCTCCATGTGTGCACAAGCGTGTCAACACTAAACTCATGAGGTATCCTCCTCTTGATATTATAGTTGCGATGCCTAGCTGCTGCCACCAAATGAGAACATAGAAAGTGGTACTGCCTTGGTTTACCGCATGTGCACTTGAAATCTTGGAGGACAACCACATGTATCCTCGACTCTCGGACCTCGCCGTTGGACGCTGTACCACCCCTATGCTCGACCTGATAAGTCCCTATGGCGTGGTCAAAGCATGTAACCTCATGTGTGCTAGCCCTTTCTCTTGCCTTCTCTAGGTGTGCCTTTGGTTTCGGAGCCCATATCTCTCCATCACTCCGCAACTTCAATGCATGGGCGTGTCTATCATTGAACCAGGCAACAAGCTTATAGAAGGTGAATTGAACGATTGCATTCACGGGCATACCACATATCCCCAATAGCAACTTATTGAATGACTCTGCCATGTTGCTGCACTGAAACTCATACCTCCATCCACCGGCGTCGTGAGCTCTCATCCATTTCTCCAAATCCCTCATCAAACCTGTGAGCCATTGTCTACCTTCTACATTTGATGCGGTTCTAACTTGCTCTAACTTTTCCTAAAAGTACTTGTCCTCAAGCTATCGAGCAGCCTCCTGGAACAGATCAAAGTTACCCTTCACACCATCCTTCCGGAGTAGATTCTCGGCAAGGTGCCGAGTACACCAATGATGGTGCAAAGGTGCATACCCCTCTATCTGCTCTCGCATGGCATTAGGTATGCCCTGGTGCCTATCAGATATGACGCCAACCTCCCTGCCAGGCCCAACCATGTGTATCCGGACTAGCCTCAAGAACCATCCCCAACTGTCATTGTTCTCCTTCTCAACCAAAGCAAATGCCAAAGGAACCAACTTGTTGTTCGCGTCACAGGATATGGCTATAAGAAGTGTGCCCTGGTATTTGCCAATCAAGAACGTACCATCAATGGAGAAGATAGGACGACAGTGCCTAAAGGCCTCACATACTGAGGGAAGCACCAGAAAGCACGGAAGAATATCTGCCTCCCATCCTTCCATGCATTTGGTTTTGGGATGTACTCATAATGCATGCCTGGATTCACCGCTTTGATTGCATTGAAAAGAATTGGCAGCTGCTCATACCCATCCTCCTAGTCCCCATATATCATCTTCCATGCTCGCTGGTTAGCCCTCCATGCTTTACCATAAGTTATCACATAACCTCCATACAATGCCTCAACGGTCCTGATAGTTGTCCTCACCTTCATGTTGGGTTCTCCCTGCAAAATTCCCATCAACCGCTTGGCAATGAGGGTAGATGTCAACTACCGATGCCTCAGTGTCAGCTCATGGTCAGCACAATTATGTGACCCGACAACTTTTGTAATCTTCGATTTTCCGGTTACCTGTTGCTTCCTTGCACAAACCCTCCATGGGCAGCGTTCCTTGTCACACACAACTGTGTAGCGGCGCTCCGCATATGAATGCAATACCTTGTAAGGTCTCTTTCGTATCACTGCAAAAGCCTGCAACCACCTCTTCAAAGCAGGGAGGTCATTGAACACCCTCCCATTCTCAATTACCATGTTAGGACCGGCCTCAGGAGCTTCTAGGAGCTCATCATCACGTCCTTCTGCAAACGCCTTATCAGAATGAGCAAGATCGCTGAACTCATGAACTCTAGGATCACGACGGCCGAGAAAGATACGCCTCATCATCTCAACATCACTCTTCATCAGCTCTCCAACAAGGCGATCATCATCAGAATCAAGAGCCCTAACCATCTCATATGGCTCCGAATCATGCATAATTTCAACACTATTGGAGCCACGGAATCCATCTCCAAAGTGCACTTGCACAGCAACAGGGGGCACATCCACATTCTCAGGAATGTCTCCTACAACATCAGTAGAGAAATGAGGAAAGAATGAAAGAAATAGATGTAAGGAACGTGGTAAGCTCCCAAAAACTATGCGGTTAAGACACTTACTCGGATGATTCTGTGTCAAAGGGATCTCATAAGGAGGATCTGCCATGGAAACATGAGTCTGACAACCATCTCCAACTATCGCATTAGGGGCAAATTGAGCATCAGGAACCGTAGGTGCAATCTCCACATGCATATAAGGTTCCGGAACGGGAGGGTCAATGTGTGCCTGATGATCCATTGCTGGGGTAAACCCATGAGGGATGGGATCAACTAACACCCAACGCACAACCATGTCCAAACATTGCAGCTGGCTCTTCATAGCCGATCTCACATAGTTCTCCTACTGATCCACACAACCAATTGAGATCATTCGCCTGAAGATGTTGGGAGGAGAACCTAGGTGCAGTACATCATCAACTGCAATGCCATCATCTCCAAGGCAATGTAGCTCCTCCCGAGCCCTTGCAACCATCTTACTAAATGAAGGCCTATCATTGAATAGCACAGGCACGCTTTGCATGTCAACAAACTCAACATATCCATAGCGATCGCTTTCAACGATGCCTCTATGATATATGGTCACTAGGTTGTCCATCTAGTTCAAACACGTAACGAAACACATGTCCTTTAATCTAAATTAGACGATAGATAGTACCTAACAAGTGCTTTCTAACTACAAACTAAGTAAATAAGATAATAACTACGTATATATATATACAGTGTACTCACTAAATAGCTAGATCATATTTAGTTAACTAAATATGTAACTACATATCTAAGTAGCTATCTAACTATATCTATGTATCTATGTTTCTATCTATCTACATATATATCTCACTAGATCACTAACTAAATCAACTACCTGAGTCATCACATTAACTAGTAAATAACAAATGCCAACTAAGTAGGTACATTGCATATTCATAATTTTTACCTTTCCAACGACTGATCCACGGACGTCGACGGAGTCACAGCGGATGATGGCGTGGGTCAGGGCGACGATCCGGGCCGGCGGTGGCACGACCGGCCGCTGCAGGTGGCGGGGTCGGCGGTGGATCGGTCGACGACAACGGTGGATGGCTTGTGATGCGCGCTGGATGCCCGGGCTCGCGGCGAAGTCCGGCTCGACGGGCGCTGGAAACGGGCGGCGGCGCAACCGAGGATGGCGGTGGAGGGCTACAAAGGCGGGCGAGGCCAAAAAGGCGAGGCAGAGAGCTGGCGCGGGCGCAGCGCGGGCGAGGGGACTGGCGCGGGCGGAGGCCAGCGCGACGGCGCTGGGAGCAGATGGGTTACCATGGGCAACGGGCGCGACGCTGGGGCAGCGCGTGGCAGGCGGGCGTGGCGCTCTGCACGCCGAGGCGCGGGCGGTGGTGGGCGGACCGTCCATGATGGTGATGGCGCCGGCAGGGCTCGGTACAGTGCTGGCTTGGTGAAGCGGCGGCTGGCGCGGCGGCGGCGGTGGAGGCGCGGGCGCGGGCGGCGGCGGCGGCGAAGCTCGGCTCTGCTCCGCTAGGGCGAGAGAGGGAGGAGAAGGAGGCGCGGGGCCCATAGGTAATAAAGGTTCGGCGCCAGCCACTCTGGCGCTGAGCTCGGCGCCGAAGATCTACGGCGCCGAGCTCGGCGCCAGCCCTGCCGTGTCACCTACCGAGCCCAGGAGCTCGACGCCAGGGACGTGTTAGCTCGGCGCCAGCATCAATGGCGCCGAGCTAAGGGTCATTTTTCTGAAATCTTTCTTCTAGGGGTGTTTTTGTGAGAAACTTTTTAAAAAGGGCTAAAATGTAAAAATTGGGTCAACCCAGACGTCACATGATCAGGTTGGGCACCGCCGTGTGTGTGTGTTTGCACCAGATAGAAGAAGCCGGTGTACCATGACCATGGTCATGGATGACGCATCTCCATCAACTCATGTGCCATGTGTGCGCAGAAGCCAGAAGGCGTGCAATTTATAAAGAAACAGTTGTACAATTTATATTTTTTTTATAAATTTATTTCATATTCATAAAGAAACAGTGGTAGGCAACGATGCTTATTAACAACGAGGTGTATGAGTTACCAACGCGCTTAAAGTATACTTTTTCCGTCTCTGAATAAATTAATTTATAGAACTGTTCTAAATTATTTTTTATCTTTAACCGATTATAGAAAAGTACAAATATTTGTGACATCGATGAGCACATTATAAAAATATAGTTTATGGTGTATCTAATAATGATACTATCTTGTGTCAAAAGTCTGGATGTTCTTTTCTATAAATTTAATCAAACATAAAAAATTTAACTTAAGACATCTGTAAGAATTGATTTATTCAGGAACGAATGGAATACATACGTTAAAATAGGTGAACGTAGGTGTGTATATATATAAACTTCTGAGTATATGCTATGTTTTCTAAAAAAAATGCTTTTGTGATTCCCCAAAAAAAATGGTTTTGTGTTCATTTTCTTGAGCCCATCTGAATACTAAGAATTGGAACATTTGAATTTTGGTTCCGTTTCTATATGAATCAAAAGCAATGGAAATTGGATTTAAATTCCAGTGCTTCTATAATTGTGAGAAGAAATAAACCGAAAATCACATCTTAGACGAAGCGCATGACGCTAAAATGGCTTGGTGATCCACTTGCACCAGCACGGCAGCACCCTGACCGCACATGTTCAACGAACATGGCTCCTGTGCCATATCCTTTTGTGTTTTTTATCAATAGAATTAACATATGTAATATGTAAGATGTGTTAGATATATTTATTAAGACGGTACGCATGGATACAAGGAAATAAGAGGAGTGATTTTCAGGAAAAAAAACAAACTCAAACCAAATAAAATAAAATAGAGAAAACAGAGCACCAGACAGTCGGCACATGAGAAAAAATGAATGTGCTGGACAATACGGCTTGTTTGGAACACTGGAATTTCATAGGAATCACACACAAATTTTATAGGAATTCGTTTGGTTTTATAGGAAAAACATAGGAATAAAAAAATTCCGTGTTCCAAATAGATCCTCAAGAGACGAACAATAACTCAAGGTATCTTTCCCTGATACTATATTTAGTTGTATGCATGAGCTAGTTTAATCCAATGATTAAGCTAATGAAAACGATGAGCAATTCGCTTATATTCCAACAAGACAAACTAAAGAAAATACAATTTATTTTTTTATTAGGAGAAATAAACTACCCACAAATGTTGCGTCCCCTTTGAAGGTTTTCTTTTCTAAGCAGTTTATTTATAATATTTTTATGATGTGTCATCTGAGAAAATAACCATGAATCCAACATCTCCAAACTCCTTGTGAATAAAATAAATAGAGATATCTATTTTTACATATCTCCAGTAATCTCCAATAGTTAGGGCACGTTTGGCGGCGCTCCTCCGCGCGTGCTCCTTACGCAGAGCCAGAGCCCTCTAAGCTGAGCCAGTTTTTGACACTCTAGCTTCGGGCATCAAAATGGCTCGGGCTCGGGCTCGACACATCCCGGTGAACAAACACTCCTCCACACGTCCTCGTTTGGTAGGGCTCTACCCGCTCCGTTGCTGGAGCCACACACAGAGCCTGCGTGGAAGCCGCACCAAACGGGGCCTTAGCTTCTTCAAACATGAAAACCAAGCAAGAGGGGGATAACTGCACGAAAACCTCAAAGGATGGGTGCTCCTGTAGATAATGTATCGAAGGCACGCACATATATAACAATTGATGGTAGATTTACCAAATACTTATTTAGGGAGTTGTTTTACAAAACAACTTGAGTGTTTTTTTCCTTTTTTTCCAATAAAATAGAGAGTTCTTCTAAGAAGGTTTTGGAGATTCTCACATGCATTTTGTCTAATTCACCTTCAGCATTAGAAGTTTGTCTACTTAGAGGTCGGTGTTTTCAAGGAAATGGACACTTGATTTTTGAAGCATTGGATTAAGATCCAACTCTCATCTCTTTTCTGATCTATTTCTTCTCCATGTCCTATGTTTCTTCCCCAACAGCTCATTCATGGTGTATGTGATGTCCATTCTACTCGCCTATATCATCTCCAGCAACTCCCCTCCAACGGATCTTGCCGTCCCCATCGGCAACAACATCGGTGGTCGTGCGCTCCCCTTGTTCCCTGATGCCATTCTCGATGGCTGGTGGAACTCACGCCCGAAGTTGCTCCAATCCTCCTCCGATGCGGATCTCAGTGGCCTCCTTGTCGGGTGGTGGGTCTCGCGCATAGACCTATTCCCTTCCTCCTTCGATGCAGATCTCAGTGGACCTCTCCACCCTCGCAGTGGGAGGTGCATCTTGGCGGCCCAATCGGCGTCCGGTGGATCTCACGCACAGAGCCGCGATGGCATTTTATGAACTATGTCAAGTTATACCCCTTTGCAAGTTTTTAGGGTTGATTACATCCCAATGGACCATGCTACACACGAATGTGAGTTCCCGCTAACACTTATCTTCTACCGGTTCTAGCCAACTAAGCATGATTAGTCGTCCCGAGCCCTTCATGTAGTTGGATAGGCTAACATTACTCTGGGTTGAGCTAACCTTAGTGAAGGCATGATATATAGTTGTTTAAGCAATCTTAGGTTGAAATGCATTTGTATAATGACATGTATAATGAGTATCCAAAATATGGTTAAGTAGTAGTGGTTCCTGTCTAGCATGATGTATGGGTGATTGTAGGAAGTCATGACAACTCATACTCATACCTAACTTCATACCATACCTACAAGAGAGGAATATAGTATAAGGAATTGAGATATATAGTTCTTGAAACTTGATGGATCAGAGTGATAAATAGGTAGGAATCTTGTGATCCAAAATGTAGAGCTTGCTTGATGAACCAAGGGTGGATTAGTATTGTCCTAAGAGAGGTTTAGATATGGGGTAGGGTGGTTAGGTTAATACATTAAGGTTTTCCAGCACATAAATTTGAAGTGGTCTATCAAATAGTTGGGGTGTTCTCTAGAACAATCGGTGGGTGCATTCCCGAAGAGGGGGTCTTCTGGTTTTGGGTCTAGGTGTTCCAAAAGAGTGTAGACAGTATGATTATTGTTCTGAAGAATAGTCCATGAGTGCAGTAGATGGTTCTTGTGAGCAAGGGAAACAGTCCGGGGGTGCATGCCGAGCTGATGTGGCTCTGTGATTCCTCGATGATCTACGTGATCAAGCACATAGTCCAGGTCCTAGGTGAAAAAGGTGTCTAAGTGTTAACTATCCATGTGTTCTAGAACAGTGTAGTTCTGTCGGACAATTCGGTAGAGCAGCCGGACAGTCCACAAGAACATCGACAAAACCTATGTGATGGGTTGTTCTTGGTGTTCTTTGGGTTTGTTCTTAGGGTTTTGTGGGTGTTGTTTCCTAGGTGTGTTTAGTGATTATCTAAGGGTGTCTAGGTGACGTGTTGGTGTTATGTAGCCTAGGGTTTACCCTTGCATGGAGATCTTTGAACTAGGATTCAAGATTTGGTAAAACATGATTAAAAGGGAATAATACATGGAAAAGGAGTTTGATGAACTTAATCATGATGAGCTGGCCACCTTGTGTCACCAAGCTCAATCATGTGTTCTAGACCTTCTTGCCTCCAAGTGAGGGATGAGAATTTGAGAAGGATTGAGATTTCCTTGCATGAAACATACATGCTTATTAGAGAGAAATTCAAGATAGCCATGAGATGAGAGGTAAGGGAATGAGTAGAGCTTACACTTGAGATGGATTGGGCACTAACAACCTTCATCTTCCACCACATGCAAGATGAAACCAAAGATCAAAGTTGGAATTTGCAATTCGAGAAAGAAAATGGAAGAATTTCTTGAGCTCACTCTTATGATAGAGAGGGAGAGGAGGAGGGTGAACTTCAGCTTCTTCTCTTGTTGATATTGGCCTTGCCCTTGGCTTGAATCCCTTCTCCTATATATTCTTCTTTCTTCATTCCTTGTTTCTTATCTTTCTCACTCTAGTTCTTGGTCTTTCCTTTCTTGAGAGGAAGGGGAGGAATGAGAGTGGTAGAGAGATGAGAGGAGGGGACTGGATCTAGTGACTTGAAGGTGTTAGGTCAAGCTAACATGTGGGGCCATGGGGAGAGAAAAGGAGGATAGATCATCCAAGTGCATGTTTGCTGCATAAGTGTTCTAGTGGACAGTCCTGCAGAGTAGGCGGACAATCCGATAGAACCTTATTTACTCCGCCGTGTTGACTAGTCAACTAGGGTTTGACCTGATCTCTGGAACAGTCCAGGGGCACTCTACAACAATCCAAGTGAACATCAAGAGATCTGAATTTTGTGATTAAGATGGGGGATCAAGGTTGGGGGTTGAGCATTACTCTTAAGAGTTTGTAGATTCCATTTGAGCTTATTATAGAGAGAACCTTTGAGGCGATATCTCTTGGATTTTGGCTTTGGTTAATCGATCGGGTTAACATGAGTTGACTTGGGTCGATTTGGAGGAATCTACAAAGATCATTAGCTAAACCTAGGGTCTTCATCGTCGAAAATTATTGGATGACATCCACGTGGTTGACGAGGGTATTAATTGCAGGAGAGGAACAAAACAGAGATGCCATGGGGCATGATCAACATGAGGCTCGTAATCTAGGAGGAACACCAGTGATTGATGGGGGTTCACTTCATGGACCAAGGAAGTAATGGATAGGAGATAGAGCCTCCAAGACTGTTTTTTTGAAAGATTAAGGGCACGTTTGGTTGGTGACCAGAGGTCGCCACGCCAAACATGCGGCGCGTTGCGATTTCTTTAGGTCATCGTTTGCTTCATGGCCACATGTTAGGCAGCCGCACTTCCTCATGCGTCACTACAGTTGTTTTTCTCCACTTTGCTCGCTGAAAGTTGGGCGCTCGTTTTGCTCGCCACAAATTTGGTGCCGCTAGAAACATGGTGTGGCAGGTTGATAGCACAAACCAAATGCGCCCTAAATTGCTAACGACTATCGAGTCATGAGAGTAACAACCAAACCTAGTATAGACCATAGGCCACGTGTCACGTGACGTCGTGCCGCTCATAGTGATACATGTATCGTACACTCATGTCTATAAATACACGTATATGTGTGCCCCTCTTGTAAGCACATCCTACCCAGACAAAGTTGTTATGGTTCATCTGTATGCGGCATGCACACTCTGCAAAAAAACACGTACATATATCATAGTGATACATATATCGTACACTCTGTAAGCACCTAGGAAGGATTGAGATTGAGCTGACGGATCTCGAAATTGACGCGATATATGATATAGCAGCTAGTAGGAGGATCATGGGCGGCGAACTGAACCGAGCGAAAGTAGATGGATCAAGGGCGGCGAACAAACTAAACCGAGCGAACGGGAACGAGAATCAGCTGCCTGATCTATAGTAGGGTGTTGGATTGCGCTGCGATCGACAGCGCATCGGCAGCGTGGCTCCTCTGCTCTCCAACCTTTTTTCCGCTTGGGCAACTGGTTGAGTTCAGTTTCAATCAGGTCCATGCCATATCTGCTGCTAAAGCAAAATGCATTCAGCGGCAGTGGCGTGTGGGGGGTGTCCGACTCCGATCCCTTCCTCCTTGCTTTTCTGCTGCTGCTGCATGCACCTGTCGCTTTTTTTCATTCGTCAAAATAAAGCAACCAACAAGCTTCCACGATCGCCGCGTGTTCATCTGGAAATTTGGTGAAATTTAACTCTAGGGTGAAATTTGGACCAATGACCCACCCGACCGATTGCGATCTCCAACCGACCTCCAAATTAATGTATCTTTTTAAAAGTTCAAATAATGGCGCCAACAGAGAGCTCATGGTGATTTTAACATTTCAAATTCAAACTACCGACCATGTCATGATCATCTTTGAGTTCGAAATTTCAACCAACAACAACAGGTTTAACCATGAATCTATAGTACATATGTTACATCCACACAACACACAATCAACATTTGTTCCATGGATTCACAATAACTTGTACAACACCATATAGTTTCATTCACCAAGCGTCGATACTCAAAGTCCACGCTATTGGATCTCTTTTCATATGATGCCCATAAAACTCTTTTCCAGAGTACTTCGTACCATCAAGTTCCACCATATCCTTCTTTATCACTAGCTTCAACTTGCCTGATTGTAGAGAACAATGTCAAAAGTTACACTGGAAGTAACAAATGATGCAGCACAAGTTATAGCCAAAATATGATTGCTAATCAACCAAAAAGGGAACAAGAAAGGCATGTCACACATTGGTTGCTACTTGAATAAACATCAATAAGAATGTTACTAGAACAGTAGTAGAGTAGCCGCCGATTTGGAAACAAGGTCAAGCAAGAAAATTACCGTGCCTCCTCTCGACATCCATCGGTGATGTCAATGGTGTTGCACCAACAGTCCATTCTTTCATGGACTGCAAGGTTGCCAACCTGAGCCAAGAAAAAAAAAGTACAGCAATCAAAACATGCAAGTACATAAGATCAGCCACAATCACATTGTAAAAGATCTCCCAGGTACTCCTAATACTGTAGGTGTCTGTTTGCGAATCTCATGTGTCTACATGCCATGACTTTGTATTTGTAACCACTTCGCAACGCAAGGTGAAATCAAATGTACAAAATTTGCTAGGCAACTTTGAATATTGGGATGGTCATGTTTACATAATTGAACACCGGTGCCTATCTTTTACAAGGTACAGTGCAAGTATGCCTCATTTGAGTATGATGGTGCTAATTCAAAGTTTTGAAGAAGATAAGCTATTGGATCTCTTTTCATATGATGCTCAGAAATCAAAATAAAGCATTGGTGCTTTGGCGCCATCTGATTCTTAAGGATTAGTTACGAGGAATAATAGCAAATGCATCTTTTTGATAAAAGACAGATTCTAAGTTTTGATCAACATGTACTAAAGGCAAACTAACACCTAAAGAAAGGCAAACCATTTGGACACCAAAACAAAAAAGAATAAATTTAGTTGTAACAATCTAAACCCTTATAATGTGCAAGAAACTAATAGACAACTTTTCGTAGCATCTCAAGAACATCTGATATAAAAGGCACAGCTATACGTACCACATGTCAATTTATCTCCTTTATATACACTAGGAAGGGCAGGAAGAGCACCTTTCACTGGTGGGAAGCATCATGACAAGGTCGCCATCTCGGACTCCAATGGCGCTGAGCTTCTCAGCATTCTGTAATTCCTTCCCATTGAGGTGAAGCAGTTGCTGCTGCAACAGTGTTCGATTCTGGCCGCACACACACACAGACAGGCAGAACCTGCAATGTGAGATCAAAGCAGTAGCAGCAATGCCTTAGACAGGAAGCTCAATTGAGCGTTTGAGATCCCAGGCCCCGCTCACCTCCAGCTTGAGAAGCACGAAGGACGTCTTCTTCCATCAACTGGAAGGTTCTCTTATTCTGCACCTCTTCCTGCCCAGTTGCAAACTCAAATTAGCTCTGGTTCAATCATCCATATGAACAAATACAATACATATATGATGAAATAATACCTCTGAGAAACAGAATCTTTCAAGAAATCCAACTAGTACAGTTTGTCATACCTCTGAGAACGCATGGTGAATCACAGAAACAGTGTACAAACTACTATGCAATCATACCTCTGAGAACCAGAGTATTACATCACATCACCGATCAGTACAGAACTGGCACTTGTAGTTCTGTCACTACAATTCATCATACATCAATGAACATAATATCATTCATCATACATCAATGAACCTTTTTATTCAAATGACCACAGTCCCACACAACCTTACACACGCACACGACAAGACTGCCATGGAATTGTACCTACAGCTACTGGTTAGTAAAACAACTACCTAGACCTAAATTAGATATTGCTCCACACCACCGTGGATATCAGCTCCCTAAGTCCAGAGATAGGGGTGTCTAAATTTAGGTCAACCCACTGCGGCACCTCGTACGAGGGTGGATCTGCGCCGTACTTACGCATCCACAAAAAATTATCTAAAGCAAAGCATGAAATGATTATCATAGCCTGCTTCATCCTACTGTAGTACGGTACCCTGCCCGGAATATGCCAGCGTTCTTTCAACACCCCAAACCTCCTTTCAATTACATTCCGCAACTTTGCATGAATGTAGTTGAATTTCTCCTCCCTCTGCAATTGCTGCAAATCTATGCCCCTAAAGTCGTTGATGTGATACCTTGTGTTTTTGTAGGGAGTCATGTAACCTGCCATCTCCTTGTAACCCGCGTCCGCCAGGTAGTACCGGCCTACAAGCAATGAAAGCAGCCATCAGCTGTCTTAGCAAATTGAACACCAGTATGCTTCAATTCATGTACTGCAAGCAAAAAACAAGGACTGTGAACAGTCAGCCATCACGAACCTGGTGGGGGATGTGGGAACGAAGCGTCGTCCTGACAGTCCTTCAACACCGCCATGTCATGACATGCCCCCGCCTTCCCGGCCCCCACATATGTGAAACGGCCATCCATATCAACGATGGCACAAACATTAATTGTTGTTTCACCTTTCCTATTGTAGAAATCAGCCTTTGCTTGGCGGTTAACCTCAACGTTTATGTGCGTGCCATCTATAGCACCTATGCATCCATCAAACCATGGTGAATGTGCAGCAAGTTTGTGGCTTACACGTGCGTAGTTCCTATCTGCTGGCACTAGAACAGTATCAGCCCAACGATACATTACCTCGGTAACTAATGTGATCTTCCTGCTAACTGTATCTAAAGACCTTTCAAACCTATCCTTGCACTCTCTACTAGCCGATTGGTGGACATAGGTCCAGATGTACATGCCTAGAGCTTCTACCGAGGTGCACTTATCTATTTCTGGCAGCCCAAACGGCAGTAGGATTTCATGCAAATGCATGAAGGCATCAGGTGACATGCGCAAATTCTCTAAGCATCTGGTATTGTCGGCTAGTGTAAGATGCATCCACTGGGCTCCCGTTAGCTTTGGAATGGGACAAGGAGGATTTACCTCAGGCCTTTGCTGTGACATAAGCCCTTTCAGCAGGACAAATGCTGCCTTTGCCATGGTCACAGTACTCGGTCCTTCACTGGAAGTGTCACTATAGGACGACTCGTCAGTGTTGCTCATGCTGCTACCTGCAATTGGGCAGACATAAGACATATTGTAATGCCGATATTAGGAACAAATCAAGTGCAAATAACTGAACATGTGACGATACCTGAACTAGGTAGGACCTTCAAAACAGGTTGGAATGTACATGGGAAAAGTGATACACGCATAATTTGTTACAACACTCACAGCAGTACACTAATTTTTTATTCAAAACACGTGACAATGACATGCGCTTAGTTCTCAACAATGGTCTTTGGTTATAAGAAAAAAACAAACATAAGGATACAACAACCCAAATGAACTCAACATGCACATGGTGGATATCCGCAAACAGGCGAAAAACAAGGAATGTGCTGATCAGTGGGACTTGTTGGAGCACTCAAAGGCCCACGTCACTTTGATCCAGTTCAGCCGGCCCTCTTTAGATTCCATGTCTAGAAAACCCTGACGACTGAGCCTATCTCTGCAAAGGTTCAGGGCTTGCACGAATACTTTGTCAGCCTCGCTAATACCATCTTGTAGCAGAATGTTTCGGACTTTGGCCAACTCCTGAGCATCGGTTTTGTGACGGGCCTTCTGGGACCTAGCCTCTCTGAGAAATTGGCCGAGGTCTTCAAGGCACTCTTCTACAGATGGAGTTTGGCTACTCTTCTTGCTGCGAGGACTGTTAACTGAAAATTCCCTATGGACTCTCTTCGAGGGCTGATGAGTACTAGGTCGGTCGACCGGCTTATCCGACAAGGCTGGAGGAGTGCGAGGGCTTCCATTACTGGGTGACTTGTCAGGTCGATGGCCCCCCGCCGATACCAACTGGCCCCTGTCACGTGGGGTGCGTCCCAAAATCGTGATCAGTTGCTCACAGCATTGGGGCCGTTTATACTTGTTTCTAGCGGGTTGGCTACTTTCCTGCACGTGTGGTAGTGATGTCGAAGTTAGTACTTAGTTAGTAGGAAGCTAAATGCTACAAAAAAATCAACGAAATGCGTGTAGTTAGTACCCCGGGGCTGACGCCGTACCACTCGGGGTCAGTTGTAACCTCTCCAGTCAGCGGGTCACGGCCTAGCCCAGTATGGGTCTGGCCGTCGCGCCAGTTGAAGTAACAACGTTTCAGCTCGTTGTACTTGTTCTGGCAAGTTTTCTTGCTGTACCCAAGGTCCGTGATTTGGTTGAAGTCATGAGTGATTTTGGTCCTCGCTAGTGAGGTTGGACCGTGGGCAGAGGTCCAGTGACAGAGCTCTTTTTGCTGGAGGATGAGGTCAAGAAGGACAGAGGTTGCTCTGTCCTCCCACACAGTACGGTCCTGGATCATCTGATTCAAGGATCGACAAAGCTATTAGTAATGTACCAGTCGCAAAATCTGCTGGTATAGATATACTAATTGATTTGTAATGCTTTCTTCTATCACGAATACTACTAGTTGACTGAAAGTGTAGGCAGCATAGAGCAAACCAAATAACTCAATAACTAGAACACTTGTCCCTTAAATGAATTATAGGAATCAATTGGTACTGTGCTAGTTCTCGCACCACGCCCAAACCCTTGGGAAACGAGAGAACTAAAAGAGAGAGACAACAACAAAGGCACACACACAAAAAAAAGAGAGAAATCACAGCCATGTGGCTTGTGTCAACAGACCTAGAGGATGGGCGCACACAACCAAGAATCTGCAGAAGGCGAGAGCTGAGCATACATTTGCAAAGGACAACGGAAAACCAAATGCAAGCGCAAAATGACAAATAGTAGCCCTAACTTGTTTTTTAGCGGCCGTTTTGCCTTTTTGAGCAGAGGTTGTAGTGCTGCCCGGTGAGTTGGAGAGCAAGACGAAGCCGGCGACGACGACGCCAGATTTAAGGTATTTGCTCACAACCCATTTAAACGTCCCTTCTATGTCTGCAGTGCAAGCATAGAGCACAATAGTAAGATGAAAAACCTAATATGAAAAACTAAACATTGAAAGGAGTAAAGAACATCGCATGTCTACTGTGTAACATAATCTTAGTAAAAGTTGGATCATGGAAGCAAAATGATTCCACACCTAGTTGCATGAGAATCAAATAACACAAGTGCACCGGAGATATATATCTGAGTAACCTAGCATCTCTTCATGTACAGATGACTTTTAGTAACAAATCTAGAATGAAATATCAAAAAATAGGACCTATTAATAATGCATGAACATTCAAAGGATTTTCTAGTTATCAGTTATCACCTAACTCACCTACTAAAGACAACGCAAAAATTGTTCAACAAAAACTAACCACTTTGATGAACCAACTGAATGTTGAATGCAATGAAAACCAAGAGTTGTAACACTCCATACTTACCATTCAATATACAAGTATAGAAGAAACTCATTAAATCAGGTCCAATTTGAAATATGATGAACATACGAAGATATAAACAAACTTATATATGTTATCTCCTACTGATATAATAAAATAGCACGAATATTGTTCAAATAAATAGCACTTCAATGAAATGGAATCATATGGAATGCTGATAGTGACCAAGACAGTAGTTCTAGCACTCAACTAATACTTTGCAAGCACACAGTGACACAGGAGGCACAGTACTGATAAGGAGTTTAAACCTGCATTCTATAGAATACTTAGCAGGTATAAAAAAGCAAGGGGAAGAGATCGAACTTAGTGTGTGGTAATAATAGATCAAAAAGAGACATGACTACATGTTGGATCTCAGATCCGGCGGGGTCAAAGTGCGCGGCGTCGGGTTCGGGGGGGCTCACCGTGGTGGAAGGAGTCGCCGTTGATGGAGGTGGGGTCCGGGGAGGAAGGCCGAGCCCACTGTCACCGAGGCCGGCGAGAGTGAGGGAAACCCTATCCGCGCGGAGCTCAACCTACAAGACGACCAGCTGCGGCTCAGAGGCGGCCAGGTGAGAGGACGGAGGCGTGGGATCCGGGTTACCTCGCTGGCCGAAGTCATTGTCGATGGAGGCAGGGTCCGAGGAGGAAGGCCGAGCCCACTGTCACCAAGGCCGGCGAGAGTGAGGGAAACCCTAGCCACGCGGAGCTCAACCTACAAGACGACCAGCTGCGACTTAGAGGCGGCCAGGTGAGAGGACGGAGGCGTGGGATCCGGGTTACCTCGCTGGCCGAAGTCGTCGTCGATGGAGGCGGGGTGGGGGAAGAGGACGACGACACTTTCACCGTAGCCCCGTCGAGGAGGACGGAGTACAGAGGTGGCCGAGCCCGGATCTAGGGGCCACCGACAATGCCGTTGACGCGGCGTTGAGCTACCGCCCGCATATATGCGCGCACGGCACGGCGAGAGCAGCAGCGTCGTGGGGAACCTAGCCACCGCGAGCGACGGGAGGAAGGGACGAAAGTGACGGACAAGAGTCCGCAACGGATATAAACCCAGTCGTTCGGCTGGGGCTGGCTGGTGCATCTGTCGAGGTAAAGAAACATTATTTATCCGTCGCTCTGTACGTCCTAGTTTGCCAGGCATCTTCCCCTAAAACAAAAAGGGGATCTTGCTTGTTTAGCTTTTTGTGTCATTGTGCGTGCGTGTATACGTACGTACGTGTGTGTATATATTTTATATATAAATATACCGGCTGTGGACGGATTATGGATTTATGGAGAGCATCTTGTTGTGACGGGGTGACGAATGTCCGTCTCTCACCACCCGTTCACAGCAGCATAGCGCACGCAGCGAGAGGAAATTAGGGAAACGGTTGTCCCCGCACGAGAATCATTCGGGCGGCCTATTAATAGCTACCGCGCGTTTTTGGTGCCTTTTAACTGACTTCCTGGGGGCGTTTCCCGTCGTCGGCCGTGCCGGTGCCTGCATCGAGCGGTGCGTGCCTGCATTGCAATTCCAACGATCGAGGGGCGCAGCGGCGGCGGCAGCGGCAGCATGCAGCTCCTCTTGCCGACCGCATCATCCTCACCTTTCTTCCCTCCTCGCGTCGTCCTCAAAGGTACGTACGGCGAACTAGCTCCGCCGCGCCGGGGCCATGTCTATCTCTATATATCTTTGCCTGTGTCATATATATTTTGGCATGGCTGCGATCCAATCCAAACAATAACCTCTGTTTCAACAAAGTTCAGCTTTGCATAGTCCTCTCCTCGGTTGCTATACAAACATTCTCTTGGCTGGGTTTAAATAAATAAATTGTACGTATCTGGGTTTGGTTTTTTGTTTGGTTCGTCGTCGTCTTAGGTTAGATAGGCCGATGGGCAATCGGACAAATAATTGAAACAAACATAAGCAACAGAGACCTGCGCTGCTGCTGCTGCTGCCCAATCAATAATATCTCCTGTAGCTAGTCTCCTGCAGTGCTAGGGGCTGCTCCTGTTCCTGTAGTACGACCGTCCTCACCGTTGCTTTAATTTGCTTTGTCTGCTTTCACTTGCTCGTCAATCAGGTCCATGCCGTATCCGTATCCATGGCAAAGCAGGTGCTGGTGCTGCTGGTGCTGGAGGTGCGGGCGCGACGGGGCCCCGCGGCAACCTCAGGCTCGGCGGGCTCGCCGGGTGGTGGAGACCGCAGCAGCATCAGCCAGCCCCGGCCCCGGCCCCGGCGACGACAACGCAGCAGCCCGACAACGTATCCAGTGCTAAAGGTATAGTTGCATGGTCATTTGACTCTCATCATCATCCCCGTCAGTCACACAGATATATAGATGCTCTCGATCTCTTCTGTTTTTTTGGGTTCTTGCATTATTATACGTACGTATTGATGAACGAAACACTCACTGATGCCTGCGCGGCGCCCGTCGTAGCCCCTCTCTCTTTCTCTGCCATGTTGCACCTGCGCTTGTCGCTTTCCTCTTACTATAGCCCAGAACAAAAAGTTTTGTGCTTTTCCTAATTTCGCTTTACTTATTAAGTAATCCGTTTTATGTTTATATGACCTTATTATTAGCTGCTGTGTGCTAGGACTACTTATGTATATACTAGTACTCCTAATGTTCTAAATTATAAGTGGCTTGCGTTTTCACCGACAAAATTTAGGGAACTATATACATATAGAATCGGAGTGCCATTCCCCAACAAAATCTAGCTAATTAATTATTTTATCTTTCTCGTTGTCTTTGTTTGTTTCTTTTCTGTCTTCCCATGTAGTGATTGGGAGTTTGGATTACAAGTCTGTTCTTTCCTAATCTCTCCCTCTCTCTCTACGACGCAACACATATGCTACTCGAGCACGTCTTCTCCTCCAGCTGGATGCGGTCACGCCCATTCCGGGCCTTGGGCTCTCGTGCTGGGCCGGCGTTCGCGCACGCTCCTTCTCCGCCCATGTTCTGTCCTTGCGTGCGCGGCGCCTTCAGAGTTCGCTGCTTCATCAGCTGCCGGTGCCGTAGACGTGTTGCTGACACGGGGGTGCTCGAGCACCAGCTTGCCGGACCGCACCCGTAGGTGGACGCAGCGTGGTCGGGAGTGGCCTGAGGGCGCCGGGCCACGCGCACGTGCGTCCCGAGCAGGGGCGCCGCCGGCGGTTCACGCTGTCGTCAGCACCGTCACTGGAGCTCGCAGGGTGGCGGGCTGTAAGGACGGCGAAAGGGAGGCCAGCGACGTCATGCTGCGGGAGTCCAGGGCCGTGAAGCTGGTGGCGAATCCGGCGGCCGTGAAGCTGGTGGCGAATCCGGCGGCGGCTGCTCGTCGAGCGGCGGCGGCCTGCGTCCCTCGCGCGGCCCGAGCGGCGGCGTCTGCACCCGTCGCGGCTGCTCACCGGCGCGGGCCGCGGGCGTGGCCGGCTCTCCGGTGCGGGATGCGGCCGATGGCGACGTGCAGCGTAGGCAGGGGCGAGGGAGCGGGCAGAGAAGCTGCGGCCCGTGAAGGTTAGCGATGGATCGGTAGCGTTTAATCGGGTGCTCGGCCCGAACCTACGCTCGATCCAACTGCTAACGGGCTTGCGGGCGACGTGTCCCTATCCTTTAGCCCGCTTTTGGTGCACGAATCATATGTAGAGATGGGACGTCCTTTCATTCAGTATATACCACTACCGCAAAATAGTTTCGTTCCCCTCAAATTTACCACATGCTTGTTCTATATATGAGTAGTCAAATTTACCACACTTAGGATTATATTCATGTCAAACTTTCTTAAGTTAGACTAGACCTATAGAAAAAATATTAGCATCATTTGTATCTTCAAATAAGTTTATTATAAAAATATATTTAATGATTAATTTAATGATATTTATTAAGCATCATAAATATTAATGATTTTTTATATATATTTGGTTAAAGTTAAAAAAATATTTGACTTCTCATGAAACGAGAGTGACACTCTTTGTGGGATGGAGGGAGTATGTACCATGTTTACTACTAATTATGGTAACACCAATACCTGGTATTATGCACCGTATCCATACCACAAAGATTCAATTTTTTCATTAAGTTCACAAGGTTCACATTTCATTATGTATTTATTTATTTGAAAAAAATATCTGCCACTTTATTTATTTCAAAAAAAAGGAACTTTAATCCATCCACGGCGATCGTTCGATGCATGTGTGGGTGATGGAACGTCGATCGCTATCAACCGTACTGCTCAACAGTAGTTGACTGCGAAATTAAGATTCTTGTTGCGTTATTGATTCTATGGTAACTGTTCACATTGTCCTCTTTGTTTCTCGAGCCCAAATCCTTAGTCGACTTCACTCAATCACAAAGGTATCTCTATGTGTGGATGCAGCATGCTAAGGGATCCTGTCCTCTTTAATTGTACCCCGCTGTTCTTTTTAGCCAAGTAGCCAGTGGACCAACTTGGTGATTGATGAGCAACCAACTGTCCGAAACAAATGATTAGACTGGACCGCAGAGGTATCTTTAGTTTTTTTTGCCAAGATCATGCATGTACTCGTGCGCACAACAGAGAATCTGATGGGTATATAACACTAACTGTTGAGGAAAGAACTTTTGTAAGGAAAATTTTAGAGGCGGGCCTGGAACGTAAATTAGAAAAGATAAATCTAAGGTCATGTTTAGATCCTTAGAATTGAATTTATTTTAATAATTATAATTTAGGCATAGATTAATTAAGCTAATATAGTTATATATGAAATATATTTGTATATTTATTATTAGGCATACCAGGGACCTATTTATATGTTGCATTTTTATTGTAGAGAAGTGAGTTGAAGAGTATGCTATAAGTTGGAGAATAGAATTTTCATTTGCATCTTCCACTTTATGAATTTGAGATAGGCTTATTTGTGAGCTTGGGAATGTTATGGAATGTCAAATTTCAAGTCAAATAGTCTAATCCATTAAGTAGATTTCGATCCCTTCGAAATGAAGGAATCCAAACGGCTCCTAATTGATTTTGGTTTCTTATATCAGGCCAACTTGACTTCTGATCATTATTGGATTCCTGTCTAGCTTACTGTACTTATATGGGGCCGGGAGAAAAGAAGTCAAAATGGGTAATGGAGTGCTAAATGTTCTGATGCTCTAATGCTATACTATAGTTGGTAGTGGGCATTGGACGGCACTACTCTGCTCAGGCCAGGTTCTTGATCCTTTGATGCATGTCTCATGCTGAACACTTACTAGAGATGTAAGTGGGTACCCAACATCAACAGTAGCTCAATCTGATCACTCACCTCATTTTCTTCAGTTTTCTTGCTTTGAAATTAAATCCAGTTTAGTTCATTTCCATGAGTTTCAGTTCAGCCCAATGGCTTAGAGTAATCAAAACTTGCATCCTGGCAGAAACTAACTACTTGTAATGTACAGAAATGTTTCAGTGTTGGTGTTGGGTTTGAAGCAAATAAACTAACTATATGTTGTCAGCACCTGCAGTGTTCCAGACCACCCGTGTCGAAACCGAGACTGAAACTGCGAAATGGCCAGGGAAACCACAAGATCATGATGACTGCCAAGTGATCCCTGAGGTGGTACATACCGTACGTCTTCTTTTCACAGATGTTGTTTCTTTCTTTCTTTCTGGACGACATTTGTTTTCTGGACAAGGACGACAATGGTATAATCAATCCCATAATTATAAGTTTAGTTTGTTGCTGAAATTAAATTTGCATCTATATAGCAGGCTGATGAGATAGAGCTGCAGCCACTTATCGATCAAGTGAGGGCGATGCTAAGATCAATGAACGACGGGGATATCAGCATCTCGGCGTATGACACGGCGTGGGTGGCGCTGGTGCCAAAGCTGGACGGCGGTGGCTCCCAGCCCCAGTTCCCGGCCACCGTGCGTTGGATCGTCGACCACCAGCTGCCTGACGGCTCCTGGGGCGACTCGGCCTTGTTCTCTGCCTATGACCGCATGATCAACACCCTTGCCTGCGTCGTTGCACTCACGAAATGGTCGCTTGAGCCTGGAAAATGCAAGGCAGGGCTCTCGTTTCTCCACGAGAATATGTGGAGGCTGGCGGAGGAAGAGCAGGAGTCGATGCCCATCGGCTTCGAGATCGCGTTCCCTTCTCTCATTCAGACAGCTAGGAACCTGGGCATTGACTTCCCGTATGATCACCCGGCTTTGCAGAGCATATACTCCAACAGGGAAATCAAGCTGAAGAGGATCCCAAAGGACATGATGCATAGAGTCCCTACGTCCATTCTGCATAGCCTTGAAGGGATGCCTGATCTGGACTGGGCAAGGCTTCTGAATCTCCAATCAAGTGATGGATCATTCTTGTATTCTCCTTCGTCTACTGCATATGCACTTATGCAAACTGGTGACAAGAAGTGCTTCGAATATATTGATAGGATTGTCAAAAAGTTCGATGGAGGAGGTAAGTCGATCGTCCATGACATAGCATATATAGCTGAATGTTCACAATATCAGCTAGATAGCTTTTTAATTTGTGTCTCATCTGAAACTGTTTGTCATCACCATTTCAGTCCCCAATGTTTATCCAGTCGATCTTTTCGAGCACATCTGGGTCGTTGATCGGTTAGAGCGACTCGGGATCTCCCGCTACTTCCAACGAGAGATTAAGCAATGCATGGACTATGTGAACAGGTTTTTGCTTCTGCGATCGATCCCTCTTTTCAGTACTATTGTTTTTCCATTTAGAGATAGATAAATCATGCATGGCAACACTAAGCTTCAGTGACAGTGAGCACCGTACCTTATGATGAATTTCTTTGGCTTGTCTTCTCATTTTGTAGGCACTGGACTGAAGATGGGATTTGCTGGGCTAGGGACTCTACTTTAAAAGATGTGGATGACACAGCTATGGCTTTCCGACTACTAAGGCTACATGGATACAATGTCTCCCCAAGTATAAAGACCATTCCCTTTTTTATTTAAATATCTCATTGACTTATGTTTAGTTGAGTACAAACACAGATTAAATAGGCTAATCATAAAATTAGTAGCAAGTTTCTGGTGAACCAACCGATGCTCAGCTAACTAGTGAAGTGATATATATAATGCACAGCATGATATAAATGTCAAAAGTATTTCACACAATCCCCTCTGCTCTTCAAACTTCATTAAGCTGTTACATCTCAGACATAAGTCGATCGTGTTCTGTAGGTGTGTTCAAGAATTTTGAGAAAGATGGAGAGTTCTTTTTTGTTTTGTGGGGCAATCAACTCAAGCCATCACTGGGATGTACAACCTCAACAGAGCCTCTCAAATAGCCTTTCAAGGGAGGATGTATTACACCGTGCTAGGACTTTCTCATTTGAGTTTCTCAGACAAAGAGAAGCCCAAGGCATGCTCCGTGATAAATGGATCATCGAGAAGGATCTAGCTGGCGAGGTAATCCAAACTATTCTACCATTTGGTGATCTTAGATTGATTAAAACATGAATAGAGGTGAAAATTATTTTCCATAAAGGTCATGATTGTGTCCTTTTATACCGATATGCTATGCACAAAAATATTTTCCAAATAATATATCACAACACATATGTCTATGTTGATCAATAGGTACAATATACACTAGACTTCCCTTGGTATGCAAGTTTGCCTCGTGTCGAGGCAAGAACCTATCTAGATCAGTACGGCGGTAAAGATGATGTTTGGATTGGAAAGACCCTCTACAGGTGCACACTTATACTTCATAGCTAAAAAATTGTTCATAAACTATGCTGCATATTCATTAGTCAAAGTAAGAGAGATGCTTTACCTATATGTGCGGGCAATTTTTGGCAGGATGCCTCTTGTGAATAACGACACATATCTTGATTTAGCAATAATGGATTTCAACCGTTGCCAAGCTCTACATCAGCTTGAGTGTAATGAGCTTCAAATGTAAACACCATAATTTCATATTTCATTTCATGAATTTTATTTTGGAAGGTTAACTTTCATTTAATTTGAAATATTTTGGCACTATATTTAGGTGGTACATAGAGAATTGCCTTGACACTTTTGGAGTGCAACCACAAGATGTTTTAAGAGCTTATTTTTTAGCTGCGTCTTGCATTTATAAACCTAGTCGTGCTGCTGAGCGGCTTGCATGGGCTAGAACATCAATGATTGCCAATGCCATTTCTACACATCTTAATGACATTTCAGCGGACAAGAAGAGATTAGAATGTTTCGTGCACTGTCTCTATGAAGAAAGTTTTGTATCATGGTGAGTACTACACCTTACCTTAGTTGAGCATTGTATCCATTTATGAATCATCATGTGGCACAGGTCATGTACCAAGCATCATTGATGTTTAATTTCTTAATATGAAAAATAGAAAAGTAATTTGAGTAATAGAACAAATAACTTCCATAATTATAGGAATATCAATAATGATCATTTTAGCTATTAGGAATTATGTACTTACATAATATTTGGTATACTCATCACATGATAGATATAACAATTAATTGTACCATTGATCTTTGATATTCAGAATGTGCATTGTTCTTCCAATTCTAAATTTCAATCCTCACACTTATCATTTATTGCATGAGTCAATACTATGCGCATTACTTACATATATTACAAATGAGGTAAAGATGGCATCATATTCTTTGTTGTAAGCCCTGTTATGGTCAGTAGTGGTAGCCATTTAACCTTCCTTTTTTGTCAAGTCATGTGGATTGATTGTGCTATACTTTGGTGGCCAATATGGCATGCCACTTAAGTTTTGATGTATTATGAATGCTTCATAAGTTATGACCTCCATGAAAAGTTGCATAAGTTTATTGTTGATATATACTCTAGATGCTTTTATGTGGATGATGTAATTTTTAATTCACATTGCATTTTACAATGACCTATTTAATTGTAGGTGTTTCATTTTTAACATTTATCTTCCATTTTCACTATGGAACCTATTATATACTATGTAAAATTGAGAGAAGATTATTTCTCTGACATAAATGGTAAATTTAGGCTTAAAAGAAATCCGAATGATGCTATTCTCGAGGGGGCACTTCGAAGATTTATTAACTTATTGGCACAAGAAGCATTGCCAATTCATGAAGGACAAAGGTTCATACACAGTCTACTGAGTCTTGCAGTAAGTTATCCTCACTTGTGCTTAATTAGATTATACCGATGTCTTCTCAACAATCATTCTAATATCTTTGTCTACACTTCTAGTGGACCGAATGGATGCTGCAAAAGGCAAATAAGGAAGAAAACAAATATCACAAATCAAGTGGTATAGAACCACAATACATGGTTCACGACAGTGCAAACATATTTGCTTTTAGTCCGAGTTATTGAGATTTGTGCTTTGGACGAATTGGTGAGGTCTGATCGGTGATAAACAACAAGGATAGTGATTGGTTTATTCAACTCACATGCAATACTTGTGACGGTCTTAACCACAAGGTGTTACTATCCGGTATACCCTTTATCACAATAAAATTATTTTTACTCTTTGTGCATAGCTAGATATATATATGATACAATGATAGTTCCCTTAAGGGAAAATAATAATTTGAGAATCAAACCATTGCATATATAACTATTTGTTAGCACCTCAATTCTCCACTAAAGACTAGAATTTGTTCCTAGTTCCTTGCAACCTCAAGTTAGGGATCAGGTCAACTGTTTGTGTAGATTTTCTATACCTTTCGATGACTTAGTGAGTTTAGAACCTAAGTTTATGGCTATGTTTAACTTCAATATTTCGTGAGTTCAAATCTTCAAAATTTCTACACTAGCAAATTACCTCAACCTTATTCAATGCAATATCGTACAAACAAACTTTATTTCCTGCAAGTTAGATGCTAATTAAATTTCCATATATTGTTCTAGTTTCATCATCGCTATTCCTCACATGTATAAGTAATCCTTCCTTAAGTCATATTTCCATCTAAGGAGAAGTGAGTAAGTTTATATTTGAAATGCTATTAAATATATTTTTATTTACTTTTGAATCTCTATATGGTATATGACCAAAGTAATATCAATTGTTTCTTTTTGTAATATATATTTAAGAAAAGTATAGATACTTTTCTTTCTCGACAATTATAGCAATCATGAATTCTAATATGTTCCATGACCACTAATTTAGAATAAGTAAAATTTTTGATAATTTGTACATATAAATTATGTTTTCCATAAAATCTATTTAGTTTTGCATGCCAACATGTCGAACTAATCATACCATGCGCAGGACGCTGAGAAGAATGAAGCAACAATAAATTGCATTGACAAGGAAATCGAGTTGAATATGCAAGAACTTGCTCAATCTCTGCTCCTGAGGTCTGATGAGAAAACCACTAATAAGAAGACCAAGCAAACCTTATGGAATGTCCTAAGAAGTTCATACTATGCTAGTCATTGCCCACAACATATCATCGATAGACATGTTTCTAGGGTTATCTTCGAGCCCGTTTAAAAACGTTTAAGTGGCAGATCATTAGGTTTAGGTGTAAATGTGTACATAAAGAAAGTATCATAAGGAGTAGTGGTAGTGGAAGCATGCAATTGTAAGTTTATTTGTAGTCACTTTGGATGGAAATTAGTATAGTTGTAATATCAAGAATGTTCTATACGAGTAATCATATTGTGGATAGAGGTGTTCATTTGAATAACAGTTTTGTATGGTAAGTGTTATCTCAGTTCATTCCTAGAACCTTTTGAATTGTTTGGAGAACTCCTCTGATTTCTTAGCATCAAAACACATTTCATAGTTATTAAAGAACTAATAAGAAAGACATGTTAAAATAACAAATTTATGAAATGTTGAGAATAAATTCTTAAATTTTCTAGTATTCCAAGATATTTGAACCTTTAAACTAGAAATTTTTTGTAGAAATCATTAAAATTTCTATTTTTTTTCTCTACAAAACCATGTCCATAGTTAGACAGAACCACAAGCCATTTGCTTCCAGGTTGTGACAGCAATAATCTCCATCTTTTTAAATCACATGAAGCCCTTTATCATATCGCCTAAGTCATAGCCCACTCACTTCAATGCACCTTTTGACGCATCCCATTCCTAAGCTTTTTCTTATGAGAAAAAAACACCATGATGCCACTTGATATACCCTAAGTGTAAATCACATTTATTAGACATTTGTAATGATAATATCTTCTTATATCCATTTTTGTTTATTGATTTTTCTCACACATGTATAAGCTTTGTGCCATTTCATTATAAAAAGAAAGAAAGTACCAAACACAACATCAAAAGTAAAAGGAGGGAAAAGATTGGAAGAAAAGAACACATTGCGAGAACAAAACCAAGAAAAATAATATAAACAACAACATGACAAATAGAGGTTGAGCAAGGTCGTCTAAGCCCTAGCACACTTTCATAGGACATTTAGAATCTTTGTCCATATATTCTACATGAGGACTCCAATGCCTATTGTACAATCATGTGGTAAGTACGTATATTGCATATTTTCCGGAGCTCCCATGCATGCACCCATGCCAAATGAATTACCAAGTGTGCCCTTTTCCAATGCTACTTATCAACCCATTGAATTGAACACCAAGTACAAATACAGTGCTTGGGAGCCCCTCCCTCCTCCCCATTCTCCATGCACCCCTCATCCTCCTATGTTTGTTGTATTTGGACCTCTCTAAGATACAAACTACTACATGCACCCCAAACTATATTATATACTAGATAACACCTCGTCGCGCATTGCTGCGGGAATTTTCTAGTATTGTTATATGAAAGGATTCATAGGGTGAGAAATAATGAAACCCTGAAAGGAAATATGCACATGTTTATTTACAGTCTTCAAATGATATTCCGAGTACCGCGACGACCATATGTTGTTCCTTCGGCCATTCATGCAGCGTCTTGATTGGGACTACGTGGATGTGGGGGTATGGCCCCCGGTATCCATAAGACAAGACATAGGCCGCACCATCAGAGGTGGCCCAACTCACAAGATCAAGGTGTGCACGGCACTGGTCGACGTACACCGTAAGATATTATATAGTACCAAATAGGATACTTTCCTTGTAACCCAACCCCTCTAGAGTATATAAGGAGAGGCAAAGGTCCCTTAGTCGACACCTCCATTGACCTCCATGGATCTATATACATCTCATATTCAATACAATACACCAAAGACACAGGATGTAGGGTATTACGTCGATCAGATGGCCCGAACCTGTCTAAATCGCTGTCTCTGCACCTTGTGTCACCATCTAGTTCCTATCACGCGCACCTCCACCGATCAATCTATCTTTGTGGGATACCCCTCGAAGGACTGCCGATCATCTTTTGTCGACAGTTGGTGCGCCAGGTAGGAACTCGTGTGTGCTGATCCATGGCGAACCAGATGGACCTCAAGATCAATCCCATTCGTGGCAATTTGGCTTCTAGCGGCGGCGGCGCTCACCTATGATGGAGTCATCGTCTTGAGGCTATTCGTGGTGGCTTGACGTCGCTACGCAACTCGTCTTGATACTCCTGCGTTTGGCTGCGCAATTCTGCGCTCCATAGCAAGTTCGACATCAAGAATACTGCGTGTCGTCTCGTCTCCGTCCGCTCCAGATGCGATTTCATCTCAGCTTTGTTCAGATCTGATCTAATCACAAGTCGATCTGCAATTCCGCCTTCTCTGTCTCCAACATGCATCAATGTTCAAATCAAGGTCTCAGTAATCAAGAAGTCTTGTCGTTACGAGATGGTGACACACGTGCAGCGACTTGCAAGCCAAACCAATCTTGGTTGCTTGCATGTATACGTACATCTCCATGCATGATCCAACGATTCGACTCAACACAAAGCCCTGCAGCAATGGCAACAATGTAGAAGACAATCCAGAACTACTCGGCAGCTACTCGGCTTCATCAAGAATATACCGGGGAGCAGCTCTGACCGCTTGACAGCGGCAATCGACTACTCCGACCATCCCAAAGCGCCACGTAGCATCGCTTCTACGACAATGATCTCTCCGTATCTGACCTGCCTAATGCCGACCAGATAACGTCATACGCCGTCGATCAGACATTCTATCTAAAGCTAAGTTACGCTTTAATATTTTTCTAAATATTCTCCAATCTTCGTATATCGCCATAATGTTTCTCCGAGCTATTTCTCCATGTTTGCTCTCCAAACGATTTTCTAAACCCTCGAACAGTCATGTTGACGCTCGGATGTCCCCAGAGACGGCTCTGTCTCTGGCTCCTCCCTACACGTGCACGAGCGTCTGTCCTCTACGTTATGGGTGGTCGGCAGCGGTTCCTTAGTGACGATTTGTTCTTCCTACACGCACACGGGCTCCGTGCTCCGCGTTATGGTTAACGGGCTAGCTAGGGCTAGAAACTCAGCTACATACTAACTGTACGGGCGGTTTGTATTAAATATAAATACATCTTCACACCAACTGATCGCCGAGCTACATACGCTATTTCATCGCCATTGCTGATTTTTCTCTGGAGTTCATATATTTTTACATCATGTACTACTCGTTCTACATATTTGTATTGTAGGATCATCGTCCAGGTGATCGGACCACCTGGTGCTCGAACTTCTCCAACGATCAACCGGTCGGACCGCTAGGTTCATGGACTTCGTCGCCGACCAGTTGATCGGACTATTCGCTGGTCGCTTCTACTCAATGTTCACTTCGCCGCTGATCAGTTAACCAGGCTGTTCGTCGCTCGTACTTCATCGCCAACTACGTCGTTTACTCCTCGACGCTCGGATTCTTCGTGCTCCGAGACTAAGTGGGCACACTTCATCCCACTCCTCGATGCTCGGACATCGCCAGCTACGCCAGAGACTCCTCGGTGCTCGGATATCGTCAGCTACGTCGGGGACTCCTCAGTGCTCGAACATCGCCAGCTACGTCGGGGACTCCTCGGTGCTCGACATCGCCAGCTACGCCGGGGACTCCTTGGTGTTTGGACATCGCCAGCTACGCTAGGGACTCCTCGGCGCTCGGACATCACCAGCTATGTCGGGGACTCCTCGCTGCTCGGACGTTGCCAGCTACGCCGGAGACTCCTTCACTGCCCGGACGTCGCTAGCTACGTCGGGGGCTCCTCGGTGCTCGGACATCGCCAGCTACGCCGAAGACTCCTCGGTGCTCGGACATCGCCAGCTACGCTGGGGACTCCCTCGATGGTCGGATCTTGCTACGCCTTATCGGTGTGCTATCAAGCTGCTCCATGCTGTTCAGATCAGGGTGCTGATCTTGGGCAGCACGTCTGGGGTCTTGATACGCGTATATCAGATGACGTCGGCAAGCTTTCAGACTTCTTTTTCTTTGACCCTGCTACAAGATTCATTCTTCATCTTCCAGCCAGCTCGAGGACTAAGTGGGCATACTTCACCTTGCGGTGAATGTGCGCTTTTCAATTCAGGGCTACGCCCGTGGACTGATTGCCTGCTCAGCCGGTCTTTTGCCTTTCTTCTACTTTCTGACCCTGGCACCACGTGACTACGTCACCTACTGTTAGGCTCGGGGACTAGCTGTGGGGGTATGACCCCCGTTATCCACAAGACAAGACATGGCCGCACCATCAGAGGTGGCCGAGCCCACAAGATCAAGGCGTGCACGGCACTGGTCGACGTGCACCGCAAGATATTGTATAGTACCAAATATGATACTTTTCTTGTAACCCTACCCCTCTAGAGTATATAAGGAGAGGCAGGGGTCCCTTAGTCGACATCTCCATCGACCTCTATGGATCTACATACATCTCATATTCAATACAATACACCAAAGACACGGGACGTAGGGTATTACGTCGATCAAACGGCCCGAACCTGTCTAAATCGCTATCTCTGCGCCTTGTGTCACCATCCGGTTCTTATCACGCGCACCTCCACCGATCAATCTACCTTCGTGGGATACCCCTCGGAGGACTGTCGAGCATCTTTTGTCGACGGTGGATGAATAAGCAAGGAAGATGATGTGTTATCATTGAGAGTTTCACACCGGTACATTTGTGATACTACGCAAGAGAAACTGTAGAGTGGCCATCGATCTGTTAATGGAAGGTTTCCTCCATGGACTTGATCCTAATCACATAGACATTGGGAACAGCTTATCGGAGAATCAATTTTAATTTGATTAAGATTTTCTGATAAGCTGCGGTCTAAAAATGAACAGTGTGAAAAAATTGGACGTTTAGCAATTTTGATTATTGTCCTATGAATTCTTTGTCTTGAGTGTAAAATAACTTATATGCCCTTAGGTTGATAATACATAATTTGTTGATCAAATATTAGTGGAAAGCGATTATGGTAATATTTTTCTTATTTGTTACACCACATAACACAAATAGATTTTGGATAGAAGTTGAAATGAATAGTTGATAAAATTCACGTACTTACGTTCACTTGTATAAGGGTCCACTTCTAATAATAAAATTGACTTTGTCCCAGTTGTCGGCTTTGATCATCAATCTCCTTTGCAGCTCCGATTTTTGGCAGTGGCGGCAGCGGCGCCGAATAGGAGGCCCAACTCAGACATCAGGTTACACAGCTTCATCCTCCCCTGCGAGCATCGACAACTTCAATTTTAGGTGGCGCCGGAGTTGAGGAGGAAGGAGGCCCAACTCTTGTACACGTCGAATTCCGCAGCTTCATTTATCTCCTCTGCATGCTTGCGTGGTCGAGCAGGGCGGCCTGATGAGCGGGAGGTCAGTGGGAGCGGACGGCCTGCCGAGCAAGAGCTAGCGGCGGTCGGGCGAGCGGGTGGCCGAGCGACCAAGCGCGTAGAGCGAGGGAGCCAAGGATTCAGAGTATAAAAATAGCCACTTAGCTGCCGCATAGTTGCAGGTGGGGGATGATTTATTTTATAAGGAAGATTGGTGGTAGATGTTTCACATCACGATGCATGCGTGATAGTGGCATTTAAATTCATGATGTATGCATGATAGCTAGTGGGGGGAGGGCAGGAGGCAGGATCGGTGGAGCACTGGAGCCTGGAGGAGAATCGCAAGCGTCAGGAAGTGCCATAGTGGTGAGCAAGGGATGGATGAAATCTGATGACGTGGCTTCATGAGAAGCTAGGAAAAATCACCTAGTGGGGATCTCCTATTTAAGTATAGGAGATAGGAGATTTCTAGCTTGTCAATAGGTCCCACCAACTAGAGAAGATAATGGTGTCAAGCTATGGTACCAAAACGATATAACTCAAGCCTTTGTTATAGAGAATCATATTTGCTTCCGTCTGACAATGACACAAGAAACAAATAGGCAATGAATAGTTTCACCAATTTGATCACAAAAGTGGGCTTCTTATCAAATGAGGTAATTCACATCTAGCCACTCTATTAACCATTAGAAAAATATTAGAGTCACAATACATAGGAAAACTTTGCATTGTAAAAGTTTGTAATGTTTCCATACTCGCTTCTAAGGCACCAATTTGATGATGGCACACAAAATTTACTTGTAGGTTGAGTTACTTAGGTATGTCGTTATCCAGACAATCTTGGAACCCATTAATCCTACATGTCATATTGAAGTCACGTCATCAAATAAATCATATACTTGAAGGTATTCATCAAGAGCACACCCTGATAGGACACCTTTGAATATTCCTTATCTATAATGATCAACTGATGCATGTCATGGTACAACAGCTACAAGATAAGGCACTATCTTATTAGCATTATTAGCCCTGCTACATAGAAATAGGCCAACTAGAAGTTGGTATTAGCTATGCATTGGCCAACATCATAGTGATCATTACAAAATTCTAGTTTCAGCCTGTTGTTGAAGGAGGGAGATTGTAGGCCCATTAATGTTTCTAGTTTTGACCTGTCTATGATCCATGTGTTGTGTTCTGGTAGAATTAATCTAGCATAGGTTGTTTAAATAGGTTTGGTGCAGTGTATATTCCTTATCGCTCCAAACATATATAGCACTTCCAGGTTAACCGTTTTACGTGAAACGAGGACAAAAGTGAAAGAGAGGTCATGCACATATGTAGGAATGTTCCAAGTGAGTGTGGTAAGCTTTAGAGGGCATCAACCCTAAAGGAGGGGATAATTTAATACCTCATCCCATTAGGATAATGTAATACCTCGCCCCATTAGTATTATTGGTGTCAGTCTTTATGGCCCATGTGTTGTGTTCTAGAATAATTAGCCCCACATCGGGTTTTTTAAATAGGTTTAGGTTAGCTTATAATTCTTGTCGCTCTAAATATAACACCACTAGGTTGACACTATACGAAACAAGGATGAAAGTCTATGCACACTCGTTCCACATGAGAAGCTAGACTATAAGTAGATTTTGGGCGCCAGTGTCACAAGTGCTATTTGTATATGTCTACTTAATGGCGTGGTCCTATGGAGCCAAAGCCACATATGAAGAGACCATCCAAGGGTAGATAAATCATCTGCACATTGTCCTCTAAGTTGGATTGGTTGACAAACCCTAGGGTAGAAGCTAAACAATTATGCCCATTATCCTATTTTGTCCCTTCAATAATAATCCTCTTTTTTGTTTGTCAATAGCCATTTTATTTAAGTCCATTGCAATCAGCTAAAGAATTGATTTCTACTAGAGTGTGCACGCTACAAGATTAACCTACACAATAGATAAATTGGGGACTAACATATAGTCTATGCCTCCGTCGAGAACAACTTAATATGGGTTTGCCATACCCAAATTTCATGAGTATTCCGCATGCATTTCCCAAGTCAAAACTAGTAGCCCCAATACAACATTTAATCCACTAAAATGTAGTAAAAATGTATTCATTCCTATGTAGGGTGATTCAATCTATAGTAAAGAGGAATAATGAGATATCAAGTCATTAAAGGAGCTATCACCCCCATGATAGTTCTACCGAAGTGAAGAGGCACCATCACCATCTCAATATCCTTCATCTTCATCTCATGCGTTTAGGATCAATAGACCAAATTCAATCAATGTACGTGGACATCTATTAACTTTTCGTGATATTATATGTTCTTCGTCCATTTTCTTGCTCACGTTTCATGATATTCTATGTTCTTCACCCATTTCCTTGCTTGTATTTCGTGATATTCTATGTTCTTCATCCATTTCCCTGCTCGTGTTCAATTCATGGTGGGTTAGTAATTTCCATGGAGCAGGCGGACACACATATTTGTGATGTGTATCTTTGTTAGTAAGAACTAAATAAATTTGTGTATCTTTGTCATGTTCTTTTTGAAAATTTTATGTTATGAGAAATTCTCAAAAGTGCTTTGACAAACATTTTGTCACTTTATTTCATCTATGGGCTAGGTTCCATGATCTTGTGCATCTTTCTAACGTGATTTCTTATCATTTCTAAAGTTTTGTTCACAGTGCATGCCTTAGGTTAGCAACACGAGACCACCTTCAAAAGCCATTGCTTGATAGTATTGTACATGTGAAAACGTGATTAATTTCAAGATGCACTTGTACCATAGTAAACTCCTTTCAGTTATACAATGAATGCTGAATTCAGACATTACTTTTTGAAAATTATGGCCATTTACAAATGAATCACACCTTTCCTATTGAACATAACATCTTATTCACTGTGTCGGCATTCATTGTGTCGGCATCGATAAAGCTATTAAAGCTCATCTTCTTCTTCCTCACAACTTCTCATATCTTTTTACATCTTCCGCTTTTCTTCTCAGATCTCCCACCTCTGACACTGTCACCCCACACCTGCCTCCCCATTGACGGTGGGCTTTTTGTCCCCGGTGCCATAGACACACGCCTTGCGACCACTAGCCATGATTACCCCTGCCACTTCCACATTGCCGTCTACATTTTGCCCCACTGCTTCTACCCCGCACTTCCTAACTTGGGCGTCCCTTGCCCCTACCCCTATCCACAACCTGCCTGGCCTGCATCTTGGGGCTTTCTTTCTAACTCTAATGGCCATAGAGCCCTCCCCAAACCCCGCAACCCCTAACCTCTCTTCTTCGATTCTAGCTCTTTGGTCTCATGGAGGAAGACGACAATTTGGACGTGGGCTCTACCGCGGTCGAAAATTGCATACCACGATGCACATGCGTCAAATAAGACTTTGGTATTTAGAACAACAACTTCCTATTCTTTGAGAATGTATTGCAATTTAAAAAAAATCCTAAAATTTTATTTTCACTTGTTGTTTATTGTTTTTAGAAACATTTTGAAGAAAACACTTTCGCTAAACCCTTTACGAAATGTTTTTTTACAAAAAAAAAACGTTTTAGTGTAGTGTCTTTATTAAGAAAACTTTTTGAAGCCGCTAAAATCCATTCGGAACTGATGACACAGAGAAACGGACACCCCCTCTTCTAGTTTTTCTCTCTCTCTCTGCCGCCGTCCGCCGGCCTCGCGCACCCCGCCGGCAACGGAACCGATCCCAGGTACGGGCCGTCGCCCCTTTCATCATTCATTCCCCGCATCCTCTCTCAGCTCTCACACCACCCTATCCCGTTCCCTCGCAGGACGCCGCCGCCGGCCGTCAATCGTGCCCCACTCGACCCGGGGACTCCGTTCAGGTCCTCCCCCGAACTCGCACTGCTCTCCGTCGGTTCAGGTGAGGATCTCCCTTAATCCTTCTCCCTCCTCTCCTCCCGCCTCGTCCTCTACCTGTGTATGTGCGCGTGATGGGACGCGGGGGCGTTGTTGGGTGCGGGGCCCAGCAGCGGCGGAGGAACTCCAGCGGCTGCTACCTGGGCGACCGCCGCCTTCGGATGGGCGTTCGGGGCCAAATCCGTATCCTCAACCAGCCGATGGGAGCCCACTAGTATTTCCTGCCTGCCCTAGTGGCTGTGATCCTAGCACTCTGTTCCGTTCCGATTTCTGCACCGCGTGTTGACCACATCAGACAGAGAGAGAGAGAGGAGGGTGGAGCACCAAATCGATTTCCCCATCTTATTTTGGATCTGTTTTCCCATCTTATTTCGTGAAGCTACCTGTGTCAGTACAATGGGATGATATATTGATTTCCTATTTTTAGGACAGCCTTACCTGTCATCTCTGTTTACAAAGGCAGCGCCTAGCTCCATTTCTAGGCTCTTTTACGCATAGATATGTTTTGGGCTTAGGTCATCATGAAATTTTCCATTTTTAGGACAGCCTTACCTGTCATCTCTGTTTAAAAAGGCGGCGCCTAGCTCCATTTCTAGGCTCTTTCACGCATAGATATGTTTTGGGCTTATGTATTCATGAAATTAGGAAAATTTAGAGATCGGCAAAAATGAATCATGGTCATATTACTCATGGATGCATGATAACATCAATTTTTTTAACCTAATATGCTAAGTTTCCTTTATTTAGTATATATGGCATTTCTCTAACTGTCCACGTAAAAGTATGAAAGCTTAGGCACGTCTAGTTCCTAGGCAGAGCCCAACTGCTTGCCTAGCACTTTTTTATACACTGCCTGTCATCAGTAGTGATGTGCCCTGATATAGTGCACTGTTGTGTATCTTCCATTGTGCAATGCTTCTGCAATGTAAGACTCCACTATGCAGTCACTCAGATTTGTATCTGCTCCGGGCTCCTTTTACCAGCATGACTCGTCTGGGGGAGCAACGGTACTAAGTACGTGTAATGCAAATCTATTCAGAATTTTCCCGCCTCTCTCTCCCTCTCAAAAATGATGTGGTTTTCATGAATTGCCATTTCTCTCTCTCTCTCTCTCTCTCAAAAATGATGCGAATTTTCCCATTTCTCTCTGCTTGGGTGGTCTTCTATTCTATGCATTTGTGGCATCTAATAAACATTTTGAAATAGTCCAAGCATGTGTTACAATGTGCACCATCTCTTTCGATCTTTCCTTTTGTTTTGCAGTTAAAAACATGACTGCTCAGACAAAGAAGAGGGGCGCTACGGAAAATGGGGATGGTGGTGTTGGTTTGGGCCTTGCTGCCTTCATTGCAAACAATGAGGATGTGGGTCCCATAGTCCGGCACGCTTTTGAATCTGGGAAGCCTGAAGCCCTCTTGCACAGCCTCCAGAACATCGTGAAGATGAAGGAGGTTGATATTGAAGAGATTTGTAGACTCCACTATGAGGAATTCATCCTTGCAATCGATGAGCTTCGTGGTGTCCTGGTTGATGCTGATGAGCTTAAGGGCACATTGTCTGATGAGAACCTGCGGTTGCAAGAAGTTGCTAGCGCCTTGCTACTGAAGCTTGATGAGCTTCTTGAGATCTATTCTGTAAACAGTAATGTTGGGGAAGCCCTATCTACATTGAAGATTTGTCTGCAAGTTATCAGTCTCTGCAAGATATGCAACAGGGACATTGCTGAAGCAAAATTACTTTCTGCATTGAAAACATTGGAGTTGATTGAGAAGGACTACCTGCAAAATATTCCACTGAAGCTTCTGAAAAAGGTTATTCATAAACAAGTCCCTATGGTAAAGCTGTACATTGAGAAGAAAGTTTGTAGTGAGTTTAATCAGTGGCTTGTGTATATCAGAAGGACTGCTAAGGAGATTGGGCAAGTCGCAATAGACCAGACATCTCTTACTTGTCAGAAAGATGAGGGAATGTGTGCCCGACAGAGGGAAGCAGAAGAATCTAGCCGTGTTGGGTTCGACGTGAATGCTGACACCTTGGATGTGGAACACATGGCTGAGGAACCAATGCTGGAATTTGATCTTGCGCCAGTGTACAGAGCACACCATATCCACATAGGCCTTGGTCTTGGGGAGAAGTTTCGAGAATATTACTACAATAACAGGCTCATGCAACTCAATTTGGACTTGCAATTTTCTACGTCACAACCCTTTGTTGAATCCTATCAACCTTTCCTTGCTCAGGTAGCTGGCTTTTTTATTATTGAGGACCGTGTCCTTCGAACTGCAGATGGGCTTCTATCTGAGGGCCAGGTTGATACAATGTTGGAAACAGCCATTTCTAAAGTTACTCTGATTTTAGAGGAACAGTTCTCCCGCATTGATGCTGCCAACCACCTCCTCCTCATAAAAGGATATGTCAGTCTTTTTGGTGCAACCCTGAAGAAATATGGATACCGATCCATGTCAGTTGTTGAAATTCTTGACAAAACTAGGGACAAGTATCTTGAACTTCTTCTTTCTGACTGCCGGAAGAAGCTCAACTATGCCTTTTCTAAGGACTCATATGAGAGGATCGTTATAAAGAAGGAAAATGAATATGACACAAATATAGCAGCATTCCAACTTGAACCTGTTGATGGAGTACCAAATTTGCCATATGTTGCTCCATTTTCCTCCTCAGTTCCCAATGCTTGTCGTATTGTGCGTTCTTTCATTGAGGAGTTGGTCAGCTACTTGTCACACAGTGGTAGCACAAACATCTATGATGTGGTGAAAAGTTACTTAGACAAGTTCTTGATTGAGACGTTGAATGATGGTTTTCTGAACCTGATACATGGTGGTTCCCTGGAATTTCCACAGGTGGTGCAGATTGCAGGAAATATTGCCATTCTTGAGCAGTCCTGTGATATGTTCCTTTGGCATGCTGCTCGACTTTGTGGTGTCCCTAGGTGCCTCCTTGAGAAGCCCCATTCTGGTTTGACTGCTAGAGCTGTGCTCAAAGCCTCCCAGAATGCAGCATACAATGGATTGATTACTTTGGTCAATTCCAAGATTGATGAGTATATGTTGCAGTTGACTAGCATCAATTGGACTCTGGAGGAAGCTCCAGAGCACGCAAATGACTACATGAACGAAGTTATTATCTATCTTCATGAGGTGGTATCTTCTGGGCAGCAGATTGTACCAAGAGATGCCTTATTCAAGGTTGTATCTGGTGCACTAAGCCACATCTCAGATTCTATAACAACGGTACTTCTTAGTGACCGGGTGAAAAGGTTCAACGCAAATGCTGCTGCTAGTATTGACATTGATCTGAAAGTGTTGGAGGGGTTTGCTGATGACACATACCGCATGACTGGGTTTTCGGACCTGAGAAAGGAAACAAGTTTCAGAGATTGTCTAGCCGAAATAAGGCAGCTAATAAATCTTCTTCTCAGCAACCAACCTGAAAGCTTCATGAATCCTGTAACCAGGGAGCAGAATTATGGAGCCTTAGACCATAAGAAGGTGGCAATAATTTGTGACAAGTTCAAGGATGCCCCAGACAGTTTATTTGGAAGCCTTTCAAGCCGAGCCACAGTGCAGAGCGCCCGGAAGAAATCCCTGGATGTTCTGAAGAGAAGGTTAAAGGATTTTAGCTGAGATTAGCTGTGCTACATCATTAAATAAGCTAGTACTCAGTTTTTAGGAAAACAATGGTTCAGCGCAAGTCTTACCATTTCAAACTTCTTTCCATCTTTATTCCCTTTTTAATCAACTTCCGTTTCGCCTTAGGGCGAAATCCTTGGATGTGCTGAAGCGAAGGTTAAAGGATTTTAGCTGAGATTAGCAGATGAGCTAGATCATTCAAATTTCTTTCCATCCTTGTTTATTCCCTTTTTAATCTGTTTCCATTTCGCGTTCGTTTTGGAGCTAATGTAGACGTAGTGATCCGTATAGATGAAATATTCATCATTATTATGATCAGGACACTTTGTTGTTATGTGGCCGAAGGTAACTTGGTGCCGCTATCATCACATATCATGGAAGAACTCATAGGTTTTGACATCGAGCGCGATCGATCTGATTGCTCCGATGCATGCAAGGGCACCTATGATCGAGAACAAGATTGCGGCAGCAGCGCTGAGCATCTTCACAGCACACTGCAATCCTGGGTTATCAGGCATCGTCCTGGTCTTGAGAAGTGCTAATGCAGGCAGCACGAAGTCCAAAGGGGTGAACCCAACTGCTCCGCAGACTGATACAAAGTCCCCAAAGAAGGGCATTGCAGCGGAGACGAGCGTAATCACGGCCATGTATGCAGACGTGTATGTCAGCCGGCACAGGCAGGATCTGCAGCTCATGTTCTTCGCCTGAAGCCACTCTTCGAAGTGTGCAAACGTAGGCCTGCAGTATATCTTGGCGAAAGAAGTAGTGTTTGATGGGAACCAACTAACCTGTGCAAACTTGGAAACTACTCCCTCCATCTCAAATTGTAAGACGTTTGATTTTTTTGTCTCAAGTTTGACCACTCGTCTTATTCAAAAAATTTGTGTAAATATAGTCAAATTTAAGTCATTCTTGAAGAATTTTTATTAATAAACCAAACCACGACGAAAGAAGTGATATTTTACGCAAATTTTTGAATAAGACGAGTGGTCAAACTTGGTGTCAAAAAAGTCAAATGTCTTACAATTTGGGATGGATTGAGTACCAATCATGACCGCTAGATGCTGATCCAATGGATGAGGTGAGAGGTGGGATTTTTTTGCGCTTAAGCCCCTCACCCGCCGGCCTTTTTTTTTAACGCTTAAGCCCCGTCACCTCATCTATTGGATCAGCATCTAGTGGTCTTGATTGATAGTTTCCAAGTTTGCACATGTTGCTTGGTTTGCACATGATATATTGCCTTATGGTTATGCCACCAAATTGATTCAAGATGGGAACAGCACGTGTTTGGTTTACCTGGAAGCAACCTGCTATCTGAATGACTGCAAACGGGTTTGCCATTACAGTTGCCCATCTTGGAGCTGTCAGGGAGGACAGGATGTAGGGCTGGACCTGAGAGCCAAATGCCCAGTAGCCACTGAATGCGAGGGTCCAGTAGGACACGACGATGATCATGTACGCTGAAGAGACGCCTTTGTACATGTTTGCCCTCACCGGTTCTCGCACGGTGCTCTGGATTTCAGATTTTCAGTCCAGAGTCTTGAGAATGGCAGGTTACGGCATACATGGACCTCATTATATGTGAACATCAGATCAGATGGGCACCTGAATTTCTGGCAGCATGGCGTCGCCAAAGGAGAAGGCTATTGTGCCCAATGCGTTGAAACCTCTGAAGATCTTAGTTGCGGTGCTTCCTTGTAGACTGTAACTGATTCCCTTTCTTTGGATCCGATATCCTGCATGAATTAACTCAGTAACCATATTCATCAGTGACAATTCCACCCCCATCTTGTTCTGCAGACAAAAAAAAAAGAGAGCTAATACTATGTTATATTACCGTCATATATTGTGACACCAATGGTTGCCCCCGCAAATCCAACGGTGCTGGCAGTGCAGATAGCATTGACCCACCGGAACGAATGGATGTCAGGGAGCTGGGAAAGGAGCAGCTCCAATGCACCCAAGACAAGGATGAACTGCTGCAGCGTTGAGGCTGCTGCCGGCTGTGATCTGGATTGCAATGTTGTTGCCTATAGATGCCACCTGCTGGAAGAACGAGACATACCAGTAGCCCCAAGGACCTGAACAAATTAAAAAGCACAGTTGAAGTAACTTTTCAGTTGCAGTACTGCTAACAGTGTTACTCTATACTGAAATGGAATTCTTTTTTTTTTAAAATTAAGCAGTACAACGTAGACACTCACAACACACGCAAACGAGAAATCAAAACTACTTACAATAATCAGTCTCTTTTCAGAAAGTTTCTGCTGTTAGAATGCTACTGTCAGGTATAAATAAAGAGAGAAGTTTATTTGCTGTGGCAAATAATGCTATTACTGACCAAAGATGCTCTCTGCCAGGAGCCGGTAGTTGGTGTGTTTCTCCCCATTCCACCGCCATAGAGAGGCCACAACCAAGCTCGAACACCATGTAACTAGTGTCCCAATAACCAAGCTGCAGACACCAAGAGGCCAGCCAAGGGAGGCAACAGTAAAGGGCAAGGGGGCGTAGGCCGCCGGCGTGGCGATCGTCGTCGCCACGTGGAAGGCCGCGTGCCGCCACGTGCCTCTCCCAGTCTGCTCCACGTCGGCCTCCGCCTGATCCTCCGGTGCGCCGCCGGCTCTCGCCGGTGACGGCGACATGTGTGAGTGTGAAGCTGCTGCTTCTGCTGCTGCTCTCTTCACCTAGCTCTAGCTTCAGGCAGACGAGACGAGCACGTGGTGCACCAGAGGGCAGACCGGCAGAGATGTCAGCTGTTGGTGGTGGATACTCAAGTGAGACAGAGATCTCGAAAGGGACGCACAGGGAAAATGGCGCACCGGTTTGCCTTCTTATGTTGACTACAGAGTACAGAGCCGAGAGAAAGATGTCCGTCCTCTGATGTTGATGTTGGACAACAGGGAAACTGGAATACTGCCTGTAATGACGTCGGACGACTCTCCTTATATGGAAGTAGTATCTCACTGACATTCAGGGCCACAGGTCAGCCTACCATAAGTGGCATATCGTCGATCTATCCAGTTTTGTGTTGTGTGAGCTTAAAGCGATATTAAGGTCACGAGTACATGAAATGAGTTTGACGTCATATATGATTACGTGATGATTTGAAACAGAGGGTTTAGTTTATATGTAAGTTTAAAGAGTTTAGTCGAGGCAGAATATACGCCTTGTTCGTTTGGCTTATAAGTCATACTTTTTCAGCCAACGAACAATATTTTTCTCTCACAACAAATCAGCCAACAGTATTTTCAGCCATAGCTTATCAGCCAAACGAACAGGGCAATATGCCTTTAAAATAAGGAAGAAAAACAACTCCATAATCAGAACAAGCTTTGTTGTAGTTACGAAGCTAAAGTGATTTCAAGAGGGATGCACTTGTCTTGTTCTTGTCAGGATATAGTCATAGAGATATGTGTTGTGTTATAGAGGATGCAATCAAACTCGCTATTTTTATATTTTTAGGGTGCATTTACACCTCTACACACAACATATCTTGACTTCATCCCCGCTTTGTTGTGCAGTAATACTTAGTTGAGGGCGTCCGGACGAACGGGCGGTGACCCCACGTGCGTGATACCCAAGAAAAAAAGAGGGGGCGTGCAGTTACAGTCAGGCGGGTCCGCACCCGTCCTTTTCTGTGGGGCAGCGCATGGGAGCGTGTGTGGCCACTCGTTCGGGGTACATGCGACGCATGGGGAACCATGCATGCGCGTGACCACAGAGAGAGGCTCCCTGCTGTGTCCGCTGCTAGCTGGACCAGGCCAGGTTGCTAGCCGCACGCACCTAGGGCCCCAGGCCTCCCTATCGCGCCTGCCCTATGCTGCCTAGCGCCTAGGCCTGCCGTTGGTTGTCATCCTGCTCTTTTATCTCTCTGTGTTGTCTGCGCCTAGGCCAAGCTGCCCCTGCCGCATGCTGCCTGCAGTGTTGCTGCTTTGGTCTACCAGAGTAACGAGTTGCAGGGCCGGTCAGGCCGCTTGCCTGTTTGTGAGAGGAGCACGGGCCCACATCTGCATGCGCCGTTTGCTGCTTCCATGACAGTTGACCATTGGCAGCTGAGTGCGAGCCCAAGTTTTTCCGCCACTCCATGGCATCGAGCTCCGTATGTTTCATGCATTTCAGATGTATATTTCATTTGGATGTTGCATGTGTTTCATCTAGATGTTGTATATGTAGCATTGCCTATACACGTATGTTGTAAGTGTATGTTTCAAATGTTTCAGATGTATGTTGCAAATGCTTTATCTATATGTTTCAAATGTTGCAATGGCTATACACGTATGTTGTAAGTGTTTTATCTATATGTTTCAAATGTTGCATTGGCTATACATGCATGTTGCAACTGTATGTTTCATTTGTTTCAAACGTATGTTGTAAGTATTTTATCTGGATATCACATATATTGCAGTGGCCATACACATATATTGTAACATTATATTTCAAATGTTTCATCTGTTTCAGACATACGTTGCAGCAAGTGTTTCATGTTGTAAGTGTTTTAATTAGTAGGCATAGTATGTTTCATGTGTTTCAGATGTATGTTTCATATGTTTCTTCTGAATGTTGCATGTGGTCCCCACCTGCATGCACGCCCACGGGCACGCAGCAGAGAAGCGAAGCGAGGGGCGCAACAGCATGGGGGGTAGGGCGTGGTGGGTGGTCTCCACCTGCTTGCACGGGCGCGCAGCACAGAATGAAGCAAAACGCACAGCAGCATGCAGGTACGGGCTTGCGTGTGTACATGCAGCACCATGTTGGCGCGAGCGGGCAGGTGCATAGTTGCAGCTGCATGCGGGACAAGCGAGGCAGGCAGCGGCAGGTGCAGCATGCAGTCAGACTTATCAAGCATGTGGAGTGGGCACTGCAGCACCATGTGAGGGCGGACGAGCAGGCGCACAGTTGCAGCCGCATGCGGGACAAGCGAGGTAGGCGGCGATAGATGCAACATACGATCAGACTCATCAGGTATACGGAGTAGGAGCAATAGACGGGGCATGCGCGGACGGGGCTACCGGACGGATGTCCGGCGCTAGCCATGCCCTTCTTGATTGCTCCAAAGCGCTCTAGCAGTTTGTCCGAGTGGTGGAATAGGGTCGTAAACATTCGTCAACTGGATCGATCCGAGAACCGAGACACGTGTCAACGGACATGTCTAAAAAAACATTCATCAACTGGACTAGTGACCGGCGCCCATTCAGCTTGTGATTACCTTTCGAGAAAAAAAAACACAAATATGGACCAGTGAATGCTTTTTTTTCCTAGCTAGATATAGGGGTTAAATATGGCAGGAGTAAACAGTAAAGTTGCGACCGAATTTCTAATTTAATTACACCTCGATGGTAACTAGTACTCCAGTAGAAATAACGAAGGGACAAGGCCACACCAAACGACTAAACAATTAACAAAGACCAAAATGATATTCCTCACTAGGATGACCTTAGTTTGGAAGCAAACTGCCCGTACCATTGTATTATTTTAAGTGCATGAGCAGTATTATTTGCTAACTTTGTAGAAATTTCTATGTAATTATCAATTTTTAAGAAACAGTAGGGTAGACCTCTACTGGTTAAAATATATCAATAATAAAAGAAAAAAGAGTTAAAATACCCCTTTAGACCGGGATAACTAGTAAAAAAGAAAGAAAAAACTCAAACAATACCATCAAAGTATGGCTTTCTTGGCGAGTGAATAGCATGGTTGCGGAAACCCTTCCTATGACAATATGCAGGGTTTCGTCATTGGTTGGTGTTAGCAGGCCCCATCCAGGAGACCCTTCTGCAGCCCCAAAGCCCAAGCGGTCCACAAGAAAGAAGGCTAGAAGTGTGAAGATTGCTGGGCCAGAATGGGCCTGCAACGCCTGCATCACGAGGCCCGCTGCTGAGTGAGGATAGGAGGGAGGAGACAGAGTGGAAACTGTAACAATCGAGAACTCATTACATTTCTATTGTATCGGCCGTAGGCCAAGCACTCGTAGTAATATTCCTAGCGACTGTAGTTCTTCTCCGTTTCCATTTAGCCGTCGCCACCGCGGTTAACACTGGTATCAAAGCCGCTGATCTCCGGCCACCGCGCGTGCTGGAGGACCCCCTCCCACTTCACTCGTCTCCAACGTTCCTGCGGCGCCATGGATCCAGTCGTCCGCCAAATGTTTTGACGATTTGATCCAGCGATTCGACTCCTTCTGATCCGAGTTCGACGGCCTCGGGTCCCGTCTAGATCGCCGCTTCTCCAAGTCGGAGGCTGTCCGATTCCAGCGCAATGCTGCCGTCGACGGCTGCCTCGAGTCCCTGGAGCACTTTGCGTCCACCCAGTACACCGCCGCCATCGTCGCTTACAACTGGGGCGGCCACTTCTCTGAGCGCGTCAGTGAGCTAGAGGAGCGCGTCCACGACCTCAAGATGGTGTGCTACGTCGAGATCTAGGACGAGCGTGACGAACGGGCCACCGCCCTCGAGTCCACAGCAGAGGCGTTCGAAGCATGGCGTCCTCGGATCGAGAGCTCCCTCTTCACCATTCGCTCGGAGGTGGATTGGTTGTCCAAGCTCTGGGATCGAACCTGCGCTGCTCAAGCCAATTGATCTCCCGAGCCAAAAGGTACACCGGAGTTGGTCGTCGGGCGAGCTTCTGCCGGAGCAATGACTGACTGGCCCAGTGGGCACGGCGTGGCGTCACCAACATGGGATGCGGGGGTATGGATCGGTCACGACCATAGCCCCGTTCCCGGCCAATGGTACGTTCTCCGTCACCAATCCTTCTTCCTCAGCTGTTCAGGGTGTCAATCCTCTGCCAATTCCCCATTCGATGCCTCCCCATCACCCTCCTCTTCCTCCGCCATCGTTAACGTACCCTCCTCGTCCGCCACCATTACCGTACCCTCCTCCATCGCCACCAATTCCATACTCACCACTATACTACCCACCGCTACCGTTTCACCCTCCCAAGCCCCACTATCTGCTCAATTCCGCTCCGCAACCCCTACTCCTAGTTCATCCACCTCCCCACCTAGTTCAACACCCAGCACACCCACATCCCAACTTCATCCCCAACATCCATCAACCTAATTACCTTCCCAATCAATCCAACCCCAATTTAGGTCACCTCCCTAAGATGTTGTTTCCTTAATTCGACGGGGATAATCCTAAGCTATGGTTGTCATGTGCTTGTTCCCATTTCGAAATGTATTTGGTTCATCCTGCGATTTGGGTTCGCGTTGCCACTCACCACTTCACCCATGCCGCAGCTCATTGGCTTCAGCTTGTCGAGTCTGAAGTGCAGAACATATCCTGGGAACCATTCTCCATCCTTATTCATGAGAGGTTCAACAGTGATCAGCATGAACTGCTGTTATGCCAACTATTCCACATCAAACACACCTCCACCGTCTCAGATTACATCAAAAAGTTCACTGATTTTTTTGAACAGCTCAAAGCCTATAATGCAAACCCTGACAAGTTTTACTTTACCACTCGCTTCATTGATGGCCTACGAGAGGACATTCGTTCTGTCGTATTGGTTGCTCGGCCATAAGACCTCGATACTGCGTGCACTCTCGCCTTGTTGCAGGAGGAGGCGCTGGATCAAGGGTGCCGCAAGGACTTCAAGTGCTTGGAGGCATCCCCGTTCACGCGTACAACGACGATCAAGGGAGCTCTGCCCTTGCCTCTGCCTCCCCGGCGTCCCCCGGCTCTGCTGGAGGCTAGCGTCGACAAGCGTCTAGCTCCCAAGTCTTCCACCATCGATGACACGCTGGCTACACTTTGAAACTATCGCACGATGCGCGGCCTGTGCGTCCAATGCGGTAAGAAGTGGGTGTCGGGTCATCGGTGCGCCCCGGTGCCTCAAGTGCACGCCCTCCAGGAGGTCTGGGCTTTGTGTTATGAAGCTTTTGATGACTCCAAGATTGCGGTTCTAGATTGTCGAGGTTATAACCCTAGGGTGTGTCAAGGCACCGATTAGATAGTAGGCCATGCAGCTTGCAATACACCAGCTAGCGAAAACCCAAATGATCGAGGCCTAGCTAAGCCAAGCAAGCTAGGCCAGACGATAAGGCCAGGGTCAGCCACGACCCCTCCTTCATACCTTAGCCACACAGCGCTAGAAAGGCGCATGACCTAACCCTCGTCACGACCCCTAGAAGGAACGGGGAGAGGTCGAGCCCAGCCAAGCATGTCTATTCTGACAAGAACAGGCACGCCGCATTGACCCCGCAAGGATCGAGGAGATAGCAGTCACCTTATTCCGGTCAGATGCCATTTCTATGCCATGCCGCACAGACAAGACAATACCTCCCAAAATGGTGACGACAGGTACGATGACCACCGGGCAGATACGGCCCAACAAGACAAGAGTACGATCCTACTTACTACGGGATGGGATCCTCGACGAGGGCCTTGACTCAGATGCCATCTGGGCTGGTGGGAACCACGATCCCAATGATAGGGATCATGGCCCCCCCGCTCCTCAAGATAATAAGGCAATCAATGACCCAGGGGTAGCCACCAACTCCTGTACGATGCCCCAGAAAACTAGGAGACGATGACAAAGACTGCGATGGAGACCATGTCGCATAGGATGGCTGGCGAACCACCATCGTGCCTACAATGCCACCATGACTGGCATAGTAGCACTACGCCACACCATGCCGCTGCGTGGCCAAAAGACCATGACGACAGCCACGCCCGGACATGCCCCACAAGACGGCGTAGCTTGCAAGCCAAGTTAGCTAGGACCTCCCTTAGGCTCATGACCCTTCGGTCGGGAGAACCTATTGCTTTGTATGCGCCCTGGCCCCAAACTCTATATAAGGGCAGCCAGGGCACCCTTTCCAGGGATGAGATCCATCCTCTACCATTTCATTCATTCCCCATAGTAGTAGGGCTCCTGAAGCTTCCCTTCGGATAGCCCACCGCCTAGGTTAGATTCTTCTACCTCTTCCACCATTCTTGCGCCCCCATTGTAAGAACTTTAGAGCATTCCAACGAGGAACACACACTTGATCATCTCTGAGACTGGACGTAGGGCTCTGGCCTAAACTAGTATAAATCCTCATGTCTTTTGGATGCTACCATCGTCTTCCTAGAGCAGCGCAACAATCGTATAAATATACTAGTCTGATTTTAAAACACCGACAGTTGGCGCGCCAGGTAGGGACAGTCGCACACTCTCGTTTGTTAAGAAGGAAGTGATGGCTCCTCGCACCGCTGGTGGACTCACGGGCAAAATGGCCCACGACGGCCACATTCGCCATGAAAACTACGAGTTCATCGGTGTCAAAGGGCCAGCACCCACGTCCACCTCTAGCCGCAGCCCGGATCTCCACCCTAGAGATCTGGATCCCGTGGCCCACGATGGGCACACTCTCAAAACTACCCTCGGGGGCTACATTCTAGAGTTCACCTACCCAAAGGGGCCAGCATCCTCACTCATCACCGGCCATGGCCTTGTCTCCTATCTAGGAAACCAAAGGTCCACGGCTCATAACGAACTCACCTGGGGAATGGCCTCGATCGGCCACATCCTTTTGGGAAACCACGTGGCTAACCACACCAAAGGGCCAGCGCTCGTGTCCGCCTTTAGTTGTGGCCCGGACCTCTGCCCTAGAGGTCTGGATCCCGTGATCTACAGTGAACACACTCACAAAACCACCCTCAGGGGCTGCATCCTAGAGTTCACCTACATAGAATACCCTTGCCCATCATTGGCCAAGGCCAAGACTTCCACCCAGGAAGCCAGAGGCCTATGGCTCATGGCGAGCTCGCTCGAGGAATGGCCCACGGTGGCCACATCCTTATGCGGAATCGTGAGATCGCTCGAACAAATGGGCCAATGCCCGTCACCGGCTCCTACTCAGTCCAGACTTACCGCATGGGAAAATTGGACTCCACGATAGAGCCACGCCCTAGACAATGTCTCAGTCGCCACCGGGATGCAATGAGCTAGGGCACACACGAACGATGGGACAACTCACTGCCACGCGGCATTGCTGCTAGTGACTCGGTGGTTGGGCGGCACCACGCCATGTGGGTCCAAACCTAGAACCAGGATCCACCCCTGCATGACAAACAAGCCGTGCAACAAGTCTGCACGAACTATTAGCTATCACTCGGAGGCACGTGCATCCAAGGAGGAGGCCCCCCTGAGTGCGCCGTGTGCTGCACCGAGTGAACCAAACCACATTGCACTCAGAACCCCCTTCCGCAGCGACATGTCACGCCAACTCTTTGTCGAGAGCAGCAACCTCACCTAGAGGCGGGGACATGACGATCACGACATCGTCGCACCACGAGGGCTCAAACACCAGAATGCACAGGTCCTCCTGGACAGAAGCTATAGTGGGCTGGACATGAAGAAGATGCACTCTGGGGCTCACAGGCCCACCAAGGATGTCGAGCCGGCAAGAGTCAACCCAAAGCCAGTCGAGAGGTCGATCCATGCCAGCCGCAACCATTCCAAACACTGAAGAAGCAACCAGTCACGAGCGGACGCTCAGGGGCTCACCGCACCCCGAGTAATGGCAACCAGTGCCACGACAACTCCCGGTACATCAGTCAGTCACACCCACTTTGACCTTAACCTCTCTGCCCAAACACGTCCACATACACATGTAGGCTCCCCTTAGCTCTAGAAAACCGCAACTAACTCGTGGAGCGAGCCACATAGTAGTGTGCTTGGGTGCCTTGTCCTAGAGCCCCTTAGATTCCTGAGTGACCCGATCCGAATTGCGCTGGCAGCCGGACATGATTCACTCGTGGAGGCTGCACACGGGGCGCATATACATGTCCCATGACATAGCACTGCTTGTCACCATCCTAGCAATCCTTTCCCGAGCATCTTCGGATTGCTCCCCACGTCGCGGCGAGCTGGTGACCCACATCCTGTCCTCTCGCTCAGGTCACCCCGACCGACCTAATGGACTAGTTCCTAGGCGAGGCTAGGCACCTACGCATGAGCCTAAGAGGAAATGGGAAACTTGTTCGCTCAGGACCGGGGGAGCGAAAGGAAAGAGGACTCGTGTCGCTCTCTTGCTTTCTTCTCGCATCGCGATGGATCTACGATCATCTCTCGCCATTCTATCGCTCCAACGGATCGCGCACATTTTAGCCCCACGGGCCAGCCCCTAGGTTCAAATACGCATTCGCGGGCATAGATCTAAGGGGATGAAGCACAATCTAATTCTAACGAAAAGTAAATGAAAGAACGACGGAGTGATAAGCGAATACGCCAATCGCACACTATGGGCAAAGAGACCAATCACCATCTATCATCGAACGAGGGGCCTATTTCAAGCCTCTCCATGCCTACTATGGCAGAACCGCTCGAAATAACATACTTACGGAGGCGCTTGTCTTCCACTAGACACTAAGCACCCCGAGAGCGAGTTACATCGGGCGGATTCCATCGAGCACACCCCAAGGGAGAGCCTGAATAATCCACCTTTTTTCCTCAGGATCCAATAATGAGAACGAGTTTACATTACTTAGTCCATTTCATACATCCAGAGTTCTTAGAAATATATTATTACAGTACCAAATTCAGAGCACGAAAATTTAACAGCGGAATGAAAGAAACATTTATCGATAATATACAAGGATCCGTCTGTGCCCACCAGAAGAATCCTTCACACAACGGCTACTCCTCAAGCAGTACCTGCAACAGGGGTAAATAAACCCTGAGTACACAATGTACTTGCAAGACTTATCCGACTAGTGGGAATAATTTCCTGACTCCAAGGAATATGATAAGCTGTATGGTTTGCTAGGTTCTATTTTGCAGAAAGCAATACTAATAGTGAATCCTTATGTATGTTAATTATTAGCATTCATGATTAGTTCATTATCTAACCATTCTATGTAAGCACCTGTTCTACTTTCAAGCAAGAGTTGAGCAAACAGTTCCATTTCACCACCTTTCCTCTTTTAGTTCTTACTACAATGTTAGAGTGTAGACAAGCCGTACCAAATCACCGGCGATTCGCAAATCAATGTGCCCAGCTGGGTACCCTAAAACACACACCCCGCTTGTACCCCAGGCACAAGTAGGACTAGCCTGCCACTCTCCTGTCACGGGGTCTAGGTCCCTATCCAAACTTAGACTCCAAGCCCCCGCTCCTGAATCCCGAACTCAGTGCGATGTTTAGACCTCCACCATCCCCACCTCCAATCAGTCGGCCTGGAAAGAGCCGGAACCCACGACAAGAGAGCAACAAGCCTTTCCTTCGCCCATACCCAAGTATGTGCTCAGGATAATAAGTCTGTGACTTGCCTAGAATCCAATGCAATGGCCGGTCCTTAACCGACTCAGATAGGGAAATAGTGTAACCAAGCTATGCCCTATTGGCTGCAGGACACAACCTCTTACACCCACCAATACCCAAACTATATCCCTGCCCGGTCTCCATTTTCCTTTTACCATTTTATCCGATAATAATAGTCACCTATTGTGAGTAATGACAGGTTACTCACGCTACCGAAATCCTAAGCATAGCAACTACTCGACCTATGCTAGTAGGACTCATGGGTAGATATATCTATGCATGTAGTTTCCATAAAATGCCTGTAACATAAATGCACATCACATATATATATTCAGATATAATTCAAAATAAGGGTTATGCATCGGGGCTTGCCTTGGGCAGGCAGGGGGTGTCAACAAAGTCAGCAACTAAAGGCTCTAGGGCTCCCTCCTGTATGTGAATCTCCTCCTCATACTCCTCAATGATCTCCTCGAACTCCTACTCGTCCGAAGGCATGAACTCTACCAACTCGTTATCTACATGCATGAAATGATGATGCAACACTTAATAATACGGCAATAGCAACTCTTAAAATAAGAATACATCTATCAAACCACTAAGCCAGCTCTACTGAGTAAGATGCTAAGTTGCCTATCATTTCCACTAAACAGGTATGAAACATTTCATGTATTAACTTAGCAACTAAAGGCATTCTTACTCTTAATATTGATTACTCTATACATGATAAAACAAGGAGTACTAGCTACTCTATTTATCATGCTATTCTAAGGCTATAAAAATTACAGTGAGCATATAATAATCTAATGGACCTACTGTAAAAATTTCATATCCAAAGCTATTACCAATTTGCCACAAGAATTCCTACAATTATTAATCTAAACGATATTAGCACTTCCAAATGGTTTAATAGACCTTAGCATCAACACAGACATACATAAACCAATCATACTATCAGGTAGACCACATTTTTAGGAACTCAACAGAATTTATTTCATAATTTTTGGCTACCTATGTTAATTGATATTAATTTCCAAAGTTCAACTTAGAATGTAAATTATAAAGCTAATTCTATCCTTTATAAAATGAAAAATAGATTCTACTCGCGTGGCCCACGAGCGAGCAGTGTGACCCACTCCCACGCAGCGCGCGCGCACGTGCGACCCACTGACGCGGCCCATGCGGGCGCGGCCCAACCACGCGACGACGGCCCACGACAGGGAGGCCCGCGCGCACCGATCTTTTTGTGAAAACGACCTTGAGCTACCTGTGATTCCCTCCTAGGTTCGCAGCACTATTCTTACAGTCAGCGTTTAAGCAAACTAACCCTCGAAACATCCTATCTTTACCACGGCCAGGTCCTTGGGGACCCACGCGTGCACCGGCGCGGTGGCGACGGCACTGTGCGGTCCCACCGGCCAGCCTAGCCCCTCCCCGCCCCCAATAGCGAGCCGATGCTCACTTAGATGTGAACGCGAGGCGGTGGGCGGTGAAGCGGTGAATGGAGACGCTGTGTAACAGAACCGCCCAATTTATACAAGATCAAGTACGGCTGTCCCCGCTAACACGTTGACACACACATACTTTCACTCATATAAACCCGGTAGTCCGCCGAGTGTCCCGAAAGACCTCGGTAAATCAACATCACAACCAAGATCGCGTGATTAAGCAAATACACATCACATACGCAGGGTTGCAGCGGAAAATAATATTACAAATGGATTCGCAAATAATAGTACAAGTTTGGGTTTCAAAACCGATTAGTGAAAACAACATAGCTTTCAAAAGATTACATTAATATATGTTCCAAATACATTGCTAGCATAAGTGACATCATCCGACAAAAGCATATAGATGAGAAGTAACTATAGAATCACCGAGCCACCGGCGGTTAACCACCATCTTCACAGGCCGAGAACTTCACCCGCAACATGGTGGGATAAACCCTGAGTACTCAAATGTACTCAGCCAGACTTACCCGTCGAAAACCAAAAATAAAAGACACCAAGGGTCATGCAAGGCTTATGAGGTGGGCTAGCTTGACACTTTTGCATAAAAGAGCTTATGAGCATAGTAACCAATTTAAACTTAGCATCAAGCTTATCATCATTTACCTGTCCACTAGATTAGCACCTGTACTAGAGCACTCACTTATTAGGAGCAATCAATATTAACCATAGCAGGTATAATAAGGCTGTCATCATCATATCATCATTTCCGAACCTTTATGTTATTAAGTGTATCTACATTGGAGATAAGCCCGTCAAGTTCTCACTAACAAGAGAGAGGCGACTCGAATCGAATTACAACTCAGGTGAGGGGTATTCCTAACTCTCACCCCTGGCATACTTAGCAAGGGTAGCCGTGGGTCACCTTTGGGACATCTCGGGAACCAAATTTCGCGGGTTCGATCAGCGCCAAGACTCTCGTGGATTACCCTTCCGCCAGACGATCGGGACTTTTAAATCACACGCCCTTAGACTCACGCCCACGGCTCCCTTCCGAGGCGCACTTTATACTATCGACTCCCGGCCCGAGGTGAGCTACTCGGCTTCAGCGGTCGGTCTTCGGACCTGGCCAACTAAGAGAGAGGCATGCGTTCAACATGAATAGGAAAGGCTCCAAGAATCAGTCCTTAAGCGACTGACGGAGTCACCGCAAACCGGCAAGCCTCCGTCCGGTCTTCATTTCAAATTAAGACTGGTTCTTTTCCACGATAGCAAATATAGCCAACCGTGCCACATGTAGATTCCTATATCTCGCGGTGATGTGAAATCACCCGACTTCTACCGTGTTTAAGCAGGGCTAAGCACACTACGAGCACGAGCTACATAGGATTCAGGGTATCAATATCTCGGACAAGGATTGGATAACCAATGCAGCAAGTGTTTTCATCCAACGCCTAAACTTAATGCAACAATATATATATGTAACAATAATATTGTAACTGCATTTGAAAATTAGGAGGCTTAATATGCTCAAGGGGCTTGCACGGGATCCGACACAAGTCGGTGTTAGGTAGACGACACTCGCTAAGTGAGCATCTCCCGTTCTAGCACTTGTCCAGTCCTTCCACCTTCGGGATAGGTCCACCATACACCATCGTCTGTCTCCACATCATGCGCTCCATGTCCACGTGCTGTACCTAGCGTACCTAGGATGAGATGCATAGATGCAGATGCATGAACATAAAGAATACACATGAAGGAATGCAACAAGCATACTAAACAAGCATATGTTACACTATACACACATAAGCATGTCATACAACCAGCTAGCTATACATGATCAAGTACTTCACAATTTAGCAAAACATTTTAGGCATGCTACCTTAACTCTAGGTGTCCAAGATAACCATTTGCAATCATACAAACAAGAGCAAGTAGAAGCAAACAATTCTAGATACAAGCAGATTTGGACAGCAGCAAACAGTCACTTGTTTCAAACATAACTTAAGCTACAAACATCCCACAAGGATGATCTAAGACTTTATGAAAATCCATAGAAATTGTATACAAGATTGATGTTTACATAAAAAGCTAATTACAAAGTTAAACAGGTCAAACATGTAGATGTTTCAGACCTGTCCAGACATGGACATAAAACTGATTGCAACTTCAGAGAAGCATAACTGTAGTTACACAAATCCAAATGACTTGCAAGAAGACATTTTGGAAAGCTTATGAAATTATCTACATTTCATCTGTAACCATCATAGCATGATTCACAAGTTAAGTAGGTCAAAATTATACCTTTACAGAAACTGGTTCATACAAAACAGAGAGCAACAAATCTTGTACTCTAACTTTAAACAGTTGTAACTCTTAAACTACTTGGCCAAATGACACCAAATTTTAACAGTAGCTAGATACATGAATTATGTACAACTTTTGTATAAACAAGTTTCACAACAAAGCACATTATCATGAAGAACTTTGCTAAGTTCTCAGATCTGTCCATAAACCACATCGGCAAGAAAATAATTATTAACTTATGTTGCAAACACATAATTGGGCAAAACCAACTTTACCAACATGTCACACATGACTAAAGAACACCATAAAACCTAGTGTCCATGACCAAATAAATTCTTTTAATGCATTTCTTAATTTATTTTAGATAACAAGGTGACTTAAGGAACATATACCAAAAGTATACAATAAATTTAACAAAAATTACAGTGGCTCACATATCCTCTCAATAGTCTACTGTCCAAATTTCACTCCATTTTAATATGTATAGCACCCTCTATGAAAAAGACAAGTTGCTAAAGCAAGAAATCATGTGAGAGCAAGATAAACCAATAACTCACTCATACTTCATCCAATACTCATGAAATTTTTACCACACATCAACTATCACATGATTAGCATGCCACAAAAATTTCACTTCATTTGGAGCCCTAGATCTACAGTTATGAAAAAGACAAATACCACTAGCATTACAAACCTAGCTGCATAAATATATTTTTACAGCTAAAACTTTAAAGTAAAACATGTAATATTATAGATCTATTGCATAGAGAATTTCACAAGGATTCCAAAAAGTCCTCATTTGCTATTTTACGAATTTCCTATGAATTACTATGAATTTCCAAAGATTCAGCAAATTTACTACAAATAGGTCCTTATCGGCACTATTCATCTGAGTCACTGACTTGTGATTAGAACCCCGACTTTCGTCGAATTTTTGTAGGAGGTCTCCGACGGGATTTTGAATAGGGAGGTCGCCGGGTCTCGCTGCCCTCCGGGAGGAGGCCATGCTTGCCGGCTGGCTGAAGGCGGGGAGCACTGGGGGCACTTGCGCACCCTCTGGGCTTCCCACTCGGCCCGAGAGTGGCTGTGCACCGCCGACCCAGACGAAAAGAAGTGAGCGCTGCATGGCCGCTCCCTGGGCGCGGGCGCCTGGGGCGGTCGTGTGGCCGGAAAAGGGGAGCCAAGGGGCGGAGCACGACGGGAAGGTGTTGGGCACACGGTAGGACTCGAGGGAGCTCTGGGCGCGAGAACGCGGCGGCATGGCAAGCAAGCTTGGCCACCACCATGGCGACGCGCCATGTGTGACTGGAGAGGGGCGAGAGAGTGGACCGAGAGAGAGGGCAGGAGTGAGCGAGGGGATGAGGAGCTCGGGCGCGCGATTAAGGAGGAGCAGGAGCGCGACAGTGGCAGGGCACGTGGCAGCGGCGCGCGGCCATGGTGGGGCGCGAGCTCTGCATGGCCGCCACGCGCTCTCCCTTTGGGGAATTTCCCAGAGCACCTGGCAGGCGACGACGTGGCCACATTAGAACCAAGTTTTGGGCATCTTCGGGGCATATTCGGTTCTAGGCGCCTTAAGCAAAGTGGCTGATCTCTAAGTCCTCTCCAACATTTGTTAAGGGTAATTGGCCATTAGGGCTGCAGGTTAGTGGCTAATTAAGCCCCAAAATGACAGTGTCAGTGCCTTGATAGCGGTTAAGTAAACGCAAAATTGAGGACCAAAACGGAGTCAAACTTAGCCCAACTTTTTATATGCTCTTCTCCAATATATAACCTTCAACTTTTATTTTTGGACCAACTCAAGTTGCTTAGCAAAATTTGGAGAACGCGGAATGCCAATGGCGACGACGATGAATTCCAGACTTAGAAAAATTCTAAGTCTGAAAACAGCCGCTGATTCAATTTTCGAGCCTCTGTTTGACTTAGTTCCAAGTTGATATGGCTCTTGTTCCAAAAACAAAGTTTGTTCTACATGATATGGACTACAACTTTCATTTAAGGTCCAACCTCAAAATTGGTATAAAACCTACTGTTCTACTTTGACCAAAATAGGATCATGATGAAGCTTATATTATCCTTTTTGATCCATTGGTGCATTTTCCGGCCACCTGCTCAACATGAACCCTTCATAACATTTGTTCATGAGTGCAAGTAGAGTTGTTTGAGCAAGGTACCAAGGTTTGGTTGACTTCATAGGTTTCCATCCACTTGATAAAGCAATTCATGCAAAGATATGACTTATCATTTCATGCGACTTTTTGATTCCAAACTTCATGAAACTTTTCCACGGGTCTAGATGGATGCATGTGGATGTAATGTACATGGAAGAAGCATGTTTAGCATTACTCTTGCATAATCTTAACAAGGGTCCATATGTAAGCAAATGTGCGTGGCCCAAGTTTAAGTTGAAGCTCCATCATGTAGATTTGATCTTGACACCTTGATTACCACTTGACATGTCATGTTTGAGCTCAAACCTATTGCTTAACTGATGATAAACACCTGGGGTGTTACACGCTGTCTAGAGCTCCCTCCATGGTGGCGGACCCCCTGCGGTGGTGGCGGCCTTGTTCCTGTGAGTCCAGGCACAACCGAGATGAAAGGACTAGAATATGGGCATCAGCAGCTCACCCAGAACCTACCTGATGTGGTGGCTAGACTGGGGATGGACCAGGTGCGTCCGGCCATGCATGCACGGCAAGCTCCGCAACGATGGCGATGGCGCGACCGTGCCAGCGGCGATGGGAAGGCAGTGGCTGTGAAAATGGGGTACGCACTAGATGGAGGGGAACAGGGTGAAGATACAGTGCCATGGAATTGAATGGAGGTGGATGGTGCGAGGCGAATTGGATGGGCATTGCCATTCGGTCTTAAGGTGGCCGACGGCGGGGAATCTTCAATTAGAGGCTCGACATGGCACGACTGTAGCAATGGGTGAGATTGGCGCATAGCTAGGTTCCTAAATGCGCTTCTAGCGTGCACAATTACAAGGATTGCACCGGCGCTGCGAGTTGGCCTTGGCGCGGCTCGATGACGTCGGCGCGACACGATTAAAGGCGGAGGTGACCGGGGAGCGCAGAGTGGCGCATGCCACTCAATAGAAATGGACAAGGACACACAGAGGAGGCTACACGTGCGCGTACGAGTCGGCATGGCTCGTACGGCCATGGCGCCTTACTTGGCAAGCCGACGGTGACATGGCCATGTGCCGATGCAGCAGGCGCGCGCAGCAACAACAATGGCGATGCAATGCAAGCGGCGTGGGTGCATGCAATGTGACGACTCAACACAGAGGAGACATGCACGTGCTGGTGACGACGGCTGTGGCCATGCGATGCCACTGCACCTAGGCGGACGATGATGGTGTCTGGCGGAGCAGGGCCGAGCACAGCGCAATGCGGGCGGCCCCAGGGCACCAACAGCGGCGCCAGTGGTAGCGTGCATCGCAGCGGAGAGGAGGATCCACTGCTAGCCAGGGCTGCTGGCCACCGCAGCCAGCCGAGCTCGGCCAAGCACGCATGCTCGCTCGCCTGGCCGGCGCGCCGACGATGGCACAGGAGCACGGTGACCGCGTCCACACGAGGAACTCGGCCCAAAACGTGCCATGCACACTTTTTAAAGCGTCCCAAGAATCTAATTCGATGATTCAATTGCCAAACCACCTATGCTATACTTAAGAGGGCATGCTAGGCTACTAAGATAAGCCTTAATACCCTATCACTCCTTAACCCGATTTTTCTACAAAAATCACCAAACCTAACTTTGTCAAACCACTTTTTAGACTTACAAAAGTGACTGTCTCGATCGGATTCGCGTCAAATTCGATTTCCAAGCTATTCGGTATGCTAGCTAGTGAATTCAATTCTCGACCGCAGGTATTTCATCGTCATCTACAACATTCATGCTTCCAACTTTACCAAAGTCCCGTATATACGTTCTATAGTGTTTTCGTTCAATAAAAATTCACGAACATCCGTACTTGAAAATTTTATACGTCACGAACGACCTTTCGTTAAGCATTTCCGTTAGTCGATTTAAGTTACGTAAATTGATTCACACACTATATTACATACATTGACACATAACCATGATGCTCATGCCATGTTTTAGCAAAAGATTTTACAGTGTAACACCGATGGTGTTACAAATCTACACCCCTAAAACAAAATCTTGCCCCGAGATTTCATGTGCCTAGTGTGGGAAAAAGATAAGAAATACATTTTGAAATAAAAAACTACCTCGATGAACCAGAAAAAAGATGAGGATATTGGTCCAGGATGTAACTTTCTTGCTCCCACGTTGCTTCATCTTTCGAGTGGTTTTGCCACTGAACCTTGTAGAACTTCACCACATTGTTCCTAGTCACTCTTTCTTTCTCATCTAAGATCTTGACAAGATGATCAATATACGTCAAGTCAGGCTGGAGGGGAAGTCCTTCAATTTACACAGCTTTGAAAGGATCAAGAGGCCCAAGAGGGGGGGGGGGTGAATTAGGCTAATTCTAAAATTCTTTGCAATAATTAAACCCTACACTTAGCCCACTTCACCCCTTGTGCCTAGAATGTGATTCTATTGATCTACTGCACAAAAGTTTAGCACCCTAAGTTACAATCCTACTCTAGCATGGCAATTCTAAGAATGTAAAGACAAGAAATGAATTGTTCAAATGTAAATGCTTAAAGTAAAGAGAGGAGAAGGAACGCGGCGATGTTTTGCCGAGGTATCGAAGAGTCGCCACTCCCCACTAGTCCTCGTTGGAGCACCCGTGCAAGGGTGTAGCTCTCCCTTGATCCATGCAAGGATCAAGTGCTCTCTACGGGCTGATTCTTAGACACTCTGTCGCTGTGAATCACCCACAACTGCTCACAACTTGAGTTGGGTCATCCACAAGCTCCACCGAATGATCACCAAACTCCCAATCACCACCAAGCCGTCTAGGTGATGGCGATCACCAAGAGTAACAAGCATGAACTCTCACTTGACCACAACAAGCCTAATGAGAAGGGTGGATGCACACTTGCTACTCTCCTTGCACTAATGAGGCCTTAATCCTGGATTCTCAAATCTCAATCGCCTCACTAGGCTCTTGCTCTCCTTAGCACTCTCAAGGGTGTTTCTCAGCTGAACAAATGGGCAAGAGACCTCCCTTGGATGAATAGAGGAAGTATTTATACCCCCTCATTCAAAATGAACCATTAGGAGGTTGAGTCAGCACTCTGCGGGGTGACCGGACGCTCCGGTCAAGGTGACCAGACGCTCCGATCAGTTATCCCCGCCATAGAGCCGTTAAGTTGTGACCGGACTCTGACCTGCTGTGGTAGAACCTCCTAAATTATAGGGCCCACATGCACCTGTCACTGTCTAACGTCCTTTGACATCTATGCATACGTTCCCGGTAACTTAAGAAGACTGTCGGGTGTCCTCGGGGAACCCCGAATCATCCACGATTTCCGAGCAGGATCACATTACAGAGTCATTGCAGTATTACAATAGTTTATTCAAATAGATACATCAGAGTAAATATAGCGGAAGACTTACAATAACATAGTTTACAAACCATTTGTTTCAAACCATACAACTAAGTTCGATTAATAATACAAAACAAAGTAGTGGAGTGGCATTATAATATATTACAAAACACACAAATAAGCTGCCCTGCCCAAGGACCACACATTTACTTATCGTCATCGCACTGAACAACAGTCATGCAACACGATCCAAAACAGATTTGCTCATGACCCTCACCTGCAACAAGGGTCAAAGAACCCTGAGTACAAAAGTACTCAACAAGACTTAACCGAAATAAAAACTGATAGAACTTATGAATGCAGGCTCAGGGATTCAAGGTATGGCTTTAGCAATAATCAAAGTTCTTTTGTGTAAAAGCTTTTTAATAAAATTCTTTACATCAACATTTAAAACTTCATAAGATCATATACAAAGCTAACACGATCTGAATTGAGATCATGAAACTTCGTATCCAACACTTTCTTAAACCATCCTCAAGTTCCAGTTATTAACACTACGATGATGAACAATGAGTTGAGTCTCCATAACCGAGGAGCAACGACGATTCGAACCGATTAAAAACCCAGCTGGGAATTCCAGACCACACGACATATGCAGGTCCCTGACCTACATATACCAACCTACCCTCGGATCCTCTAAAACAAGAACGGGTCCGCGCCACCCGAGAATACAGTACTCCACCAATCCAGCCCATTGCCACGTGGGTACACGCTATTCCCGCCATCTCTCCACTCCCAGTGCGCGAGTAGCCATTCTCGTAATAGAATAGCCAAGTTAAGGCTTACCGGAGTATGCGGTTAGTACTGCAAAATCTCACCTCATGCAATTCAACAACGGACGGACCTTAATCGACACAGGCGGAAAGAACCCGCTCACAAGACCTCCTTGTCTTATGGCTCACACACACCGAGTCTGCCCGGTCTAGATTTATTACTCCACATTCCCATATCACATGATAACATAAGTAACCAAAGTTCCATTTAAAACTTGCAGGTGACAGGTAATCACCCGACTTTCATCGTTCTAAGCATAGCTAAGCAAAACTAGGCATATACGAATTTAAAACTGGTAATATGGTAAATATGGAATAACAAGGTTGGTAATGTACCAATTCGGTTTTCACTTGACTTCTAATCACTGAATGCATTAAAAAGAAGCAAAAGCGAAATCAATTTGTAAAATACAAGGTAGGGTTGTATGCATCCGGGGCTTGCCTTCGTTGACAGAAAAGTCTGGGTCCAGAGTCGTTCCACCGATATCAACACCAACCTCCACAGACGGATCAACCTCCTCAACTACTTGATTAACTACCACGTGTTCACCTTCATTCACTACACGTAGTAACAATGCCATGTTTAACATGATGCGGAATACGAAACATGATGCTCGATGATGGATGCAAAATTAACAACTTGAATACAACTTTCCTTCGCGGTACAGTTACAAGTTAAACTAACTAAACCATTTTCGCAACACTCACATCAATTGCCAAGGATCATCACCAACTAATGATCCAAGGACATCACTCAATCAAAAACTCAAACAAAACCTAAATCACTAAAGGTTACTATTTGCTTTTTTGAATTAATTAATTAATTAAGAATTATGAAATAAATCAACTTGTTCCAATTGGCCTCAAAATTTTTGTAAATGTTCATCACATGATAACTAAGTGGCAAAACAATTTTCATAATTTTTGGATACATAAATAAGCCTAGAAAAATCCTGGAAACTCATTTATTAATTAATTGAGCAATTTTTTTTATCACATTCAAAAAGTACTAAAAAACAACATTTCATATTTTTACTAAATAATATACATCACAGAGAGGTCACACAAAAATTTTCATAATTTTTGGAGCTCTAAATAAATCTACACAAAAATAACAAAAATAGATACTATTCATTCATTGCTGAAAATAGAAAAATCCATTTTGAACTACATAGTCGCTGACACTTGGGTCCCACCTGTCATCCCCAACCTCCGGCATCGACCGCGACGGCGGCGGCGCTGACCGGCGCTAACTCGTCGACGGTGAGTCCAACGGCGACGGCCAAAGTACCAAAACACTCACAACAACATGGCGCATCGATTGGAGACACTAGCTAACTCAATCACTGCACGATTCAAGGCTGACGCCGACCATGGCGGATGCGGTGGCACGGCAGCGCTACGCCAGCGATGTGAAACCAGTAGAGCTTAAACAAAGGATCTAGGAAGCACTAGTAGCTCACCCCGAACGCGTTGAAGCAAGGAGCGAGGTCGGAGAAGCAACGGAGAGGCGTGACGACGACCACGGTGATCACGACGGAGCAAAGATCTTCGGTGAGGGAGAACCGGCGACTGCAGTGATCAAAACGAGCAAGCTACAAAGGATTAAGCACCACAGCATCGAGATGAAGCCGTAGGTACACTGATCACGGGCAACGGCTCACCGGAGTATGCTGGCCGCGGAGAAATGGAATCTCGGGTGAGGTGGCCGGCCGCGAGGAAGAAAGCGACGAACGGCGAACTCACGACGAAATCAATCGACCAGAGCTAGCTGGCTGGGTGCGCAAGGAGTAGGCGAAACTATTGAGCACTACGCTACGACGGCACAGGCGCTGGTTCAACGGTGGGAGCTCGCCGGAGATGAACAAGGCGACGGGAAGAAAACAGAGCAAGGGAGCGGGGACAAACGGTGACGGCCAAGGCTAAATAGCGTGGCTCAGAAGCGCAAGGAAGCCACACAGGAGACTTCTCCGTGCCAGTGTGAAGCCGAGAACGTCCACGCGCGCGCCTGGAACCGAACCGAAGGTCGCCGGCAATGTAGCAAGAGCGGTGAACACTGTTCATTGAAATTACAGAATTGCCATCTAGTTTGAAACTCAAATTACTCCCAAGTTTTTGTAACAACTCAAAAATCTCAAAAAACAAAAGTTGTTCAAAATCAAAAGTTCTACAACTTTGCTTTTATAGCCAGCCCCTAATTCGGTCTACATTTTGAAATGAACTTTTGAATTCAAATAGGGGACATTTAAGGAATTTCGCCTTTTCAAATAGCTTCAAATTTTACTAAACAACTTGGAAAACTCCAAAAACAAACTTTGTACAACTCAACAAGCCCTACAATTTTTATTTAAGGCTCAACCCCAAAATGTGCTTCGATTTTGAAATGGGTTTTCAGGGTAGGATTTAAATATTGAAAATCAGGGTTTTCGGAATTTCAAATCAATACAAAGATTTCAAACTTGATTCAACAATACCAAGCAATACTTATAACATAAATGTAAACTTGTTTTAGTGAATGCATATCAAAGTTTGCAATATGACCAATGCCTTGCAATGCATATGATGATATGTCCAGTTTTTAATACTTAAACACCCGGGGTGTCACACCTGCGTCCGGTCAGCACTGACCGAACGCGTCCGATCAGAAAAACTGCTCTCTAGAACCTTACTGATGTTGACCGAACGCTGACGCCCAGAGTCCGGTCACTTCGCTGTTCAGCATCCGGTTAGTAACCGGATCCTGACCAGCGTCCGGTCAGCACTGACCAGACGCGTCCGATCAGGTAACTCCCTCCCTAAAACCTCTCTAGAATTGACCGAACTCTGGCACCCAGCGTCCGGTCACTTTTGACTCAGCGCCCGGTCGCAACCAGATGGCTCCAGTTGATCGAATGAACTGATCGGACTCACCCTTCAGCGTCCGGTCACAACTAGACCAGCGTTCGGTCAGTGATTTGACCCTCCATTCACTTCCAACTCAAAATCATATGTGAATGAAGTTTGCTCCAATTGATCTTAGGGCTACTCCGGAGCTACCTAGTGCTAGATTTGACAAGTGTGCACCACACCTAACCCACTAGACTCACCTAGGTCAAGCTACTAGTCCATACCCCCCTTAATAGTACGGCCAAAGGAAAAACAAAGTCCTAAACTACTCTAAGTGTCTCTTCATCACCAAACGACACTTAGAACTAGTCCATCCTTAACCTTGTTGTCCATCCTTTGAAAACTAAAATGATTTCCATCGTAGGGGCATGACAACCATGATTGCCCAATCAATTGCCATTACCATGACCTAACTTAATTGCCTCTGCAAAACACATGTTAGTCATAGTAATCTTGTATTGTCATTAATCACTGAAACCCAACTAGGGGCCTAGATGCTTTCAATCTCCCCCTTTTTGGTGATTGATGACAATACAACCTAGAGTATGTGTAAGAGATGAGGTTTTCAACATGCTTGGTTCATATAAGCTTTTGACGATAAGAGCAAAGGAGTTAGACATGCTTATATGACCCAAGCCGCCAACATGGTGTACTCAATAGATATGAAGTAAGGCCGAGTACAAGAAATAAAGCTCATTTGAATCAGAGTAAAACGCGAAAGCACAACAAATGAGCATAATGAAGTGACATGACATATATATAGATCAAAGTAGAGAGCACACATGTCACATAAGTATCACAATATCACAATCACACGTATGTAGTTCAATGCATGAAAGTAAACATGAATGCATAATAATGTTTCACACATAAAAAGCCAAAAGTAGTAAATCATAAGCTCCCCCTAGATATAGCGCTCCCCCTAGATCTAACATACTCGATCCCTCTCCCCCTTTGTCATCAAGCACCAAAACCTAAGGGTCGGTTGGTGGGGCAGGAGCAGAATAGTGGGGCACTGAGGTGCGGTGAGTGATCTGAAACTATGTAGCATCATCCTCTGATCCAGAGCTCTGAGCTGTCTAACCCTCTATCGCTGGAAGTGAAGCTGAAGCGGTCTGGGTCTGCTCTAGGACAGGCACGGCCTGTGACTCTATAGGTATCACTGAAGCAGGTGGCTCTAATGATATAATAGATGATGGGAGCGTCTCTATAGTCCTAGTAACTGGAGCAACTGTGGAAGATATAGGGACACACAACTCTAGCGGTGTAGGCTGCCCTATAAGCTCGCTGAAAGTAGCACTGAGGCTCCTAGAAACTGGGGTGTCAGTCATAAGCACGGAGGAACTCTGAGCTAGTGTGAAGCCCATAATGATAGGTGTGAAGTGAGGACCCTAGGCTATCACTGGAGAAGCAAACCACTAGGACGCCTACTCTATCGGTGAAGCAAACTATGTAGCTGCCTGTCCCTGACTCTGAAGCCCACTGGGTTGTATAGTTGGAGTCACAGAAGTGGTGGCAGGCTGGTTGAGCTGAGGTGTAGATGGTGGCAGAGCAACCCCAATAGCAGTGACAACATGCTGCATAAATCCAAGTAACTACTGCTGCATCAGGAGCTGCTGCTACTGCAAGGCCTGCTGCTGTCTCTAGAACTTGTCCTGTCTATCCTGAACCTGTGCTAGTGCAATTGCGGTCTCCTAGGCTTGGTGTGCCTGATCCTGCCTCATCCGCTCAAGAATAGCAAGAAGAGCAGGGTCTGTCTACGGTGGCTGGGGTGGAGCTGAGTTGGAGCCACCAGAATCACTATCATGTCATCGAGGAGGCATCTGAGGGATAGCTTGATAATCATCATTAGAACTATCACTAGGTTCGCTCTCGACCATACCCTCCTGTTGAGCATCTAGCTGCTCCTCCTCTATCGCTGCAACGCTCTTGATGATCTCATCCTGCTGGGCTGCAGTCTCTAGCGCCTCTAGGCGATGGCGCAGCTGGCTAGGTGTCCTCACTGTACTGTGGCGGAGCATCTGAATCATGTTATAGGGAGGGAACTCTATAGTAGCTCTAGTGTACTCAACCATCGTCTCTGGGGACTTCACTATAACTGCCTTGCGAATCAAGAATGTGATCCAGTGAGCATAAGACAGCTGTCTGTGACCTCTGAACTGCTCTACAAGAGTGTCCTCCATCTCTGAAAGAATGACATCCCAAATATCAAATACTGTCTGCTGTATCAAAGAGTTCACTTGCCACAACTGGATGTGAGTCAATCCCTCATGATAACCCATCCTCGAGAGCAAAGTCCTCCTCATGATAGCATCAAGCAGCCTAGCTATAGGAGTAAGGTCTCTAGGTGTCCTGCTCGACCCCTTGCCAAAAGGCTCTATGAAGCATGGTCGGACCAGATCTGTAGGAGGCACAAGACCGCCGTGAGGGTGTCTGGGAGGCTCTGTCTGACCATAGCAAACCTCATGATGGCAGATGGGTGACTCTAGAATCCTGAGAATCTCTCTGACTCTCGAGCTCTGCAGCCTGTAGTCACGGCCTCTGAATGCGAAGTGTTTGAACCTATGCCCTGGGTCATTCCAAAGCGAGGAGTAGAACTCATGGACCCATGATGGAACATATCGACCAGTCCATCCAAGTAGGTCTGTCAACCCTGGTAGATCAGAGAGGTGTGGGTGGATCTGCTCTCTTGTTGCTGTTGCTACAAGTGCCTCAATAGAACACACTCTCTGTGATCTGAAAGCAACTCCACTATTAAGATATGCCTGATAGAAATCCTCCTATAGTGGTGTATAGAAGTGCAATGAAGCACGCTCATCCTGCTTAGGCAGAAACCAGTCCTTGAACTACACAAAGCAGAGCTACTGCACCTGCTTGGCTATGGCTACCCTCAAGTCAAGGTGAGTCACTAGGGGTGGACCCTATGGTCTAGGAGGTAGACAAGAACCCCTCCTCTATGTCTTAGGCCTTGGTGTCACCTAAGCACGAGTATGACCAGAGCATCGTAACTATGGCTGAGGTGCCTGCTCTATCTCCTCGGTCTGCTCTGCCTCTTGAGTCTGCTCTGTCTGCTGAGTAACCTCTGACTGCACTGGTGGTTGTGTCTGCTGCTCTGGCTCCCCCTGAGGCTGACTCTCCTCTAAGGCGACATGCCGTCCTCCATGCATGACAGTCCCAGCTGGACTACCATGAAGACTCTCAACCCTATCGACGGTGGCCCTCTGAGCTGGTGAAAGCTGATCTGCAATATGGACACCACTCCGAGCCCCTCCTCTCTCTGCACGCTCAGTTGTTGCTGCTCTCTCAGCCTCTACATCGATGCGCTTTCACTTCTTCGTTGTAGTCTTCTTGGCCTTGCCTTTCTCCTGAGCAGTCAAGCGAGGCGGAGGCCTCGGATCCTAATCACCTAGACCACCTCTGACATTCTTGACACGTGCCATTGCTGGAGCTAAAACGAACTGCTATCACGGATAAGAACCAACTGCCAACTGACACTTGTGAGGCTTGGCCTCGATCCGTACTCGTGGGCTTGGCCTCGAGTTAGCTGTCAACTGCCAAAGCAACCTCAAAAACATCAACTCGCTGAACGATAGAATAGATCGAATATATGAATAATTACAATTTATTTCTAGAGATATAAAACCCTAAGAAGCAAGCAATAGATACGAAATTAGAGGCGATGGCTTGCTACCTGAAGAACTGATGATCGAAGAGCAAAGGAACGGATCATGAAGAACCACCAGAAAGCGCCTAGGGTTAGGGTTTGTGATGCGATGGCTGAGAAGACGTGGTGGCAGTTGCTAGGTCAAATCAGCGTGGTGGCACGAAGCAAGGCGTGACAGCTAAGGCAGGTGGTGAGGGCACGACGTGAGCAGTGCGCGGTGGTGCTAGGGCACGATAGTGCAGGAGCAGCGTGGGCGCATGGAGCAGTGGCTCAGGCGCAGACGATGTGGGCACGGTGGTGCAGTACAACACGATGGCTGGCTGTGGAGGAGGCAGCGGCGACGCGGGAAAGGTCAGCACGAGCACGGGCACGGCAGTGCGTCTAGGGCACGGGGGATGTCGGCGGAATTGTGGCGATGTGGCTAGGGCAAGACGCGAGCGCGGCATACGGGTTATATGACCGGCCCCCCATGATGGATAAGGAAAGGAGAAAGAGTTCTAGATCCGCACAATTTCTACTGACCGGACGCTCCGGTGGCAACAATCGAACGCTGCCACCCGGAGTCCAGTCGACAACAGAGAGGTCCAAAACCCCTCAAGTCACGATTGGACGCGTTCGGTTACCCATGACTGAATACAGCCAGAGTCCGGTCGATCCTGACAATGCCTTCTTTGCTTGACCGGATGCAGGGACACCTTCTGACCGGACACAGGAAGAACACTAGTTCAGCATCTGGTCACTCCTTTGCGCTTCTGTTCACCTCCTGTGAACTGACTGGACGCTGGAACCCTGACTCCGGTGCAGCGTCCGGTCGCCCTTTTTTAGCAAATCTTCAATGTTCCTTCGCACTGCCTATTCCCAATCAAGTCCCAACTTCAATAAGACCCAAATAAACACCAATTAGGACTAATGTGACCTCTCTCAAACCCTCAATTTTTTTTCAAACTATTTTGCGGTAGGCTATACTTCTTTTTAATAAAATAAGAAGTAAAAGGGTAATCGAAAGGAAACGACAAAACAACACACATGCATATGCAATGCAATACTTGAAAGTAATTCTAGTTGCTTGTCAAGTTTGATCCAAGGTTAAGCTTCTTCACACGCTTGTCAGCGGTTATCTTAACCATGTTAGACAAGCCCTAAATGCATTACCAAAAGTTAAACTTGTTGTATATTACAATGCAATGCAAGGGACAATACAAGCTCATTTTCTAGTGAAGTTACTAAAATCAAGCACATTGAGCTCATTCCTCAACCGACAAAATGTCACCTCATCTAGCGGTTTAGTGAAGATATCCGCCAATTGATCCTCGGTCCTTACACCTTCTAGTGAAATATCATTTTTAGCCACATGATATCTAAGAAAGTGATGACGGATATCTATGTGCTTGGTGCGAGAGTGTTGAACTAGATTATTAGCAAGCTTTACCGCACTCTCATTGTCACACAAAAGAGGTACCTTTACTAGAACTACACCATAGTCTAGCAAAGTTTGCTTCATGTAAAGTATTTGTGCACAACAAGCACCCACGGCAATGTATTCCGCTTCGGCGGTGGACAAAGCCACACTATTTTGCTTCTTGGAGGACCAAGACACAAGTGATCTACCAAGCAAATGGCACCCTCCGGATGTGCTTTTCCTATCAACTTTGCAACCGGCATAATCCGAAACGGAATAGCCAACTAATTGAAATCTAGCTCCTTTGGTATACCAAAGACCAATGCTTGGTGTGTGCTTAAGGTACCTAAGGATTCTTTTAACGGCTACCAAATGAGCTTCCTTAGGATTAGCTTGAAATCTAGCACACATACACACACTAAACATGATGTCGGGCCTAGATGCGGTCAAATATAACAAGCTACCAATCATAGAGCGGTAGAGAGTTTGATCAACCATTTTACCTCCCTCATCTAGGTTGAGATGTCCATTAGATGGCATTGGTGTCTTGATTAGCTTACATTCATCCATATTGAACCTCTTGAGAAGATCCTTGGTATACTTTTCTTGAGAGATGAAAATACCTTCTCTCATTTGCTTGACATGAAAACCAAGAAAGAATGTAAGCTCTCCAATCATTGACATCTCGAACTCCTTCGACATCAATTCACTAAACTCTTTGCAATAATCTTCATTTGATGATCCAAAGATGATATCATCAACATATACTTGACAAATGAAGTTTTCTCCATCGAGCTTCTTGGTAAATAGTGTGGTGTTGACCTTCCCAATGGTGAAGCCCTTCTCAATGAGGAAATCCTGAAGGCGTTCATACCAAGCTCTTGGGGCTTGCTTAAGCCCATATAGCGCCTTGGACAACCTATAAATATGATTAAGATATCTAGGGTCTTCAAACCCGGGAGGTTGATCAACATAGACTAGTTTATTTATAAAGCCATTTAAAAAAGTACTTTTAACATCCATTTGATATAATTTCATTTCATGATGCGATGCATATGCAAGGAGGATATGAATGGCTTCAAGTCTTGCAACTGGTGCAAAGGTCTCTCCAAAATCCAATCCTTCAACTTGAGAGAACCCCTTTGCAACTAGTCTTACCTTGTTCCTCACTACAACGCCTTGATCATCTTGCTTGTTGCGGAACACCCACTTAGTTCCAATGACTCTTGCACCTTGTGGCCGCTCTTCAAGAGTTCAAACTTCATTGCGAGTGAAGTTGATCAACTCTTCATGCATGGCATTTATCCAATATGAATCTTGAAGAGCTTCTTCTACATTCTTAGGTTCAACACAAGAGACAAAAGAGTGATGTTCAATAAATAAAGCAAGTTTTTGAGATCGAGTCATTACACCCTTTGAAGGACTCCCTATGATGAGATCTTGTGGATGAGCTTGTAGTAGAGGTGAATTTCTTTTATCAATCACTTGAGGGGAGGTTGTAGAGCATCAACATCTTGTGCTTGTGCCACCATTTGATCATGAGAGTCATGAGTATCTTCATTTTCTACTCTCCCATCTTTATCACCATCTTGTGGCAGATTTGATGAAGAAGGTGGATCAATCACTTGTACATCATCTTCATCATCTTTAGGCTTGATGTCTCCAACCGGAATGTTCTTCATAGCCTCCCTCAATGGTTCATCACCTACATCATCAAGATTCTCATGTGCTCCTTGAGAGCCATTAGATTCATCAAATTCCACATCATATGTTTCTTCAACCAAGCCGGTGGCATGATTAAATACTTGATATGCTTTGGACTTTGATGAGTAACCAACAAAAAAACCAATATCACAACGTCTTTGAAACTTCCCTAGGTGTTGCCGCTTCTTGTAGATGTAGCATTTGCAACCAAACACCCGAAAGAATGAGACGTCCGGCTTCTTCCCATTGAGTAACTCATAAGGTGTCTTGCCAAGAAACTTTTAAAGGAATAGGCGGTTGGATGCATAACATGCGGTGTTGATAGCTTCCGCCCATAGAGCTTCGGGTGTGTTGTACTCATCAAGCATTGTTCTTGCAAGTGTGATAAGTGTCCAGTTCTTTCTCTTAACTACACCATTTTATTGAGGAGTATATGTTGCGGAGACCTCATGCTTGATCCCAACTTCATCACAACTCTTTTCCATTATCACTTCTTATCTTCTTGAGCTTCACTTCAATCTCATTTTGTGCTCTCTTGGCAAACTTCTTGAAACATGATGCAACTTTGGTCTTTTCATGAAGGAAGAACACCCATGTATATCTAGAGTAGTCATCAACAATCACAAGACAATAAAGATTTCCTCCCAAACTCTTGGAAGTTGTTGGTCCAAATAAGTCCATGTGAAGGAGCTCTAGCACTCTTGTTGTTGACATAAAAGCTTTTGTAGGATGAGTGTTTGCAACTTGCTTGCTGGCTTGACATGCACTACAAAGCTTGTCCTTCTCAAATTTCACATCGTTCAACCCTCTCACCAATTCATTCTTCATAAGCTTCTTGAGTGAACTCATCCCAACATGAGCAAGTCTTCTATGCCATAGCCACCCAAGTGATGTTTTGGTGAATAGGCATGTCTTCAAGTTAGCATCTTCGGAGGTGAAATCTACTAGATATAGGTTGTTGTATCTAAATTCCTTGAATATAACTTGATCATCCTTTTTCTTAGATACAACCACTTCCTTCTTGGTAAACAAGCATTGAAAGCCAAGATCACACAATTGTCCAACGGATAGCAAGTTGAAACTTAAAGAAGCAACATATAGCACATTTGATATTGCCACTTTGCCCAATCCTTTAACTTTGCCCTTTGAATTATCACCAAATGTTATCCTTTCTTGGCCATCAACTTCTTCATGTAGTGAGGTGAACATACGAGGATCACCGGTCATATGGTGAGTGCAACCACTATCAATTACCCAATGACTTCCACCGGTCTTGTAGTTCACCTACACATAAGAGATCAAGTTTGTTTAGGGACCCAAACTTGTTGAGGACCCTTGACTTTCTCAACAAGTGACTTTGCAACCCAAATTTTCTTAGGCCTATTCTTGTTGGGAGGTCCTAAGAACATGACTTTCATTTTTCCACTAGAGTCCTTTCTAAGCATGTAATGAGCATTGAAAGCAAAAGGTCTAGCATGCTTGGGCAAGGGTTGTGGTGGAGGAGTTTGACACTCATGGGCAAAGTGACCTTCTTGTCCACACTCAAAACACCTCTTTGGCTTTGGCTTTGACTTGTGTTGTTGTTGGTGTTGAGCTTGAGCCTTCTTCTCTTGATGTGCCAAGTTCCCAATGCCACTTCTATCCATCTTCATGACGGTGTTCATGAGTAGCTCACTTGAGCTTCTTGTTCTCTTCTTTGAGCACATCATGATTTTTCTCCTTCTTGAGTCTCTTGTTCTCTTCTTTGAGCTTCTCATTCTCAAGAATTAGATCACTATCATGGTCAAGGTTCTCTATCACAATAGTGTTGGTGGTTGATAGCTTTTCAAGATCTTTCTTAAGCTTCTCATTCTCATTCTTGATCTTGACATACTCATCATAGTTGTCGGACTCAACCACTTGCTTGCCTTTGCTACTAGAACCTTGCTCAATGCTCTCAATGATCAAATCATCACATGATGTAGCTATATCAATCTTAACAACAAGGTTAGTATCATCGTGTGGCTCATTAGATAATAGCTCATTAGAGATAACAAGATTATCATGATTGATCTTGAGATTTGTATATTCTTCTTTTAGCATATTGTAGCTAGTGATGAGCTCATTGTGTATCCCCTCAAGTTTATCATGTTTTTCTTTAAGCTCTTTCTTAGAAGATTTGAGCTCCTTGAGTTTGGATGACAGCTTCATTTGCATCTCTAAGCTCAACACTAGCCTTTTCCGCTATATCACATTTAGCTAAAAGTGAGTCATTCTTAAGTTCTAGCTTTTCATTTTTAGCTCTTGTCTTTTAAATGATCTTAGTATATTGGTTAAGCAACTTGACAAGATCATCATAAGAAGGTGATTCAAATTCATCATCACTATCACTATCATCATCACTAGCATGATCATTACCACTACTCTCATCATCACTTTGTACCTTTTGTTGACCCTTGGCCATAAGGCATAGGTGTGTAGAGGATGATGGCGGTGGTGTCGGTGAAGATAGTGAAGAGTGAATCACAATAGCGGCCACCTTCTCATTCTCACTATCATCATCGGATGAGCAACTTGATGACTCAATGTCTATGAGCCAATCACCGACGATGTATGCCTTGCCATTTTTCTTCTTCTTGTGGAAATCCTTCTTGCCATCCTTCTTCTTGTATGGCTTGTTTTTCTTCTTCTCATCTTCATCTTCATTACTTGACTCATCTTTCTTGCCCTTGTTCTTCTTCTTGTATTTGTCTTTCTTTGGCTTGGGGCATTAATGAGCTAGATGACCAAGTTCTCCACAATTATAGCAATCCATCTCCGAGATTGGCTTCCTTCTATTGCTAGTGAAGAACTTCTTTTTCTTACCATCAAACTTTACACCGTTCTTGTTGAGCTTCTTTAGCATCTTGGCGGTTCTTCTCACCATGAGGGCAAGACTTGCATCATCAATTTCATCATCACTTGAGCTCTCATATTCAACTCTTGCTTTGCCCTTCTCTTGGCTAGCCTTGAAAGCCAAGTCTTTCTTCTTGGTGGAAGATGAGTCATCTTGTGGTGTGATGTGCATATACATCTCATGTGTGTTGATCTTTCCCAAGATTTGAGTTGGTGTAGCGGTGGAAAGATCACCTTGATGAAGCACGGTCACAATATGCCCATATTTGTCAATGGGGAGGACACTCAAGATCTTTCTTACAACATCAGATGGTTTTATTTGTGTAAGTCCAAGTCCATTGACTTCCTCTACAAGAACATTTAAGCGTGAGTACATCTCATTAGCACTTTCTTTAGGAAGCATCTCAAAAGAATTAAGCTTTTTCATGACAAGATGATAGCGTTCCTCATGCTCATTCTTTGTTCCCTCATGGAGCGCACAAATGTCCGACCATAGTGCATGGGTGTCCTTGTGGTTCCGCACACGATTAAACACATCTTTGCAAAGGCCTCTAAAGATGGTGTTTCTAGCCTTTACATTCCATTTTTCATAATTTAGTTCATTGCCTTGAAGATTGGCGGGATCCTTAGGTTTTGGGAAACCTTGGGAGGCGGCTCGAAGAATTCCAACATCTAGAGCTTCTAAATAAGCCTCCATGTGGATTTTCCAATAAGGAAAATCATCTCCCTCAAAGATAGGAGAAGGTCCATCCCCGTAGGACATCTTTCTCTAGGCGGTTAAGCCTAAATTCATGAGCACGAGGCTCTGATACCAATTGAAAGGATCAAGATGCCCAAGAGAGGGGGTGAATTGGGCTAATTCTAAAATTCTTTGCAATAATTAAACCCTACACTTAGCCCACTTCACCCCTTGTGCCTAGACTGTGATTCTATTGATCTACCGCACAAAAGTTTAGCACCCTAAGTTCCAATCCTACTCTAGCATGACAATTCTAAGAATGTAAAGACAAGAAATGAATTGCTCAAATATAAATGCTTAAAGTAAAGAGAGGAGAAGGAACGTGGTGATGTTTTGCCGAGGTATCAGAGAGTCGCCACTCCCCACTAGTCCTTGTTGGAGCACCCGCGCAAGGGTGTAGCCCCCCCCCTTGATCTGCGCCAGGATCAAGTGCTCTCTACAGGCTGATTCTTCGACACTCCGTCATGGTGAATCGCCCACAACCGCTCACAACTTGAGTTGGGTCATCCACAAGCTCCACCGGATGATCACCACACTCTCGATCACCACCAAGAGTAACAAGCATGAACTCTCAATTGACCACAACAAGCCTAATGAGAAGGGTGGATGCACACTTGCTACTCTCCTTGCACTAATGAGGCCTTAATCTTGGATTCTCAAATCTCAATCACCTCACTAGGCTCTTGCTCTCCTTAGCACTCTCAAGGGTGTTTCTCAGCTAAATAAATAGGCAAGAGACTCCCCTTAGATGAATAGAGGAAGTATTTATAACCCCTTGTTCAAAACGAACCGTTAGGAGGTTGAGTCACCACTCTGTGGGGTGACCGGACACTCTGGTCCGTTATCCCCACCATAGAGCAGTTAAGTTGTGACCGGACTCTGACCTACGTTCGGTTAGCACTGACCAGACGCGTCCGATCACAAAAACTGCTCTCTAGAACCTTACTGATGTTGACCGGACGCTGGCGCCCAGAGTTTGGTCACTTTGCTATTCAGCTTCCGATCAGTAACTGGATCTTGACCAGCGTCTGGTCAGCACTGACCGAACGCGTCTGATCAAGAAACTCTCTCTCTAGAACCTCTCTGGAGTTGACCGGACTCTGGCACCCAGCATCCGGTCACTTTTCACTCAGCGTCCGGTCGCAACCAGACAGCTCTAGTTGATCAAATGAACTGACCGGAATCACCCTTCAGCGTCCGGTCACAACCAGACCAGCGTCTGGTCAGTCATTTGACCCTCCATTCACTTCCAACTTGAAATCATATGTGAATGAAGTTTGCTCCAATTGATCTTAGGGCTACTCCGGAGCTACCTAGTGCTAGATTTGACAAGTGTGCACCACACCTAACCCACTAGACTCACCTAGGTCAAGCTACTAGTCCATACCCCCCTTAATAGTATGGCCAAAGGAAAAACAAAGTCCTAAACTACTCTAAGTGTCGCTTCAACACCAAACGACACTTAGAACTTGTCCATCCTTAACCTTGTCGTCCATCCTTTGAAAACCGAAATGATTTCCATCATAGGGGCATGACAACCATGATTGCCTAATCAATTGCCATTACCATGACCTAACTTAATTGCCTCTGCAAAACACACATTAGTCATAGTAATCTCGTATTGTGATTAATCACCAAAATCCAACTAGGTGCCTAGATGCTTTCAAGCTTCATCAGGTACTCGCAAACATTTCTTCAACTGAGATACGTGTAACACATCGTGTACCGCCGATAAAATATCTAGAAGTTAGAGACGATGAGCAACTGGGCCACACTACCTCACAACCTTGTAAGGACCCACATATCGAGGGGCTAGCTTGCCCTAAACACCAAACTAATGCAGCCCTCTCATAGGAGACACCTTGAGGTACACATGATCCCCAACTGCAAATTGCAAAGGCCTTCTTCGCTTATCCGCATAAGCTTTCTGTCGGCTCTAAGCCGTCTTCAAATGACTCTGAATGATACTGACTTGCTCTCGAGCTTCTTTGATGAAGTCAGGCCCAAAGTATCCACGGTCTCCCACTTCAACCCAGTTAAGTGGTGTCCTACATTTCTTTCCATATAGAGCTTCAAAGGGTGCCATATGAATGCTTTCTTGATAGCTATTGTTGTAGGAAAACTCAGCTAAGTTTAAGTATTCGTCCCACTTCTCAGGAAAAGAAATGGCACAAGCTATCAACATATCTTCAAGTTCCTAGTTGACCCTTTCTGTTTGGCCATCAGTCTGTGGATGATAGGCTGAACTGCGGAGGAGGCTAGTACCAAGACATTCCTGGAGCTGCTCCAAAAAATGGGAGACAAAGATGGACCCTCTATCGGAGACGATAGTGAGAGGAACTCCATGCAGGGTCACAATCCGGTCAAGATATAGCTGGGCATACCTTCTAGCTAAATATCTAGAATCCACTGGGAGAAAATGAGCTGACTTGTTAAGGCGATCCACAATGACCCAAATAGAGTTATTGCCCTTGGATGTGGGGGGTAAACCCACAATGAAATCCATGGAAATATCTTCCCATTTCCAAACAGGAATGTGCAAGGGCTACAAATATCCCGGGGTACGCATGTGGTCTGCCTTAACTCTCTCACAAGTGTCGCACTCCATGATGTACTTGGTGATATCCTATTTCATATTGGACCACCAGTATAAGTGGCACAAATCATGGTACATCTTGTTACTGCTAGGATGGATCGACAACTTGGAATGATGAGCTTCATTCAAATCTTCCTTCTAATCTCCTCATTTGATGGAACCACCAACCTGTTCTTGTACTTTACTACCCCTTGCTCATCAGTACTAAACTGAGGACCACGCCCTTCGGCAATTAGTTTCTTGATGTGAGGAATTTCTAAAGTATCTTGCCTTTGCTCCATAATAATCTGCTCAAGTAAATCTGAGTCTAAGGCAATGTGAGCTAGCACCTCAGCATGGATGAGAGACAAAGGTGTTTCTTCAGCCTGATATGACTTCCGACTCAAAGCATCAGCTACCACATTAGCTTTTCCAGGGTGGTAATGTACCTCCAAGTTATAATCCTTGATTAATTTCAACCATCTCTTTTGCCTCATATTTAACTCAGACTGAGTAAAAATATACTTGAGGCTCTTATGATCTGTAAAAATGTGTACTTTGTTTCCCAATAGATAATGCCTCCAAATTTTTAGAGCATGCACCATGACAGCTAGCCCTAAATCATGGGTGGGATAATTCACCTCGTGCTTTTTCAGCTGGCGTGAAGCATAGCTATCACACGCCCATCCTGCATAAGCACACATCCCAACCCTATCTTTGAGGCATCACAATATACATCAAAAGGTCCGTCAATATCTGGTTGGGCCAGGATAGGAGCAGTGGTAAGAAATTTCTTCAAAGCTTGGAAGGCTTCTTCACAAGCTGGGCTCCAAACAAATTGGGCATCTTTCTAGAGCAGCTTGGTCATTAGCTGAGCTATCTTGGAGAAGTCTGGAATGAAGCACCAATAGTATCCAGCAAGACCAAAGAACTGACGAATCTAATGCACTGACTTGGGAGACTTCCAATTTAGCACATCTTGCACCTTGCTTGGATATATAGAGATGCCATCAGGGGTCAAAACATGTCCCAAAAACTACACTCGATCTAACCAGAACTCACACTTGTTAAGTTTGGCATACAGCTTGTGTTCCCTTAATCGAGTTAGTACTATCCGAAGGTGTTGGGCATGCTCTTCCTTGTTCTTGGAATATATTGAGATATCATCAATGAATACCACCACAAACTTGTCCAACTCTGGCATAAAGACTGAGTTCATGAGATACATGAAGAATGCAGGAGCGTTGGTGAGACCCATACCTAGTAGAAAAAGCTATCTTTGGTATATCTTGTGGTCTAATCATGATTTGATGATAGCCTGAACGAAGATCAATCTTGGAGAACACCTTGGCACTAGCTAGTTGATCGAACAAAGTATCGATACGAGGTAAAGGATACTTGTTCTTAATGGTTATCGCATTGAGAGGGCGGTAATCCACACACATCCGAAGAGTGCCATCCTTCTTTTTCACAAAAATGGCTGGACAACCCCATGGTGATGAACTAGGACGGATGAATCTTTTTTCCAACAACTCTTCTAACTGCTTCTTCATTTCAGCCAATTCCTTTGGGGCCATGCGGTGCAGATGTCGGGAGATAGGAGCAGTGCCAGGCTCTAACTCAATGGAGAACTCCACATCTCTATCCAATGGCAACCCAGGTAGATCTTCAGGAAAGAGATCTGGGAACTCACAGACCACAGGAATAGAGGCAAGATCAGGAGAAGCTTCAGCATGAGCAGCAATAGGTAAGGCGGGATCTGAGGGCATAAGAAGAGACATCCTATCCTCAGAAGAAGGAAGCCATAACTCAACAACTCTCTGCTTCAGATCCAAGACTACCCCATATACCCGCAACTAGTTTATTCCTAGAATTGCATCAATGCCTTGTCCAGGCAGCACCATGAACTAGAGACGGTAAGTGTGAGTGGCTAGCACTAAGCCCACTGTGTCCGTCTGAGTATTAGCGCACAACTGCACACCCAGAGTAATGATTCTATAGGCAAAAGGTATAGCCATAAGAGGTATATTGTGACGTTGTGCAAATCCCATGCTCATGAATGAATGTGATGCACCAGAATCAAACAACACATAAGCTGGATGGGAATCAATGGTGAACATACCAGCCATCACCGGTTCATTTTGCAATATTTCCTCAGCCTTCGTGAAATTAACCTGTCTAGATCGGCTCACTAGCACTTTCTTCTTTATAACTGTCCGCTTGATCAGGCGGGAGTTAGCTGAGGGCTGAGTAGACTGGGTTGGCTAGTTTTGCGGGCACTCCCGGGCATAGTGGCCTTCCTTACCATACTTGAAACAAGCACTAGGCTGTTCCCCTGTCCTTGACGAGGTGGGACCTGCTGTCCCTAGGGCAACTGATGTTGCACCTACTGAGTAGGTGCATGATACTGAGTAGAAGGAACCTAAAAGGTCTGCTAAGGCTATCAAAATGAATGCCCACCCGAAGACTGATAGGGCACCCGCCTGACAACCTGTACCTTCTACGCCTGGGGGTGACTAGAAGACCCAGAGCCACCCGCTTGCACTTCCATTCTACCCGAGAGTCACGCTACAATCCCTCCATGGCAATAGCAGCGTTCATCATCGCCCCAAAGGTCTAGTATTTTCCTGTATATAACTCCTTCTGCAAAATGCAAGAGAGGCCACGATAGAAACAATCCCTCTTCTTCTCATCCGTATCAATGTGAGTCCCAGCATACTACGACAAGTGGTTGAACTTGTTGACATAGTCCATCAAGGACATGCTTCCTTGCCTCAGGTCTAGAAATTCTGTTAACTTCCTGTTTAGAACACCAGCAAGAATATAATACTCTTTGAAGGCCGCAGTGAACTCCTGCTAGGGCACCTGGTGATCCACCGGCTGCATGGCATTAAATGTGTCTCACCATGCACTAGCAGATCCCAATATTTGTTGCACTGCAAAGTGCACCTTCTGCTCCTCAGTAACGGTGAGTAGCAGAAACTTTTGCTCCAGAATGCGAAGCCAATGCTCCGCATCTAGAGGCTCAACCGTCGGCATGAACATGGGTGGGTGCGTCTTTAAGAAATCCTAATAAGAACAGGGTCCCTCAGGACTGTGGGCACCACCCCCGTTCCCACCATTGCCCCCATGGCCTCCATGGGCGAAGCCACTGATAGCCTATGCCAGCAGCTCCATGGCATGGGATGACTCGCGATAAGCAGCCAACATCTTCGCCATCATCTCCGCATGAGTCATCGGAGGTGGTGGTGGTAGAGGAGGAGGAGCCAGAAGTGGGGCCTCATGGCTCTCCCCGTTGCCATTCCCATTGCCCTGGCCACTTTCACCTTGGCCTTCGCCAAGGCCATGGCCCTCTCCAGCACTGGTGCTCCCACGACCAGACCTCAAGTTCATCTGAAAACAGATAGGAACCAACTATTTAGGACAACCCTCCAGATCAGGAACAAGAGATTAGAGAAATGATAAGACATTTATTTAAGCATTCTTTTAGTTCATCCTATCAATTCACTAATCCAATTATACGTGTAGGGGGAGTTTAGTTTAAACAAGATTCTCTTATCATGATGTATGCATTGGCCAGTATATTCACTCAAGCCGGAATATAGCGGCATTCGCAAAATTTTCAGCACATCGCACACTCACTTTCCGCTTGCTAAATTATCCTTACGCAGCGTAAGCTAGTGTATCTACAGAAAACTGATTAGGTAAAACTAGTGCCGCGATCCTAGATAGACCATATTGCTAGGGCTTATACTTATTTACATAATTTTATCGCATCCTACTTTTCGCAAAACTTTTGTTGGTCAAATTTTAGGTTTTGGAAAAGAGTGATGAAACTCGTAGACTCATTATTGGATCTGGTACCAACTGTGGTAGAACTGCCCAAAATAACATACTTACGGAGGCACATGTCTTTCACTAGACACTAAGCACCCCGAGAGCGAGCTACACCGGGCGGATTCCATCGAGCACACCCCAAGGGAGAGCCCGAATAATCCACCTTTTTCCCTCAGTATCCAATAATGAGAATGAGTTTACATTACTTTGTCCGTTCATACATCTAGAGTTCTTAGAAATATATTATTACAGTACCAAATTTAGAGCGCGGAAATTTAACAGCGGAATGAAAAGAAACATCTATCGATAATATAAAAGGATCCATCTGTGCTCACTAGAAGAATCCTTCACACAACGGCTACTCCTCAAGCAGTACCTGCAACAGGGGTAAATAAACCCTGAGTACACAATGTACTCGCAAGACTTATCCGATAGTGGGAATAATTTCCCGACTCCAAGGAATATGATAAGCTTTATGGTTTGCTGGGTTCCTTTTTGCAGAAAGCAATACTAATAGTGAATCCTTATGTATGTTAATTATTAGCATTCATGTTTAGTTCATTATCTAACCATTCTATGTAAGCACATGTTCTACTTTCAAGCAAGAGTTGAGCAAACAGTTCCATTTCACCACCTTTCCTCTTTCAGTTCTTACTACGATGCTAGAGTGTAGACAAGCCATACTAGATCGCCGGTGATTCGCGAAACAATATGCCCAGCTAGGTACCCCAAAACACATGCCCCGCTTGTACCCTAGGCACAAGCAGGACCAGCCCGCCACTCTCCTGTCATGGGGTCCAGGTCCCCATCCAAACTTGGACTCCAAGCCCCCGCTCCTGAATCCCGAACTCAGTGCGGTGCTTAGACCTCCACCATCCCTGCCTCCAATCAGTCAATCCAAAAAGAGCCGGAACCCATGACAAGAGAGCAATAAGCCTTCCCTACGCCCATACCCAAGTATGTGCTCAGGATAATAAGTCTGTGACTTGCCTAGAGTCTAATGCAATGGCCGGTCCTTAACCAACTCAGACAGGGAAATAGTGTAACCAAGCTATGCCCCGTTGGCCGCAGGACACTACCTCTTACACCCACCAATACCCAAACCATATCCCTGCCCGGTCTCCATTTTCCTTTTACCATTTTATCATGAGTGATAATAATAGTCACCTATTGTGAGCAACGGTAGGTTACTCACGCTACTGAAATCCTGAGCATAACATCTACTCGACCTATGCTAGTAGGACTCATGGGTAGATATATCTATGCATGTAGTTTCCATAAAATGCCTGTAACGTAAATGCACATCACATATATATATTCAGATATAATTCAAAAATAAGGGTTATGCACCGGGGCTTGCCTTGGGCAGGCTGGGTGTCAATAAAGTCAACAACTAAAGGCTCCGAGGGTCCCTCCTATACGAGATTCTCCTCCTCGTACTCCTCAATGATCTCCTCAAACTCCTACTCATCCGCAGGCATGAACTCTACCAACTCGTTATCTACATGCATGAAATGTTGATGCAACACTTAATAATACGGCAACATCGACTCTTAAAATAAGAATACATCTATCAAACCACTAAGCTAACTCTACCGACTAAGTCGCTAAGTTACCTATCATTTCCACTAAACAGGTATAAACATTTCATGTATTAACTTAGCAACTAAAGGCATTCTTACTCTTAATATCGATTTACTCTATAAATGATAAAACAAGGAGTACTAGCTACTCTATTTATCATGCTATTCTAAGGCTACAAAAATTACAGTGAGCATATAATAATCTAATGGACATACTGTAAAAATTTCATATCCAAAGCTATTACCAATTTGCCACAAGAATTCCTACAATTATTAATCTAAACGATATTAGCACTTCCAAATGGTTTAATAGACCTTGGCATCAACATAGACATACATAAACCAATCATACTATCAGGTAGACCACATTTTTACGAACTCAACAGAATTTATTTCACAATTTTTGGCTGCCTATATAAATTGATATTAATTTCCAAAGTTCAACTTAGAATGTAAATTATAAAGCTAATTCTATCCTTTATAAAATGAAAAACAGATTCTACTCACGTGGCCCACGAGCGAACGGCGCGGTCCACTCCCGCGCAGCGCGCGCGCACGCATGACCCACTGACGCGTCCCATGCGGGCGCGGCCCAACCGCACGATGACGGCCCGCAACGGGGAGGCCCATGCGCGCCGGTCTTTTGCGAAAATGACCTTGAGCTACATGTGATTCCCTCCAAGGTTCACAACAATATTCCTACAATCAACGTTTAAGCAAACTAACCCTCGGAATATCCTATCTTTACCATGGCTAGGTCCTCGAGGACCCGCGCGTGCACCGACGTGGCGGCGACGGCACTGGGCGGTCCCGCCGGCCAGCCTAGCCCCTTCCCACTCCCAATAGTGAGCCGATGCTCACCTAGATGTGAACACGAGGCGGTGGGTGGTGAAGCGGTGAACGGAGACACTGTCCAGAGCTCCCTCCACAGTGGCGGACCGCCTGCGGCAGCGATGGCCATGTTCCCATGAGTCCAGGCATAGGCGAGATGAAAGGACTAGAGGATGGGCATCAGCAACTCACCCAAAACCTACCCAATGTGGTGGCTAGACCGGGGACGGACCAGGTGCGTCCGGCCACGCACGCACGGCAAGCTCCGCGATGGCGGCGATGGCGCGACCGTGCCAGCGGTGATGGGAAGGCAGTGGCTATGAAAATGGGGTGAGCACTGGATGGAGGGGAACAGGGTGAAGACACAGTGCCACAGAATTGAATGGAGGTGGATGGTGCGAGGCGAATTGGATGTGCGTCGCCATTCGGTCTTAAGGTGGCCGACGGCGGGGAATCTTCAATTAGAGGCTCAACACGGCATGGCTGTAGCAATGGGCGAGCTTGGCATGTAGCTAGGTTCCCAAATGCGCTTCTAGCATGTGCAATTACAAGGATTGGACCGGCACTGCGAGCTGGCCTTGGCGCGGCTCGGTGATGCCGGCGCGATGCCATTAAATACGGAGGTGACCGGGGAGCGTAGAGTGGCGCATGCCAGTCAATAGAAATGGACAACGACACACAGAGGAGGCTACATGTGCGCGTATGAGTCAGCATGGCTTGTGTGGCCGCAGCGCCTTAATTGGTAAGCCAATGGTGACACGGCCATGTGTCGGTGCAGCAAGCGCATGCAGCAACAGCAATGGCGACATGACGCAAGCGGTGTGGGCACACGCGATGTGACGACGTGACGTAGAGGGGATGTGCGTATGCTATCAACGACGACTGCAGCCATGCGATGCCACTGTACCTAGGTAGATGGCGACGGCATCTGGTGGAGGCGAGCCGAGCATAGCATGACGTGGGTGGCCCTAGGGCACCAACAGCGACGCCAGCGGCAGCGTGCATCGCGGTGGAGAGGAGGGCCCGCTGCCAGCCAGGGCTGTAGGCCACCGCAACCAGCCGAGCTCGGCCAAGCACATGCGCTCGCTCACATGGCTGATGCGCCAACGATGGCATAGGTGCGCGGTGACTGCATCCACGCGAGGAACTCGACCCAAAACGTGCCATGCATGCTTTTTAAAGCGTCCCAAAAATCCAATTCGATGATTCAATTGTCAAACCACCTATGCTATACTTAAGAGGGCATGCTAGGCTACTAAAACAATTCTTAATACCCCATCACTCCTTAACCCAATTTTTCTACAAAAATCACCAAACCTAGCTTTGTCAAACCACTTTTCAGACTTACGAAAGCGACTAAGTCTCGATCGGATTCGCGTCAAATTCGATTTCCAAGCTATTCAGTATGCTAGCTAGTGAATTCACTTCTCGACCGTAGGTATTTCATCATCATCTACAACATTCATACTTCTAACTTTACCAAAGTCCCGTATATATGTTCTATAGTGTTTTCGTTCAATACAAATTCATGAACATCCGTACTTGAAAATTTTATACGTCACGAACGACCTTTCGTTAAGCATTCCCGTTAGTCGTTTTAAGTTATGTAAATTGATTCACACACTATATTACATACATTGACACATAACCATGATGCTCATGCCATGTTTTAGCAAAAGATTTTATAGTGTAACGTACCCGCGTCAGGACAAAACGACAAACTATTTCCCAACCTCTCAACCGCATTGAGACACCTCCTAGACCAACCTTCCTGGACTAGCTCCAGGGCAAAGTTTGGCACCCATGCAGATGGGTAGCAAAAGGAAGTAGAGCGCCGCTCTGCCCGAGCGAGTGGAACGGGGAAAATCGAAGCCTACGCCCTTTGCTAATTTTTCCCTCTTACATCTGAACGGATCAGCGACCTGACCCCGACACCTTGACCACAATGTTGGGCTGCATAACGTTTAGCTCTGTGGGCTAGTCCCCAGGCTAGAACACGCACCCACGCTCGTAAGGCTAGTGGAGAAGGAGCACATTCCAACCCAAACAGGAGGAACATAGGCGGCAACGCGACAAGATAGGTCCAACGCTAGCAAAACCACATGCGGGAGCAGCAAGCTCCTCGACAACCAGGCAGCCCTCAGCATGCATGACGCTCGAGTAAGCCCGCCCGCCCGAGCCGGAAGCAAACAATCATTCACGGCCGACCCCGCTAAAAGCCCTAGTTTAGTTTTGGATAATTGATGAAACCTAGGTGTTTACACCAAAATTTGGTAAGCTTATCCTGGAAAGGAAGAGATTGGTCGATGATGTCAAAAGCAAGAAAGTTTCCTAATTAAGGGATATTTATGAGCTGGCCAGGAAATATTATTTAATAAATTTGAGAGAGACATGACGTCCAAGTGCATATTAGGATGAAAGAAACAATGACACGTATCAAACAAGAAAGCTTCATCAGCAAGGATTCTGCATAAGGGAAATTAGAGTCCATGCATCTTGATATTTGTTTTTTGTTATCTAGTCGTATTCATTTATGACTCTTATCAGCCCAGGGTGTAAATATAAACCCCTAGCTATTGTATCAATCGAATCCAATGAATACAAATTATTTTTTTTGGCTCTGTGCCAACCCTTTGGAGTAGGAGTAGTGTAGATCTCGGCGAGTTCTTCAACAAGCAGGGCTGCATCGGCCCGACCGACCTCTAGCTTGTCTATAAGCACCGTCATGGCTTATACTTTGGTTTGTAAGGCTGCATCGGTTAAGTTCGACCTCCACTGCGAGCTCTAGTATAAGCTAGTTATCGATCTTTATCTAGTTCAAGGACGGCTGCATCAGTTAAGTTCGACCTCCACTGCTCGAATTAGATTAAGGTCAAGTTATCGGCTCTACCTAAGGATGGCGTCCTTTGGGTAGATTCATTAAGTTATCGATCTTGCTGATGGTTTTACTGTCAATAGTTTTTCAGCAACATCATCCTGCCCGATCAAGATCGAACTAGATTGGCCTCATATCCTTGTAGTCTGTCATTTGCTTTGTGACAATACGATATTTCTTACTTTGAGCGACGGGTTATGTTTTATTGGCTGTTCTACCTCGATCTTGATCGTGCATAGTATGCAGTTAAGGCATGTATGATCTTGAAGAGGTTTGCTGGCTAGTTGAATCTGGTCTATAGTTCACTATTATGGCTGCAACGATCCAGTCGATCCCCACTGATGGCACTTTAAATTGGAGGATGCTAGTTGGTAGAGTTGTTCCCGATCAGGCGTGACCTTAGCTGTTTGCTATGCCTGCATCGACTAAATAGCCGATCGCCTGCACTTTAATGCTCATAGTATGTCTTCATGATCCTGTTAAATATGAGTAGATCCATTTTTCTTTAAAGACTTAATCTGTTATCTTTATTATGGCTGCCATCGATCCGGTCGATCCCCACTATTAAAGATGATAGGTTAGGTTTGAGGAGTTGACTGCTCGTATTGAATAATCGATTGTTCACATGCTGTGACCCTTTTTCTACCGGAATTGGCTCTTTTAGTCGATTCGCCTGCGCCTTCACAGATATAGCATGTCTTTTAGAAAACCTATCAAGGTATGGATGGTTTTGTGAATTCTTTGGCTTTAGTTTGTTGTTATCATCATAGTTGTATCGATCTGGTCGAACCTCACTGTTGATGACAGCGAATTAGATTCGGAGCGCTTATAGAACTGTTCATACTAGACAGTTGATTTGTTTGTATGTTATATCCTTTCTCGTCAGACTCATCAGCTCAATGCTTCATACTGGTTATATTTTGTCTAGCTTATGATTTTACTTACATCTATGTGCACCATATTCGTCATCATAAAAATAATCACATCCTACATGTGTTACAGTCCTTAACAACCGATTTTCTTCCTGTGTCGGCTATTCGATCGATTTTTCCTATCTGGCTGTTGGCCCACTAGATCACCGATATTGTCGACCACTCACCAGTGCTACCGACCACGACTAATGTCATCCAACCACACACTATGACTAGAGAGAGGACAACGATAGTTCATGGTCGGCGTCACTAGTGCGTGCTCGGCAACATTAGTGAGTGGTCGGACATCTCCGTGCTAAAGATCCAGTGGGCTAACACTGGCTGCTCCTGATCCAGTGGTTGTGGACTTAGAAAAAGAAAAGGAGCTGAAAGTCCACGATCGGACGCTGGTCGTGGGGTGACCGGACTCACCCCGGCGTGTCCGGTCAGTTATAGCAAGGTGGCGCAGCGTTGGACAAAAGTGCAAGGAACGTGATCGGACGCTGGACCCGATGCGGGGTCACATCCGGTCACGTACAATAGTGGAGACGCAACGCTCGGTGGCGTGATCGGATGCAGGAGCCGTGAAGCGACCGAACACGCAGGAGTAAAGCAATTTCACTTATGTACGCTGATGTCACGCACGTAGAGAGGAGGCTAGTGTAGACTGGATGCCACGGTGCGTCAGGTCACGTTTGACCAGGCATGTCCAGTCAGCTTTTATCGGCTCTGGAACCTTTCTGGAGTCGATCTGACGTTGAGGGGCTTGGAGTTCGGTCACTTGAACGGCACGTCCGATCACTTGTTGACCGTGTCTTTGAACGTTAAGTGACTATTGGGATCCGATGGCTGAGGTTTGAATGAGGACATGTGGCGGCCATCGGTGCGACCGGACACTAGGCTGAGTCCGATCAGTGTGTCCGGTCAGCCCGAGTGTGCCCAACGACTCTTTGAGTCTTAGGGCTCTATAAATAGGAAGGTACCGGCTTGGGGCTCACTGCCTTGGCACTTTGACACACTCAACATCCTTGTGAGCCTAAGCAACCACCTCCCACTCATCTCCATCATTAATTTATCATCATTGTGAGATTGGGAGTGATTCATAGTGCATTTGCTTGAGTGATTGCATCTAGTGGCACATGGGGATCGTTGGAGCTGTGGATTTCTTGTTACTCTTGGTGGTTGCCACCACCTAGACGGCTTGGAGCAACAGAGGAGCTTTGGCACGAGGTGGTGATTATTCATGGCCATGTCCCGGTGATTCTGAGTGGTCTTGTGCCTTCCCCAGCAGAGCGCCGAAAGGTAACTCTAGTGGATTGCTTGTGTCATTGAGTTACCTCACTTGTGGGTAGGTTCTTGCGGTGTCCAATTGTGTGGATGAGGTTCGTGCAACACCTCTTAGCCGCCAAACCACCAAGTGTTGGTCGACACAATGGGGATTAGCGTGCTGGCGAGCACGTGAACCTCGGGAGAAAAATCGCTTGTCTCTTGCCCATTGGATTTCTCTCAATGATTATATTGACGTTCATATTGTTGATTGGTTCATTCCTCTACACGGTGGTATAAACATCCCACTCACTCCTTTACTTACTTGCAAACTAGTTGTAACAAGCTCTTTAGTGTAATTAGTTTTGAGAGCTTGTCTTGCTTGCTAGTTTAGTATCACCTAGTGGAGCTCTTTATTGTAGCGTGTTTGAGAGCTGTTATTGAGTAGTGTTGGTGTTTTTTAGCGTAAGTAGAGGAATCCGCATGCACACGGATACACCATTCTAGCACTTCACCCAAAGATATTTAGGGTATCGTATTTTCCCAAAGGAACGGATGTGTAAGTCTCTTAGTTAGATCACCTAAAGAAAACAAGTGAAAAGTAGCTTGGGTAGTGAGGTTTTTCTAAGGGTAGATATCTTAAGCAGGGATAACTTTGACACTATAGACTTGCTTTGGGCGTCGGGTTACACCTGGTCTGCCAAGCGATTCCGGCCTATGCTCTACGTTGAACCCGGACGTGGGGGGGGGTACAAAGGACGGATAGGGCTATCACCACCTGCCGCCTACCCCTCAACCATGGGGAACAAAGCAAACAAAGATAGCTTCTAGCCAAGACACCACATCTACACTATCAACGATTACACTAGCGTGGATGAAGGGTTATCTGTCTCTATCAGGGCCCTTCTACTAGAGTACCCGCCATAAGGGCGGACGACGAACCCACAAGTTTATAACGATCAAAGGTCGCTTTCTTAAGAAATCAATACCAAAGTTAAACACGAACTTCTTACTCTAAGTAGTAAGATGTTTGTAGAGGTACAAGTGGAGGAGTTGCTAGCTCCGACACTCTTCCGCTAGTGTAGCTTGCACACTAAGGGAGGTTGCCAATTGCCCCGACACTTCTCCAACTCTTTCCTTACTCACTCCACTCTTATTCTAGCTGAATGCTAGGTAGAAATGTAGCTCTCCCTTTCTTTTGCTCTCTTGATGTGTGTTGTAGAGGGGAGCTCTACCCCTCTATTTATACAGGGAGGATGGCAGTGCTTCAAGCTACTATTGGCGTGAGGACAAGGCTGCACCGCCTCAGCATGGAGGCATGCCACCACTAGAGCGAGGAGAGGCAAGGAGGCGCCCACAAGGGGTCACCCGCCCCCTAGGGTCAGCCACCCCTTGACCACCACCGTTGGCCACCGCCTTCATGTGGCAGGCCTTGGGCTAGACCTAGATCGCTCCCTGGTGGTGCTTTGCCCCCAGTTGAGTTGAGTTGATGGGTGCCTTTGTTGTTCCTTTGCGCAAATCAGCGTTGGAAAGCACCTTTCAATGAATTTCCCCATGCATTTATGTTTGTGACCTGCAAAACATGCTTGTACCATAACTTGTGGAAAGTGTGAGTTAAAACCCCTAATTCTAAGTTTTGGTGTCCATATTTATTTATTTTGTTCAAGTATTGGCGGTAGGATCATGATCTTAAGCACCGCCAACAAGCTCCCCCATACTTAGTCCTTTGTTCATCCTCAAGTAAAGTTTAAGGACTAAGTGGGTTCATTTCCTCGATTTGAAGTCGGTATACAGGTTATTCCATGCTTCACCATAACTTGTGAACTTCCAAGTGTCTACCAAAATATCTCAGGTAATTAAAAAATAGAATAGCTTGGACTCAAATTCCTTACCCTATTCATGCTTAGATACTTGGGTTTTGTAAGATTTTGAAAACATAAAGGTAGCTTTTTTGTTCCTTGAATGATTCACTCAAATCTGTAAGTGGTTCCTTACCAAGGCATATTTGGAAGTTTTTGCCTTCTCTTTTGATTGTCCTACTTCTAAAAAGCTTATATGGGGTTTTAGGTAAGGATGAATGTTGTGAGGCACACTTACCTTGCATATGTTGTAAAGTCAAATCCTGGACCTCACCGGAGGGAAGCGTCGTACTCTTAGATCAAGACAGTGCAAGTGTGTGGAATTTTTGGTGGAACTGCACTCCTCTATTTGATATGATCTCTTTCTCTAGCTTTTTATTTGGATACATGGCTAGCATATATATTTTTCTATGAGCCTTCATGTGCTCATAATTTTTTATTTTTTTCTATACTTTGGGACCTTCATGTGTCCCTATTTTTTTGGAGACCTTCATGTGTGTCATCATATTTTTTCAATACTTTGCATACCCTTTCTGTCTCTTTTACTAGGGGATCACATCTCTAGAACATGGAGTATTTATGTGATGGTGTTGAAAACATGTTTTAGCGTATTCCCAGTGTAGGAATAGCTATTATATATGGCATGTATGTGAGTTTTGATCTTGGGAGCATGAAACATCTCTCAACAGGGGTCACAAAATTTGACCGAACTCAACATAGAGTAAGAGGCACATGGGGAAGGTTTCTGTCATGTATGAACATATATGGCCTTGGTAGGTATTTGTTTGTCATTCAAGGAACATGCTATTTTGTATTTTGTTTTGTAAAATAAACCCCAAGCACTTTGCAGGAATAAGTAAGTGTCATATCATCCTACTATATCTCATTCATCAATTACTTAGATAAATTAGGTTCCCTATGATGAGTGTTCGCAAGTTTTTAGGAATATTAGCAGGGAATAAAAGGAATACAAACTTTTAGTCATAGGAAGATATGGAGATGGAGCATCGCTTTTTATTTTAATTTGTTGAGTTCAATTTTAAAATTCTTATAATTAAAAACGAGAGAAAATTGCACAGACCGTAATTTCTGCGTATACTGTTTTATCTGTGCAAATTGGAGGTGCCTCCCCCACACTTGTTCCTGTCTTTATTTTTCATTTGACAACAAAGAATCCAAGAGTCAAGTGTAGCCAGATAATTCTAAAATAAATCTTTATTCAATCATAAGAATAAGACGTGTATTACATGATTGGAATGAAAATGCTCTGAATGAAATAACTAATGAAATATGCACCTAAGAAAAACAGAACATGCGCCTAAGGAAAGAAATAGATAATGCGCCTAATCAAGAGCGTGCTCTACCCTTGCAGCTCTTGCCACCTTGCCTAGTCTACGCCCAAAGCTAAAGATGCAAACGTCCAATAGGTGCTTAAGGCCTTTAACTTTGATCTTACTATCATCTAACTGGCCCCTGCGGAATCTAACATCCTCGCGTAGGTTTGTGATCTTGTTCTTTAGCGAGGTTATTTGAGGATATTCAGGAGGCGAAGACTATTCATCCACCTCAAAGATAGCGCATGATTTTAAGGTAGGCGGCTTATTGGTTCTCTTAAATCTAAGGGGCTTAGATGAGGAGCCGGCTGTCTCTTTCGAGATGGATTTTTGGACGGGGGTTGTCGGCCCCTTGCCTCTCCCTGGTTTGCACATCAGCCCCTTTCCACACTCGTCATTGGGCTTTTGAACCCCACTATAGTGTAGCTACAGCTATAAACGGTGTTGCCCAAAGGCGTTACACGGACGCTTTTTGTAGCACTTTTCGGAGTCTTGCGCTTGTCGGCCCCCGAAGCCGACCTTGACGAGGGCGCCCACCTAGGCTAGGCGTCAGCCTGTGGTGTCTTGGTTGTAACACCCTAAAATTAACTACTTTCTAAAAAGAGTAAAATAATTTTTGTTAATTGTTTTGTGCTCATAAAAACATAGGTAAAAGAAAACTTTCTTTAAATTAAATCCAACATAAGGGTAGCAACATATTTGTGCATACATGCAGTTGCATTGCTTTGTGATGAGTGGTTTGGATGCCGTTGCATTGATACTTTTGTGATGAGTGGTTTGGAAAATAAATTCAAATCTCAATCTTTAAAATATTGCTTTCAAGTAGAGATTTAAAAAGAATTTGAAAACTTGCAAAAACAAAAGTTAGATAAGATGTCTTGTTTTTAAAATCCAAAGGCTTGGAAAAGGTTTTAAGGCGTGTTAGAACGTCTGCTCTCTTTTACGGGAATCTTTTCGACCTTTTTTAGGGATTAAATTCCTATTTCTTGGAGCCTTGTCTTTTCCTTGATCAATCTAAAAGTCTTTTCGGGAGCTAAAACTACTTTGCTTGTGTTCCTTATCTTTCCATCTATCCCTAGGAATTTTTATAGAATTTTTCGAGCTCGGAGATATTTTTGAGCCTAAATAGTAATTCCCGATTTTACGTAATTATTTTAATTCGAAAAACAATAATTGCTAAAATATCTCGACTTTCCAAAATCGACAAACCTCAATATGATATATATATATGCCGGCGTGAGGCCTCGATCGCGAGGATTTTGAATACTGCCCGTTTCATGAGCCGCCACTCCTATCGCATGCAGATCGGACGCCGAAGTTTGGAAAAGTTAGGTTTCCGGCAAACTCTTCGGCGAGCTTTTCCGGCCAAACCGTCGCGTTCCGACGAAAACCACCACCACCACAAGGTAGATCTCGTCGTCCTCTACACCGTTCATAATTCGTTTCGTGAATCCGTCACCTCTGACCGCCGTCCCCTTCATTTTCCTCTGTTTTCCGGTGAGCTCTCCATGGATGACTGGCGTCCTTCGCTTCCTCATCTCCGGCTACTGTCACCTCTCCACAGGCCTGCTCCAGCGCCCCGACTCCGCGCCCCCACCTCACAGCCACCCCGGGCCATGCGCACCGCAATCCAGACCCGTCCGCGCCCTGCGTGCAAGAGCCGGCCAGGCAGTCGCCGCCGCCTGCTATGGCTGACTGGTTGCCATCCCGTGCGGTCCCTGCTCGGCCCCGAGGGCGGGACTCACACCATGTGATCGCTGGCTCGCGCTGGCGCCCTCCGCCAGTCCATCCATCACCGATCCCCTCTCGCAAGTAGCAAGCGAGCACGATGCCTGTTGCGTACGTATAGAAGTTCAAGGAAGAAGATGATCGTATTTACAAGAATAGCACTGGTTCCTTAAATCTTCGTCGTTTCTTCGTTTTAACTCCGTTTCAGTTCATTCCAGTTGTGTTAGTTTCGTGTCGTCGAGATCTATGCAGTAGCGCTATTAGTTTTCATACCACATGTTTATGAATTTATTTTATTACAATATTAATTATGTCCATAATTAATTAATCGCTGAATAATTAAAGTCGATTTAGGTTTTCGATTTCGATTCGATTGCGTGAGTGTCATCGCAATGGGTGATACGTGTTCATGACGATGTGTTCCATGTTACCTTATTACACTTTTATAATTAAATATTAAAATGATTAAGTATGCGTGCAAACAGTTTTATAATTAAGTAATATATGTTTCATATCTCGGCAATTTGTGTATAATATTAATATGATTAATTGTTGATATTAATATTCTTTTCAATTATAAGTTTGGTTAGTTTAAACCCGTTGTATATATGATAAACTTGTATAGATGCTCTCACATGCATTTTACTGTTGCAAGTTTAAGTTTAACTTGCTTAATCTACCTGGCAACATTTATAAATAAAACATGATTACTCTAACTCAGTTTCTAAATTAAAATATAATTTGACTAATGCTACGTGTTAGCAGTGACGTTTAACATGTCTCATATCTCAAAAATTTATAAGTTAAATGTTAATTTATTTAATGGTTATGCAACTGGGCTTAAAATTAAAAGCAACTTAGGTGAATACATCAATCCTTCATAAATCACTATCATTATGATTAATATCGACATTAATACATTTTTAATTTATAGCATGCTTAGTTCAACTTCAACACATGATGCTTTCGTATGGCTTTTGTTAACTCAACTTTTCAAATTGAATACGTTCGAGTAACCTGAGTGGGTACTACTCACATAGTTTTTCTTAGTTAACATGAATCAAGCTCGTAAATGTTTCTTTTGTAATATATATAAAACTGTTCGATAGTTGTTTCTTCTTAACGATAGTTTCGTTATTGGCGTGTTCTACGCAGTGGCGTTAGTGGTTCTCATGTTACTCAAATATGTTTTGGCAGTTAAAAAGTTAATTGTATTAATACTATCACTTGCATCGTTTTCGGAATATAAAGTCAATATATGTTTTATACTACGCTCTTTCTTAAGCAATGAATCAAGTTAATTAATGAAAATATTTACATGTGTTTCTACAGTTAAAATAAGTTAAATGGATAGGTTTTATGTTCTGTTGCATCGAAAATCCTTCGATAGTCGCTTTTTCGTTGAATCGCATATAGCGTGTCTTTTGCGTTTGTGTGTTCGTAGCGATACGCCGTTATGCTTATTTTATTGGTTGGTGTATTGTTCTCATATATTCTTGTTTGTATGCCATGTATGGATGTTTGTGTGGTGATATATGGTTCAGTCAATCGGTGAGGTTTACGTGGTGATTAAGAAGCTATTCTCTGAAGACTAGAAGCTGAGAATTGGAAGCAGAAGATTGAAAGTTGAATACTAAAGGCTTTTGAGCGTATTGCTTTGGGGGAAAAGCAAGTTAAGGCAAGTATAGCATGGGACCATCCTTGTTACCTATTCACATTTAATCACTAAATTCATATTGCATGTGTCTCCTTTGTTGCCATTAAGGATATCCTAGATATTTGATATCTTGCACCTTGAAACCTTTGGGTTATTGCATGGGATAGTTTTTGCTAGTGCTTAATCAAAACCATGATCTTGTAACTTGACTAATGATATATGCAATAAACATTAAAACATGACTTTTTAGTAACATGGATACAGGGGGCTGGAGTGTTTATATGCTTCAGATTCCTCTCCTTAAGGACTTATCTGTAAGCGATCATCCGGGACTTACAGTACAGCTGTGAGGGCCATATGGCTTTGGCTTTAGCTCAGTATGAGGATCTTTTCTAGCTTGTTAGTGGTTACCTTTGAGGCGCAGGGTATGTTTCCTTTGCTGCTGGGAAGTGTGTATCGTGCTGCGATGCCCACGCATGCCACTCCTAGAGATGGGCCACATACGCCTGGCGACCCTAACTTGTTAGACGAATTCTTTGAAAGGCTTCATAGTGAACCCTGCCGACCTTCCTTGGAAGTGGGTCAAGAGAATAGCTACCTCGGGTGAAAGGGTAAATCACGACTCACAGTGAACGTGTACAACCTCTGCAGAGTGTAAAACTGTTATAACAGCCGTGCTCACGGACACGAGCGGCCTTGGACCCTTATGGAATAGAGATGATCACTAATGGATAATTATACTAATGATCAATTGTTTATGCTATAAATTATTCATGATTACCTGATCATGTGTTTATGGGAATGATAAATTCTTTGCCACTCAATTGCTTAAAAAGATGACCTATTAAAGCTAATTGCAGTAAACCAGTGTCAGCCTTTTGAGCCTCATGAACCCCATGATATAATTGTTAAGTACGACATGTACTTACGCTTGCTTTACTTTTCTATACATTGGATAAAAATCCCGGATGGGTACCAGATTGCTGGTTTGGAGGAGTTAGGCTTGTGGTCAACCAGTCAGTCGTCCATGTGGATTTGGAGTCTTCGCCAGAAGATCGGAGTCAACTTTCCGCTGTCATTACTCTGAGGTTATTTTCTTTTTACTAATACGTTATGTAATAAGTATTGTCTCTTGATATTACCTTTATTTGTGGCTATATGTGGGATTTAACTTCCTGGGCTCACATATAGTGTGTATCTGGTTTTGTCTTTAAAACCGGGTGCTACATTGGTCCAGGCCATGGACCGCATGCTCGTGCCTCCACTTGCCCTGCTAAGGAGTGGAGGCTTGACAGCTAGCAGAGCCATCGTAACAGCGTCGCTTCTTCTCTCACATAGATGTTTTCTGGTGTAGGAGTGACGGGCTGTGGAATCTCTTCTAAGTTGAAGGTGGAGTTGGAGCCGGTGTACATAGCAAGTGCTTGGTTGTCCATGGCTCACTAGGGATGCTAGGGATCAACGCTATGTGTAGAGGAGGAGAAGTATGCTTTGGTATGGAAGAAGGCTTTAGGGTGCTTTATATAGGCTAGCAACTGCGCAAGGGAAGATATTTCAGTGCAAAACCCTTAGGCTAGCAACGATGTACTTAGTCATACAAAGCTATCCTAGCAGACAGGATGCGAGAGGAGCTAGGAGGGGGTGGCTGATCCCATGGGTCGCCTGCCCCCTTAGGGTCGCTGCCCTGACCGCGCTTTCTTCTAGACGTTCCTCCATGCATTAATATCTGAGCCCCGCGGTGTTCTATTTTTATCTTCAACTTTTTAAACATATTTCACAATTTTATGTGTTATTTACTTAAATAAGACATGAGTAAAGTATAAGTTGCACATAGCCTTATGATGATAAATATATGTGAGTACATGTTTAAATGCAAGAACATGTTAGATATATTTGAATTTTCATAGATTTGCAATGAATTCATCAAAAGAGATTAAGTTTATTTCTTCAATTTCTTGATTTATATCATCAGAAGGTTCTAAGAAAATTTTCAATCTTTGACCATTAACTTTAAAAGTGTTACCGTCATTGTCTTGGATGGTGATCGCGCCATGAGTTGATGAGTTGACAACGGTGAATGGTCCTTCCCATTTGTTATGTGGCTTACCTTTACCGAAGAGCTTGACTCGGGAGTTGAATAGTAAGACTTTGTCTCCCTCCTTGAATTCTTTCTGTTGGATTCGGTGGTCATGCCATCTCTTGGTCCTTTCTTTGTAAAGTCTGGCACTGTGGTAGGCTTTCTCACGCCATTCTTCTAGCTTAGAGATTTGTTTCTGTCGGTTCTTGCCAGCTAGCCTCACATCCATGTTCCAATTCTTGATTGCCCAGTAAGCTCGGTGTACGAGATCAACTAGTAAGTGGTAGCTTTTTCCATAAACGAGCTGGAACGGTGACATGCCAATGGGGGTTTTGTAAGCTGTCATGTATGCCCGGAGTGCATCAGGAAGCTTATTCTTCCATCCTTTCTCCATGTCATTGACTGTCTTCTGCAGGATATTTTTTATTTGTTTATTTGAAGTTTCTGCTTGGCCGCTGGTTTGAGGGTGGTATGGGGTGGCGATGTTGTGCTTGGCCCCAAGCTCCCTCAGGAAGGCTCTGAAGGTCTTGTCGATGAAGTGAGACCCCCCATCGCTTATCACCATTCTCGGTGTTCCAAAGCGAGGGAAGATCACTTCATGGAACATCCTCCTAGCGTGCTTGGCGTCGGCAGCTTTACATGGTAATGCTTCCACCCATTTTGACATGTAGTCGACGATGACTAGGATGTACTCACAATCTTGGGACTTTTGGAATGGCCCCATGAAGTCAATGCCCCACACATCAAATATTTCTATTTGAAGGTTGTAGTGAAGGGGCATTGCATTGCGAGAAGTGATGCCACCTTGTAGCTGGCATTTCCGACACCCTCGGATTAATTCTTTGGTGTCTTCGTACATCGTTGGCCAGAAGAATCCGCACTGCCAGATTTTGGCTTGAGTGCGGAACGCTCCATAGTGGCCTCCATACGGAGCTGCGTGGCATTTTTCGATGGTTTGTACACCCTCCGCCGTGGGCACACACCTTCTCAGCAAGCTATCAGAACATATCCTGTAGAGGTATGGGTCATCCCAGAGGTGACGTCTGCTTTCTGCTTGTAGCTTCTTCTTGTTCTCGCTCGGTGGTACGTACCCTGAAACCATAAAATTCACAATGTTTGCGTACCATGGGTTTGAATCTGTCACCCTCAGTAGCATGTCGTCGCTTAGAAAGTCATTGATTGGTAGTTCCTGCATGTTAGTGACTGGCATACGCGACAGATGATCTGCAACAGTATTCTCTACTCCCTTTTTATCTTTTATTTCTAGGTCAAATTCTTGGAGTAGAAGAATCCATCTTATGAGGCGTGGTTTCGCATCTTTCTTAGTGAGCAAGTATTTAAGTGCAGCATGATCGGTGTAAACAATTATTTTTGCTCCCACTAAGTAAGATCTAAATTTATCAATAGCAAAAGCAACTGCAAGAAGCTCTTTTTCAGTGGTAGCATAATTAAGTTGTGCTCCTATCAGCATTTTGCTAGCATAGGCAATTGCATGATGCTTTTTATCTTTGGTTTGTCCAAGGACCGCACCAACAACATAATAGCTAGCATCACACATTATTTCAAATGGCAGCGACCAATTGGGTGGTTGGATGATTGGTGCTGAGATGAGTGCTTTCTTGAGTGCATGGAAAGCATTTAAGAACTCATCAGTGAACTCAAAAGGTACATCCTTAGCTAGCAGGTTTGCCAATGGTCTAGAGATTTGCGAAAAATCCTTAACAAAACGTCTATAACAACCTACGTGTACTAAAAAGCTGTGGATTCCTTTTATGTTCACAGGGGGTGGTAATTATTCTATAACTTCAATTTTAGCCTTGTCAACTTCAATCCCCCTTTTAGATACTAAGTGTCCAAGAACAATGCCCTCTTGAACCATAAAATGACATTTTCCCCAATTAAGCACTAAATCTTTTTCCTAGCATCATTGCAAAACTTTGTCTAAATTCTCTAGACAGTGGTCAAAAGTTTTTCCATAGACTGAAAAATCATCCATGAAAACCTCCATAATTTCTTCTATCATGTCTGAGAAAATTGACATCATGCACCTTTGAAAAGAAGCAGGTGCATTGCACAACCCAAAATACATCCATCTATATGCATAGGTTCCATAAGGGCATGTAAAGGTAGTCTTGCTTTGGTCGTCAGGGTGGATAGGAATTTGGTGATACCCCGAATACCCATCGAGGAAACAAAAGAAAGAGTGCTTTGCCAACCGCTCTAACATCTCATCAATGAAGGGCAGTGGGAAGTGGCCTTTCTTTGTGGCCGCGTTGAGTTTTTGGTAATCTATGCACATCCTCCACCCTGTGATAGTTTGTTGTAGGATTAATTCATTTTTATTGTTTTCTATAACCATCATGCCCCCTTTCTTGGGCACTACTTGGACGGGGCTGGCCCAGTCGCTATGTGGCACGGGATAAATAATCCCGGCGTGAAGAAGTTTTAGGACTTCCTTCTTCATGACTTCCCGCATCGTGTTATTGAGCCTACGTTGGGGTTCGTGTGATGGTGTGCTTGCAGGGTCAATAGGGATATGATGGGTACAAAGCATTGGACTTATCCCCTTAAGATCTTGGAGTGAATACCCAAAAACTGGCCTATGTTTTTCTAAGGTGGCAATGAGTTCGGACGTCTCCTCATTAGTAAGCTTATCACTTATGATTACAGGAGCTTCTTTGTCGCCATTCAAGAAAGCGTATCGCAGGCTAGCGGGTAGGGGTTTAAGTTCAACAGGAGGTCATGTCAATGCCTCCTCATGAGGAAGGTCAATGGTTTCGCCTAAGTCGTCCTCTTCTTCTATAAAGTGTTTGGCATCTTTTTCTAAGGATGACTTAGGAGATTTGAATGGTGAGACTGACATGACTTCCTTGGGCAGTTCATGGTAGGGGAGAGTATCTACCATCGAGTTTTTAGCTCAAGTGATAGGAGTTGAAAACGTGTCTTTCCCTAGCTTTATGTCTAATGTACCTAATAGTGGAAGCTCCATGAAGAGTCTTTCTAAGGGATGCCCTATCATGATGTCGAAATCCTAGATTTTGAAGACATGGAAGTCAAGGGGTAACTCTGCATCTCCGATCTGGATAAATGTGTCATGGAGGATTCCAAGTCCTTTTAGGCTAGTTCTTGGACTAATCCTAAGGGACTTAATTGTTGGAGCACGGGGTTTTTCCCTTAAATAGGTGGATGCAAAAGTTGTGGACATTAGGTTTGCTCCAACAGTTGGGTTATAAAGCACATCCACCCAAATTCCTTGAATTTTGCATCGAATAGTTGAAGGAGGGCCATGTATCTAAATTTCTTCAGACGACTGTTCCACTTCTTCCATCCATTCGGTGCTAATGATGGCAGTCAACTCCTTGATGGATTCCCTAAGGATTTCTTTGTCTAATGGATCTAAAGGAGTGGTAGGAACTGGTGGTCTCTTTTGGCATAAATAATTCGAGGTGTTTCCTAAATCTTTGAAAAGGTCATCCTTGAAAGGTGGAAGGTCCGAAGGTTGGAGACCTTCCTCTGGATCTTCTGGTTTCGGTGAGGGCTCTTGGATGGAAAGTGTAGGTTTGGCCTCGGCCGAAGAGATTTTCTCATGACTTAACATAGGCTCTACATGGAGGGGTTCTAAGGAAGGAGTGTTTTCTAGAATATGGTCTAGGAGGGCTTTTTCCTTCCTCAGTGGTTTTGTGTGTGAATGATCCTCTGGCGGTTATGCTGAATTGTAGGGAAGACTCCTTGCTAAGCCCTAACCAAAAATGTGGTAATAACACATGGTTGGGTATAGACAAGCCTAGGCCAGAGCGTGTTAGGATTGAAAATCGATCCCAGGCTGCACCTATGGTTTCCTTCTCTTTTTGTTGAAAATTGAGAATTCCTTGTCTTAGGGCAGTGATTCGGGATATAGGGAAGAACGCAAGACAGAATATGTTCCTTAATTCTTTCCAATCGCCAGCTACCTTCCCTATGTTATGGGTGTACCATTGTTTTGCCCTCTCATCAAGTGAGAAAGGAAACAACTTCCACCGAAGTGTGTCTTGTGACATGCCTAAAATGGTCAAGCAAGCACTGAGCTGCTCAAATTCCCTCAAGTGATGGTAAGGGTTTTCATAATCGAACCCCGAGAAGGTTCGTTCCTGAACCATGGCTATAAAGCCAGGGCGGAGTTCATAGCTAGAAGCTGTGATTGGCTTTGAGGATTGTGGTGGCTCTAAGAACTCACCCTCCATGTAAAATAATAAGTTGGTAAATTGTTTTGTGCTCCATTGGAAAAGAATAAAAAGAAAAGAAAGGTAAAATAAAAGATACACAGGTGACTAGGTTCGGAGACTAAAACGACAACCGTTCCCTGGCAACGGCGCCAGAAATGCTTGTTGGTGTTTCTTAGCATATGTAGAGGAATCCGCAAGAACACGAATACACCGTTGTAGCACTTCATCCGGAGATACTCAGGGTATCATATTTTTCCAAAGGAACGGATGTGTAAGTTTGTTAGCTAGATCATCTAAAGAAAACAAGTCAAAAGTAGCTTGGGTAGTGAGGTTTTTCTAAGGGTAGATATCTTAAGCGGGCATAACTTTGACACTATAGAGTTGCTTTGGGCGCCGGTTACACCTGGTCTGCCAAGCAATTCCGGCCTACGCTCTACGTCGAACCCGGATGTGGGGGAGTACAAAGGATGGATAGGGCTATCACCACCTACCACCTACCCCTCAACCATGGGGAACAAAGCAAATGAATATAGCTTCTAGCCTAGACACCACGTCTACGCTATCAACGATTACTCTAACATGCATCCAAGGGTTATCTGTCTCTATCAGGGCCCTTCTACTAGAGTACCCGCCACAAGGGCGGACAACGAACCCACAAGTTTATAACGATCAAAGGTAGCTTTCTTAAAAAATCAATACCAAAGTTAAACATGAACTTCTTACTTCAAGTAGTAAGATGTTCGTAGAGGTACAAGTGGAGGAGTTGCTAGCCCTGACACTCTTCCGCTAGTGTAGATTGCACACTAAGGGAGGTTGTCGACAACCCCGACACTTCTCCAACTCTTTCATCACTCAATCCACTCTTATTCTAGCTGAATGCTAAGTAGAAATGTAGCTCTCCCTTTCTTTCTTGCTCTCTTGATGTGTGTTGTAGAAGGGAGCTCTACCCCTCTATTTATACAGGGAGGATGGCGGTGCTTCAACCTATTATTGGTGCGAGGATAGGGCTGCACCGCCTTAGCATGGAGGCATGCCACCGCCAGGGTGAGGAGAGGCAGGAAGGTGCCCACAGGGGGTCGGCCGCCCCCTAGGGTCGGCCACCCCTTGACCACCGCCATTGGCCACCACCTTCGCATGGCAGGCCTTGGGCTAGACCTAGATCGCTCCTCGGTGGTGCTTTACCCTGGTTGAGTTGAGTTGATGGGCGCCTTTGTTATTCCTTTGCGCAAATCAGCGTCGAAAAGCGCCTTTCAGTGAATTTCCCCATGCATTTATGTTTGTGACCTGCAAAACATGCTTGTACCAAACTTGTGGAAAGTGTGAGTTAAAACCCCTAATTCTAAGTTTTGGTGTCCATATTTATTTATTTTGTTCAAATGTTGGCGGTAGGATCATGATCTTAAGCACCGCCAACAAGTAGTGACATAGCCCTTGTTTGTGCCTAGTGATCATAGCAATTAGAATTGTTGGATAGGTGGCTTGTAACCCTTGTAGAGCTAGACCAAACTTGTATTTCACCTTTTAGGTTACTAACCACTTGCACTAGTGTGTTTGTAGAAAATTTTTATAGGCTATTCTCCCCCCTCTAGCCATTTAGGACCTTTCAAGTGGTATCGGAGCCATGGTCACTGTTTGGTTCAAGGCTTGACAACCTTTGGTGCAAAATATGGCTCAAATTGTGTTCAACCATGTTGGGGGGTAAACCACCGTTCTTTGATGGCACATCTTTTGACTATTCAAAGACAAAGATAAAGATGTACCTTGGTTCAATCAATGACAAGGTGTGGGATGTGGAAGAGAATGAGTTTGTGATTCTTGACCCTACCAATCTCACCGACAATGACAAGATCAACAAACAATCCAATACCATGGCACTCAACACAATATAAAATGGCATTGATTCAAAGGTGTTTGAGCAAATCAAAGATCTTGAGAAGACAAGTGAAGTTTGGGTGAGATTAGAGGAAACATATGATGGCACTTCAACGATAAAAAGGGCCAAGCTCTACATGCTCAAAGATAGGCTATCAAACTTCAAGATGAAAGATGATGAGTCCATTTCAAAGATGTTCTATAGGCTACAAATCATCATTAATGATCTTAAGAGTTTGGGTGAGAAAGTGAAGGATGAGGACTTCTCTAACAAGTTCTTAATGTGTTTGCCAAAGAGATTCAAGACATTGAGAACTATCATATTTAGAGGTGGATTGAAGGATGTCACTCCAAATGAGGTGCTTGGTGATGTGATGACCGATGCACAATACAATGATGATGATGATGAAGTTGTGAAGGAAGAAGACAAGAAGAAGAAGAGTGTAGCATTCAAGGATGGTACTTCATCTTCAAGGAACAAGAGCAAGGGCAAGGCTAAAGAAGGAAGAATCAAGTGTTGAAGAATGCTCCAATGATGATAGTGATGATGAAGCACTAGCTCTCTTTGTGTGCAAGTTTGGCAAGATGAGGAAGATGGGCTATGGTACAAGAAAAAGAAGAGATCATTTCAAGAACAAGGAGTATGTGAGATTGTGCTACAAGTGTAAGAGTCCCGATCATGTTGTAGCGGATTTTCCATACAATAGTGACAATGAGGATAATGAGAAGAAGAAGAACAAGAAAGAAAAGAAAGAAAAGAAGGAGAAAAAGGAGAAGAAGATGACCTTCAAGAAGAAGAAAGGTGGATCCTATGTTGTCACATGGGATAGTGATGCCTCCACCGAAGATGACTCAAGTGATGATGACAAGGCATCCAAGAAGAAGGCTCTAGCAAGCATTGCTATCAACAAGCCTTCACTATTTGACACTTCATCATGCTTCATGGCGAAGGGCTCCAAGGTAAAATATGATGAAAGTGAAAATAATGATAGTGAAAGTGAAAATGATAGTGATGATGATGAATTCTCTAATGAACAACTAATGAACATGCTAGAACAAGCCGACTCAATAATTAACAGGAAGAGCAAGAAGTGCAAAGAATTGCAAAAGAAGCTTAGTGCTCTTGAGCAATCCTTTGATGAGTTCAATGCTACTCATGAGAGGATAATGGAAGCCCATGAGAAGCTTGGCAAAGCTCACACCAAGCTTGAAAAATCTCACTCCTTGCTTCTTGAACAAGATAAGGAAAGGGTAATAGTTTCATGTGATGTAGGCGTAACATGTGACATAATCTATGAATCTTTTTATGAACCTATTGTTATTGCTCCCACTAACCCTTCTTGTAGCTCATCATCCACCACCACCACCACTCCTACCTCTACTACTAGTGATGGTTTCACTTGTGATGCTTTACTAATGGTTGAGAATGAGACTCTCAAGAGAGAGGTGGATGAGCTCACTCACGCCCTAGGCAAGGCCTATAGCGGTGAGGCCCGCTTGCTAAAGTGCTTGGGTAGCCAAAGGTTCTCTCTTAACAAAGAGGGATTGGGCTACACCCCCAAGAAACGCAAGGTGACCTTTGCAACTCACAAAACTAGTTTTGTGAAGGACAATGGTCAGTTTTGCAATAGATGCAAGCAAGTTGGGCACATAGAGCAATATTGCAAGAACGAGAACAAGAATGCTAATGTATCCTCAATTAAGTTTGATTCTTGTTATTTGCTTACTAAGGGTGCCAACGGTGTGAAGGCTAAGTTCATTGGTACACCAATTGTAGGCTCAAAGAAGAAAGCCATTTGGGTATCAAAGACCTTAGTAACTAACCTTCAAGGACCCAAGCAAGTTTGGGTACCTAAAAAGAATTGATTTTCTTTTGTAGGTAAACTATAAAACCGGAGGAAGGCATTGGGTGCTTAATAGTGGATGCACACAATACATGACCAGTGATTCAAGAATGTTCAATTCAATCAAGTCAAATGATGACAATGGGATTGATAGTATAACATTTGGTGATAATGGCAAAGGCAAGGTCAAAGGGCTTAGTAAGATTGCAATATCCAATGACTTGAGCATTTCCAATGTGCTACTAGTAGAGAGCTTGAACTTCAACCTGTTGTCGGTAGCTCAACTTTGTGATCTTGGTTTCAAGTGCATATTTGGAGTTGATGATGTAGAGATCATAAGTGTAGATGGCTCTAATTTGATCTTCAAAGGCTTTAGATATGAGAATCTATACTTGGTTGATTTCAATGCTAGTGAAGCTCAATTGTCAACATGTTTGTTCACCAAATCTAGTATGGGTTGGTATGGCATAGAAGGATTGGTCATGTTGGAATGAAGGAGTTGAATAGATTGATAAAGCATGATCTAGTTAGAGGCTTGAAAGATGTTACATTTGAGAAGGATAAGCTATGTAGTGCATGTCAAGCCAGAAAGCAAGTTGGTAACACTCATCCTAAGAAGAGCATGATGAGCACATCCAAGGCATTTGAGTTATTGCATATGGATTTGTTTGGGCCAACTACATATACAAGTATTGGTGGCAACAAGTATGGATTTGTGATAGTGGATGATTTCTCGAGATATACATGGGTGTTCTTTCTAGTTGACAATAGTGATGCATTTGCAACCTTCAAGACATTCGCCAAGAGAATTCACAATGAGTTTGAAACAACAATCAAGAAAGTGAGAAGTGACAATGGAAGTGAATTCAAGAACACAAGAGTTGATGAGCTATGTGATGAGTTTGGAATTAGGCATCAATTCTCGGCCAAGTACACTCCACAATCAAATGGCCTTGTTGAGAGGAAGAATAGAACTTTGATTGACATGGCAAGATCAATGCTTAGTGAGTACAATGTTAGTCATTCATTTTGGGGTGAAGCAATCAATACAACTTGCTACTATAGCAACCGTCTCTATTGTCATCCTATGCTGGATAAGATGCCATATGAGATATTGAATGGAAGAAAGCCAAATATTGCATACTTTTAGGTTTTTGGATGCAAATGCTACATATTGAAGAAAGGTACTGGATTGAGAAAGTTTGAGAAGAAATGTGATGAAGGTTTCTTGCTTGGTTACTCCACTACTAGCAAGGCTTATAGAGTTTGGAATTTGGCTAGTGGTACTCTTGAGGAAGTTCATGATGTGGAATTTGATGAAACCAATGGTTCCCAAGAGGAAGATGAGTATCTAGATGATGTGAGAGGCACTCAATTGGCCAATGCAATGAAGAAGATGGATGTTGGTGACATAAGGTCTAGAGAAGTGATTGAAGTTGAAGATGACAAAGATCAAGTGCTCTCTAACTCCAAGATGCAAGCTAGTGATTCTCATGATCAAAATCAAGCTAGTTCATCGTCTCAAGTGCAAGATCAACAAGTGGCTAGTACATCATCTCAACCAAATGACCAACCAAGTACAAGCAATCAAGTTCAAGTTCTCCAACCGACCAACATTGCAAGAGATCATCCATTAGACAAAATTATTGGTGATATTTCTAGAGGTGTGCAAACAAGATCTAGATTGATATCATTTTATGAGCATTTCTCATTTGTATCATTTATCGAGCCAAAGAAGATAGAAGAAGCTTTGAGGGATGTTGATTGGGTAAATGCCATGCATGAGGAGCTATACAACTTCACAAAAAATCAAGTATGGGAGTTAGTTGAGAGGCCTAAGGGACACAATATGATTGGAACTAGATGGGTCTTTTGCAACAAGTAAGATCAAGATGGGATAGTTGTAAGGAACAAAGTAAGATTAGTGGCTCAAGGATACACTCAAGTTAAAGGTCTTAACTTTGGTGAAACATATGCCCTGGTTGTAAGATTGGAAACAATTAGGATCTTGTTAACCTATGCTTGTGCCCACAACATCAAGCTCTATCAAATGGATGTGAAAAGTGCATTTCTCAATGGCTACATCAATGAAGAAGTCTATGTTGAGCAACCTCCGGTTTTGAAGATGAGAAGAGGCCCAACCATGTGTACAAGTTGAAGAAAGCCTTGTATGGTTTGAAGCAAGCACCTAGAGCATGGTATGAGAGATTGAGAGATTTCTTGCTCTCTAAAGGATTCAAGATGGGTAAGGTTAACACCACTCTCTTCACCAAGAAGATAGGCAATGACTTATTTGTGTTGCAAATCTATGTTGATGACATCATATTTGGATCAACCAATCAAAATTTTTGTGAGGAGTTTGGAAAGATGATGGGTAATGAGTTTGAGATGTCCATGATTGAAGAGCTTAGTTACTTCCTTGGTCTTTAAATCAAGCAATTGAAGAATGGTACATTTGTGAGTCAAGGCAAGTACATCAAAGACATGCTCAAGAAATTTGGAATGGATGATGCAAAGTCAATTAGTACACCAATGGGGACAAATGAAAAATTGGATAGTGATGCAAGTGGAAATATGGTGGATCAAAAGATGTATCGGTCTATGATTGGAAGCCTACTCTATGTGATCGCATCGAGGTCGGATGTAATGTTTAGTGTATGCATGTGTGCTAGATTTCAAGCCTCACCAAGAGAAAGTCATTTGAAGGCAACAAAGAGAATATTGAGGTACTTGAAGCATACACAAAATGTTGGATTGTGGTATCTCAAAGGTGTGAGGTTTGAGCTTATTGGATATTCCGATTCAGACTATGCAGGATGCAAAGTTGAAAGGAAAAGCACTTTGGGCACATGTCAATTATTGGGAAGATCACTTATGTCTTGGTCATCAAAGAAGCAAAATAGTGTAGCACTTTCAACCACCGAAGTGGAGTACATTTCGGCAGGTAGTTGTTGTGCTCAATTACTTTGGATGAAGGCCACATTGAATGATTTTGGAATCAAGTTCAAGCAAGTGCCATTGCTATGTGACAATAAGAGTGCAATCAAGCTCACCAACAATCTGGTTCAACATGCAAGAAGCATATAGATGTCTGTCACCATTTCATAAGAGATCATCAACAAAAAGGGGACATTTGTATTGAGAGTGTGGGCACCGATGATCAACTTGCCGACATATTCACCAAGCCACTTGATGAGAAGAGGTTTTGCAAGCTAAGGAATGAATTGAACATACTTGACTTCTCAAATATGTGTTGATGCACCCCCATTATATGACATGCCTCTCCTTCGAGCAAAGCAAGGTTAAGTTGGTTGACATGTCACTCATTCTTTGCTAAGGACTTGTTTAGTGCATCTAGTCATTCCTCATGTTTTATAGGCTCATTCATGAAAATCAAATGAATTTGATGCTTGTATGGTACCACTATTGCTTCTATGTTTGAAATGATCTAGTGGTAGCATATGACATGTTTATGGGCTTGCAAACCTAGTGTTTGATCTAGAAAACGAGCTATAAGTGTTTAACTCAACATGGTACAAGATAACCCTTATTTGGAGGTGTGAAGAAGCTTGTCCTTGAGTCAAACTGAGTTAAACATCTTAGGCAAGTAATCTAGATTGAACCAAATTTGGGAAAATGATCCTCACTTCACATGGTTTCATACTAAGCTATCTAAAATTTAAGCTCACCTTTTGTGGTCATCGATGACAAAGGGGAAGAGAAACAAAGATAAGATAGATATGCTAAAAGAAGGGGATCAATTAAAATTTGAAGCACACAAGTAGGGGGAGCAAGCTCATAAACTTGTATGTTGCATTTAAATGTACATTACATATGTTTGCTTGCATGGCACAAGTTTTCTTCTCTAATACATGCTTGTGTGGTGTACGCTTGTTATAGAATTGAATGATGAAATGAAAAACTAGCATGCATAGGATAGCTAGATAAGCCTTGTTTGTCTTCACAAGTGATACTAGAACCTTGCTTATAATGTTGATCTCATGAGGTATCTAGTGTCTTTGTTTTTCAAGAGCTATCTAGCAAGCCATGGTGCTAAGGATGGTGTGCAAATGGCAACTCCGATTGGTATCACGCTTCAAAGGTCCATTTTTTACACCTTAGCATCATTTGGTAGACATTACTTCCCCACAATCTCAATCCATGCATATGTGCAAGCTTTCGAATCCAAACTCTTAGCACATATGTAGGGGGAGCTAATGCTACCAATTCGGGTTTATGAAACTTGTCCATATCCTTTACACATGGTAAAATGCTTGGGCAAGCAACATGAATCCAAAAGCTTTATTTAAATATCTTTGTAAATAGGTTGTCATCAATTACCAAAATGGGGGAGATTGAAATCCCTAGTTTGGTTTGGGATAATTGATGAAACCTAGGACTAACCTTTGATCTAAGTATGTGAATTAGATAAGGTGGTCTAATCCAAGTGGTGGAGCTAGATGATGGACATAGATGATCAAGGGCTCATCGTTTGGAAAAGAAGAAAGAGAAAACAAAAATGGGCACAAGGCAAAGGTATTTGATAGGAGCCATTTTTGGTTTGCACTCAAGACACCATAGAGGGTGTGAGTGATTTAGGATCGATAGTTGTACTATAAAGAGGGGAAATCTTTGGCTAAGCGGTTATCGAGTGCCACTAGGTGACATCGTTCTTGCATATGCATTTAGGAACCTAGTGTGCTAACTTTGACCCTTGTAAATTGCTTTAAAAAATGCTAACACACGTGCACACAAGTTCTATACTTTGTGGTTAGCAAGTTGGAAGCAAGGACAAAGTGATTGTGGACTTAGAAAAAGAAAAGAAGCCAAAAGTCCACGACTGAACGCCGGCCGCGGGGTGACCAGACTCACCCCGGTGCGTCCGGTCAGTTATAGCAAGGTAGCACAGTGTTGGCTGAAAGCACAGGGAACGTGATCAGATGCTGGACCTGATAATGGGAATAGGGATCCCGATCTTCCGTCAGGTAGTGGTAATTATCGTTGTGGCAGAGAATGACACACAGATCCGGCTTCAGATCGAAAGATCGAACCCTGTAATCTTAGCACCACAACTCCTCTGGTTACCAACTGAGACACGGATCCAGTTGACCTCGCCAAGAAGGCTAATCCCTGCCTGCGCAACAAAGAACACAAGCAAGAACAAGAAAGAAAGCAACCAAATTGTAGATGAATGATTAATCTCACGAAGTTGGGGTGTCACAAACCGATGAATGGCGAAACTGTTCTTGACAGATTAATCTAAGCAAAACCCAAAACCCAATGATGGTGGTGGCATATGATTATCAAGGTCTTAGGGTCATCGCCTACCCTGGACGTGCCCCCCCCTAATGGGTTCAAAGACGATACACGGCCCATTGGACCAAATACGGTGACGCAGCACCTAGATAGATTCTGGATGCTGACTTGTTTTGACAAATCCTATGGATTTTGAAGAGATTTTGATGTGAGACCACTTGGATTGGCTTACTTATCAAATTAGCTTTACAACCATATGTGGATCGTCGAAAACGGAGTTCGGATGCGTCCTGGGTGACCAGTTTAAGGTAGACTGGTCCTAGAGGCCGAGGCAGACTCAAAATCATGTTGGACCGGGCCTCCGGTTTCTGTTGGACGTCCTTCCTGGTCATCATCGCCTCCACCACTTCCTATAAGTCCCTCATGACCCTCTCCAATGTTCCTAAGCAAGATAACATCATTAGGTAGTAGTCTATTCTCAAAAGTATGAAAAGGATCGCTTAAGAACGAGCTCACCTCTAAATTGAGTTGACGCATTCGAGCTCAGGTCATCGGACCTTGCATGACGGTTGGAGGATCAGCGGGTATATCCAAAGGAGTAATGTCCTCATCATCCTCCCCCTCTTGAAACTGAGTCATCCTCAACTCAAGCTCATCTTCTCCCAAATAAGGCTTCAAATCTGCAATGTTATAGGTGAGACTAACCCCAAACTCGGGTGGCAACTCAAGTTTGTAGGCATTATCATTTATTTTCTCAATTATCTTATAAGGACCAGCTGCTCTTGGCATTAATTTAGACTTACGTAGCTCAGGAAATCTATCTTTTCTCAAATGTAACCAAACCAAATCACCCGGTTCAAGTTTAATTTCTTTTCTACCTTTACTACCAGCAATTCTGTACTTTTCATTCATTCTTTCAATATTTGCTTTAGTTGTTTTGTGCAACTTACGAATGAAATCAGCACGCTCTCTAGCATCACTATGTGTTCTCTCAGTGGTAGGTAAAGGCAAAAGATCAATAGGAGCGCGGGGGTTAAAACCATACACTACCTGAAAAGGACTTACCTTGGTGGTGGAATGTTCCACCCTGTTATATGCAAACTCCACATGTGGCAAACACTCTTCCCACATCTTCAAATTGTGCTTCAAAATTGCTCCAAACATGGTGGACAATGTTCGATTCACTACCTCAGTTTGCCCATCAGTCTGGGGATGACATGTTGTACAAAACAGCAGTTTGGTCCCCAATTTATTCCACAAAGTGCGCCAAAAATGACTCAAGAATTTTGCATCATGATCTGAAACAATAGTAGAAGGCATACCATGCAAGCGAAAGATTTCTTGAAAGAAAATGTCAGCAATATGAATAGCATCATCGCTCTTATGACAAGGAATAAAATGTGCCATCTTAGAAAAACGATCAACCACCACAAAAATACTATCCCTCCCCCTCTTAGTCCTTGGCAAACCCAACACAAAATCCATAGATATATCAGCCCAAGGAGTAGAAGGAACAGGAAGAAGCATATACAAACCATGTGGGTTCAACCGCGACTTAGCTTTTTGACATGTGGTGCACCGAGCCACATACCGTTCTACATCTCGCCTCATCCTAGGCCAAAAGAAATGCGTGGACAGCACCTCCTCCGTCTTCTTGGCTCCAAAATGTCCCATCAATCCGCCTCCATGTGCCTCCTGCAACAACAAAAGACGAACAGAGCCAACTGGAATGCATAGGCGGTTAGCTCTAAACAAAAACCCATCATTGATCATAAACTTATTCCATGTACGTCCCTCTCTACAATTCAGCAACACGTCCTTAAAATCAGGATCAAGCGCATATTGTTCTTTTACTGTTTCAAGCCCAAAAATACAACAATCAAGTTGGGACAACAATGTATATCATCTAGACAAAGCATCAGTAATCACATTATCCTTCCCTTTCTTGTGTTTGATAATATAAGGAAAAGATTCAATAAATTCAACCCAATTAGCATGCCTACGATTCAGATTATGTTGAGAGCGAAGATACTTAAGCGATTCATGATCAGAATGAAGAACAAATTCTTTAGACCATAAATAATGATGCCACGTCTCTAAAGAACGGACAAGTGCATACAATTCCTTATCATACGTGGAATAATTCAGAACAGGGCCATGCAACTTTTCACTAAAGTAAGCAATGGGTTTACCATCTTGCATCAAAACACCCCCAATGCCAACTCCACTAGCATCACATTCTAGCTCAAAAGTCTTACCAAAGTTTGGAAGTTGCAGCAGTGGTGCATGTGTGAGCTTGTCCTTCAAAGTGTCAAAGGACTCCTCATGTGCCTTTTCCAAATGAAACACCACCCCTTTCTTCGTCAACTCATGCAACGGGGCAGCAATGGTGCTGAAATCTTTGATGAAGCGGTGGTAGAATCTTGCAAGACCAAGAAAACTCCTCACCTGTGTGTTGGTTTGGGGAACCGGCCAGCTCTTTATGGCTTCAATTTTCATCTCGTCCACCTCAATTCCCTGTGGAGTTACAACATAGCCAAGAAAAGAAACTCGATCCGTGCAAAAGATGCACTTCTCAAGGTTACCAAATAAACGTGCATCACGTAAAGCATTAAAAACAGCACGTAAGTGATCCATATGTTCAACAAAAGACTTGTTGTAAATCAATATATCATCAAAGTAAACTACCACAAAACAACCAATAAAAGCTCCTAAAACCTCATTCATTAAGCGCATGAAAGTGCTAAGTGCATTTGTCAAACCAAAAGGCATTACTAACCACTCATACAACCCGAATTTGGTTTTAAACGCGGTTTTCCATTCATCTCCAAGTTTCATTCTAATTTGGTGGTAGCCACTTCGCAAATCAATCTTGGTGAAAATTATAGAGCCACACAACTCATCAAGCATGTCGTCTAGCCTAGGAATAGGATGACGATACCGAATAGTAATATTATTGATGGCTCTACAATCAACACACATACGCCAAGTTCCATCTTTTTTAGGAACCAAAAGTACAGGAACGGCACAAGGACTAAGGCTTTCACATACATACCCACGGTCCAAAAGGTCTTGGACTTGCCGCTGAATTTCCTTAGTCTCCCCAAGATTGGTTCGATAGGCAGCACAGTTGGGCAAGGTTGCTCCCAGAATCAAATCGATTTAATGCTCTATCCCTCTCATAGGTGCCAGCCCCGGGGGAATCTCAGCTGGAAAAATTTCCTCATACTCCTGCAAAAGGTTAGTGACAGCAGGAGGCACCAAGCTAACAATATCATCAAGCGAAAACATAGCTCATTTGCATACCAAAGCATAGTAAATATCATCATCAGAAATTTCAGCAAAGTCACATTTTGTTGCAAGCATAACACCACCCTTCAATTTTATCCCCTCAGCCTTAGAAATAGATGTAGACTTATCCTTTTTAGGTGGGAGAATAGAATTAGCAACTTGCTGATTTTCAGGTTGAACATCATTTAAACTAGCAGCGCGTTCTCTATCAGCTTGTACAATTTGAGTAGGGGTCAAAGGTACCAAAGTAATTTTCTTTCCTTTATACACAAAAGTGTATTTATTACTTCTACCATGGTGTGTAGTATCATTATCATGTTCCCAAGGATGACCCAATAAGAGTGAATAGGCTTGCATAGGTACCAGATCACAATCAACAGAATCAGCATAAGAATCAATGGAAAATGAAACTCTGCAAGTTTGTGTTACCTTTGCTTTTCCAGAATCATTTAGCCACTGAATATGGTATGGACGTGGGTGCGAGCATGTGGTCAAGACAAGCTTCTTAACCAAATCAGAACTCACCAAATTATTGCAGCTACCACCATCAATAATGACACGTGCTCAACGGTTGCTGATGACGAAGAAAATCTAGAACAAGTTATGGCATTGTAGCTTCTCAGGTTGCTGTACTTGTGAGCTGAGCACCCGCTATACAATGATGCTCCTATAGGCCACTGTGGCCTCATCACCAAGGACTTCTCCATCCTCCTCATCTGTATCTTTGTCTTCTTCATCTTCAATGTCAGAGGTGCTGATGTAACCATCTTCTGTAGCAATGTATGCCCGCTGACTTGGGCAGTCCTTCTACACATGGCCAATTCCATGGCAGCGGTGGCACTGAATGCCCGAAGTGCGTCCCATCGATGCAACGGATGAGGCACTCTTGGTAGGCACCTACAAAGAATTTTTACCTAAATCTAAAGGTCATGCGGGAGGTGCCTTAGGTGTAGCGGTAACTCCAGAGGCTGCTGGTCGCTTGCTCGCTGGTGGAGGTGCCCGAAAAGTGGTTGGCTTGGTCAGCCTCGAAGATGGTGCTGAGCGTGGCATGTATGTGGTGCTAACCTTGCTCTTGCTCTGCTGTTCACGCCCCTACAATTCCTTTTCTGCAAGCATAGCGAACTGAAACAACTGGTTGATAGTGTTAAATTCTTTATAATCAACAATGTCCTGAATCTCACACCTCAAACCTGAATAAAAATGACAAATGGAATCTTCGTTCCCCTCCACAACACTACAACGCATCAATCCCTTTCGGAGCTCACCATAGTAATCCTGTACAGATTTCTCTCCTTGTTCTAAATGCATCAATTTCTTACGCAAGTCTCTATGATAAGAAGGAGAAAAAAAATGATCACGCATAGCTATCTTAAGTTCTTCCCACTTACCAGGTAAAGCATACTGTGCAGCTAGCCCATTCCACCAAATAATGGCAAAGTCCTTAAACTCATTAGTAGCTTGTCAAACTCTATGATGCTCAGGCACAAGGTGGGCACTAAACTTTTGTTCTACTGTCATCTCCCAATCAAGATATCCCTCGGCATCATAATGACCCAAAAAAGATGGTATTGTGAACTTAATCTTAGCATAAGGATCATCGGGCACACCATGATTATTACCTTGATGGTGGTGGACACCACCCATACCTGTCGTGTTGCGGCGAAGACGTCGTTGTAATCTTGCTTGTCAGGAGGCTGCTCAATCTATGTTCCCAGTGGCATCATGCACCATGTCTTCTGGCAAGAGACCATTGGTGTTGCTGCCGGAGACATCGTTGTTGACCGCCACCAAGGTTTCCAACTTAGTAACCTTGTCGGATAGCGTGGAAATTCATTTGTCCAATCTCTCCATGCTGTTGCCAATGTTGAGTTCAATGAGTGCATCAGTGATGGCCTTCCTGATGGCCTCATTCATCCTTTTTTGGGCATTCTCTACAGCAGCTTGTAGTTGCTCTTGGCTGACACACTCATTGAAATCCTTGGGACTGTTATCTCCAGTCTGATCACCTCCTGCCATTGTAAACACAAAAACAGGAACAAATGGTGAAAGTTATCCCTACCAAATGACTACGTGGTTGCAGTGGTGTCACTTTTCACAGCAAGTGGAAGCGTCTTACCAAGCTCTTACAAAGTTCTTACCAACACAAGCAGTGGACGGTACAACCGGCGGCTGGTTCATGATACCTGTGAGGCAGTGGTACCGATCACCCTGGGCACTTTTCAGCCGAAAATCGATAACCAAACCAAACCGAACGTAACCGAGCCAAAGTTTCAGTTTGGTTCTCGGTTTTGCAATCATCAAAGTTTGGGTGTCGGTTTTGGCTTCGGTTTCAGCATGGAATTGAATCGAAGCACCGAATGACCGAATTCATCTCCCCTGTCCCTATGCTACTACCCTGCTTCTCTCCGTCCCACCCTCCCACCTTGGCCCGTATAGGCCCAACCCAACCTCGCAGTTGCAGCCCATCTCACAAACACAAGAGCCTTATCCGTAGGAGCTCTCCCATCCCAGTCTGTCTTCCACGAGTTCATCCGTTCCAATAGAAAATGCAGCGGTGGCGCCGGTGCCAGGGGCGGGATGCGGGGTTGCAGCAGTCGACGAGGCATCCTATGGCCGGCGCGGCGCGGTCGCGTGAGCGAGCTTGCGGGCGGCGGCGCGAGGGCGAGGCGAGGTCTCAGCGACGGCAGTGCGAGCGCGAGGTGAGGTCTCAGCGGCGGTGGCGCGAGCACGAGGCGAGCTCGGGGCTTCGGCGGCGTGGCCGTGACCGTGAGGCATGCTAGCAGTGACTAGGTGAGCGGCGCGGTGAGTGACGGACCATGCGGATTTGTTCTTCCCGGTTCTGGCGTTTTCCTTTTCCCTTTCGATTTGTTCTTCTCTGTTCTCACTTCGGTTGGATCGGTTGAACCAAAAAACCGAACCGAGTAAATCGAAGCCGAAATCGTCGGTTTTCGATTCTATAGAACACCGATTGGTTGCTGATTTCTGGAAACCGAAGTTCACAGCAACCGAACAAACCGAACCGATTTGTCGGTTAACACCGAATGCCCACTCTGAGGTACCGAGATTGCAAGGCCCTTTTTCTGTACTGATCTGAAGAGTTTGTGGAGCTTGGAAGGCACACAAAGAATAATATGTATATTTGGCACACAAGTCAGTAACAGAAAGTAATGCTGAATTATAGTCCAAAGTACTTGTTCTCGTTGCTGGTCTAAAATGTTCCAAGTGCCAGGTGTGTGACAAACAAGTATGGTGGACAGCAAGGTGCCAGGTGTGTGAAAAACAAGTATGGTGGATAGCAAGAGCAATACAAACAAGGAACTAGACAGCACACGCTAACATAGCTCACTTTGGCCTTCTTTATGTGCTCCTCTAGATAGTGTTCCACTTTTGCCCCTCTTTTTTCTCTATTTTTTGGCTGTCGTTGTTTTTTGGGGATTTTTTGACTTTTTATTTTTATTTTTTTTGATATTTTTTCTTCACTTAGGAGCACAAAAGAAGTAATCACAGAAAATATGAGCTTAAACAAGTGAAAGGCATGGCCTGTGGAAAAATTCAGAAGACGTGCTCAAAATTGACAAAAAGCTTGTGACCACGAAAAGAGGATCTTGTGACCAGTTTTTGGCCAAAATAAAATTTTCCGAACCCAACAATGAGGAGACAGACGGATCCAAAAAAAATCTGATTGATTTTGATATATGGAATGTCGAAATCCGAGTTCGTATATGAAAACTAGACCAGTTTTACGAACTGACTCCGAATTAGAGGACAAAACGGGAACAATGCACGCAAAATTGGTCACGGCAGCAAGGATTTGATGGAAACGATGGGGAAAAATACACGAATTGGACTCTAACATGACCTAACCAGCAACAAGACCTCGACCAGGATACAAACTAAACACGACGGACTCTGAAATTGAAATATGCAAATGCTATGGCGCTGAAGGTTCTAGGACAGGAAAAAAAATGAGTATGGCACTGGACTATAGGACGAATGCGAAACACTCAAAACTAAGGGATAAATGTGAATCTGATGGTATACCTTAGCTCTAATTACCACTTAATAGGAACAGGGATCCCGATCTTCCGTCAGGTAGTGGTAACTATCATTGTGGCGGAGAATGACACACCGATCCGGCTTTAGATCGAAAGATCGAACCCTGCAATCTTAGCACCACAACTCCTCTAGTTATCAACCGAGACACGGATCCGGTTGACCTCGCCAAGAAGGCTAATCCCTACCTGGGCAACGAAGAACACAAGCAAGAACAAGAAAGAAAACAACCAAATTGCAGATGAATGATTAATCTCACGAAGTTGGGGTCTCACAATCTGATGAACGGCGAAACTATTCTTGACAGATTAATCTAAGCAAAACCCAAAACCTAATGATGGAAGCAGCATATGATTATAAAGGCCTTAGGTTCATCGCCTACCCTAGACGTGCCCCCCTAATGGGCTCAAAGACGATACACGGCCCATTGGACCAAATACGGTGACACAGCACCTAGATAGATTCTGGACGCTGACTTGTTTTGACAATTCCTATGGATTCTGAAGAGATTTTGATGTGAGACCACTTGGATGGGCTTCCTTATCAAATTATCTTTCCAGCCATATGTGGATCGTCGAAAACGGAGTCCGGATGCATCCTGGGTGACCAGTTTAAGGCAGACTGGTCCTAGAGGCCGAGGCAGACTCGAAATCATGTTGGACTGGGCCTCTGATTTCTGTTGGATGTCCTTGCTGGTCATCATCGCCTCCACCACTTCCTCCAAGTCCCTCATGACCCTCTCCAATGTTCCTAAGCAAGATAACATTATTAGGTAGTAGTCTATTCTCAAAAGTATGAAAAGGATCGCTTAAGAACGAGCTCACCTCTAAATTGAGTTGACGCATTCGAGCTTGGGTCATCAGACCTTGCATGATGGTTGGAGGATCAGTGAGTACATCCGAAGGAGTGATGTCCTCATCACCTGATGTGGGGTCGCGTCCAGTCAAGCGCAACAGTGGAGACGTAGCGCTCGATGGCACGATCAGACGTAGGAGCCATGAAGTGACCGGCTGCGCAGGGGTAAAGCAATTTTGCTGACGTACGCTGACATCGCGCACGTAGAGAGGAGGCCAGTGTAGACTAGATGCCGTGGTGCGTCAGGTCATGTTCGACTGGGTGCGTCCGGTCAGCTTTTATCGGCTCTAGAACCTTTCTGGAGTCGATCTAATGCTGAGGGCATGGAGTCCGATCACTTGAGCGGCGTGTTCGGTCACAAGTTGATCGTGGCATTGAACATTAAGTGACCGTTGGGATTCAATGGCTGAGGTTTGAACGAGGACACGTGGTGGCCATTGGTGCAACCAGACACTGGCTGATCGGACGCTGGGCTGAGTCCGGTCAGTGCGTCCGGTTAGCCCGAGAGTGCCCAACGGCTCTTTGAGTCTTGGGGCTCTATAAATAGGAAGATACCAGCTTGGGGCTCACTCTCTTAGCACTTTGGCAAACTTGACATCCTTATGAGCCTAAGCAAACACCTCACACTTATCTCCATCATTGATTCATCATCATTGTGTGATTGGGAGTGATTCCTAGTGCATTTGCTTGAGTGATTGCATCTAGTGACACTTGATGATTGTTGGAGCTGTGGATTTCTTGTTACTCTTGGTGGTTGTTGCCACCTAGATGGCTTGGAGCAGCGGAGGAGCTTTGGCATGAGTTGGTGATTGTTCATGGCCATCTTCTGGTGATTGTGAGTGGTCTTGTGCCTTCCCCAGCGGAGCGCCGAAAGGTAACTCTAGTGGATTGTTCGTGTCATTGAGTTACCTCACTTGTGGGTAGGTTCTTGCGGTGTCCAATTGTGTGGACGAGGTTCGTGCAACACCTCTTAGCTGCCAAACCACCAAGTGTTGGTCGACACAACGGGGACTAGCGTGCCAACAAGCACGTGAACCTCGGGAGAAAAATTGCTTGTCTCTTGCCCATTGGATTTCTCCCGGTGATTATATTGACGTTCATATCGTTGATTGGTTCATTCCTCTATACGGCGGTATAAACATCCCACTCACTCCTTTACATACTTGCAAAGTAGGTGTAACAATCTCTTTAGTGTAATTAGTTTTGAGAGCTTGTCTTGCTTGCTAGTTTAGTATCACCTAGTGGAGCTCTTTAGTGTAGCGTGTTTGAGAGCTCTTATTGAGTAGTGACATAGCCCTTGTTTATGCCTAGTGATCATAGCAATTAGAATTTTTGGATAGGTGGCTTACAACCCTTGTAGAGCTAGAGCAAAATTGCATTTCACCTTTTATGTTATTAACCACTTGCTCTAGTGTGTTTGTAGAAAATTTTTATAGGCCATTCACCCCCTCTAGCCATTTAGGACCTTTCACCCACACATTCAAAAGAACAAGATCGAGCGAACGACCTCGGCAAGGACAAATCACGTATGACGAGCTCGATAAGGACCGAGTCAACTAGAGTGACTCACCTGTGGAACATTTGCACTCGCCCAAATGACCGTGGAAGGCGCATCATCCAGTCGAACGAAGCCATCGGGAACCCCTTGAGGCTCCAAGGAACACAGCCCGCACGACCCGCTCAGGAACGCCGAGCGCCCCGGCGCACGCTCGAACGACATAGCAGCCACTCTTTCGGAGGGAGGCCAAGCGGGGAACAACAGATACATCGCCTTCCTCGATTGTGGCGGAGTACGCCACGACGTTGTTGCCGGTCCTTAATGCATAATTTTAACCGCCAAAGCTCCACATAAAATCCATTTATTTGAAACACCGAACTTAGTATAGGGTTTATAACTAACGAATTCCACAGGTTTTGGTGTTTATATGTTTTGCAGGACACAAGTACAAATAAATGGAGAAATCCAACGAAAGGTGCTTTCCGACGCAGATTTGCGCAAAGGATAAATGGAAACGCCCATCAACTCAAGTTATCCGGGTGAAATACCGACCAAGGAGCAGCCCACGACCATTCACTGACCCACCACATGAAGGCGGTGGTGAGAGGGCCAGGTTAGGGGGCGACCGACCCCAGGGGGTGGTCGACCCCCCACCGGTGCTGTAACACCCTGGCTCAGGGCTTAATAGGATTAATAGGATACTCATACCAACAAGTTGCAACTTCTTTTCTAGAAGACCATCTCTTAAGAACTCCAAGGTTAAGCGTGCTTGGCCTAGAGCGATGGGTGATCGACCGGGAAGTTCTTCCCGGGGCGCATGAGTGAGGACAAAGTGCGTAGAAAAGACTGGTATTGGTCTGTGAGTGCAGTCTATGTCCTAGGAAAGCTATCAGATGTAAGTGGGCCTGGCCTCGAGGAGGCGGGACGTTACAGAATGGTATCAGAGCCGACCCTTGCGGTTTCACGGGTGCGTGTGTCAGTTGCGCAGGCATGGTGCGCATGGCTGGTGTGGACCCAGAGTGGTCACCCAGCATGGCACATGCGCTGGCACTAGACACACGGACGTGGCCAAGAGGGGACGTTCTTGGCCTGGGGTTGACCGACGAGGACGTCGGTCTCCTAAGGGGGTGAGGATATAACACCCCGGCTCAGGGCTTAATAGGATTAATAGGATACTCGTACCAACAAGTTGCAACTTCTTTTCTAGAAGCCCATCTCTTAAGAACTCCAAGGTTAAGCGTGTTTGGCCTAGAACGATGGGTGACCGATCAGGAAGTTCTTCTCGGGGGCGCATGAGTGAGGACAAAGTGCGTAGAAAAGACTGGTGTTGGTCTATGAGGGCAGTCTATGTCCTAGGAAAGCTATCAGATGTAAGCAGGTCTGGCCTTGAGGAGACGGGACGTTACAGGGTTTATTTCCAGAACCGACCAATTTATAAGAGCACAAGTACGAAAGCAATCACCGAAGTGATCAAACCGTCATACTTGAACCCATATAAACCCGGTAGTCAACTGAAACCACGAAGGATTTCAAACCAACTTGTATACAACCAAGATCATAGTAATTCAACATAACAAGCCACATGTTACATCCATTTCACAAGTAGTTCACAAGTACCTCATACATCAGAGTTCACATAGTTATTACAAAACCAGTTCACAAATAGCGGAAGCAAAGTAGTTTGAGACCATCACACACACTTAGTTCAAATACAAGCCAGTTCCAAAGTCATATCCAGCAAAAGCAACAAGATAAGATAACATAAATGATCATGCCCATGATCTAGTCTTCATCCCCCACAGGGTGGAGACAATACTTGCAGTAGCCATTATAGAGCACGTCATCTGCAACAAGGGGGAAATAAACCCTGAGTACGAGAATGTACTCAGCTAGACTTACCCGTCGTAAACCAAAAATAAATGACACCGAGGAGTATGCAAGGCTTTATCGGTGGATCTTGCTTGACAACCATTTTGCATAAACGCTTTAATGATATAAGAGCATAATTTAAATTATGAGTAAGCAGCAAGTTATCAATATTAACTCATCAACTAGATTAGCTTTTGTACTAGAGCAAGCAATTGATTAACTCCAAACATTAGTAACCATATCCAAAGTATAATGTTGTATCATCATCATCATCGATTTAACCATCAAGTTCCATTAAGTGCATCTACGTTGCCATTTGCTCGGTCAAGTTCTCACTATCCGGGAGAGACGGCGATTGAATCGATTCCTATCCGACTTGAGGGTTATTCTAACACTCACCCAATCCACCGATCAATGGTTTCCTCGGGTCACCTTTGGTACAACTCAGAATCGCGGGTCCGCCCAGCCCCTCACCCTCGTGGAGTCCACTCCGCCGGTGGTCAATCTCACCTAGGACTTACGCCAATGTCTCCCCGCACATCCTTGCTACCTCCAGGTGCGCAGCGGTTTCACTTTTTGGTTCCGGCCTGAGTTGAGCTACTCGGCAGCGGTCGAACGAAAGTTATCCCGCCAACTAAGTGATAGGCATCGTTCAACATTACATGAGGACGCATACAACTAATTGGTCCTTAAACGACTCGAGACGAGGATAGATACACACCCAAGACCTCCTTGCCTTGTTGCTTCTCTATCGACATCCCTTGATTTACAATTCATTATTAACACATGGTTATTTTCCACGATAGCAAATATAGCCAACCGTGACCAGACATCATCCTAACTTGTAGGTGACGGGAAATCACCTGACTTTTACCGGTCTAAGCAAGGCTAAGCTTTGATTCGCTCCTGGACCTAAATAGGATTCAGGGTACGTTTACTGGACAAGGAATAGATATATATGCGGCAAGTGTTTGCATCCAATTCCTATCACTTAATGCATCACAAATAAAGATACTCAAAGTAACCATTTTCAAAACATAGGAGACTTAGAATGCTCCGGGGCTTGCCTTTTAGAAAAGATGAAGGTTGGTGATCGGGGCACTCAAGAACTTCTTCGTTGGCTCCTTCTTCGGGGGCCTGCACCTCCTGCTCCTGAGCTTGCTGCTGTTCCTCCGGAAGTACTTGCTCGAATTCTAGAAGCGTGACTCCCTCCGGAACACCTATTGCATGCATATGCATAGTATAAGAATCATGCATGCACAAGAGATGGAAGATGATGATGAAATGTACAGCCATGTATGAATGGACGCATGAACAATATGATAATACAAGCTTTACATCTATTTTACCGAGTAGGTGCATATCTCTATTAGAAAACAAGAACTCCACACTCACCAAGCTCTAACAACCTAAGATAAAGTTGTTCATCTTCAGTAAGAGGTCTAGCACGTGCAACTAACAATTTATCTTAATTAGCCTAGCATCTAAATCATCACATCAACTCATATAAAGCAAACAAATCATTCATTGCACTTAACAGTTTTCAGGCTGCAAACAGCAGCTATAAGTTTGATCCATAACTAGACTTCTACAGATCCAAATATCATGATTTAAGACTTTCTGGAAAGCTTATAAAATTGTCTACAACTTTTGTTTAATCACCAAAGTTTAATTCAAACTTAAACTAGGTCACACAAACTGATCTTGCAAAACTGTCCGTGGATTCCAGAGAGCAGGCAGTTGGGAGTGCTGTCTTCCAACTGACATAACTCTCAAACTACTAAGCCAAATGCCACCAAATTTTAACAGGAGATAGATATGTAAGTTATCTACAACTTTTGTATTCCCCACTTTCCCAGAAACTCAATTTTTCATGATGAACTTTATAAAGTTCCCAGAACTGTCCAGAAAGACACAATGCCAGGAAATAATTATTAACCTACATTGTAAACATACAAATGGACAAAACCAACTTTACTAACTCATCATACATGTTGAGAGAACACCAGAAAACATAGTGGCCCCTCCTAAATAAATTCTTTTCATGCCTTTATTAATTTATTTAGATAATGAGGTTAATTGATAAACACATGTCCAAAGTGTACAGAAAATTCCATAACAATTACAGTAGCTTATACATGTCGCCAGTAGGCTACTATATAAATTTCACATCAATTGAACAAGTATAACATCCTACACAAAAATGACAAGGCATAAAGGCTTAAAATGGCATAAATAGGAAACCTTAGTGAAAAGTGTCAGTGGCGCGTGGCGTCATCGTGGCAGTGACGGCCTGACCTGTGGGGGCAGCGCCGATGTACTGCTTCCACTTGGCGAGCTCGGCCTGACGCCGGTCGGCCATGTCGGCCTGAACCCGAAGCCATCAGAGCCGGCATCAAGTGACTGTCAGCGCGTTTTCATCACCTCCAAACTCCAAATAGGTGGCGAGTTAGCAAAATCTCCTTGAATCAAAATTGTAGATCTATGATAGGGCTACAACATTGCTTTAGCAAGTGTCAGCTAATTCGCAATTAATCACGAGTTGCATCAAGCCAAAGTCAGCTTCAACAAACTGTAAAAGCAACTTCGACTTAGAAAATTTTCTAAGTGTAGAATCGGCACCCAAAACTGACTTGTGGGCCTTTTTTGAGATAGTTCCACACATTTTCAAGACTTGGCCTCTAAACAAAATTTGTTCCATATAAAATTTGCTACAACTTTGCTTTAGGTTGCTCAGACATGCAAACACTCTAAGTTGCACTTTTTAAACAGTCAAACAAAAGAGCTCTAGGGGTCAACACAAGTCAAACTATTACATGGAAGCATAATTAGGCAATATGGTCAACATGAACATTGTTCCTAATGACCTTCTAAGTGTAGCTAAGTTGTTTAAGAGGACATTTCACACACGTTTGCATAGACCACACATGAGCACACACAATTGCTAGCATAGAACCAAACAATTCAAATAGAAACACACATGAAATGATACATTCATCATGGCATGATGCTCATGAATGAGATGATGATGCACATGCTCATGTGATGCAAGTGTTTTAGTGCAACCATAACACTAGGGTGTTACAGGCGCCCCTCTGCCTCCCCTTCGTATGGCGGTCACATGAGGCCATGTAGTGGCGGTGGAGACTGAGCTTCGCGCCAAATTTTGCCTCCACACCGCCTCACACATGGAGACTGAGCTTCATGCCAAATTTAGCCTCCACACCTCCTCACACCTCTGTATAAATAGGGGGGTAGAGTCCCCTCTACAACATACACCTCTCACTTGAGCTTTACTTTTCATACCGTTCTCCCTTATGGGAAGAGTAAAACAATGGTATGTTCATACCGTAGGAGGCGTAAATGGAAATTGGGATGAACTTTGAGATAAATTTTGTCTTGCTTTCTTCCCTCTTTCCTGAATTGCCGCCCTTCAAATAGAATTTCTTACATTTCAACAAAAGGAGAAGGAGACTCTAGGAGCAGCTTGGGCTAGGTTCTTAAGCCTTATCAATACTGGTCCAAACCTTTCCTTGCCCGACCATGTCCTTCTTTACCACTTCCATCTTGGTCTTAGCAAGGAAGCTGCTCTTCAATTTGACCTATCTTCAGGAGGCTCGTTCACGCACAACTCCATTAGTGAGGGGAAAGTCATTCTTGAGAAAATCCTTGAAAACACCCCTTACACCGGCATATATGATGAGTTTCTTGATGTAGTTGAGTCAGGCCCCGACCAACAAGAGGAGGCACTCGCAACCAAATCTGAATTTTTTCAAAACCTTCTGATGATCCGGTTGCCAAAGAACCTCCCATTCAGGGAATACATCACACTCCTAGGGTTGATGAACCTCATCCTTTTACATGCCCCTTTGAATTCGAGGATGACCTTTTCCTTGATGTTGATCTTGGGAATGCTTTAGAGCCTCCCAATTCAACATCATCTTATGCCTCGAATTCCTATATGAGACATCAGGAACACTCCAAGAATTGAATATCAAGTGAACCCATAGAGGGAGAACCAATTCATATAGAAACCATTTCTATCCTCTCCCCCTCTATGTCCACATTTAATGTTTCATCCAAACCCGTTCTTGATCCTACGGGCGAGCTTATGTCAATCTCCCTAACAACCATGACCTATCCAAATCTTGTGCAGGATCTGAATTGTCATGGGAAAGAAAGTGCTCCCCCTCTCCCTAAAACAGAAGATTTTATCAATGAGCATGGAAGTTATTTCCTAACCATCCCATCAATTCCATGCTCATATGAGAAATCTCCCGAATCGATCTATAACTCTGCCAACACTTGCAAAATATACAACCCCGTCTTGTGCTCTATCCATAAAAACTTTAAAAGTGTTGTTGTAGATGCTTATGTATATCATAAATTTTGCAAATTTCGTGGTGTCTTGGCATGAGTTTTATAGATAGGTCCGCAAGGGTTGGTGTTGGAGGGGAAACCACTTCACTAATATAAAGATGCAATTCAAAGGTTTCTGAAGGACGAGCTTTTGTCCTAAAACAAGCACTTTCGGGAGATAACCATTCTTTCATCAGTCCTTAAAAAATATTCTTTAAAAAAACAAAACAAATCATTTTACTTCCATAAAATAAATACAATAATAATTAATAACATGACTGTTGAAAATGAGCTTAAAGACATATTTGTGAATATGTTCCTTCAGGTATTTTTTTCACTAACCTTTCAGGTTTTGAACCAAAAGAACGAAGGGTTGAAACACAAGGTAAATCCAACCAAACATCACTCAACAATGAAGCACATTCAACGGAGAGTGCTACCATCCAAACTTGATTTTGCATACTGCAAAATTCAAGTGTGGGGGTGAACTTCTCTAAAACATTTCATGACATGCTTCACTCATTGATTTTGTCTTGGTTGTCTTTACTTTGTTTCACCTTTATGCCTTTCACTATGCTAAAGTCACACACAAAAATATATTATATAATGATAAAAAACATGTTTCTTTGTTTCTTTTCAGTTATTAGAACTTTTCAATCATAATAAAAAAATATATTTGTTCTGCAAAAATAAACTTGTTTTAGCTTAGCTTTGTTTTTTAAAAATAAAGCTCTGACCTTTCTAAATCTCCCACAATAAACAAAGAACATGGTACTAAACAAGTTCCCTTCAAGTATTCTTGGTCACTAACCATTACAGGAACAAAGGATGAATAATGTCAAAGAACATGGGTGCTGCAATACACACTAAGGAGGTGCTCCAACATTCACACTTGGCTTTTAGTGTCGAATGACATAGAAGTCCAAGTGTGGGGGACCTGACCCTATCATGCTTTTTCTCGGGCACACTAGTTTGCACTCCATCTTCTCACCCATGCCTTGCACTTGTAAGTTTGATTGTGTTTGAAAATGCCATACATGATAATCAAACTTAAAATATGAAACAAAAGCACCGAACCACATCATGAACTAGTGGAGAAGCCTGTACACAACTCGGTTTGATTCCTTCCCACTTATTCATGTGCTTGCTCCTGATTCTACACTCGTTTAAAACATGCAATTTGAAAAAAAAAGAACCAAGTTTCACACTTAGAGTAAAATTTGAAAGTGAACTTGAATATAGCTCTTTGAGATTAGCCTGCATAATCTTTATTCCTTACATACACTTAGTGCTTGTGGGAAAAATATCTTATAGGAAAAACATATTGACTAAGTTGTTGTGAAGTGAGATATGGCATTGACATGGAAATCCAACCTTTTCTATTCAAAGTACTTGGAGAATTTTCTTTTTATAAAATGTCAAATTCCATAGTTTCACACATACTCCTCAATGGTAAAGAAATTCCTACCAAGGCCAAATATCATGATAAAACCTTCTACATATGCTACTTGTTTTTGTGTTGAGCTTTGTCAAACTTTGTGACCCATGTTGAGAAAGTTATCATGCTTTTAAAATCAAGATCATGTACACGCCACCAAATATATGCACTACTCCTACACTAGGAGTAGTCGTAAAAACATGCCTTCCACTTAGATCCATCCAAAAATGTTCTACTCCTACACTGAGACTGAACAAGAATATGTTTATTAGGTTCCATCAAAATAAATGCTCTAAATCCTTGTTGATATCTCTCTCAAAAGTTTTGTTGCAAAAAGAGGCATGAGGCTATCATCAAAAAGAAAAAAATAAAGAAAAAAGAGAGAGAAAGAAAAAAGAGAAAGAAGAAAAAAGAGAGAATAAAAGAATAAAAGAAAGATGAGAATAAAGATAGCCCATGTTCTCACAAAATATTCTAAGTTCCAATAAAGAGAGAGATGTGTTCTAAAGAGCATTGTAGAATTAGGTTAGCCACACTATATATCCACCTAATGTTTCGCACACATGCACATCTTGATTTAATTGTATGGCATCTTTCTCCTCGGATCCATTGTTTGACTTCACAAAATATGCAATTCAAGTATGCCTTCATACTTTTTCTTAATGCATAATTTTAACCGCCAAAGCTCCGCATAAAATACATTTATTTGAAACACCGAACTTAGTATAGGGTTTATAACTAACGAATTCCACAAGTTTGGTGTTTATATGTTTTGCAGGACACAGTACAAATGCATAGAGAAATCCATCGAAAGGTGCTTTTCGATGTAGATTTGCGCATAGGATAAATGGAAAAGCCCATCAACTCAAGTTATCCGAGCGAAATATCGACCAAGGAGCAGCCCAGGACCATTCACCGACCCACCACATGAAGGCGGTGGCAAGAGGGCCAGGTTAGGGGGCGGCCGATGTAACGCCTCGGGTGTTACGAGCTTACTTAGCATCTAGGTTAAGGCCTCGGAGAATCTAGCAAAATAAATTTTTGAGTTTTAAGATTTTAAAACACACGTGAAATGAAAATCCCAACAAAAAGAATAAAATAAGTAGTTTTAATGGTTTGGTACGGAAAACAATTTCTGTAAACAAAAATAAAATATGGCTTGTGTATGGCGCTTATGTAAAGATGATGAGCAAATAGTGAAGATGAGAATGCAACTTTAATTTTGGAAAGTGAATATTGTTAACTAGTGTTTTTGGGAGCTCAAAAATCTAATCCAAAATTTAAATAGAACTTTTCGTTGAATCAGCAAGAAGTTGAAATTGTAGTTAAAGTGTCATTTTTCGTGAATTATATTGAGCAAAATAGTTAAATAGTGCCAAAGCATTTTGCTCCTATGGGTTACTATGAAGTATGGACTTTTGCGTGAAATACTTGTTGGTTGGAATTGATAGGGTTTAGGCCTCTTAAAAATTGTGATAAAAGTGCTAATGGTTGTTTAGTTCTAACTGAACCCTTACCCTTTTCTGAGTCTGAAAAGGATAGTAGACAATGCTATTTTGGCATTTAAATTCTAAACTAAAATGTTTAAACACTAGCTTCACGTTCTTGCACTATTGGTTGCCTCTAAGTGAGTACTTGGGCATGGTATATGTTGTAGTGGTGTTGAGTGGCACGTGTTTCCTTCAAAATTTCCCAAACTTTCTTAGAACGCGCTGTGACCAAGCTGTTGGCACTCTGTTCATGAACCAGCGCTCAGCATGACAAACCCACGTTGGCACCTCTCTATCTCCCTCTCTGACCGCTCTATGGACGTGAGGTTTGCTTTGCCATCTAGGTGTTAGTATCGACTTTGGGTTCATAGAGTTGGTTGAGCCTTCATCGAGTTAGTAAGTAGTTTTTGGCCCGCATTAATAAGCGTGTGTGTCACCGTTTCGTCCATTTGGCCTCGTAGGCACGGTCGCCTCGCGCGCGTGTGCAGCTAGCGCTGGTCGCGACCTTTCCCTGTAGGCCAGTGCTGCCTGTCGGGACGATGCCATGACGCGCCTCTCACCTCGCCCTACCCTCTTGCTGTCCAAGCTACGCCGAACCGCTGTGCCGCGCGTAGGGCCAAGGCGAGGCTATGGCTGCCGTCGCTCTGTCATCGTGGTGTTTTCCCCTACTCTCTGATTCACCTCGACCACTATAAACCCACCTACCATGCCCTAATCTCGACGCTGTTGCGTGGCACACCGTGTTGCGACGCCGCGCTGTTGCTTGCATGTGGCCGCATGCGGGCACACCTTTTATGGCTCCATTCGAGCACTAACCGACGCGTGTCCTACCCCTCGCTCATGCAGTCATGTCCCTACCCTGTCGTGCTCTTGTCGAGTCTTGGCCGGCCGCTTAAGCCGTCGCCACTCTCCGCAACGTGGCAGTGGCAATGCGCCCTTCCCTCTTCCTTCATAATCACTATCTCATGGCTTCTCAGCCCAATTCCTCATGCCAGTGAGTAGCATGGAAAGTTAGCTAGATGCCCCATTCTCATCAGGCCCAGCCGTGGTCTGTCTACGGCCTATTTCGGTTTTTCCTCACCGCCGGCCATGAGCGCCGCCGTGACTAGGGGTTTGGGGGTAAGCCACGACCTGAAGGTAAAAGCTCAATTGGTTGTGTTTCTGGACTCATCTTGATCCCCTCCAGCTGGTCCTCAAGTTAGATTGGCCCGGGTTTCCGACAAAGGGGCGGTGTCGCATCGGTGTCCGCCTCGGAGCGCCACCGCGTGGTGCGGGCGCACATGGCTAGGCTTCCTCGGTCTTTCCCTGTCTCAACCGGTGGCACGGCTGGCTTCGTGGTAAGCCCTTTCTGCTTCCCCGCAACCTCTATCATCTTGTCCCCATCGATGTCCCCGACGGTGTGTGGGTGCTAGACACCGGCGCAAGCAATCACATGACCGGGACGCGATCGGCGCTGACACAGCTCGATCAAAGCGTTTGCGGCTCAGTGCGTTTCGGTGATGGCTCTCGCGTGGAGATTGAGGGCATCGGCTCAGTGGTGGTGCAAGGTCGTCATCAGCAGCACAAGGTATTGACTGACGTTTATTACATTCCTAAGCTGCGTAGCAATATCGTCAGTCTAGGGCAATTAGAGGAGAAAGGTTTCAAAGTGGTTCTGGAGAATGGAAGGATGTGTGTGTATGATCAGGGATGTGCTCTGTTGATATCTGCTCCTAGAACAGCTAACAGGCTCTATACTGTTAAGTTGAATTTAACTGAACCAATATGCCTGTTAGCAAAAGCAGAAGATGTAGCTTGGCATTGGCATGCTAGATTTGGTCACCTCAATTTCAGAGCTCTAAGAGATTTGAGTAGCAGAGGGATGGTAATTGGCCTACCAATAGTGAACAAGGTGGAGCAGATTTGTGATGGGTGTGTTCTTGGGAAACAACATAGAATTCCTTTTCCCAAAGCTTCAGGGGCAAGAGCTAGTCAGGGTTTACAACTAGTTCATGCAGATCTTTGTGGTCACATCACTCCCAAAACACCGGGGGGTTGCTCATATTTCCTACTAGTAGTTGATGATTACAGTAGATTTATGTGGGTGGAGGTGTTAAAAACCAAGGATCAGGCACTGGAATACTTTAAAAAGGTGAAACAGAGAGCTGAGCTGGAAACTGATAGAAAGCTGAAAGGATTGAGAACAGATAGGGGAGGAGAGTTTACATCTCATCTGTTCTCAATCTTTTGCAATGAGCAGGGTATAAAACACTACACCACTACTCCCTATACTCCCCAACAAAATGGAGTAGTAGAGCATCGAAACCAGATAGTGGTTGAGATGGCTAGGTGTTTACTGAAATCTATGGATGTTCCTGCAAGGTTCTAGGGTGAAGCAGTGATGACGGCAGTCTACATACTGAACAGATCCCCAACGAAAAGCCTTGAGGGCATCACCCCATTTGAAGCTTGGTACAAAAGGAAGACTAATGTGAACCATCTCAGAACATTTGGTTGTGTGGCTTATGTGAAGCATAATGGTCCTGGTCTGAACAAACTGTCAGACAGATCTACCAAGATGGTGCTCATCGGCTATGAGCCAGGCACTAAAGGCTACAGGTTCTTTGATCCAGCTACTGGTCGGTTGGTGGTCAGTAGAGATGCATTGTTTGATGAAGGACAAGCATGGAAGTGGACCAATGTAGAAAATCCAACAACTGAAGAAACTAAAACTTTCATTGTGCATTATGAGTTGCCTGATGAAAATCCGACAACAGAAGATGCAGTTGCCTAGCCATCAGCAGAAGCAGGAGGGGAGGCTTCTGTTGGGCAAACTGGTGTTGTGGCTCCACATGAAGTAGCACCATCACCACAACACTCCCCAGACTCAGTGCATGCTCCACATCATCATCTGGCAACTTCTCCAAGTCATGGGTCTGACAGTTCAGAGGAAAGAACTCCCAGATACAGAACTCTGAATGACCTGTTTGACAATACTGAAGAGATGCTTGACTATGAATATAGTGGACTATGTCTACTTGCTGCAGATGAACCAAGTGGAGTAGATGAGGCACTAGAAGAAGATTGCTGGGTTGATGCAATGAGATCTGAACTAAAGTCCATTTAGGAGAATTATACATGGTGCTATGCTAATCTTCCAAAGGGGCAGAGAGCAATTGGACTGAAATGGGTGTACAAGGTAAAGAGGGATCCTGAGGGAAACATTCTGAAACATAAAGCAAGATTGGTGGCAAAGGGGTATGCTCAGAAACAGGGGGTGGACTATGAAGAAGATTTTGCTCCAGTTGCAAGGTTGGAGACAGTAAGGCTGATTTTGGCTCTAGCAGCTCAAGGCAGTTGGGAAGTGCACCACATGGATGTAAAATCTGCATTCCTCAATGGTGAGTTGCTAGAAGAAGTTTATGTCCACCAGCCTCCAGGTTTTCTGAATCCCAAGTATCCAGGCAAGGTGTTGAAGTTGAGGAAAGCCCTGTATGGGTTGAAACAGGCACCTAGGGCCTGGAATGCCAAGTTGGATTGTGAATTGCAGAAGTTGGGTTTTGTCAGGAGTGAAGAGGAGCATGCAGTGTACAAGAAAGGCAGTGGTAGTTCTCTATTGTTGCTTGGAGTATATGTTGATGACCTCATTATTTGTGGGCCTGATAGAGACAACATTGCTGAATTCAAGAATCAGATGTGTAAAACTTTTAGCATGAGTGATCTTGGCATGTTAAGTTACTACTTGGGGATGGAAGTAAAACAAAGCCCTGGGCAGATTACTATCTGTCAAAGAGCATATGCCATCAAGATTGTTGATCAGTGTGGAATGACAGGCTGCAATCCTGTTGATACTCCAATGGAGCAGAATTGCAAGCTACTCCCTAGGAAGCCTGATCTAGTGAGAGATGTGACCAATTATAGAAGTATAGTTGGGAGTTTGAGATATCTGGTGAACACCAGACCTGACATTGCTTTTGCAGTTGGGATGGTGAGTAGGTTCATGGAATCTCCCACTTCCGAACACTGGGCAGCAGTCAAGAGGATTGTGAGATATGTTGTCGGTACTTTTGATTATGGCTGCAAGTTTGAGAAGAAATCCATTTTAGGTCTGAAACTCTTGGGTTACTCTGATAGTGACCATGCTGGAGATCTTGAGAAGAGGAAAAGCACTACAGGGATCCTATTCTTCCTGAATGACAATGTGGTGACTTGGTCATCACAAAAGCAAAGGGTAGTATCACTGTCAAGTTGTGAAGCCGAATACATAGCAGCAGCATCAGCAGCTTGTCAGGGTGTTTGGCTGTCCAGGCTCATAGCTGATCTGACAGGTGAACAAGTTTAGAAGTTCAAACTCTTGATGGATAGTAAGTCTGCACTTGAGTTAAGCAAAAACCCAGTTTACCATGAGAGAAGTAAGCACATCGACACACGATATCATTATATCAGAGAGTGTGTTAGCGATGGAATTGCTGAAGTTCAACACGTCAGCACTGACAGACAATTAGCAGATGTTCTGACGAAGCCATTGGGAAGAGTCAAGTTCATCGAGATGCGTCAGAGGTTGGGTGTTGTCAGTGTTTGTCACGATTAAGGGGGTGAATTGTTGGAGCTCGGCCTTCAGTAATCGTGTCAAAGTTGTATCCATTCATTAGGTGCATTACTTTGTTACTTAGATGCATGAACATGTTTTGTACAAGCGTAGAATCGCGGGCAGGGGTGGAGACTTGCACACCACTGCGTCGTGACCGCGTCCAGGAGGCTCACTCCGCCACAGGTTGTTCGCCGTGCTTGTCGCGTGGACGTTCGCAAAAGACGGCGTACCACGCAGCAACAAACTGTGGCGGGGAAGTCGGATCGAGCCATACATAAGATCAATGAAATGCATCGGGTAAAGCTGCGCCATACGCAATGAACCAACTCGCCGAGTTTTGTGCTCTCTCTCTCTCTCTCGTGTGTTTGCAAGCTCGCGCCGCCACTTAGGGTCTTAGTCGCCGCGGTCAACACCGGCCGGTGCGGCGACGTCGCCAGAGCTCCTCGCCGGGCTATCATCTTGTGCCAGGGGCTCCTCCTGTGGCGGTTCGCTAGTACCGATATAAGCCAGCTCTTAAGGACGAGATTGAGAAGCAGGTTACCGAGATGCTGCAGTCCGGACTTATAGCCGAGCACAAGTTCGTTCTCTTCTCCTGTCCTTCTGGTCCGAAAGAAAGACATCTCTTGGCGTTTCTGTGTGGATTACAGGATGCTGAACTCTCTGACTGTCAAGACCAAGTTCCCAATACCCGTTGTCGATGAGTTATTGGATGAGCTGTCGCATGCAAAATGGTTCACCTATTTGGATCTCAAGGCCGGCTTCAACCAGATCCGGTTAACCCCAGGTGAGGAGCACAAAACCGCCTTCCAGACTCATTGGGGACAGTTTGAGTTCGCTGTGACGTCCTTCGGCCTCACAGGCGCACCTAACACCTTTCAGGGCCCAATGAACTCCACCTTGCACCCTCTCTTGCGCAAATGCGTGCTGGTGTTCTTCGATGACATTCTGATCTATAATCCGACGCTTGAAGCTCACGTCGCCCACTTGCGTCAGGTGTTCCAGCTCTTGGCTGCTGATCAGTGGAAGGTAAAGTTCAGCAAGTGCCAGTTCGCCAAACAGTCTATCTCATACCTGGGACATATTGTTGGTAACAGCGGTGTCTCTACTGATCCCGAGAAGATCCAGTCAGTCCAACAATGGCCGCAACCAAAAGATGTCCAGGAACTTCGCAGCTTCTTGGGCCTTGCTGGGTATTACCGCAAATTTGTGCACAATTACGCAATCATAGCTCGGCCACTAACCGATCTTCTCAAGAAGTATGCCTTGTTTGTTTGGACTACGGCTCATACTTCTGCTTTTGAGGCGCTCAAGACTGCTCTGGTCTCTGCCCCGGTCCTCGCCCTCCCGGATTTTTCAAAGCCATTCCAACTTCAAACTGATGCCAGCGAATCTGGAGTTGGAGCAGTTCTCTTACAAGATGGGCATCCCCTCGCCTTCGTCAGTAAGTCCTTGGACCCTCGTACTAGTGCACTCCACTTACGAAAAGGAGTTTCTTGCAATCTTGGTGGCAGTCGAGCAGTGGCGCTCCTACTTACAGCATGCCGAGCTCACTATTTTCACAGACCAACGCAGCCTTATGCATATCACTGACCAGCGCCTGCATACTCAGTGGCAACTCAAAATGCATCATAAGCTGGCTGGCTTGCAGTACAAAGTAATTTACAAAGCAGGAGTATCCAATTCGGCTGCTGACGCTCTTTCTAGGCACCCAAGTCCTCCGGCTCAGCTACAAGCAATTTCTGTTTCCACTCCTGCGTGGCTTGCAGAACTGGTTGCTGGTTATACGGAAGACCCAGAGTCCAGGCAACTACTTCAGGAACTGGCCGTCGATCCTAAGTCCCGACCCCCATTCAGCTTGATCAGTGGTGTTATTCGCTACTCCGGTCGTATTTGGGTGGGCTCCAATGTCCAGCTGCAACAGCGCATCATCTCAGCTCTCCATGATAGTGCACTCGGTGGGCACTCCGGTTTTCCAGTAACATACAGCAGAGTGAAGAAGTTGTTCTATTGGCGGGGTATGAAGCATGCCATTAAGGAATTTGTTGCCGCTTGTATTGTCTGTATTCAGGCAAAAACGGATCGAGCAAAATACCCGGGCCTCCTAGCGCCCCTGGCCGTTCCTACTGAAGCTTGGCAGGTAGCGAGCATGGATTTCATTGACGGGTTGCCCACCTCGGCTACTTCCAACTGTATCATGGTGGTCGTGGATAAGCTCAGTAAGTTCACACACTTCGTTCCACTCCATCATCCGTTTACTGCTCAAAAGGTTGCACAGGCATTTCTGGACAATGTGTTCCGGCTCCACGGCATAATAACTCAAATCATCTCCGACCGGGATCCAATATTCACGAGTCTGTTTTGGCGCGAGCTGTTCCGTCTTGCCCAGGTGACTCTATCTATGAGCTCGGCTTATCACCCTCAATCTGACGGCCAGACGGAACTCGTCAACCAGTGCCTGGAGACATACCTACGGTGCTTCGTTCACTCTTGCCCGCGTCGGTGGATTCGTTGGTTTTCTCTTGCCGAGTTCTGTTACAACACCAGTGCGCACTCAGCACTCGGCAGGTCCCCGTTCGAGGTACTCTATGGGCGTTCTCCGTGTCATTTTGGCATTACTAATGACTCTGTTTCCCCTGTTCCCGACGTGGCTACAATGCTAGCGGAGCGCTCAACAATGGTTGCAGCTGTCCGTCAGCACCTCCTCCGTGCGCAGCAGCGGATGAAGGCCCAGGCGGACAAGCGTCGCTCGGAATGCTCGTTTGAGATCGGCTACTCCGTCTACCTCCGCCTCCAACCGTACGTGCAGTCTTCGCTGGCCCCTTGCTCCCACCACAAGCTCTGCTTCAAATACTTCGGGCCCTTCAAGATCATCTCCAAGATCGGAGTTGTGGCGTACAAGCTGGAGCTTCCTCCATCAAGCACCGTACACCCGGTCTTCCACGTGTCGCTGCTCAAGCCCGCACCGCCATCAGCTCCGGCGATCGACGCGGCACTGCCGGACCCCGACGACATGCTCCAAGTTCCTGAACGGGTGCTGCAGACCAGACTGCACCAACGAGGACGTGACGCCGTGCCACCATCTAGTGGTGGCTTCACTAATAGCAATGATTAGAAGCTTGCGGGTTGACACCGTGTGGTGTTGGTAGGTGCTCAATATGGTAGAATGGTAGGCTAGAGGCGGTCTTTGGAGGCCACCGCTGCATTGACAACTATGGCTTGGTCGGCATGGTAGTGGCTTGCTGTGGACATTGCCTAGATGGATGGCTAGTTGTAGCATGGCCCATATGCAAGACACAACAATTTAACCCGAGGTTCGACCACACCACCAAATGCATGCCTATGTCCCCGTTGTTGAGGTGACCATAAGGTCTAATGTCTCTTTCAACTCCAATCTTCTTCTCGAGTGACCTCATAGGTCAAGCTCAAAATATCCACTGGTAATACAAACCATTTGGAGCTTCACGCACGAGTTGGGAGCTTCACGGAAACGTCTAGCTGTCTAGGGGCAAAGCTGAAAACATCTGGACCCCATTTGGGTTTTGTTAATTGAGTGAGAACATTAGTGGACTAATATGTTTCATGTGAGTGAAGGTGATGTTCAGTCCACAAGGAATGTTGAGCTACATCAACGCCAGCCAATGGAAAATTGGCAGGTTGGAGAAAGGAAATTGGATAGTCATGACACCTTGCATTCCAGAATACGGGATATTCACTGACTTTACATGAACTGCATATATCATGTACAATTTAACTCCTCTTGGCAGGAACCATCAAGGTTGGTTACATCTACAGTTACAGGCTTTGCTCCTAATTTCAACAACCACCATATCACATACACGAGATGTTTCATCTCTTTCAGTAATTCTTTTTACAGTTCCATCTGTTTCAGTAATCTGCAAATGTCGACGAGAAACTCAAGTGCAAGAGATGGAAAATTTTGGTCTTCTATCGAGTCCGATCAGAAGTGAAGAGCATGGTATTCCTGCAATGGCATCCATCTTCATGTTTGTACGATAAGATAGATGGCATTGTGGGCACTCACTGGAAGCGCTCTCTTTAGCCTGCATATATCTGCATGAGGAGACCTGTAAAGGCATTGGATATTTAGGAACTGTAAACACTAGTATCCACAGCAAAAATTTTGCTTCAAAGAAAATTGAAATGACAAATCAATAGGTTTCTACTGTGTTGGGAAAATATCAAGAAAGTATATATAATCTAGGCAATAAAGTAGGCAGTTGTTAATCCGGGCAACTTCTGAAACCTCAATATGGTGAAACAGCTATATTTGTCATTTTTAGGGAAGATGCAGGTGGGTTTGAGTTTCAGCACATAATAAGCATAAGGTTTCCGTGATGAGCATTTTAAGGTTTTCATGCATCATGGCTAATGAAGGTTTCAGGTTCTCATTTGTTATGATGTTTGCATAATATAAGCAATGCTATAAAATATCTTTGCTTTTCAGAACATGTCCCCCCCTGCAATTAAAAGATGACTAGAATAGTTCTTACATCAGGATGGCCAAATAGTGTGAACTCGGGGCAAAACCATTTTCCTTAATGAGTCACAACTCTTCGCAACTCTGCTAAATGGCTGGTTATCTCCTGTATACACTGCAGTCCATCACTACCACATCGGAGGGAACTCAATACCTGCTTGAGAAACTCCTGATCCTCTTCAAGTGCCCTCAGTCTTATATTCAACAGAGAAATTTCAATCTTAAGACTTGCTACACCACTCAACTTGTCACTGTTGGAAGGAGATCCATCAGCTCTTGTATGATCTTCAAACAGTATGTCTTCTTGACTATTTCTGGCGTCACCAGAAGCAAGTCTGTTCGTGGAAATGCCAAGATTTTCCTCCAATCTGCTCAAGGATTCCAAAATGTATGCCTTATCGTCTTCAAAATGCGACATGGCTCTCCCCACAAAATCTGTGTTGTTCATTGTATCAGTTCCATTAAGTCCGTCACCATTGAATGGATCGTTCTGCAGGAGCCTCCTGCAGTGTGCAAGTTCAGCGTCCAAGTCAAGCAATTCTTTCTCCCTCTCTGTAAGTAAATCATGTAGATCCTGTATTGCTAGATGGTCGTGGTCCGCCTGCTGTTCCATCATCCTCAGGTACTGCAGTGCTTCCATCTGCATTGCAGCCTTCTCCTCCTGCAATCTATTGATCATGGCCATCGTCTGGCTAGCTGCGACTGCCGAAGCGCTCCTTTCTTCCTCAAGCTCTTTGTAAAGAGCAGCCATTGACTTCTTGTTGAGCTCAAGCTGTTTCTTTACGTTCTCGAGAGAACTCTCCCCTTCAACATCGTCGGTGAGGCTCCCGTCTGAAGGTTCCAGCACAGAATAGTTCCTCTCGAGATATGGCCTCTTGCTCGTAGGGTTGCTTTCTTCATTCAGAGCATTGATACCAGGGCTGGGAGATCCTTCACTGGAAGAACTATCGAGGCCCCGTACAGAAGATATCTGAGAAAGGAGTGCCTTCACTTCTTGCTGGGTTGTTGAGTTGCTGTCCCTAGCAGAGATAATTTCTGATGGCCGAGGAGATGTCAAGTTGACCCTAGGAACGGAAGCATTTTTCACGCTGCCGTTGCGGTCCACAGCAATGCGTGTTGGTGCGGCCGATCTATAGTTGCTCTTTGCTGTCCCAACATTCGCAGAAGGGGCGCTGTCCTTTCTAGATTGTCCATGTGAGCCTGGTGAGCCATCTGATTCATGGACTTCCTCAATACCCACCACAAAAGCTACATCAACAAATATGCGTGCAGTTAGTCAGAAGATCAAAATATATATGCTGTTATATATACTAATAACTCTAGAGTACAGCAGTATAGATAGCTACACATACTCTTCTCATTTGGATGATCTGCAGGTACACTATCCCAAGACTCGACAGCATTGGCTGCTTCAGAATGCTTCTGCGCGCTGCGAGCATTCTTGAATGGATCCGAGCAACAAGAACACAACCTTGTTGACCTGCTGGATGCAGACCGAGAGTTCACCTCCACACCGACACCTACCGCTTTGCATGAAAGTAGGCATGCTTTGCAGAGATCACCAGAGCGTGCAAGCTGGTCATGGCTCTTGCAGTGAGCCAGAGATGAGATCTCAGAGCGATGCACGGCACAAACCAAGTCCCCGGAGAACCATGGCTTTCCATGGAGGGCACGGTCCAGCCTCGTGCACATGATGCAGGGCGGCCGGAGCCCGCAGATGCGCACCAACCTTGTGGCTGCATAGGATGCCAAGGCAGCCACGTAGAGCAGTATGATCACACATAGCTCGCCGCAAGCGTAGGACAGCATGGGCCAGAACCTGTGCCCCAAGTCTTGTGATCCCGGGCCATCTTTCGCAGCCATGTCTGGTCAGTTTACATCAAAATTCGCCTACAGCTGACAGCGCTTTCTGAATGAATCACACCAATAATGCCTCAATGCAGCCCAAGGAAGTTTGATCTTTATATATGATATAAGGAGCTTCCTTGAGAAGGCCGAACGAATGCCAGAATCAATATATGAATGGCTGATTGCACAGAGAGGTGGAATGGAGGAATTCGAAATTTTGCACCGGTTGCAGCAGAAGTAAAAAATTTCCCTGCAAAAAGGCTGCAGCAACGTTATTATGTGGCATTCCACGGTGGTCAAGTTTCCTCTTTGCAGCATTGATGATAAAAAGGAAAATCAAAACTTTCACAAAAAACATTCCACATTCCAGAACATAGATCACATCCTGACGGATTATGATGCATACCCTATGGAGAACCTCGCCGGAGAATCGAATCGGAAATCCTAAAGAAAATTGGGTACAAACCCGTAAGAAATCGTGGTTCTTGGCAGGGAAGAGGAGGTGGCCGCTCCCCTGTTTCTCTCTCTCCCTCTCCGCGCGGGAACGAAGAGAAGAGAGAGAAACGAGGAGCCGAATGCGTCTGTCTGCCTTGCAGCGGAGCCCCCAAACGTGGCGTTTTCCCTCTCTAATGCCTGCATGCCCAACAGCGTCAGGCGAGAGGTTTCAGCGCAGCCTCACACATCCGGGACCAAAAGGTTTTCTTTCCCATCATATCAAATCAGAATCAGAAAAAATAAAAACACACATGTGGAGCCTCTGATTTTCTCGAGGAGGTGCCTTTGTGCAGCACCCAGACCCAGTAAACCAGCAAATATTAATACTAACAGATAGGGGGACACTAGAGCAGCTAACAGAGACAACAAACAATAGGTATCTCATGGAGCAAAGATTAGTACGAATTTGTTTCAGCGAAGCGCAACCGTGCAATCATCTGGGCACACATATCATGCTACCCCATCTTCGCAGAATCGACCAAAACTTTACTTCCATATATAGCATATGCTCAGGCTCTCTAGTTTCGAACGTTCAACCCATGGAATGAATCAAGGCTACAACAAAAAAAAGGGTCTAAAAGTAATCCAGATGAAATCCTTAGGGTTGAAATTGTAAAGCTAGATAGTCTCAGGATGAATATCAAAACATCTTCTGAATTTACTGTCTCTGGTATATTCCTGTGTTGCCGGTATTGGTGCTTGGCTATCTTTGGTGGTATGTGCAGAAATAAAACTGTTGGGGATATTCAGTAAATCATTTGCAGGCGTCGTTCTGGCAAACTGGACACTTCGCTTGTCCCAGGGGAAGCAAGAACATCAGCTTGGGCAGATCTGGGTGCTGGCAAATATGATGGAATGAAGTCGAAACTGTGACCAGGGGAGGCGGCAGCTGCTTCGGCCATAAAGTTCTAGAAAAGGAAACAATGATCAAGAGTGTGAAAAGGCAATGTCTATAACCCTGATAACCATAAACAGAACAAAATTTAAAGCATCAGCTTAAATTACTACCTCCGCCCCAAAGATAATGTAATCCTAGGTTTGGACTAAGTTAAACTCTCTCAAGTTTGACTACTCCCTCAGTCCCAAAATATTTGACGTTTTCGGTTCAGACACCGGCATTAAGAAATAGTGAAAATGTGTGATGCACAGACAACAAAGAGAGAGATAGAGAGAAATAGAGATAGAGATGTATTGGAAAAAAAAAAGGTTTGTTGGGGGAAGAGAAATGTGTATTTGGAAGTGAGTGTCAAATATTTTGGGATAAAATTTTAATCCTATAAGGTCAAGTATTTTGGGATGTAGGGAGTGCATTTATACTCCCTCCATTTCAACTTATAAGACATTTTGGCTTTTCTAGATACATTGTTTTTACTATGTATCTAGACATAGTGTATATTTATGTATTTAGAAAAGCCAAAACATCTTATAATTTAGAATAAAGGGAGTAGAAATAGTATCAATATTTGTATCTCCGAATAGACTTACTATAAAAATATATTCTATGATTAATCTAATGATACTTATTGCGCATCATAAATATTAATTCTTTTTGTCTCATCAAAAAGTGAGGATTACATTCTTTTTGGTATTAAAAATGATCTCTTTGAGTAGTACAACAGCAGAAGATAAGATGGAATGCAAAAACAAGTAAATTTGAACCTTGACCACTGTACACTGCTCACACTAACAAAAGTATTGAGTTGTTTCTTTGGTCAATCTCAATTTAAAATCAGGTTACAATTGAAAGACTCAATTGTAGTGCATTTGAACGTTAACAACTAGAATGTGCAAGCACGCTTAGACTAACATTGAGTATCTGAACAAGACCGGCAGCATCCGTTGAACGGAGGCATATTCTTACCCGAATAAGTATCAATTAATCAAATATATTGAATACTCTAGACACTGAACATAGGCCTCCCACCAAAGAAAATACTTTGTTTTAAAAAAAAAAAGTACAGAAAAACTTTATGTTTTACATGTGTAACCACAGAGGAGTCAGGTGGGAAATTTAAGTATTTGCTTATCATATAGCCTGGGAATGTCCTATGTAAATGATTAATATTACTATCTCAGCAGAGGTATGAAAAATTTCTTAGAATACCTTAATCAGCTGCTCTGCAGTTAGAACATCTGTTGCAGCACTTCCAGTGATCTCAATAGACATAGCGCCCTCAGAATTGGTTATCAAAATGCTCGACCTGCTGGTACGACGAATGTATTCAATTCTTTCACCAGCTGGGCCAATGACAGCTTCAGCATAGAATATTGGTACTTGCATCTTTTTCTTAACCTGTCAAACAAACCACCAACCAAATAGACACAAATCAATTTTTTAGCAAAACAATGAAAACATGTGGTCAAGCAAATAAATAAGACTCCTTGGAAATCATACAGACTTGAGAAGCAACTGCTCGACTAGTTGATGATGTTGGAGCCGGATGTAGTGGTAGTTGTGCTTCTGGTCCACAAGCAGATACACGACAGTTTAGAAGATTTTCCACAGTAGTTGGTGGATGCATTCTGAAGCATGGAGATGCTTCTCGTCCACATGCAGAAATACCGGGAGATGGAGGATGTTCAGTAGAATCTCTCAGAGATACCCTAGTTGGATGGGCTTCACTTCCATGTAAAGATATTCCGAACTGTGGATGTTTACCCAGTTTAGCTGATTGACATGTCTGTTTCTGTAGCTGTGCTTGTTGTCCATACACAGATATAAGGGAGCGTATTCTTTCAACAGAATCTGTTGAATTAACTGGAGATGAATGCCAACCATTTTGAAGGTTGTGGTGTGAATGTAATTCCATAGGAGCTGATAGATATGCTTCCATAGGTGATGATGCTTCTGGCCCATATGCAGTTATAGCATGATTTGGTGGTGTAACAGATCGATATCTCCTGAAAGGTGTAGGTGCTTCCCATCTGTATTCAAATGTATCAGCATGTCGAAGATTTCCCATAGGATGCCTACCCCTCAAATAGACAGTGTCAATCCATTGTTCATGTTGGAGATCTTCAGCAGATACAGAGTGATAACCTGGACTAACTGGATGCACAGGGCCCTCAGGATAGTCAATGTAGTGACATGGGCGCATGTCCATGTGCAAGATTGGCATAGGTACCTGAGAAGCAACGAGTCCTCAGAATTACATATTGGTGAGCATACAAATGTGCACCGTTTCCAGTGTGCCATTGAAATTGAATAACAAATGCTCAAAATAGTGGCTGACAACTTACATGACAATCAAACAATGGGATCACACTTCGATCAACCAGGTACTTTCTCAGATGAGAAGCAACAAGTTCCAAAGCCTTATGCACTCTTGCAGGCAGTCCCCATATTTCAACAACCCTATCTTCTTCCAGTGCAACAGGAGGCAGATCACCATCTAAACAGTGAATGGAACAATTTAGATACAGATAAGGTAAGAATCGTGCTTCATCAAATCAACAGATAGGTCCAGAAATCAAGCAGATAAGTCAGTGTTATGAGAATTTGATCAATTCATACTTGCCAGTTGCCATGAGCAATCATTTTCAGTGTTAAAGTTGCTATTGCAAGATAGGTCGAGAAATCAAGTAACAAAAATAGTACATGAAAATTAAGGAGCTCAAAAGTTATAGCACAGTTTTATACTTTATCAAAACTCTTTGAAAGTAGCTGAGTCCCAGTTCAGTACAAGAAGAGACCATGTACACTGACTTCTCTGCTTGTTCTGTAACTAATAGATTGATTGATTTTTGTCACAATCAAATGGGTAGGCACGACCATTAAGAGATACGGATATCTGACAGCATATAGAGCACATGTGTCACTAACAATTGCGACAGCAACAGTGCAACACTACATTTCAAAAGTGCATCTTCTGCCTAGCGTTTCTAAGTGCAACCATGTTTCATAAAAGATCCAGTTTGCAATATCAGTTGGACCACTGTGATGGTAGCAAAACATACTTTATCTTTTCAAACATCAGATTTACCAGAGCAAAGTTCTGCAGCAACAGGACTAACTATATTTCAGTAAAACACAAAATCTGTTGCTTCCTGGCAGATTGCTCATATTCCAATTACGTCAGTGCAATAATCGATACACAAGCACTGAGCAGAAGCAAATAATAGTTGTCAAAAACTGAGCTGAGAGGTTACATCAAATTAAGTTACCAAGGACACAGATGTCGGTTTGAGAAGCTTCCATGATTGAATTAATCATCACACCATGCTGGCCAATAAGGCTTGCTGCCTGTTCACTGGGTGCAAGAATCCGCCTCACAATCACACTATCGGATCCCACATCTAAAGAGTCATCATTAATAGTTTGCTGATATACTCTTAGTAGGGCATCCACGGCTGGAGGTAATGGCTCATCAGGCTGTTCCCTTCCAAAAATGATTACCTTTCAAAAAAAATGAAAGCAAATTTTAGGATTTCTTTTTTGAATTGAGCCAAAACGTAAGTCATGTTTTTCTTCTCAGGCGCCACCAGGACATATTTAAAGGAATTTTTAGCAGTAGAGGATCAGATGATGGCTATCTTACAGCTTGCTCTGCCACACAAAGATGACCGCCAATAATACGAACACAGGCTCTTGTTTCCTCACACAGTCTTCTGACCCTCTCGCCTTTGTGGCCGATTATTGCACCGACCTTCTGTGCAGGAATCAGCATCCTGAAGACACTAGTTCCAGGCCAACCAGGATACTTGCTTTCACCAGCAGAGGAAGTGGTATCACCAGAGTCTTCATCGTCAACAGCGTCTTGTTTCAGAACAGTCTGCTCATTAGATTTCCTGGCGACTTCATGAACCTCTTGCTCCTTCGAACTTGACTGCATCTGAGCCATGGTCACCAGCACTGAAGCATCAAACAGATAGACAGCACAGGTGAAACAACGCCCAACAATAACAATAGGTGCATCCTAAATGGGTAGAAGATATTAGAATTTTGAAATTAAATATCAGTGACATATATGTGTTGGCAGAGTGAATGAAAGCAAGAAGATTGGGTAATGTACTAATACAATCAGGGTATTTCCACAGATAAATAATAGAACCACACAACAGAAATATAACTTAATAGGCCCGGAAATAAGTGTTACACGCAGTCTCACAAATACAATATAAGTGAAATTCACACTCAAATGGCAGGTGCATAAGGCAGCAATGTCTGATGCTGCTCTCAAGCAACAACATTCACCGTCCAGACCATAATCAGTCAAGCACAGTTTTAGAGTGGCAAAAGGGGGCCCAACGCGGGCATCAGATGAGGAGAAATCCGCATACATAAACCCAAAACTAAGCAAGCATCAGAAAAGAACAAAAGGAAGAAAAACAATCCAGCAACATAGCTTGCGATTGGGTCAAGTTGACGCGGTTTTGCACCCCCAAACGCTCAGGTCTACTCTGTGTGCTCCATCAACCCAACCCCTTCCCCCAAACCTTAGAAACGGAAGCGCCGCTCCTATCCGCCGACCGCTCCCGCTCGCTCTCCGAACCCGCCGGAGTCCACGCCGCCGCCCAGCCCAACCAGAGGGCGTGATCCCCGGGACGCGCGCGCACTCACGCATGGGAAGCAGGACAGGTAGTAGGTAGGGGAGAGGCTACCCTTACCTCCGAGCAGCAAGGGGGGCGGTGGGGAGGCATACACCAAGAGCACGTGGAGGAGGCGGCAATGGCGGCGGCGGCGGCGACGACGAGCCGCGGCGCGTCGGAGCACGTGAGGGATCAAGTGGAGAAAGGAACAAAGAAAGGGGTTTTTAAAGTTGGTGGAGAGCAGAGCAGCAGCGACCAGCGAGGGGTTTTGTTGTTCTTTTCGATTTTGGATTTTAGATTGGAGCAAACCACAACTGACACTCCGTCGGCGCCGAGAGGCTGTTGTTGGGTCCTGTGCGGCTTTATAGTGGGCTGGGCTGAAAAAATTGCTCATGCATTATGAGAACCTGTTTGTACGGCTTCAGGATGCTTCGGCTCCTACACTGTTTACACACTATAGCGTGACAGAACCGGAGGAGCCAAAAATTCGAGCGTGAACAGTAACCGCGCTACAGTGAGAGAGAAAAAGGTGGGGAGAGAAAACAGCTCTGCTGCTACAGTGATCGCCGTATGGTGTCAGCCGGAGCCGGAGCTGCCGGGAGCCCGGCCAAACAAGTCCTGCATGGTTTGGACCTCGGAACGTTGCGTGCCTAGCCGTGTTTGGTCACTCTTCACCTCGTCGTAGTCTCATTTAGTTTTATTTAGTCATTTTTTTACCAAAACATTTTGATTAAATGAGATTAAATAGGTTTTAACACACTAATCACTCAAATGTTACTAAATATGACTAAATCTCACCTTTTAGTAAGGCTGCCTCACCTTTAGTCACTTTGGAGCCAAACACCCTGACTGAAAGGGGTTAAAATGCCTCTTTTAGTTCACCAAACCAAGCAGAGGGTGACTAAAGTTTAGGAGCTGGTTTATGTGACTATCTCCTACAACTAAAAAGAACAAAGTGTGAATATTTTTTGGTGCGACATTTGTTTTGGTTCGTCCGTCTGCCCACGTCTGCGATCCCACAACATCTTAATTACTGATTGATCGTGCTATTCTTTTTGATTGAATATTACATGTCATGTGATAGAGGAATCACGGCAAAATAGGAAGTAGAAAATTATTGTGCTATCCATATACATATTGCATGTTTGCATGCACTAGCATACATGGCAACGAGCAAAAGGAAAGAGAATTAACACAGAAGGAAAGAGAATTAAGACAAAAGAAACATCTTTGCATTTCTGAGAACCTTGCTAAATCTGCCTACATTTAATTACTTTATCTCTTTGCATTTGCAAAAGGAACATCTTTTTCCTCTTTTCATTTGGTTTCACGCTAACGTGTTCCATCGCCCTCGCTTGCTGTTTCTTACGTGAACCATAGTTGATATCATCTGTCTTCCATGGCTCAGCCTCCCAATCTCAAGAGGTCCCTACCTCTCCCTGATTGGAGATCTGGCCTGCCAGAGGATCTCCTTGAGTCCATAGGGCAGCGTCTCGCGTCAGGTCACGTTCCTCATGGTGCGCCGCCATCCCGTTTGTGACCTTCGGGCCGCTCCTGCTGCTCTCGTTCGACCCCGACTCAGACCGCGTCGGCTTCTACTATGTCCCGGAGAAGAAAGTCTTGTCCAAGACGCTGCCCGACGTGCACAGCAAGGTGGCGTGCGGCTCCTCGTGTGGGTGGCTGGCGCTCATGGACGAGGCGGCGTCTGTGACGCTGCTGAATCCATTCGCCGGTGCCCGTGCCCCCCGCGTTGAGCTCCTGCCAGCAGGCGAACACATCGCGGCGGCGTCCTCATCGGAACACGTGTCTAGGGTCCACGGTCGGTGGGTCCTCCATTCCACCAACGGCTACGGGGACGTGGATGCCGCAGGCAGAGCCATCAAGCTAGAAGACATGATGGACGTGTTCTTCCATGAGATCGTGCTCTCGGTGCCGCCTGACGCCACCGGCCGCGAGTACGTGGCCATGGCCATGCTTCGGTGCTTCATGGAGGTCGCGTTATGCCGGGTTGGAGTCGACAGTGCATGGACGCTGCTCGACACCAAACCGGAGTTCTCTGTGGGGTCTATCGTCCACTGTCAAGACAAGTTCTTGACGATCAACTACACTGGAGAAATCTCCGTCTGCAGCAGCAACGCCGCCGACGCTACTCCAACCGCGACGCTGATGGCATCGCTGTCGCCACCTATGGGGCTCTGCCACCGCAGCTACCTGGAATCAAACGGTGAGCTGCATATTGTGGGTGCCATGGTGAGCACGTTCCACGAGACACAGAGCTTCACCTACAGCAGCGCGATCTATAAGTGCAACCTGCACGACCGTACGCTGGAGTGGTCTAGGGTGAGGGACATCGGTGATCAGACACTATTCGTGTCTAAACATTTCAATGAAAGCTTCAGTGGAACAAGTGTATCCAAGTACAAGGAGAACAAAATCTACATATCTGAGCCATTGTATGGGGATCCATACGACTTGGTCCATTGACTGGAGATCGTTGATATTGCTACCGGCGCATCCGAAGTGAAGCCTATCCAGGAAAAGATGCAGGGTTCCGAGGCTCTAGGTTGGATTCGACCCAATCTCTGGAAGCTCTAGAGTTTGTGAGTCTGCGACGCCGCGCACTCTGTGACTGTGTTAAATTCATAAACTTTGCTTTTTGGATTAAATGTCACTTTAACATTGATATTTAATTTAACAGTATTGTTATCTTATCGTGCGATCCATGTGTTTTTAGTATAAATTGTTAGTTATCCCGTAGCAACGCACGGACACACTACCTAGTAGAAGAATAAGAAAAGGAAGAGGACTCAAGCAAAGTAATGAAACCAATAGGGAACTCTATTGTTCTAGAGAGAGATATTGTTTCCTCTCAGGGAGGGAAGAATATCGAAGTTGAGATTTCTTGAGTTGACCTATTCGATTGAACTAAGGACTATGGACAGTTTCCTTCTAAGGACCATGGACAGTTTCCTTCTTGTGTTAGCTATTTCATTCTATTGATCGACAACCAGGATGCTTGGACTACTTCTATTCCAGCTTCCTAACCAGCTTTCTAACCGATTGAGCCTATCTTATTCTTTTTCTTGTCTTCTTATTTTCTTCTCCTTCTTTTCATTTCATAACTGCTTTCCATCTCTGGATCTGAGCTCGCCCTTCGGGGATTGAAGAATGCATTCAAAAGAAATGAGGGTTAACGTTCCTGTTTTAGCAAGGAATGAAGTTGGTTCAGAGGTGTCAAGTAGAGAGGTTAGATAAAAAAATTTAGGAGGTGCAAACCAAACACGCCCTAAGGATATGGTGTAGCTAGCCGGACGTCCAGAAGGACACCAGCTCCCGGATGCTGCCACATGCTGCTCCATTTAACGCGAATCCGCCCCTCCTCCGCTTCCCGCACCTATGCTGCCATCCCTCTCGACCAGGCCCTGTTCGCTTTGCTGAAAAGACAGGCTAAAAAGTACTATTTGTTGATTTGTTGTGAGAGAGAAACACTGTACTAGGGCTGATAAGCCAGGCTGCTAAGTTCAAGCAAATAGGGCCGCGTCGTCTCGGGAGGCAGGGCGCGGGAGCTGCCGGTGATCCATAGTAGGGCTGTGCCGCCGGTCCAGGAGTTCATGGACAAGAGGAAGGTGGTGGCTAGCCACTAGCACTATTGCAACATGTGCAATACCCGATCTACTTTAAACACTCAAATGAAATATTTGCAACATGCGTTTGAAGACAGATGAAACACTTGAAACATAATCTAAAACACTTGCAAAAACACCTGAAATACTTAAAAGTCATTGCAAAACAAATGAAACATCCAGATAAAAACACTTGCAATATATATGTGAAATATATACAACAACCAGATGAAACACTTACAAACATACGTCAGGAAAATAGACGAAACATTTGGAACATACATTTGCAACAAACGTGTATAGCCAATGCAACATGTGCAACATTTCGATCTACTTTTGCTACATCCAAATGAAACACTTGCAACATACCTTTGAGACACCTGAAACACTTGAAAATATACGCTTGCAACATGTGCTTTCAATGCAATGTCACCTTGCTGCTTAGACGAATGGAGGCTCATCATTGCGAAGCTCGATGCCGGTGCGAAGGTCGGCGATAGTACATGGAGTTGGTCGGTGTGGTAGCAGCGTGGGCAACTCATCGGCGGGGTGGCATCACACGAAGCTCCTTCCCTCACCTACTTGATGGAGCATCCATCATGGAGGCTCGCCGGCTCAGTGGAGGCGGCCACGGCAAGCGGGCAGCACGGCTCATGCGGCCACGGCGAGCAGACAGCACGGTCAAGGCGCCCGTGGCGCAAGGATGCGCGGTGTAGGTGAGCGGCGCGGTGGAGAAGAAGCACAATAGAGAGATTATTTTTGGTAAAGGGCGTAGACGGGAGCACTAGTAGGAATATCCATTTCTATGACGATCAGCTTTCATCACTGAATGAGCCAAATTTGTCATAATTTTAGTTTTATGATGAATTTATGATGAAAACTGGTTCGTCATAGAAGTCGTGTCACACTTGAAATTCTATGACAGTTTTTGCAAAATGTCATAGAAGTGGCTTGATCTATGACGAAAACAGAACGTCATAGAACTATTTTGGAATGCGTGGCAGGGGGGCTGCCACGCTGGTGGGTGCTTCCATTGGAGATGCTTTCCACGTGTACATGCTATAGCCGGTTGTATTGGAGATGGTTCGGGTACGGGTTACCTTCTTGTTGCACAATGTGGCCATCTCTGGTTCTTGCATGTTTCAGGTTCTTACTGGACCACGTGTCGTGTTCCTATTGTTCCACATGTTAGTTTTCTATGGGCACACGTGTCGTGTTACGGTTGGATCACGTGTCACTTCTTCATTGGACCATGTGGCGTATTTTTATTGGTCCACGTAGCCATTTCTTATTCGACCATGCATCATGGCACTGTCCGTCCACGTTTGTAAGGTCGAGATGGCGGACTAGAGGGGGATGAATAGTCATTTCTAAAATTAATCACGTTGGCTAACCGAAACAAGTGCGGAATTAAAACAATCGGTCTAGCCAAGACTACACCCCTCTATCAATATTCTCTAGCACCTAACAAAGATCCTACTTAAGTAACTAAGGTGCCGGGCTAGCTAGAGCTCACCTAATCGATTCTAGAAGCAAGGTCACACAAACCTATGCCACTAGTACTTGAAGCAACAAGGGAGCTCCTACACAAGCTAGTAAGCAAAAGCACAAAGCCACCTAAGCTCACTAGCAATGCTCAATAACAAGGCAACCAATGCCAAATTAGAGAGCGCAATTACTTAGCTACACAAACTAAGCAATGTGACTAACAAGGTTACACAAACGAAATTAGCCACATAAGGGAGCTACTTCTATGCTACACAAGCAAGAAGGTAACTAGTAAGCTACACAAGCTAGCTAATTACAAGAGCAACTACACAAGCACAATGTACATGAAATATAAATACAAGCTTGTGAAAGGGGATTGCAAACCAACGGGAAGAACAAGGTTGACACGGTGATTTTTCTCCTGAGGTTCACGTGCTTGCCAACACGCTAGTCCCCGTTGTGTCGACCGCTCACTTGGTGGTTCGACGGCTAATTGGCATCACCCGCCAAGCCCGCACGTCGGGCACCGCAAGAACCTACCCCAAAAGTGAGGGTAGCTCAATGACACGCTCAACTAGAGTTGCTCTTCGCGGCTCCCGCGGGGCAAACACAATGCCCCTCACAAAGCTCTTCTCCGGAGCACCGCACAAGCTTCTTGCGGGCTTTGATGGAGACCACCACCAAGACATCTAGGAGGTGGCAACCTCCAAGAGTAACAAGCACCACCGGCTTGCAACTCGATCACCTAGTGCCACTCGATGCAACCTCACGATGCAATCGCACTAGAATCGCTCTCTCACACAATCGGATGATCACTATCAAGCATATGTGAGATGGAGGGCTCCCAAGCACTCTCAAGCATGGACACAAAGTCCCCCGAGGTGCTCAACACCAGCCATGGCTGAGACCACCTTCTATTTATAGCCCCACGGGCTAAACTAGCCGTTGCCCCTTCACTGGGCAAAACTTGGGACGACCGGACGCTTTGGTCAGATCGACCGGACGCTGGACCCCAGCGTCCGGTCGTGCGATGCACGCCACGTGTCCCCTGCTTCAAACGTCGATCGCCCAATCTCAACGGTCAAGATGCGATCAGACGCAGCTACTCAAAGTGACCGGACGCAGCAACCCCAGGGCCCGGTCGTTTCCAGTAAGGTACTAGCTGTGGCCGGACGCGCCCGGTCGGTCACGATCGGACGTAGCATCAGCGTTTGGTCCTTCTCCACCTTCTCTGTGTCACCTACGTCACCGTACGTCAGCCTGACCGAACACACCCTACCAGCGTCCGGTCACTTTCAGCGCCAGCGTCCAGTCGAAGACCGACGCCTGCACGCTCTCTGCCGACACTGACCGGACGCAGGACCCCAGCGTTCGGTCACCACGTGACCAGCGTCCGGTCCACTCTGTGAGACCCTGTCTTTTCTGTATAGGGCACCGATGGAGTTTCTAACCCTTCTCGCCTCCGTTTCATCGCCGAGTTGATCCACATCAACTCCAACTTCATCTCCTTTATAAATGTGCCAACACCACCAAGTGTACACCATCATGTGTATGTGTGTTAGCATTTTCACAATCATTTTCCAAAGGATTAGCCACACAACTTGCCACGCCACTCAATCCTAGCGATGATGCAAAGTTAGATCACTCGAGTGGCACTAGATGACCGATATGCAAACAAGTTTGCCCCTCTTGATAGTACGACCATCTATCCTAAACTAGGTCATCAACTTCTCTACACACCTATGACCGGTGAAATGAAATGCCCTAAGTTATACCTTTGCCTTGCGCATTCCATTCCATCTCCTCCAATGTCGATGCAACACATGCACCAACACAATCAACAATGATATGATCCACTTCATATCATCACATGATCATATTGGTTCATCGATCTTGACTTCACTTGCTTTTTACCATTGCCTTCGTCCATCGGCGCCAAGTCTTGCTCAAGCTTCACCGCCACGTGGTCCGTCGCTCCAAAGCCTCCGACTTGCCCTTCACGCTTGCAACCGATCCATCAAGCCAAGTCTTGTCTTGATCTTCTCCACCTTGATCACATGACTCAATGTCATGTCTCATGTGCAATGAGCTCCTTCATCATCATATGTGTGAGCTTTGCAACATCTCCAAGCCATTTTCGCCTTTATGGCATATGTTGCTCACACACATGTACCTATGGACTAATCACCTGTGTATCTCACATAAACACAATTAATCCACCTAGGTTGTCACTCAATTACCAAAACCACATAAGGACCTTTCAATCTCCCCCTTTTTCGTAATTGATGACAACTCTACAAAGATATGGAAATTAAGCTCTTTTGGATTCATGTTGCTTGCCCAAGCAATTTTATCATGTGTAAATGATTTTGGACAAGTACCACAAACCCGAAATGGTAGTATTAGCTCCCCCTACATATGTGCTAGAGTGTTTGTTTTGAAGCTCGCACATATGCATAGATTAAAATTGTGGGAGAGTAATTACTACTAAATGATGCTAAGGTGTATAGAGTAAACCTTTGAAGCGTGATACCAATCGGAGTTGCACCTTTAAGTTCATCCTTAGCACCATGGTTAGCTAGATATCACTTGGAAATAAAATCACTATATACCTCGTGAGATCAACATTAAAACCAAGGTACTAGCATTACTTGAAAAGCATACCAAGTGTCTAGCTATCATCCTATGCATGCTAGTTTTCATTTCATCAATCAAATTCTACAACTAGCATACCTCACACAAGCATGCATATTGAATTTAAGAACTTATGCAATGCAAGCAAGCACATGAATATGCACATATCAAATGCAATCAAACAAAGTTCATGAGCTTGCTCCCCCTATTTGTGTGCTTCTCTTGTCCAAGAATTTTGATCCATCTCTTTTCTTCAATGTTGCTCCCTCTTTGTCCATGTCCATGTCCAACCTCTACTTCTTTGAGCTTTAATATCTTATCTCTCCCCCTTGTACAATCTCAATCTCAAAGCTTTCATATCTTTGTACAATCTCTCCCCCTTTGTCATCAATTTCCATAAAAGGTGAGCTTCTCATTGATGCAAAGGTATACATTTGGGGTAGATGGTTGAGGCTTGAATCTTGCATTTTTTATGGACATCACTTGATTGTTGGAATGACACCACTTGTAGATACCACTTGTAACTTGTACCACTTGTATCTTGTGTAGGGCTTCTTGAGATACCACACATAGGATCTTTGATCTTGATATCAATTTGTGTGACACCTTCCCCTATGTGATAGCATGGGTCATCCATTTGATACACTTGAGCTCTTGTGGGTAAGGGATGCATTCTTCATTTGATGATCACTTAAAGTTGAGGATCACTTGTGGAACCATCATCTTGCATGATTGATGCCATGTGTAGATGTGATACCACTTGAAAGAATCTTCTAGTATGAAACCACTTGTTGGATTTATCAATAAAAACCATTTCTTGAACATTTGCTATCTTCATGAGTACCACTTATAGAATATCACTTGTAAGTTGATCTAGACATCACTTGTAGATTCTTGATGAAATACTTGAGTCTAGATACCACTTGTAACAAACAAACTAGATATCCATTTGCATTGTTGTCTTGTGCTTGTACTCTTATCACTATCATGAGCTTCTATGGTTGACTTGAACTAAATTGATTTGCCTAAGCTTTTAAGTCCGGTTTAAACCAATGACAAGCTTCTTCACACCTCTTGTAAGGGTTATCTTGCCAATGTTGTACTTGTCACTTGTTAGCAATCCAAATTAGATCAAGTACTTGGGATCACTAGCTCATGAACAAATTCATATACTAACCACTAGATCAAGTAATAATTCAAGCAATAATGGTAGGTTATGAATTTAAACATTTTATTTGTTATGCATGATCCTATGAAGCATGTACTATATGCACTAACCGCATACTAGTAAGTGATGAAATGATCATGCATATTATAATGATACCTTTGCTATGTTGGAGTAGAGGATAGTCACATAGATTCCAATTCATTACTCCAATAGTAATGTAAAGTCCAATTATAAGCTTGGTGAAGATCAATAGATACTATTTTGAATTTCATTCTTCACCCATATGAAATGAATACCACTTATGATCAAGTGCACTTTCTTGTTGTGGTTGGCTTGCTTCTTCTTTTCATATTTACTTGCATGAGAGCATCAATTTGAGAATACCACTTGAAATATCATGACTAGCTCTCTTTTGGGTGTTGCTTGCTTTTCTTGGTTAACCCTTTTGATTGCTTCAACTAAGCATGTCAAATATTTCTCGGATCACTACTTCTATGTTAGCCTTCCAAATACCACACTTGGTTTACCTTCTCATAGGCAGCAAGCCCCTACACTAGGGACAAGTGACCTCTCTCCAAGAGCCATTCTTGACACTCATTTGAAATAACTTGATTGATTGATCTAAGTGATGGACTTAACTTGATGAGTAACCTTGATTCCTTCTTTAAGTCCTTTTCTTTCTACTTGTTTAAGTCCCTTTTTTCTACCAAATGATCTCCAATCATATCTAGAACTTAAACTTCATCTTCAGCTTAAGTTTGATCTTGATCTTCATCTTGAGTACAAAAAATGTGCAAAGTACATTCCATAATCAAATGGCCTTGTACTATTTTCTTGTCATGCTTCTAGATCATCTCAAAACCAAACTTAGGTGCCTCAATTACTTATAAACATGTTTCCAACTTGAGGACCTTTCAATCAAAGTGACTCTAGATCAATCCAACATTTCTCACTTTTCTGGCAGATTTTTGTACTCTTCAAAGAAAAATGCATATGTCCTAAAGTACAAATCCAAATGCCACAAAATTTGGTGGAGATATGATCAACTAAGTTATCTATCAGCTGTAAAAAATTGATCTTCATTTGACTTCTAGATTGCTATCATATTTCAATTCTTCCACCACTGCTACATGCTTAAAACTTCTGCACTATAGCTGACAAGATTCACTCTAAAACCAAAGCATTTCTTATCCAATTCTCATGAAAATTGTACAGAATCTTATACCATAAGTCTAGAGCATGTAAACCAATTTTTATGCCAATCCAATAAGTGTTGATTACTCAAACATGGCTAAGATCACAGCTAGCTCAGATTCTCAATTATAGGACATATTTCAACAATTGAGCTATACTTCATCAAATATGAATCAAACTTGAAACTAACTTATTTGAATACTTCCATAAGACATATATCCATTCAAACCACTTACTAAAAGTCATCTCATGAATTTATCCAACACAAATCAATCCAACCTTGATTACTAATCAATTATCCATTCAATCAACTTATAGCAAGCAACTTTGTATATTTATCTAATTCAATCAACTCATATGCACCCAAATAAAATGATCAACAAGAGATATACCTTGGTTAGCTCATGATCATCCAATTAGCAAGTTTTAACTCAAATATTTTTGCAAGCCATCAAATATTCCAATAAATCACCCCAACTTAAATATGACACTTGTATGTTGATAGCACTTGGACTTCACTCAATTTTCACTTGGCATTGGGTTTGGATGTGCACTAAGCTTCATATCTTGACTCAACATATGATGATCAATATGAAATCAATTGAATCAAGTCTCCAATGCCGATGGTACCTACAAACAACCATCCACTTTTTGATGGTACCCAAACAACTTTGGGTCCTCTCAAGTTAGGTGCAACATACTTAGGCATAGCCTTAGTATGAATAGCGGGATGTTTTGCAATAGCAACCATAGAGGTACCATTACCACCCTTCCTAAGCATAGAATCATCATTAATTGAAATAGGCTTAGGGGTGTTACCTAGGGGACATGAATGTGCCATGTGTCCCCTTTCCCGGCATGAGTAGCACTTTCTCTTTGATTGAGCCTTCTCTTCTTTGCTCATGTGGTGCTTCTCATTGCCTTGCCTCTCATGGATTGCTTGAGCCTTCTTCTCAAGCTTGGTAGGACACTTAGAGGCAAAGTGTCCCATACTTCCACACTTGAAGCACTTGATGTGAGCATAATCTTTCTTCTCATCTTCATTCTTGCTCATCATCTTGGCATCTTGAGTTTGCATTGGATGCCTTGCCTTTCCACCTCTTCTTGTTTTCTTCTTTATCATCAAATCACCACCATCTTCATGGTTGATCTTGATTTGCTCTTAGGGTGTCTTCTCTTGCTCAATTTGTGGCTTTGGTTGAGGCTCTTCTAGTTGCTTCATCAATTGCTTGGTTGGGCACATTGAGGTAAGATGACCCCAAGTGTGGCACTTGAAACACTTCACATGCTTTAGCCTCTCTTCTTCTTTTATCTTCTTGAGCTTCTCAATGTTAGGGCAACCATTTGCAAGGTGTCCCGCTTTATGACACCAGTAGCACATGGTATGAGAGAGCTTTCTTTGTTGTAGCTTCTTCATCTTTCTTTCTCTCTTTCTTTCACCCTTTGTCATCTTCTTCTTGAAGCCAAGGCCACACTTGTCACCATAGTTTCTTTGAGTCTTCAACATGTGCTCAAAGGTGACTTTTGAGTTGTAGCACCTCTCTAACTTGTTGATCAAATTCTTCACTTCATTTTTGAGCTCATTGTTCTCCTTCAAAAGGTTAGTCTCACAAGACATAGAAGTAGAACAAGCATCTATTTGTGAAGAACATGGCATATCTAATAAATCATCACAAGAGGTGGATACATGCTTCTTGCCTACATCACAAGGGTTAGTAACAACATGTGATTTATCATTTGATCTATGTGATGAGCTCTCATTATTTTTAAGTTTCTTTGTAAACATTTTAATGAGATAAGCATGTTGTTCTAATAATTCATCATGAGATGCAAGAAGTGTCTCATGATTCAATTTTAGCTCATCATGTGAAGATTTAAAAGCATCAAGTAATTTCTTATGTTCTTCACAAGAGTTCTTTAGAAATGAGTTTTCATTTTCTAATTTTAATGTTTTAGCTTTCTCATTTTCTAAAGATGTGGTTATGCTAGCAAGTCTACTAACAAGCTCATCATATGAATCAACATGATCAACCACATTATCATTTGATACCTTGGTGTCACCTTGTGACATGAAACAATGTGGTGTAGTTGGAGAGCTTGTAGGAGCATTATCATCATGGCTTGAGCATGAACCATCATCACCATCAAGTGTGCATGGGGTAGAATCATCATGTACATCACTTGAGGCATCATCAATCTTGTCAAGTGATTTTGTGGTAGCATCATCATCATTATCACTTGACCATGAGGTGGAGCAATCTTCCACAATCACCAAATTGTGGTCATGCTCAACACGCTCATGTGCCTTCACCTTGTGATCATCCTCCTTCTTGAATTTGCCATCATCCCACGTGGAGGAATCACCGTAGGTGTGCTTGATTGATTCCCATATCTCACGAGCGGTTCCCACATAGTTTATCCTTTTCATTAAATCAAAGCTCAAAGCATCCATTAGAAAACAACAAGCATGTGCATCAAGTTTATAGAGAAATCTTTGAGCTTTGGTGAGATTTCTATGATCTAAGACATGAGTGAGACCACTAGTGACAATCCACCAAAACTTAGGACCCTTTGCATGAAAATGATCAAGCATGTGATTTTTCCAAAGTGCAAAGTTTATGCCATCAAAAATGTGTGTTTCACAAACATCTAGCCCACTAGACGTCATCCTCTCGGGTCGGTGAAGACCACAAATGAGTGACCTATCTCTGATACCACTTGTAAGGTCGAGATGGTGGACTAGAGGGGGGTGAATAGTCCTTTCTAAAATTAATCGCGTCGGCTAACAGAAACAAGTGCGGAATTAAAACAATCGGTCTAGCCAAGACTACACCCCTCTATCAATATTCTCTAGCACCTAACAAAGATCCTACTTAAGTAACTAAGGTGCCGGGCTAAGCTCACTAGCAATGCTCAATAGCTTCATTTGTGTTAGACTGCAGCACAAATAGACCATAGCAAGACTAGATAGAAATGTACTGATAGACTGCAGCATTTGTGTTAGACTGCAGCAAATAGACCATAGCACAAATAGAACAAGGTGCAAGCTTCACTTGTGTTAGACTGCAGCAAATAGACCATAACAAATGGTCTATTTGTGCTGCAGTCTAACAAGGAGCGAGATTACTATAGCACCTAACAAATAGACCATAACAAATGTTTCCTATAGCTTCATTTGTGTTAGACTGCAGCACAAATAGACCATAGCAAGACTAGATAGAAAATCGATGGTTTCACATGCACCTTGTTCTTAGCACTAGACCAAGTCTCGATAAGTTTACACCACTGTGCATCACTCATGCATGAGACAAGAGAGGTCATACGGATCTAATTAGTAGGGACGCCATTGAAGTAGGTTTGCTTCAACCTGTAGCGTGCCTATCGTATCCCACACTATAATACATTCTAGCAAGCTTCTTGTGTTGGTGGGTGAGCCTTATCAATGTCCAACCTTGACTGCACGCAGTAGTGTGAATGAAAAGTAAATCTGTTAAAGTTGCTCAAAGCAGAGTTGAATGCCAAGAGAGGATACCCATACATACAGTTAGCCTCTCCACAAAATTCCTATAATGGACGACACCGGAGGGCTTCTTGTAATGCTTCAAATGTGTCAAAATTGGTATTTGATGCCTGACTACTACACTTGCCTCTGAGCAAACTTGGTAGCTTGCACTGGATCATGTGGCCTTCTATTCCCCTCGGCAACAGAGATGTGCATCCTCATCCTCCCATTGATTTGCTTATTTTGTCAAGCAAAATTCCACGAGTTCAAGGCCTCAGCTTCCTCGCACTTCTAGGCAATGGTAATACAAAGTTTTCATACATTTAGATTGTTAGAAAAGTAACATGGATATCAAATAGCTAGTACGAATTGATTGATAGACATCTGTAAGGTAATACCAACCTAGGCAACTTTCATTGTTCTGTGGGTGGGCGGAGATGGGAGTTTGCTCAGAGGGCTCCTCTTTAGCATGGCTATCATCATCTGGCCATGGGTAGTCTCTCACAGGGCTAGGTAGCTCAGAGGGCTCCTCTTCGGCATGGCTATCATCATCTGGCCGTGGGCAGTCTCTCACAGGGCTAGGTAGCTCAGAAGGCTCCTCTTCGGCATGGCTATCATCATCTGGCCGTGGGCAGTCTCTCACAGGGTTAGGTGGCTCAGAGGGCTCCTCTTCGATATGGCTATCATCATATAGTTGTGGGCACTCTCTCATAGGGCTAGGTAGGGAGCCGTCCCAACAAATGTCTCCAGTCAATTCATGAAGTTTGAATTGATCCCTGGGTACAGGTGTCCATGGTGATGGAGAATTATGTTCACCTACTGCTGATATCTCCACCCTTTTGCCAGTGGCAGCCCTCCAAGTACGAGCTTCATGAGCAAACTCTCCTGGTCGTGTTGAATTCACTCTCTTAGAGTGCCTTTGCCTAGGACTCAAGGCAGCACTGCCTTTTGTCCTCCTGGCAGAGCCTCCTCTATGGCTCCTTCGACCTAGATACTAAAATTAGAGATACAAACTTAAGTAGCAAGCATGTACAAATTGCATTGCTATCCAAACAGTAAAGCATTGCATTGCTATGTACCCCCCTCCGAACTAAATACAAGATAGAACAAGCACCTCAAGTGCTAGGGGTACTGGCTCATCTTCTAAATCTGAATCTATTTCATCTGTAACATCAAATCCCTCAACTACCTCCCCTGGTTCAGGGATATATTCTAAATCTTCACCATGTCTACCCTTTGTGCTTTACTTTTTTGCCTTTGGAGACATGGGTTTTGGGCCCACACAAATTCCAACTTCTTCCATCTTTCTAGATTGCAAAGGCATTTATTAACTAAAGCTTCTATGGAATGTCAGCACAACAGAGCAAGAGTATGCAAATAAGCACCTAATTAGTTCTTAACTACAACTTATACGAAAGTCATTAATCCAATAAAGCACATGTCAGCTACACTCAACTATAGGAAATATGTAACCCCATCGCTATCTACATATCCTTGGTTCAGCCTCTACAGTAGATCACACATAATAAAAGGAATTTGGGTACCACTTCCTTTGTATCCGTGTTCAAATTCGATCTTGTCATCGTGGTCACGGAGCTAGTGCGGCCGGTGTTGACATAGGGTTAATAGATCTAGCTCTGGCTAGGGTTTAGATCCAGTCGGTCATGGTAGGTGCTGAGGTAGGGGATCCGGATCTGGCTTGTACCATCATCGAAGCTAGGGTTCAGAAATATATGAGAGAGGGTGCAGTTGGAGAGTCGAGAGGGAGTCGAGCTGCTGTACCGATGGCGCCTAGGGTCCGGAGTAGGGTGGCAGAGGGGGTGGCTGGAGAGTGGAGAGGGAGGCCATGGGACTAGGATTTGGAGCTGGAGGAGAGATGGTGCGTGTGGAGAATAGAGATGGAGGCGGAGATGGTGACTCTTTGCGCTTTTATATGGCCATCACATTAACACAAATGCCCTTGTCTGAAATCGATGGCGTGGTAAACCTATTTTCCGCGCGGAGGCCAAAAGAGAGATATCTAATTTTTGGTGCGTGGTTGCAGGACTGCTCCGCGCGGTGCAAAATCAAATTTTTGGGGCATATTGGCGGGACTGCTCGGCGCGGTGCTCAGCAGAGACCGGAATTTATTCCGTGTTTTAATAGGAAATGATTACGACAAAATGTTACTTACCTAATATCCGTCTTTTTATTTTTTTCTCCTATGCACCTGTTTATATATCCAATGAGTTAATTGTTGCCTTTTTGGTTTTTTCATAATAATATAAATAAACATAAAACTAAAAGAGGATGATAATAAATAAATAATTAAAAGATGCTTGAATTTGACACCTAAAAATTACCAAAAAAACCTACTCGTTGTAGCTTGTTGCGCTGCATCTGCCGATTATTTTTTTATGTGTGTGACTACATCTACGACTGTTTGAACTAAAGCCTATAATTTGGAAGGAAGGGGAAGGCAGGCCCAGGGATGGAAAACCCTCCATAAATAACTAAATGGGTTATTGGATTTCCCAACCTAGAAAAAGTCATGGATTCTAAGGGGATTTGAGTTTCCAGAGAAAGAGAAAAAAAACATCCTCCTCCTCGATGGTGCTCTAGTGATTCACTGACTTGCCAGACTCATCGCTGGACGAGTCGCAGTACTCCGAAACATCCTCCTCCTCATTGGAGTCATAGTCGGTGTTGTACATGCCATCGCTCGAGTACGTTCCCATTGCTCGTTGCCGTTACTACTCGAATTGCTAGTGTAGTAGTTGAGGGGTTGATGTGTTTTCCTGCTCTAATAATGAGAAAGTCCACGGCTCTGTGTATTTAACATGCCGGACTTTCTTGTAATCAGAGCAGGAAAACACGCCAACCCCTCGACTACTACTCTGACTGCTCGTATTCTGAATCTATTTCATTAGTAATTAGTAACGCTACGGGGAGATTTTTGTCCATGTTAGGAATTTCGAGCTAATGAAAAGACTTGGTAGTGTTACTGTGTTTATGGGAGGAGACTCTGTCATCTTCACTCATGTTGATCGACTGAATGAAATTTGTCAACCATCTGACATGAGTCCCCTTGGTAAGATGAGTTATTTTAGACATTAGCGATTAGAGAAAAACTACGTAATGTACTTTTCTCTATAATGGAATGAAAATTTTATGTTGGTCCAACTATATTTATCTTCCTTTATTTCTTTCATACTTCATATACTTCGGTTGATTCTTATTACATTGAGTTTTTTTTATTTTGTCAAATTTGACAATCTGACTCGTCGATTTGGGATGGAGGGAGTAGTGCAACTGTCAAAGGACAGATGCATAGCTGTTGAAATGTTTCTGCACCCTATAGATAGAATTATCCTTTAAATTTTTCACTAGCCGGACACTAGAGGAGCGATAAGGTTTATCATAGAAGGTCCGATGGTTTGAAATCGTGACTACCCGAATAGTATTGATGAACGACGTGCGGCGTCCGTTTTCATCTTGTAGGCTCCTAGATTCCCGCACAGGCACGGGCGCGTGTGTGGCGTCAGCAGGCAGTTCTAGTAGTGATGTCACCTTGTGGCCCATCGCATTGATGTGATGGGGCGAAGCCAAACCGCCCGTCCATGCAAACGTGTCAGTGGTCGTGGGGCGTGGGGTGGTTCCATGGCCCCCAAACTATAGAAGACATAAGGGCACGAGAGGGAAGGTTATATGTTGCCTTCTGTAATCATCTACCTTCCCTCCCCGGATCTCCTCCTTCCATTCTAAAGCTTTTTCCCTCCACCCTATTGTGCCCTTTGCTCCACCGACGCCTCCTGCGAGGACCATGACCATGCAGTGGATGAAGTTGTCCGTCAACCGCAAGGTGTTCGACGAGCTACGACAGAACACGGTGATCCCGGAGGCCACCGACGCGATTGGGTGGAGAGTCCCACCGAGAACTAAAGTGGAGCCAAGGCCAGAGGAGAATGATGTCGTCTCTTTCGCCCATTTCCACTCTTTTGGGTTCGGGGTGCCGGTGCACCCCTTACACCGATGGTTGTTGTACTACTACGGGCTCCACCTCCATGACTTAACCCTAGAGGGGATCCTCCACCTCTCTGTCTTCATCATGCTATGCAAGGGCTTCCTGGGAGTCCCTGCCCACTATGAGCTATGGTGGTCTTTATTCCAGGTGGTTCGCTCAGCGCCTAGGGGGTCCATCTTCCTCGGATGGGGGGGCGCCTTGATCCAACTTCATCCTAGATTGGAGGATAGGTACCTGAGCCTTGACCGCTACCCTTCCATGGACTTGGGGTGGCAAAAGTCATGGCTCTACATCCCCAATGAGAGCCCGCCGCTGCCATCTTATTCTCCTCACTGGCTGTGTGGTGACCTCCCAGAGTCACGGGAGGAACTACCACCCCTGGAGGCCTACAGGCACCATGTGTCCAACTTGTTGGATGCGATCAAGGACCTAAAGGGCCGAGGCCTGATGGGAACGAGGGTGATCCATACCTTCATCGACCATCAGGTCCTCCCCTTGAAGATGAGGCACCACCCCCAGTGGGAGTTCCGAGGCCCAACCGACCCTACAATCGAGTCGAGGGTCACCATCTGTGAGGATAACCTAGACCAATAGGTGATGAAGGTTATGGGAGAGTACACAATGGATCGTGGCAAGAGGGAGTCCCCAGTGGCCTTCAACGCCGACCAGCCTCCATTGATAGACGGACCTCTCGTCGGCGTGGTCTGACACCCGCCGCCAGTTCCTCCTAATGAGGTGATTTTTTCATGTACCGTTGTTCATGTTGTTTCTCTTCATTAAATTAACTAGAGTCTGCAAGCAATGCTCACACTAGTATTTGTGTTCATGCTGCTTAATTTGACTAGTATTTGGAAATTGCTTACTTTCTCAACAGGTGGACATGGGCATGACAGTGTCCTAAGGATCGTTGGCCCTAGAGCCGGGTTCTTCGTCCGTGGTCACGCTCAGAAAGCGGCCTCAGGAACCATCCCTGGTGGGGGCTTACCTCAAGGTCACAGACTTGTACTCAGGGCCAGTCTGAATGCCGACAAGCTGCGCGATGAGCTGAAGGCCGTGCATGCCGCACTTAGCGTCGCCCAACAAGAAGCCACCCAGGCGCGAGATGAGAAGGTAGCCATTGAGGCAGAGGTCCAGAACCTGCTTGTCGACGCTACTTTTTCCTATGACGCCGCCTTCCCGGTGTAGACAACGAACGATCCGGTCACTGCACCAGAGGAGCGCCTCCGAGACCTACTGGCCCACATTAGGTCCATGGCATCCGAAGCCATCCATCAAGGGGCTACCATGGCACTGGTCGCTTCCTAGCTTGAGTTTGGCGCAATAGTGAAAGTCTGGTTTGTACAGCACGCTTTTACACCAGCACTGGAAGATGAAGATTATATTGATGATCTGTTCAAGCGCTTCGAGCCGGCCGCCAATGCCATCTTAGCAAAGGTGAACATGGACGAGATCCTGCATGACCACCTCGACCATTGATCTATGGGATGTATCAGTAGTACAAGTCATGACTAGGTTTGGTCTATGGGATGACCGTATGTGAAGTCTTAATTATTTGCATGCTTGTCTGTGTTAACTTTTGTGGAACTTCGTATTAGGTCTGTTAAACTCTATTGAGCGTGGTGTAGCTCAATTCCTTTGGTTATTTGGTAACTTGTTTCTTGCCCCTGTTGGTTGCTTTTGCCTGTAGATTTCTTTTGGGTTCTCTTTCTGATCTATAAATATACTAACGGTATTCGCCCTTTCTGATCGGAGGACGTGGGTGTATAGATGTTAAAATTTTCTTTGATAAAATTTGTTGAACTTGAAAGAACCATGCAGCGAGGAGTTCATTTGAATAAGTCTCACCTCGATCTAATGCAGAATGGATGAGCCATAGCTGTTGACTTTTACTGTGAACACAAGAAAGTCCGCCCGCTGTGTATTTGATCTCGTAGGATAGTATAAAGTGTCATAGCAATCAGTCTGCCCCCTCGACTGCTATGACTGCTTGGATTGTAGTGAAATAAGTATAGAAAAGACCTATCACAACCACACCAGGGATTCAAGTGTCAAGCTTGTCATGGTGGTCAAAAGCTCTTTTTCTTGATTCACTTCTTGTGCCTAGCTTTCCTGCCGTATTCGCTTCACTCTCGTCAGTCGTGCAAGGTCTATATAAAAGGAGCATCCCCCCTTCCCTCATCCGATAGCACGCATTACATCAATGGCCTACCTTCTGGCTGCCCCCTTCCCTCACCCGTTTGCATTTTCCCAACCGTGTTCCATGCTGGTTTGAGGATCTGGATTAAGGTAACGTGCTTCATATCAAACCATACTATTTGTATGAACTTATTATTATGTTCCATGCTGGTTTGAGGATCTCGATTGACATTTATTCTAACTAAAATCATGCTTATAGATGTCAACTAGTTACCATACCAGGGATGTGTACTCTACAACTATCGACCACAACTTTTCCCCGACCACATCCCTTAGTATATTAGACGAAATAACATTTACCTGTTTCTTGTAAACCGTATGCTCGCCTAATAGTTCGAGTAGTGTCAATTTGAATGGGCCGGACATATAACTCTTGTACAGCTATGAGTAGAACTTTTGCCTAATCGATTGTGCTAAAAACAGGAGCTGCACCGTCTGTGGCTGTAGGCATGAATCCTGAAGCGGCAACTTCAAACATAGCTAAGGGAGTGCAGACGATCAGAACCCATGAAACCATGTAATGTGGCCATCTCTAGCCAGATGCTGCCCCTCGACTGCTGTGAGCCTAGGACTGCTTGGATTGGACTGCATTGTATAGTTCACCGGATGACAAAAGGTCCGACCCGACTAAAATATTCATTACTCGGATACTAGTAATGACGAACATGGTGCGCTCGCGTCAGAAGCCTGTTCTAGCCCTGGCGTCCCTGTGTACAAAGCCTAGCCTCACTCCCATTGTTTGACTCCTACTGTTGCCTTGCTCGGCGACCTTCCCCGCCTCCTCCTCAATCAACATACGTCATGCCACTCCGCCTCTCCAGCCCTCTGGCTCACCGCCGTCCACACACCGTAGCTCGATCCATGCAGCAATCATGTCGCTAACAGCGCTCCCTACCGAGGTGCAAATTGTGATCGCGGGCCACCTCGCTGTGACCTCAAAACAGCCCATGGATGACCTCCACAGCCTATAGGCGACCTGCTCATCCATCACCACATCTACGGTGACCCCACCATCAGTCGGTGTCTGGCACTGGATCGGTTCAGATGTGGGAGGACGTGGTACGACCCCATCGACTACGAAGCCCTCCTTGCTGGTTAGACCCAAGTCGGCAAACCAGAGGATTGCTTCCTCACCGGGATACAAACCATATTCATGGAAAAGCATAGCCCCCAGCCATGCCTCGATGATCTCACCCGTGCTGCTGATGGCGGGCACAATTTGGCGGCCTATTTGGTCGCCCTATTGCTCTATAGGCACAATGGCGATGTCGGCGACAACGACAACTGCAAGGTGGTACATAAGACGGGTCGAGGGTGAGGAAGTATCATGGGCGGCAGTGGGCAGCAGTGGTAGACCAATGAGTAGGTGGATAATGTAACACCCCGGGTGTTTTAAATACTAAAACTGTCATGTCATCATATGCATTGCGAAGCATTTGGTCATATTGCAAACTTTGATATGCATTCACTAAAACAAGTTTACATTCATGTACAAGTGTTGAATTGTAGTGTTTGAATCAAGTTTGAAATACCTGTATTGATTTGAAATTCCGAAAACCCTAATTTCAGTATTTAAATTCTACCCTGAAAACTCATTTAAAAATCTAAGCATATTTTGGGGTTGAGCTTAAAAGCAAAAGTGTAGATCTTGTCAAGTTGTACAAAGTTGGTTTTTGGAGTTTTCAAAGTTGTTTAGTAAAATTTGAAGTAATTTGAAAAGGCATAATTCTTTGAAAGTGTTCCCTTTTGAATTTAAATTTGAATTTCAAAATGTAGAATGAATTTGGATATGGTTTCAAAAGCAAAGTTGTAGAACTTTTGATTTTGAACAACTTTTGTTTTTGGAGATTTTTGAGTTGTTATGAAAATTTGAGAGTAATTTGTGAATTTTGGGCGAATGGCATTTACGTAAATTGTGTGAGCAGTGTTCACCGCTCTTGCTACATTGCGGCGTTTCTTTCTTGGCGTTCAGTAGTGGTCGTGGCCGTTTTGGCGTCATATTTGCTGTGATGATGAAGGCCACAGTGCAGCTTCTTTGAGTTTCTGGCCATCCTTTATAGCTCGGAGTCGTCGCCGTTCTTCATTTTCCGTTGCTCTGTTTTCTTCCCGTCACCTTGCTCATCTCCGTGAGCCCGTGCCGTCATTGTCGTGGCTCGCCATCGCCGCCGATAAGCTAGCTCCAGCTCCGCCTACTCCTTGCGCGTCTAGCTATCCCCTCAATTTAGTCTCGATTTCACCGGGAGACGCTTGCGCATAGCGTACTTCTTCTTCGCGGCGGTAAGCAACAACCGGTGATTCCGTTTCACCGTGGTCGGGGCCTCCGGTGAGCCGTTGCTTCGATTAAGCGTAGCTCCGGCTTCGTCTCGATCTTTGTGATGCTTAATCCGTTGTTGCTTGCTCATTTTTGATCACCACGATCGCCGGTACACCATCACCGACGATCCTTGCTCCGCCGCCCGTTCTTTGTGTCGTCGTCGACCACGTCTCTACGCCGCTTCTCGGCCTTGCTCTCTGCTCTCCGTCGTGTTTGTGGTGAGCTGCTGGTGCTTCTGTACCGTTTATTTGATCATTGCCGGTCTCCCGCGCGGCGTAGCGCTGCCGTGCCACCGCGTCGCCATGGTCGGCGTAGTGCTCGATTCGGTCCGTAATTGGTCGCGTTAGTGCCATAGATCGATCACGTTGTGGACGTAGTGATCATGTTAGTACCCTTCTTTGTCTCCTGTGATCTCACCGTCGGCGAAGTTTGCGCGCGGTCAGCGGTACGCCGTCGTTGTCGTAGTCAAAGGACGGAGGTTAGGGATGACATGTGGGGTCGGGTTGTCGATGATTGCGTTCAAATGGATTTTTCTATTTTTCTGGAATGAATGAATAGTGTCATTTTTGTTATTTTGTGTAGATTTATTTAGAGCTCCAAAATTATGAAAATTTTTGTGTGACTTCTCTATGATGTATATTATATAACAAAAATTTGAAATCTTGATTTTCAGTATTTTTGGGGTATGATAAAAATTGCTCAATTAATTAATAAATGACTTTCCATGTTTTTTTCTAGGCTTATTTATGTATCCAAAAATTATGAAAATTGTTTTGTCACTTAGTTATCATGTAATGAACATTTACAAAAATTTTGAGCTCAATTGGAATAAGTTGATTTATTTCATAATTTTTAATTAAATAATTAATTCATAAAAGTGAATTGTAACCTTTAATGATTTAGGTTTTGATTGAACTTTTGATTGAGTGATGTCCTTGGGTCATTAGTGGATAATGATCTTTGGCAATTGATGTATGTATTGCGAAATAGATTTAGTTAGTTTGACTTGTAACTGTACCGCGAAGGAAAGTTGTTTAATTTTTGTATCCATCATCGAGCATCATGTTTTGTATTCCGCATCATGTTAAACATGGCATTGTTACTACGTGTAGTGAACGAAGGTGAACCCGTGGTAGTTAATCAAGTAGTTGAGGAGGTTGAGCCATCTGTGGAGGTTGGTGTTGATATCTGTGGACCGACTCCTGAATCGGACTTTTCCGTCAACGAAGGCAAGCCCCGGATACATTTAAACCTACCTTGTGTTTTACAAATTGATTTCGCTTTTGCTTTTCAATACTGCATTAAGTGATTAGAAGTCAAGTGGAAACCTAATTGATGCATTACCAACCTTGTTTTCCTTATCTACCTTGTTAATCGTTTTAATTCGTATGGCTAGTTATGCTTAGTCATGCTTAGATAATAAAAGTCGGGTGATTACCTGTCACCTGCGAGTTTTATATGGAACTTTAGTTACTTATGTTATCATGAAATATGAGCATGTGAAGTAATAAATCTAGGCCAAGGCGGACTCGGTGTGTGTGAGCCACAAGACATGGAGGTCTTGTGGCGGGTTCTTTCCGCCGTGTCGATTAAGGTCGTCTACCGTTGTTGAACCGCTCGAGGTGAGACTTTGTAGTACTAACCGCATACTCCGGTAAGCCTTAACTTGGCTATTCTATTACGAGAATGGCTACTCGCGCCTTTGGGAGTGGAAAGATGGCGGGAATAGCGTGTACCCACGTGGCAATAAATTTGGAGTGTGGAGTCTTGTATTCTCGGGTGGCGCGGACCCGTTCTTGTTTAGAGGATCCGAGGGTAGGTTGATATATGTAGGTCGGGGACCTGCATATGTCGTGTGGTCTGGAATTCCCAATTTGGGTTTATAATCGGTTCGAATCGTCGTTGCTCCTCGGTTATGGAGACTCACTTCTCTGTTCATCATCGTAGTATTAATAAGCTGGAACTTGAGTATGGTTTGAGAAAGTGTTGGATATGAAGTTTCATGATCTCAATACGGATCGTGTCGACTTTGTATATGATCTTATGAAGTTTTAAATGTTGAAATAAAGAATTTTGTTAAAAGAGCTTTTACATAAAAGAACCTTGATTATTGCTAAAGCCATACCTTGAATCCCATGAGCCTGCATTCTGAGTTTTCTCGGTTTTTATTTCGGTTAAGTCTTGTTGAGTACTTTTCGTATTTTCGGGGTTCGATTGACCCTTGTTGCGGTGAGGCTCATGAGCGAGATCTGTTTTGGATCGTCTTTGCATGATTTATTGTTCGAAGGCGATGACGATAAGTAATGTGTGGCCCTTAAGAGGGCAGCGTGTATTTGTGTGTTTTGTAATATATTATAATGCCACTCCACTACCTTGGTTTGTATTAATAATCGAACTTAGTTTGTAAGGTTTGAAATAAATGTTTTGTAAACTAAGTTATTGTAAGACTTCATTGATTTACTCTGGTGTAGATATTTGAATAAATGTTGTAATCTTGCAATGACTACGTAATGTGATCCTGCTTTCGGAAATCGTGGATGATTCGGGGTTCTTCGAGGACACCCGACAGGTCTTCTTAGGTTATCGGTAACATATGCATAGATGTCAAAGGTCGTTGGGCGATGTGATGGTGCATGTGGGCCCAATAATTTAGGAGGTTACGCCACGCGAGAATGGTATCAGAGCGATCATTACAAGTCTTTGTTGTGTTGTTTTACAAAAACTTCAAAATGATTTGGGACAAAGAAGTATAACTTGTTAATTTGGTCCAAATTGCTTCCGACTTACCTTATTTCATTCTCACCCTTTCGATTTGAGAAAAAGGCTTTGTGTGGTGGAGTAGTAATTCTATTATGCCCTATATAATAACAACTGTTGTTTGTGTGCTTTATAAGTTTGATGTTTTTGGTTCGTAAGAAGCGATTCATACATCATGATTAATTCACTTGTTACTTCCTTCATCTACGAGCACAGGTGTGAGTAGTGTGTAGGGGTTGAGTTGTGTAGTCCATCCCAAGCGCTCTTGAGGCTGTTGTCGATTGTTTTAATTGGATTAACCCTGTTAAATGCAGTATGGCTCGTACCAAGAAGGCGCCCGTAAGTCCCTTTGGACCTAAAGGAGTTCCTCGCCATCAACTTGCCCCTAGGAATGGCGGTGCTAGCGATGGCAGATCTAGGTCGATCCTCGAGCGAGAGATCTGAGAGGATTTCTGCAGAGTTAGCCCAAGCTACTAGAGATAGGGCTATGGATGTCATCGGTGGGCGGATTACTGGGAGGCGATTAAGGCGTCTCACCACCGCTCACGAGGAGGCTGAAAATCTGTTAATTCATATGGTGGATGGGAGAAATGAAGCTAGAGCTAGAACTTATGAGCTAGAATTTTATGTAGAGGATTTAGAGGAGCATAATACCACTCTACATGAGGAAGTTCATAGGCTAAGCAATCTCACGAATCCTAATCATGAACCCCAAGTCGATGCAATGGACCAGTGTGATCCTTGCCGATGATAGTGAATCGGAAGAGGAAGAAGAAGAAGATCCGGAAGAATTAGTAATGATTGATGAAAGTGATAATGAGGCGGTAATATTTACGGAATGGATACCGAGGCGAAGTTTGAAGTGATAAAGGAAAGAAGTAGAGTTGTGTAATAGTTAGTTCTAGTTTAAGTGAAGCGGTCTTGTTTAGATGCGGTTTGTGTTTAAATAAGAAACCGATGTAATGCGTTGTAGTAAACTTTAGTTGCAATTCAATAAAGACTTGTGAATAAAGTTTGGTTTGTTATGAACAGATCGTCAGACTGTGAGGTTCGCATGATTCCGGTACTTCACAAGATGAGGATGATATCCCCAATCCGCCACCAGTTCCAACCAATTTGGTGATGCTATAGCTGCGCTTGTCAATGTGACATGATTGAAAATTCTCGTTTGCTTCATGAGATGGCTCAAAGTAACGAGAATCGGATGCATGGACACCGTGGGCGTAATCATAATAGGCATGAGGCTACATATGTGGACTTTCTGGATACAAAACCCCCAGTGTTCACCAAGGCCGATGACCCCTTTGGAGGGCGATGGTGGCTTAGGACCATGGAGCGAAATTTGATCTTATTCCATGCGAGAGGTTCGAGAAACGGTGTTTGCCGCGTAACAACTTAGGGGAGCAGCGAGGTGCTTGGTATGCAAATCTTATGGCCATGCAGCCCGTAGGTGTTCCATTAACTTGGATGGAGTTTTCGTCTTTGCTTTGAGCTCATTATATCCACGAGGGAGTGATGGCTATGAAAGCTGGATGAATTCCTTGCTTTGAAGCAAGGGGATCGAGACAGTTATCACGGTATGTGGGAAGATTCAATCACCTGTCACAATATGCACTGAACATGTCAACACCGATGCTAAAAAGAAGAAATGGTTCATGAGGGGTCTGAATACTAAATTGCCAGACAATGATGACAACTTGTACCAATATTACTTATCATGAGGCAGTGAATATTGCAATTGCTTGGAGAGGAAAAGTATCGACAACATAAGGAGATCAAAAAGAAAAAGAATGTGCCGTCTGGACCTTTTGGAGGAAATCAAAAGAGGCAGAGGGTGATCTATCATCCAGTCAACCATTATCGTCCTCCTTATCGTCCACCGCAGTTTCAATCTGGGCAACAATCAAATGTTCGTCCTGCTACAACTTATCAGAATTTACCTCAGAATACTTCTGGTGTCAATACTCCAACATCACAAGGTCATAAGTATCCCTGTTTCAACTGTGGTAAGCTTTGGTCATTTCTCAAGGGAATGCCCGTATCCCAAACAATTACAATCCCAATTTCGGAAGAACCACGCCAATCAACAACGAGGTCAGGTCACAGAACAAGAACAACAATCGAGTGCTCGGAAGGGTAATGGTGAAAAGAAGGCTGGCGAGTGTTCTACATTCAAGCCGGAGAGATTCGGAGGAGAGCCGGTGATGATGGGTACGTTTCTGTCGTGATCACCTAAGATTATACTTTTTGATTACGGCGCATCACATTCATTCATCAATAGAGCATTTGTTGTGAAGTATGAAATTCCAATTGGGGCAACAAAGGAAAATTTCTTTATACAGTCGCCCGGGGGACGTCTGTGTACTAAGGAAATGGTATACCAGGTACCCGTAAACCTGGGTGGGCATATTTTTCCCACTACCATGATTATCCTAAAGGATCAGGATATAGATGTAATTTTGGGAATGAATTGGATGTATCAGCATAAGGCTATTATAGATGCTTTGAATAGAACTATAAGGGTGAGTTTGCGGATAGTAATTCTCAACTTCTCATCCAACTTCCAACCTTAAGAAGATCAATGGGCAAAATTTGTGCAAGCTGCGGTCCAAGAGATTAGAGATATCCGGTAGTATGTGAATTTCAGATGTGTTTCACGAAGATTTACCCGGTCTACCACCGAGATAGGGATGTCGGTTTAACATAGAATTGAAACACAGAACAGCTCCGATTTCTCGGAGAGCTTATAGGATGCCACCTAAGGAGTTAGGTGAGTTGAAGACTCGGTTGCAAGAATTGATTGATAAAGGATTTATCCAACCTAGTTCATCACCTTGGGGATGTCCGGCAATTTTGTGAAAAGAAAGATGAGACCACGAGGTTATGTGTCGACTACCGTCCGTTGAATGAAGTGACCATCAAGAATAAGTATCCATTACCTAGGATAGATCTACTTTTTGATCAACTGGCCGGAGCCAAAGTTTTCTCGAAGATAGATTTGAGGTCAGGTTATCACCAAATCAAGATAAAGCCTGAAGATATTCCCAAAAGCGGCATTTACCACAAGATATGGATTATATGAATACTTGGTAATGTCTTTTGGTTTGACAAATCTCCAGCTCATTTTCATGTATTTGATGAACTCAGTATTCATGCCTGAGCTAGACAAATTTGTAGTGGTATTTATTGATGATATTTTAGTATACTCCAAGAACAAGAGTGAACATGCGGAACATCTCAGAATTGTTCTGAACCGCTTGAGAGAACATAAGCTTTATGCCAAGTTTAGCAAGTGTGAGTTTTGGCTTAAGGAAGTACAGTTTCTTGGTCATGTTTTGTCCAATTTGAAGGAGTTGCAGTTGACCCAAGCAAAGTTAAGGATGTGCTTGATTGGAAACCGCCAACTCTGATTCATGAGATTCGGAGTTTTACGGGATTGGCGGGGTATTACCGTCGGTTTATCCCAGATTTCTCTAGGGTGTCAAAGTCCATCATTGAGTTGTTGAAGAACCAAGTCAAGTTTGTATGGTCATCGGATTGTGAAGAGGCTTTCGAATTTGAAAAGATTGTTGACCATCGCACACAAAGATTAGCCCAACTTTGATATCGAGAAGCCATTTGATGTTTATTGTGATGCTTCAGGAGTTGGTATTGGATGTGTATTGATGCAAGAAGGCCGAGTCATTGCCTATGCGTCCAGGCAACTTAGGCAACATGAAGAACACTATCCGACTCATGATTTGGAGTTAGCAGCTGTGGTACATGCTCTGAAGATTTGGCGGCATTACCTGCTTGGTAATACGTGTCATATTTACACAGACCACAAGAGCTTAAAATATATCTTCACTCAGTCAGAATTGAACATGCGACAAAGAAGATGGTTAGAACTGATTAAGGATTATGACTTGGAAGTGCATTATCATCCTGGAAAAGCAAATGTGGTTGCAGATGCTTTAAGTCGCAAAAGTTATTGCAATTGTCTGGCAGTAAGAACAATGGGTTTGACTTTATGTCAAGAAATGGAGAAGTTGAATGTAGATGTAATTCAACAGGGCAATTTGACCAACATTATTGTTGAAGCCACTATTCGTGATCAGATTATAGCTGCTCAGAAAGAAAACAAGGGTATAGCCCATATCAAGGATAGAATCAGGAATGGAAAAGCGGAATGCTTCAGCATAGATGATGAAGATGTGTTATGGTTCAAGAATCGTCTAGTAGTACCAAAAGTTCCTGAGTTGAGACAGTCAATTCTTGAAGAAGCACATGCTACTAGGTTATCTATCCATCCGGGGAGTAATAAGATGTACCATGACTTAAAACAAAGATTTTGGTGGACCAAAATGAAGATAGAAATTGCAAGATATATAGCAAAGTGTGATACTTGTCAGAAAGTGAAAGCTATACATTTGAGGCCTGCTGGAGAATTACAACCATTACCTATTCCAGCTTGGAAGTGGGATGAGTGTTTGCCTTTGGCTGAGTTTTCATACAATAATAGTTATCAAGAAAGCATTAGAATGGCTCCATTTGAAGCACTATATGGTCGTAGATGCAGGACATCGTTGAGTTGGTCTGAGCCCGGGGAAAGAAGATTCTTTGGAGTTGACCTGGTAAAAGAAACAGAAGACAAGGTTAGACAGATACAAGGTAATTTGAAGATAGCTCAGTCCAGACAAAAGAGTTATGCAGATAAACGGCGTAGACCATTGATGTTTAACAAAGGAGATTTTGTATATCTAAAAGTATCACCAATGAAGGGAGTTAACCGTTTTGGTGTTAAAGGCAAATTGGCACCTCGATATATTGGACCATTTCAAATCTTAGAAAGGTATGGAAAGGTAGCATATCGCTTGAAATTACCAGAACATCTATCGGTGATTGCATGATGTATTCCATGTTTCTCAATTAAAGAAGTGTCTCCAAGTGCACTGAGCGAGAATGTTGAAATTGAAGGGTGGAACTCGAACCGGATCTAACCTATTCAGAATATCCTATTAGAATGTTGGAGCAGGAAAGATCGTGTTACTCGAAGGAGAACAATAAAGTTCTACAAGATACAATGGAATCAACATTCAGAAGAAGAAGCTACATGGGAATCTGAAGATTACTTGTTAGAAAAGTTTCCAGAGTTTCTTGCATCGATTTAGTATGATGGTAGTTTGCTATGAGATTGTGAATCATGATTGTAAAGGGACCTCAGTTGTTTTATGATGAAGTTTTGGATATTTTTGGGTTGGCACATTTCCTTTTCCATTACTTAACCTATGGCTTTGAATCTCGGGACGAGATTTCTTTTAGGGGGAAGGATTGTAACACCGGGTGTTTTAAATACTAAAGCTGTCATGTCATCATATGCATTATGAAGCATTTGGTCATATTGCAAACTTTGATATGCATTCACTAAAACAAGTTTACATTCATGTACAAGTGTTGAATTGTAGTGTTTGAATCAAGTTTGAAATACTGTATTGATTTGAAATTCGAAAACCCTAATTTCGGTATTTAAAATTCTACCACGAAAACTCATTTAAAAATCTAAGCATATTTTGGGGTTGAGCTTAAAAGCAAAAGTGTAGATCTTGTCAAGTTGTACAAAGTTGGTTTTGGAGTTTTCAAAGTTGTTTAGTAAAATTTGAAGTAATTTGAAAAGGCATAATTCTTTGAAAGTGTTTCCTTTTGAATTTAAATTTGAATTTCAAAATGTAGAATGAATTTGGATATGGTTTCAAAAGCAAAGTTGTAGAACTTTTGATTTTGAACAACTTTTGTTTTGGAGATTTTTGAGTTGTTATGAAAATTTGAGAGTAATTTGTGAATTTTGGGCGAATGGCATTTACGTAAATTGTGTGAGCAAGTGTTCACCGCTCTTGCTACATTGCTTGCGTTTCTTTCTTGGCGTTCAGTAGCGGTCATGGTGGCCGTTTTGGCGTCATATTTGGTAGTGATGAAACCCTGTATGCAACTTCTTTGAGTTTCTGGCCATCCTTTATAGCTCTGGAGTCGTCGCCGTTCTTCATTTTCCGTTGCTCTGTTTTCTTCCGTCACCTTGCTCATCTCCGTGAGCCCGTGCCGTCATTGTCGTGCTCGCCATCGCCGATAAGCTAGCTCCAGCTCCGCCTACTCCTTGCGCGTCTAGCTATCCCCTCAATTTAGTCTGATTTCACCGGGAGGCGCGCGCATAGCGTACTTCTTCTTCGGCCGGCAACAACCCGGTGATTCCGTTTCACCGTGGTCGAGGCCCTCCGGTGAGCCGTTGCTTCGATTAGCGTAGCTCCGGCTTCGTCTCGATCTTTGTGATGCTTAATCCATTGTTGCTTGCTCATTTTGATCACCACGATCGCGCCGTACACCATCACCGAGCGATCCTTGCTCCTTGCGCCGTTCTTTGTGTCGTCGACCCCGCGTACGCCGCTTCTCCACCTTGCTCTCTGCTCCGTCGTGTTTGTGGTGAGCTGCTGGTGCTTCTGTACCGTTTATTTGATCATTGCCGGTCTCTCGCCGGCGCGTAAGCTGCCGTGCCACGCGTCCCGCCATGGTCGGCGTAGTGCTCGGTTCGGTCCGTAATTGGTCGGCGTTAGTGCCATAGATCGATCGTTGTGACGTAGTGATCATGTTAGTACCCTTCTTTGTCTCCTGTGATCTCACCGTCGGCGAGTTGCGCGCGGTCAGCGCCGTCGTTATCGTAGTCAAAGGACGGAGGTTAGGGATGACATGTGGGGTCGGGTTGTCGATGATTTGACGTTCAAATGGATTTTTCTATTTTGGAATGAATGAATAGTGTCTGTTTTTGTTATTTTTGTGTAGATTTATTTAGAGCTCCAAAAATTATGAAAATTTTGTGTGACTTCTCTATGATGTATATTATATAACAAAAATTTGAAATCTTGATTTTCAGTATTTTTGGGGTATGATAAAAATTGCTCAATTAATTAATAAATGACTTTCCATGTTTTTTCTAGGCTTATTTATGTATCCAAAATTATGAAAATTGTTTTGTCACTTAGTTATCATGTAATGAACATTTACAAAATTTTGAGCTCAATTGGAATAAGTTGATTTATTTCATAATTTTAATTAAATAATTAATTCATAAAAGTGAATTGTAACCTTTAATGATTTAGGTTTTGATTGAACTTTTGATTGAGTGATGTCCTTGGGTCATTAGTGGATAATGATCTTTGGCAATTGATGTATGTATTGCGAAATAGATTTAGTTAGTTTGACTTGTAAGCTGTGTCTGTGAAGGAAAGTTGTTTAATTTTGTATCCATCATCGAGCATCATGTTTTGTATTCCGCATCATGTTAAACATGGCATTGTTACTACGTGTAGTGAGCGAAGGTGAACCCGTGGTAGTTAATCAAGTAGTTGAGGAGGTTGAGCCATCTGTGGAGGTTGGTGTTGATATCGTGGACCGACTCTGAATCGGACTTTTAAAGTCAACGAAGGCAAGCCCGGATACATTTAAACCTACCTTGTGTTTTACAAATTGATTTCGCTTTTGCTTTTCAATCTGCATTAAGTGATTAGAAGTCAAGTGGAAACCTAATTGATGCATTACCAACCTTGTTTTCCTTATCTACCTTGTTAATCGTTTTAATTGTATGGCTAGTTATGCTTAGTCATGCTTAGATAATAAAAGTCGGGTGATTACTGTCACTGCGAGTTTTATATGGAACTTTAGTTACTTATGTTATCATGAAATATGAGCATGTGAAGTAATAAATCTAGACCAAGGCGGACTCGGTGTGTGTGAGCCACAAGACATGGAGGTCTTGTGGCGGGTTCTTTCGCCGTGTCGATTAAGGTCCGTACCGTTGTTGAACCGCTCGAGGTGAGACTTTGTAGTACTAACCGCATACTCGGTAAGCCTTAACTTGGCTATTCTATTACGAGAATGGCTACTCGCGCCTTTGGGAGTGGAGAGATGGCGGGAATAAGCGTGTACCCACGTGGCAATAAATTTGGAGTGTGGAGTCTTTGTATTCTCGGGTGGCGCTGGACCCGTTCTTGTTTAGAGGATCCGAGGGTAGGTTGATATATGTAGGTCGGGGACACGCATATGTCGTGTGGTCTGGAATTCCCAATTTGGGTTTATAATCGGTTGAATCGTCGTTGCTCCTCGGTTATGGAGACTCACTTCTCTGTTCATCATCGTAGTATTAATAAGCTGGAACTTGAGTATGGTTTGAGAAAGTATTGGATATGAAGTTTCATGATCTCAATACGGATCGTGTCGACTTTGTATATGATCTTATGAAGTTTTAAATGTTGAAATAAAGAATTTTGTTAAAAGAGCTTTTACATAAAAGAACCTTGATTATTGCTAAAGCCATACCTTGAATCCCATGAGCACTGCATTCTGAGTTTTCTCAGTTTTTATTTGGTTAAGTCTTGTTGAGTACTTTTCGTACTCGAGGTTAGATTGACCCTTGTTGCGGTGAGGCTCATGAGCGAATCTGTTTTGGATCATCTTTGCATATGTTGTTATTGGCGATGACGATAAGTAATGTGTGGCCCTTAGGCGAGCAAGGCGGCAGTATTTGTGTGTTTTGTAATATATTATAATGCCACTCCACTACCTTGGTTTGTATTAATAATCGAACTTAGTTTGTAAGGTTTGAAATAAATGTTTTGTAAACTAAGTTATTGTAAGACTTCATTTGATTTACTCTGGTGTAGATATTTGAATAAATGTTGTATCTGCAATGACTCGTAATGTGATCCTGCTTTCGGAAATCGTGGATGATTCGGGGTTCTTCGAGGACACCCGACAGTCTTCTTAGGTTATCGGTAACATATGCATAGATGTCAAAGGTCGTTGGACAGTGACAGGTGCATGTGGGCCCAATAATTTAGGAGGTTCTGCCACAGATAAGCAACAAGGGGTGTGTGCTGTGCTGCCTCCCGACCGCCGAGGTGGTCCTCCTAACGACATGGGGCAAGTTGTCGCTACCGCCGTCGGCATAGGTGCGCGATGATCTTCTATGCGTAGGCGGCGTCTATGGCTATGCAGATGGATGGGAAAGAAGGGCTCTATATTGCAGCGAGGATTGTAGGCTTTGCCAAGAAATGCATTTTTTCAAATGGGAAATTGGAATATGAAACTAGTAGTTCACTCTTTTTGAATGTAGTGTATTCTGGCATTTGAAATTTGTCCTCAAATATAGTGGATTGAGATGAATACATGCGTATCCAAATAAGGCCTTAGGGATTCAATGAAAGTACTAGTATGAAACAGGTTTCCCTGTATAACATGAGACATGTCCGGCCCAGTCAGATTTACAATGCTTGGACTTTCTTATGTGTGCAGTAAACTTCGAATAGCTATGTAGCTCCTCTGTTAGGCATTAGATCGACGGGAGACTTGATTGGTTGAATTCCGTTATGCATATTTACCATACTACAGATCAGAAAGAGAACCAGAAAGAAACCAGTAGGCAAAACCAACCAACAAGGGCTAGAAAACGGCTACCAAATGACCTGATCTACACCACGCTCAATAGAGTTTAACCCACGCAATCGCTATGTATGCGTTAACTTTTGTTGAACTTTGTATTAGGTGGGTTAAACTCTATCTAGCCCCTGTTGGTTGCTTTTGCATGCAGTTCTCTTTTTGGTCTCTTTCTAATCTGTAGTATACTAACGATGTTTGCCCTTTCTGATCGGAGGATGTGGGCGTATAGATGTTGAAATTTTCTAGAGCCTAAGACAGTCTGACCCTAAAAAATATAGACGATCCAGATCACAGCAAGTCGATGAACAACGAAATACAGTGATGGCAACTATCAGGGGCCATCCAACTAGTCCATAGAACCCAATAATTAGTTCACGATATAGACATGTATGGACTAATAAAACACCTAATTGGCTAATTTTTAGCTATGGCTAACTAGTTGTAGTTCACCCAAACAGGGCCTAAGATAGTCGGGTACTTAGAAATCTTGATAGGCCGAATAATAGCATTGATGAAACAACAAAATATAGATCGTGTCAACTCTTGCGCCGAGTTCACCATCTCCATCTGTCGTTTGTCTTACGCACCTCCACCTTGAGCTTAACTTCATTGTCCTCCAGCTCCTCCTGTTCCTCATCATCATTGCTGCAGGTGGCCTCGCGGATCACACTGAAGAAGTAGGTGTCACCGACGTTGAGGTTGTTGTCAGCGCAGAAGGCACCCCACCTATACTTGAATGACACTCGCAAGACTTTGTTCATGCAGGTCCTCTCCAAGCCCACGAACCAGGACCATCTAGCCATCTATAGCTCGACCATGCACCGTTGCTTGTAGTCGTGCGCTTGCTTGAAGTCCACTGGCACGTTCTTCGCCTCCCACCAAAAAAGACTGATGACAAAGAGGACAATGGTAACTTGCAACATCGTCGGTACGTTCTTCTTCTCACACGAGTGGTCACCAGATACTTCGCTTTGAGGTGGTACTTCTTCAGGATCACTGCAAAACTCCTTGGCTCTGCGATGGGTAGGGAGAGCTGACTACCGCCAGCCTCGAAGTCATGCAGGTACTACTTGCGGCAGGTGGTAAGGTCAAAGACCTTGACGTTAATCTGTGACCGGCCGTCATACCGCAATACAGGAGAGAGCCCATCTTGGAGGTTGAGGGCACAGGCAAAGTGCTTCCATCCCTGGTGGAGGTACAAGTGACTGCCATTGGGGAACACCTCCACCTTCCACCGGGCCAGGCTTTGCTCGTCATCTAGACAAAGCTTGAGTTTTCGGCGACCTCCGATGGCCCAGGCCATTGCATCCGACAGTTTCTGCGTGCACAACGATCAACATAGCCAAATAGAGGGACAAGTTCATTCCCGAACGCAAACCCCAGCAGATCGGATTCAGCACATAGAAAACGGGCACTTACCAATGTTTTTGCATACAATCCAGAAAGAATGATCTTCATGCACTCCAGGTCACTCTGGCTCGGTCCTGCCATGTCTTCTTGTAGCCCCGCCATGCCAACTAGGGAACTTGATAGTCTTAAGGAATCCTTGCTGATATGTCTCTGTTCTCATTCTCCTCTCATGGTGGTGGTGGGGGGGCTTTCTTTTTCTGTGTTTCTGGTGTTGTCACAAATGCAAGGAGTGCACACACTGTTGGGGCATCAGTGGAGGAGCTAACATGTAGTAAAAACCAGCGCTGAGACTGACACCATCTCATCGACGTAAATGGAGGAGACATGCTCTGTTTTCATCAGTGTATGCTTGGGGTACAACTGGTTGAGGTTCCCGAGGGAGTGCGACAGCACCCGAGGCAAAGCACACCGGTTGGAAAAAAATCTTTATCTTGCCTTGCCCTAGAGTCCCTGTGATGGTCCAAGCATTGTAAATCTGACCGAGCCAGACACACCTTCAGTCTACCCCTTGACTATTATGACTACTTGGATTGGAATCAAATAAGTACCGAAAATACCTTTCACAACCGCACTAGGCATTCAAGTCTCAAGCGTGTCAAAAGCTCCTTTTCTCAAATCACTTCTTGTGTCCAGCTTTCCTGACGCATTCGCTTCCCTCTCATATTTTACTGCACTCGTAAAAAAGTCCAAATACATCACATTTGATCTCGGCGGACACTATACAGTACAGAGCTATGAGTAAAACTATTGCCTATGGAGTGCACTCGGTCACAACATTTGTATTAGTAGTAGTTGTAGTCATGAGTGGCTTTGATCTGTGTTGACCCCAACTCGTCTTATTTTCGTGTATTTGATAAGATTTGTTGAACTTGCAAGAACCATGCATCAAGGATTATTTTTATTCAGAAACTTTATACTTTACAGGATCACACATGGTCTGGCCATCTAAAATCTTGACTACCCGGACGATGTGCTCCTACATTCCCACGCATGCGCGCATGCGTGGGTGGCGTCAGTAGCCTGTTGCAGCAGGGGACGTTGCCTCTAGGCCCGTCGCATTGACGTGACAGGGCAAAGCCCCACCGCCCACCCACGCAAACATCTCGGTCATGGGGTGATCGATAGCCTCCAAACTATAACAGCAGAGACAAGGGGTGAGAGGGAAGGTTATACCTGTTGCCTTCTCTCTCTAGAGCTTCTGATTCCATCCCAAAGCTTTTGTCGTCCACCCTACTATGCCACCGATGCCTCCTACCAGGACCATGGCAGAGCGAACAAGGTCATCTATCGATGTGGAGTCCCTGGAGGCCTTCAACGCCGGCAATCCTCCACCGACAGATGGATCTCTCGTTGGCCTGCTCTCTAACCTACCAGTTCCCCCTTTTGAGGTGGATCATCACAGCTCTTCATGTTTCTTATCTTCATTTAACCAGAGTATACGAGCAATGCTCACACTAGTATTTGTGTTCATGCTATTTAATTTAACTTTTATTTGGAATTTGCCTACTATCTCAACAGGTGTTCATGGGCATGATGGCGTCCTGAGCCTTGTTCACCTCGGTGCCTGGTTCTTTGTCCGCGGTCATGCTCAGAAAGCGGCCACGCAAGGCATCCCCTAATGGAGGCAGCCACCCGCGATTCCATGCCATGCTGCGCTAGTCAGTTCGGTAAAAGTCATTTGCCTTCTTAATCAGATCGCTCTCCCCCTTATCCTATATGGGCTTAAAGTTGGCTTGCATTGCGCAGCGCTTCCTCCATGGCGGTGCCTTCCTAGGTCATTGGCTTTCCCCTGGTGGTGCCAGAGAGTCTTCCCATCATGGCTTGCCACCACCGAGCCTGTCTGTCCCCGCATAGCCCTCTGGTTCTAAAGTTGGTGAATCATTAGAAGAGCGTGTATCCTCAGACGACGTAGAGTACCATCAATTATTGAAGGATTACCGCGAGATCCAAGCGGATTTGTCATCGACCAGGCTGAACACTGAGACGCTGCACGGTGAGTTGGACGCCACGTGCGACACACTTCAAGCTTCCAAGAATCTAGCCTCCTAGGCGTGAGCTAACTTGGCGATCGCCCAACAGTAGGCCCAACACATGATGAACCTTGTTGTGGAACTGAGCTTGTGGGTTGACACCCTGCAGATGTCCGTGCTAGCTGCCTATAACATGGCCTTCCCCGTTGAAAGAGTGGATAATCTATTGGCCGTAGAGGAGCACCTCTAAGCCCTGCAGGCCCAAATTCAAGCCATGGTGACTGAAGCCATTCATCGGGGGGCCGCCACAGTGTTGGCTGCTGCTAGCTTCAGATTGGCACAATAGTGAACCTCGAAGTGGTGGAGCAGGGTTTTCCACCATGTTCGACAAATGATGACATCACTGATCTGATCGAGAGTTTTGAGCCGGTCGCCATTGCCGTCTTACCGAAGGTGGACGTGGACGAGATCCTACATGCCAACCTCAACCCTTGATCTATGGGACATATCAGTAATATTAGTAGTCATGAATAAGTTTGATCTGCGGGACACCCTTGCAAAATATGTGAACTCTTATTTGCATGTTGGTGTTAACTTTTGGTGAACTTTGTATCAGGCCTTGTTTGGATGCATGTGTATCCACATCAATCCACATGTGTTGGAGTGGAGTGGAATGGAATTTAGTTTAATTCCACTCCAATCCACTTCAACACATGTGGATCAAGATGAGTACATGCACGTCCAAACAAGGCCTTAGGTGGGTTAAACTCTGTTGAGCGTGGTGTAGCTCAGGTCCTTTGGTCATTTTGTAGCTGGTTTGTAGCCCCTGTTGGTTGCTTTTCGCTACAGATTTCTTTCTAGTTGTCTTTGATCTGATCTATAATATGCTAAACATTCATGAGTGCCTTTGATCTCTATTGAAGCCAACTCGTGTCTTTGATAAAATTTGTTGAACTTGAAAGAACCATGCAGCGAGGAGGTCATCTGAACAAGTCTAGAATATTGTTTTTGCTTTTGCTTTTCTGTTGTTTTGTTTCAATTTTATTTGTTTCCTTTAGGGATTCAACGAAAGTACTCGTACGAAACAGGTTTCCATGTATAACGTGAGATGTGTCCGGCCCGGTCAGATTTATGATGCTAGGACTTTCTTGAGTGCGCAGTAAATTTAAATACCTATGTGGCTCCCTAAAGGAAATAAATCTGAATAAGGTACATGTGACAACCATTACAATTTTAGCACCAGGAGCAAGTCTCGCACTTACAATCTATTGAGCACGGTGTAGCTCAGGTCATTTGGTTTCTGTTTGTTTTTTTGTTGCCTTGGTGTCTTTGTCAATCTTTGTTGAACTTGTAAGAACCTTGCAGTGAGGAGCAAGTCTCGCCTCAGTGTAATGCAGAACAGAGGAGCCATTGGTGTTGAAATGTTATTACACATATAAAAAAGTCTGACCGCAGGTCTCGCCTCTGTCTAATGTAGAGCAGAGGAGCCATTGGTGTTGAAATGTTATAGCACATGTAAGAAAGTCCAACCTCTGTACATTTGAACGCGTCTAACAGTATCCTCTGTAGTTTTCCTCATCTTCCTGTGATGCTTGTTACTATGTCATTTATGATTTTAAGTTTGGATAACTTAATAGTAGCATAGCCTAGTAGTACAATTTGGTGGGTGCATTGTAGTGCTTTTGAAGTGCCATTTTTTGTATTTTGGAGTGCCCCCATTAGCATACCCCATGTACCCATGACATTAGAAATCAATATAAGTATTGTACTATAGCTAAATTAATGGATGAAACAACGATGGGAGCTATAACACCACCGTAACACATGTGCGCACCAAACAAATAATTCAATTTGCAAACAAAACAAAGATGGCACACTAGTTTAGCTGAAATAATGACAACATCCATCATTGAGGAAATTAACATGTCCATAGACAAGCAAACAACATTTAAAATGCATGACAGAGAGATACATCAAATGTAGCTTTATTTACTGCTCTGCTAATGAATCCAAGAACAAGGCAACATAAGGAAGATAGTATGGTCTGCAGATGAACTCTTTTTTAATGGTACGTCTACCATACCAAAAGACATGGACAAGAATGACATGAACTTTTTTATGGTCCATGTTATATGCAATGATTGTTCCATCCTCCCTAGCAAAGAAAATCAAATTCCATTCTGGGTGAACTATGATCACTATGTCCTCATCATCAAAATCTGGGTAACCAAATCTAATATTTATCCTTCCAATTAGGTTCCGCGTGGTGACCGTATGCTTCAATGTCCAATTATCAGTACCTTAGTCTTCAAGGATCCAGATTGAAAGCTTAGAATCATTGGGACCATCAACAATACATAAACACAAGTGACCCTAAGCTTGATGCATGGAGTGGTGAAGACCATCTAGCCTATCAATTTTCCTCATGTGTTTCCCTCCATATCCATAGCAAATATCATAGAGTACCTCCCAGAGTGACCCATAATGTGCAGACAACCATTAAGAAACACACTTGTTGTCCGTAAAATGTCACATCAGTATGCTCACCCCATTTAGCTTCCTTATAGATCTATGCTATAGTTTGAGATGAGTAGATCTCCACACCCGCACACACAGTGTTGACATCCACATATTCAATCACATGGAAGTGCGAGGAGGTTGTTTGATCGAACGCCAAGCGAGCCTCACCAACAGCATGGCCAACATCATCGGTGCTAGGCGGCAAAATTTTAAACTTCTAGGTCATTGGATTGTAGACGACATAGCGGTATCCATAAGCCCCAAGGCACCAGCATAGGATGAGGCCATTACAGTAATCTGAGATAGCTACATTTTCAATGTTGAAGGGCAAGAATTCCAAGGAGCGGGGGCGTACACCACGGACGATGCTGGTGAAGTTTTGATTATCGTTCTCACTATCATAGAAGAAGCTAGCCACAATCTAGGGTAGCTTCTTATGGTTGTTAGGGTTCGAGATGAGGTTTTTCTAGGAGCGACAGACACATTTGTAGCAGAACAAGGAGCGGGCGGGGAGGCGGCGTAGGATCTCAAAAATGACATCCTCTGTGAGGCTGGCTAGTGCATTCCTCTTGTTGGGGGCCTCCTCTAGTTCATTAGTGTGCAGTACGACGAGAGCTTCCTCAGTAATGAGATCACTGAAGAGGAAAATAATCCAACAAAGATCCATCAGTGAAGTCCACAACTCATACCAAAGTGCAACTTTAACAACCATTAATAATTTTCAGGGTACGACCTCATGTAAATTTAGAGTAGCACCACATAGATATATATATATATATATAACTCAAACTAGAGTAGCAGTTAATGGAGCTATAACCATTACAATTTCAACAGTTAATTGAGCTTGCTTAGTTTTCACAAGTAGAATGTCAGTGAACAAGTGGTTGTGATCATCACTGGCATCAGTAGCAACATGTGCAGCTTAAACATTATTGGCCTCAGTGATGTTAATGATTGACACAAAGCATTGATTTGCTTTTGATGCCTTCCTCTTATTTGGAACCAAATGGATAACTTGGTTGTCAACAAGGAGAAGACACAAAAAGCAAACATATGAGTTGCATCCTAATACATCCAACAGCCATGTAGACACCATTGGCATAGAAATATGGCCTCAGATACGTTACAAGTTCAAAATACCATAAGGACTCACCGGTGGCCCTAGAGCATACGAAACAGAAATGTAGAATCAAGCAAGCACTGGACAAAAAAAATAGTTTAAGGGAGAAGCGAAGGGCCTGTAAGTTTGCCTAGATAGATAGGTATAATCAAACAAGCACTTGACAATTAATAGGTCTAGTTGCACATAGGCATTTACAGTAAGAACACTGAACATATGTAGAAACCAAGACACCAGCCGAAAACCAACCAGTGCCACCTCCTTGTTCTTTTCATCAGCATTGGCCTAACCAGATCTGCAACGCTACAATGTGTCTTGTATATCTCATGGTCCAGCAAGGACCAAAATAGTGAAGGTAGGAAAAGGCGAGAAAGGATTGGATCTGTTGCCTCTACCGCGGCACACGACAGACAAGGATGCCAATGCCACCACGCTCCATCGGGAAGACCCATCGCCTAGCCAACAAAAGGACGCCTAAGCCACCACATCACACTGGGGATCCTCCGTTGCCGCCGCCGCTGCAAGTCCAATGGGTATTGATTTGTTTCCACTAGCAGGGGATACATCCAATATATAAGTCAACCTATCCACACAACAAGCATCATAGGGTACTCCCAGAGTGCCCCATAATGTGTAGACAACCGTTAATAAACATACTAGGTTGTCTGTAAAATGTCACATCACTATGCTCGTCCCATTCAGATTCATTATAGATCCATGCTATAGTTTTAGATGAGTAGATCTCCACACCTGCGCACACAGCATTGACATCCACATATTCAATCACATGGAAGTGCGAGGAGGTTGTCAGATCGAACGCCAAGCGAGCCTCACCAACAGCATGGCCAACATCATCGGTGCTAGGTGATAGAATTTTAAACTTCTAGGTCATTAGATTACAGACAACATAGTGGTATCCATAAGCCCCATGGCACCAGCATAGGATGAGGCCGTTGCAGTAATCTGAGATAGCTACATTTTCAATGTTGAAGGGCAAGAATTCCAAGGAGCGGTGGCGTATACCACGTACGACGCTGGTGAAATTTTGATTGCCGTTCACACTGTCATAGAAGAAGCCGGCCACAGTCTAGGGTAGCTTCTTATGGTTGTTGGGGTCCGAGATGAGTTGTTTCCAGGAGTGACAGACACATTTGCAGCAGGACAAGGAGCATGCGGGGAGGCGGCGTAGGATCTCGAAAATGACATCCTCTGTGAGGCTAGCTAGTCCGTTCCTCTTGTTGGGGCCTCCTCCATTTCATCAGTGTGCAATACGATGAGAGCTTCCTAAGTAATAAGATCACTGAAGAGGAAAATAATCCAACAAAGAATAAATCAGTGAAGTCCACAACTCATACCAAAGTGCAACTTTAACAACCATTAACAATTTCCATGGTACGACCTCATGTAAATTTAGAGTAGCACCACATAGATATATATAACTCAAAGTAGAGTAGCAGTTAATGGAGCTATAACCATTACAATTTTAGCAGTTAATTGAGCTTCCTCAGTTTTCACAAGTAGAATGTTAGTGAACAAGTGGTAGTGATCATCATTGGCATCAGTAGCAACATGTGCAGCTTTAACATTATTGGCCTCAGTGATGTGAATGATGGACACAAAGCATTGATTTGCTTTCGATGCCTCCCTCTTGTTTGGAACCAAATGGATAACTTGTTTGTCAACAAGGAAAAGACACAGAAAGCAAACATATGAGCTGCATCCTAATACATCCAACAGCCAAGTAGACACCATTGGCATGGAAATGTGGCCTCAGATATGTTACATGTTCAAAATACCATAAGGACTCACCGGTGGCATTAGAGCATACAAAACAGATAGAATCAAGCAAGCACTGGATAGAAAAAATAGTTTAAGGCAGAAGCGAAGGGCCTGTAAGTTTGCCTGGATAGATAGGTATAATCAAACAAGCACTTGACAATTAATAGGTCTAGTTGCACACAGGCATTTACAGTAAGAACAGTGAACATGTGCAGAAACCAAGACACTAGCAGAAAACCAACTAGTGCCACATCCTAGTTCTTTACAACAGCATTGGCCTAACCAGATCTGCAATGCTATAATGTTTCTTGTATACCTCATGTTCAAGCAAGGACCAAAATAGTGAAGGTAGGAAAAGGCGAGAAAGGATCAGATCTATCGCCTCTATCATGGCACACGACGACCACGGATGCCAATGCTACCATGCTCCACCGGGAAGACCCACCACCTAGCCACCAAAAGGACGCCTGAGCCACCACAGCACACTAGGGATCCTCCGTTGCCACCGCCACCGCCATAAGGCCAACGGGCATAGATTTGTTTCCCCTTGTAGGGGATACATCCCATATATAAGTCAACCTATCCACACAACAAGCATCATAGGGTACTCCCTAGAGTGCCCCATAATGTGTAGACAACCGTTAAGAAACACACTTGGTTGTCTGTAAAATGTCACATCAGTATGCTTGTCCCATTCAGATTCATTATAGATCCATGCTGCAGTTTGAGATAAGTAGATCTCCACACCTGCGCACACAGCGTTGACATCCACATATTCAATCACATGGAAGTGTGAGGAGGCTGTCAGATCAAACACCAAGCGAGCCTCACCAACAGCATGGCCAACATCATCAGTGCTAGGCGGCAGAATTTTAAACTTCTGGGTCATTGGATTGTAGACGACATAGTGGTATCCATAAGCCCCAAGGCACCAGCATAGGATGAGGCCCTTGTAGTAATCTAAGATAGCTACATTTTCAATGTTGAAGGGCAAGAATTCCAAGGAGCGGGGGCGTATAATCACGGATGACGCTGGTGAAGTTTCAATTGCCATTCTCACTATCACAGAAGAAGCCGGCCATAGTCTGGGGCAGCTTCTTATGGTTGTTGGGGTCCGAGATGAGGTTTTTCTAGGAGCGACAGACATATTTGCAGCAGAACAAGGAGTGGGCAGGGAGGCGGCGTAGGATCTCAAAAATGACATCCTCCGTGAGGCTGGCTAGTGCGTTCCTCTTGTTGGGGGCATCCTCCATTTCATCAGTGTGCAGTACGATGAGAGCTTCCTCAGTAATGAGATCACTGAAGAAGAAAATAATCCAACAAAGATCCATCAATGAAGTCCACAACTCATACCAAAGTGCAACTTTAACAACCATTAACAATTTTCATGGTACAACCTAATTTAAATTTAGAGTAGCACCACATAGATATATATAACTCAAACTAGAGTAGCAGTTAATGAAGCTGTAACCGATACAATTTTAGCAGTTAATTGAGCGTCCTCACTTTTCACAAGTAGGATGTTAGTGAACAAGTGGTAGTGATCATCACTGGCATCAGTAGCAACATGTGCAGCTTAAACATTATTGGCCTCAGTGATGTGAATGATGGACACAAAGCATTGATTTGCTTTTGATGCCTTCCTCTTGTTTGGAACCAAATGGATAACTTGGTTGTCAACAAGGACAAGACACAGAAAGCTAACAGAGTTGGATCCTAATACATCCAATAGCTATGTAGACACCATTGGCGTAGAAATGTGGCCTTAGATATGTTACAAGTTCAAAATACCATAAGGACTCACCGGTGGCACTGGAGCATGCAAAATAGAAATGTCGAATCAAGCAAGCACTAGATAGAAAAAATAGTTTAAGGCAGAAGCGAAGGGCCTATAAGTTTGACTGGATAGATAGGTATAATCAAACAAGCACTTGACAATTAACAGGTCTAGTTGCATACAGGCATTTACAGTAAGAACACTGAACATATGTAGAAACCAAGACACCAACAGAAAACCAACCAGTGCCACCTCCTAGTTCTTTTCATTAGCATTGGCCTAACTAGATTTGCAATGCTACAATGTTTCTTGTATACCTCATGTTCAAGCAAGGACCAAAACAGTGAAGGCAGGAAAAGGCGAGAAAGGATCGGATCTGTCGCCTCTGCCGTGGCACACGACGGGCACGGATGCTAATGCTACCGTGCTCCACTGGGAAGACCTGCTGCCTATCCACAAGAGGACGCTTGAGCCACCACAGCTCGCTAGGGATCCTCCGTTGCCACTGCCGTCGCAAGTCCAACGGGCACAAATTTGTTTCCACTTGCAGGGGATACATCCAATATATAAGTCAACCTATCCACACAGTGAACATATACTACTATTATGACTCCAAAGACATGTCAACACAACCAGGCGTCTAGTGCAATGGTGAAGACGGTCTATTCCTTGATCTGGGTCCTGGGTTCGACTCCCAGGTCTCATGGTTTTTTTAGTTTGAATTTATTAAACCCCGGTGGCAACAAGTGACACGCAAGGTGTCCGGTCCCATAGGTTGGATGGAGATGGAGAAAGGTCCCACTGGTCATTGGGTGCCAAAGGTTGGATGGTCCCATAGGTACACGTGACACTCAAGCCGTCGGGTCCCACTGGTTTGTCGGGTCCCACAGGTCGAATCAAGATGGAGAACGGTTCCATAGGTAAATGTGACACGTAAGCCATCGGGTCCCACAGGTCGAATGTTGAAGGGTCCCACAGGTACTCGTCGGATGAAGACAGGACTGAGCAGAGACTTCTATGATGAATTGCAAGCGTCACGGATGAGTAACTACAGGTCCCACAGGTACACATCGGATGGAGAAGGGTCCCATAGGTACACATCACATGGAGAAAGGATCGAGTGGAGACTTTTATGATGAATTGCAAGCATCACGAATGAGTAACTGCACGTCCCATAGGTACATGTCGGATGGAGAAAGTACAGTGTGGAGATCTACAATGAAGCAATTCGTTATAGATCAAATATTGCCGATCACAGATGTGTAATTAGTTCAATGACAAAGCCCTGCTTGTCATAGGTTTAAACGAGATTGTCACAGATGAGTCGGGCGAGTGATCTGTGACGAACCCCTACGCTCTTCTATGACATTTTTTGTGACGATGCCGGATTTCATCATAGAAAGGGAGGGTTGCAGGATTGTCACCATTGATCTATGATGAAACGGAAATATTCGTCATAAAAAACAATCTTCTATGATGATTTCGGATTCGTCATTAGCATTTTTGTCATAGAAGTGGATATTTCTAGTAGTAGAGCGAGCGGACACGTGGTAGTGAGTGGGAAGCCGCATCCGTCCCTCTAGATGCCCTCACGAGAGCATTAGCGCTACAGATAAGGATAGGCATTTTGATAACCTGTAAATTCAGGTAGTGTAGTTTAGGTATTTAGAAATTCAGGTATTGCGAATACTTGATTTCAAAATGCATGATAAAGACAGAGATTTTTGCTATGCTTCCAAATATAAGTTATGTCTAAATATATAATAAAAATTTATATAAAAAAGTCAGAATGACTTTTAATTTAAAATAGAGGGAGTATTAATTTTGTCCTTTTCCTATATTGATCATATATTTCTTAGGTGCATAGATAGACACCTAAAACATGAAACTTAGGGTTGTGCGCTCTACTGCCAGGTTGATCATGTCAATTTGGTGGCTTAGAGCATCTACAGCGATACTACCTAAAACAAATCCCATACTCCTCTGTTTAGGTAGCTACTCATTTTCATACTACCCATATTTCATTGTTTTCTCCAGCAGCACTACCTAAAACTAACCCCTAAATCCATCCTTCCAGAGGTTGACATGTGGGACCTATGTGTCATTTTCTTCTCCATGTCATGGCCATGCATCGATGAACTCGGCCATCATTGCTCCTCCTTAGTCGAATCACGTAGGGAGGTGGAGCCGCATCACTCACGAAAGGAGAGCCGGCAGCGAGCTCCCGCCGGGGCGGCGGGTGCCGGAATCTCAGCCACATCGTGTGGAGAGGGGCCTCGGCCACATCTCTCCCACATAGTGATGCAGGGAGGAAAGCTTGAAGTGCGTTGCTAGCTTCAGGGAAGGGCACCGCCAGGGCTGGCCTTGCCGCCCAGGGGCATGCCGCAGGGGCTGGCTGCGCCGGCCAGGGGCACGCCGCTGTAGGGTCGAGATGGAGGACTAGAGGAGGGTGAATAGTTCGTTCTAAAACTTAATTGCGCTGGCTAACCGAAACAAATATGGAATTAAAACTATCGGTCCAGCCAAGACTACAACCCTCTATCTAAGTTCACAAGCACCTTATAAAGATCCTAAAGAGGCAACAAAAGGTGCCGGGCTAGCTAGTCCTCACCTATCCAATTCTAGCTTGCAAGGTCACACAAACCTATGCAACTAGTACTTCAAGCAAATCGGGGAGCATCTACACAATTTAGTAAGCAAAAGCACAAAGCCACCTAAGCTCACTAGTAAAGCTCAATAACAAGGCTACACAAGCCAAATTAGAGAGCGCAAATTACTTAGCTACACAAACTAAGCATTGTGACTAACAAGGTTACTAAAACCAAATTAGCCACGCAAGGGAGGTACTTCTATGCTACACAAGCAAGAAGGTAACTAGCAAGCTACACAAGCTAACTAATTATAAAAGCAACTATACAAGCGCAATGTATGAAATGTAAAGACAAGTTTATGTTGCCCGGAATGCAAATCACCGAGAAAATGAAGATAATGTTGACATGGTGATTTTCTCCCAAGGTTCACATGGTTGCCACCAAGCTACATCCCCGTTGTGTCGACCGCTCACTTGGTGGTTCGGTGGCTAATTGGCATCACCCGCCAAGCCCGCACGTCGGGCACCGCAAGAACCTACCCTAAAAGTGAGGGTAGCTCAATGACACGCTCTACTAGAGTTGCTCTTCGCGATCCCTATGCGGTAAGCACAATCCCCCTCACAAATCCTCCTCCAGAGCACCGCACAATCTTCTTACGTGCTTCAACGGAGTCACAAGCCACCAAGCCATCTAGGAGGTGGCAACCTCCAAGAGTAACAAGCACCACCGGCTTGCAACACGATCACCTAGTGCCACTCGATGCAACCTCATGATGCAACGCACTAGAATCACACTCACTCGCAATCGGATCGCACTCTTGCAAGCACAAGTGAGTTAGAGGGCATCCAAGCACACCTACACAAGCCACCAAGGCTCAAGGGTGCTCAGCTACTGGCCAAAGACCGGCCAACACTTCTATTTATAGCCCCACGGGCTAAACTAGCCGTTACCCCTTCACTGGGCAGAACTCACAGTGACCGGACGCGCAGGTCATAATGACCAGACGCGCTAGGCCCTACGTCCGGTCACTCCTAGCCGTCCATGTGTCCCTGCCATTCAACATCGCGCGTTCGATCCCAACGGTCGGCAGCCGTGCACCAACGGTCAAGTGATGACCGAATGCACCGAGACCTGACCTGACACTGTTGTGCCGTGTCAGATCACGCACGCCTGCTCTCGACTAACTCCTGACCAAACGCGCCAGCAGCCACAACCTAACGCCCGAGCCTCAGAGTCCAGTCACAAATAGAGAGCTCCCAGAGCCTCGATTCCATGACCAGATGCGTCAGGTTAGTCGCGACCGGACTCAGCTCTCGAGTCTGATCCTTCTCCGTCTGCCACGCATCACTACCACTCCTCTCGCCATGACATCAGCGTACATCATAGATGACCGGACGCGGCCCCTGTGCATCAGGTCACCACCAAGCGCCAGCGTTCGATCAATCACCAGAGCCGCGCCTCCTTCACGCCAACTGACCACACGCGTAGGTCCGCCCGAGACCAGCGTCCGGTCATCTCCAGTGACCTATTTCGCCTCCGTTTCTTCGCCGAGTTGATCCACACAAACTCCAACTTCTCCTCCTTTATAAATGTGCCAACACCACCAAGTGTACATCACCATGTGTATATCTGTTAGCTTTTCACAAACATTTTCAAGGAGTTAGCCACTCAACTTGCCACGCCACTCGATCCTAGTAACGATGCAACATTAGATCACTCGAGTGGCACTAGATGACCGATATGCAAATAAGTTTGCACCTCTTGATAGTACGGCCATCTATCCTAAACCCGGTCATAAACTTCTCTACATACCTATGACCGGTGAAATGAAATGCCCTAAGTTATACCTTTGCCTTGCACATTCCATTCCATCTCCTTCAATGTCGGTGCAACACATGCACCAACATGATCAACAATGATATGATCCACTCCATATCATCACATGACCATATTGGTTCATCGACCTTGACTGCACTTGCTCTTCACCATTGCTTCGGTCCATTGGCACCAAGTCATCACTCAACTTGCCCTTCACACTTGCAATCGGTCTGTCGAGCCAAGTTTTGTCTTGATATTCTCCACCTTGGTCACATGACTCAATGTCATGTCTCATATGCAATGAGCTCCTTCATCACATGTGTGAGCTTCACAACATTTCCAAACCAATTCACCTCTATGGCATGACTTGCTCACACAAGTGTTCTTGTGGACTAATCTCCTGTGTAAATCACTTAACCATACATTAGTCCACATAGGTTGTCACTCAATTACCAAAACCAAATAAGGACCTTTCAGCCGCCCAGGTCTAGCTGCTCCACCGTGGTTGGCGTCGCCGACCAGGATAGGCCACCATGGCAGCCCACACCGACGGGGAAGACGCACGTGTCGGGCGAAATCACTACGAGACGGCCATGTCATATGTAGTAGAGAGACTAAAAGTAGGGGAGTGGAATGGGGCCAACAGAAGTAGGGGTGAGTAGGGGCCTACTGGAGTTGGTTTTTTTTACCCCCACTACCCCAATCTCAAGTAGGGGGTTATGCTAAAGTCGCTCTTAGAGCAAAGCTAAAAAGATAGACTATTTTAATATAACTATAATAACAACAATGTTTCTAATGAACACTTTAATGCATAAAAACAACATTTTTATAAAGTAAATTATAAATATTATTCCTTTTCTTTCAAATTATGAAACATTTTGATTTTTCTAGATACAATGTTTTTACTATGTATCTAGACATAGTGTATAATTGAGTGTATAGCAGATGCTACGTCTAGAAAAGCTAAAAGGTCTTAATAATTTGGAACGGGGGAAGTACTTTATGTTTTTATTCTAATATTTGCATGCATGAAGTTATTATGATGAAAATCAGAAGAGTTAGTAAATTACTAAGTTGAGAACTTGAGAGCTGAAATAATGATTATTCACTAAATATAAGTAAATAGGCTCTAGTGACGCTACCCAAACTGTGTCGTACATGATTCCCAAATCCTAAGGCCCCCTTTGGATCATAGGAAAAACAAAAAAATGTAGGATTCACGTTCCTATGGATTGAGTTATT